>OY856412.1:1377630693-1378268193 GCA_963693085.1 Alisma plantago-aquatica
TACACAACCAAAGAGGAAGATTGTATATAACAATCATAACAGGCCACGTGCTATGTTGGCTGCTTAATGTACCATAGGGATCCATTCCATCTGTACAGAGTCTAAGTCTTAAGTTTATTGGTTCTTTACCAAATTGAGGATATAATAAATCAATTTTCTTCCATTGTGGTGAATCAGATGCATGTCGTAGGACGCCATCATCATTGGCCTTTAACTCCCCATGCCAAGACAAATTTTGTGCATCTTCTTTATTAGCAAATAAGCATTGAAATCGTGGTATTATTGATAGATACTCACATATGTACCCAGAGAACAAATGAGGAAATACTACTAAAATTTTCTTCAAAACTAAACATGCATTATACAGTTACATCCTAAGTGAGATGAAATATCCAAAAATAGTCCCAAACCGGGGACTATCCAAAATTTGCTCCTGATGAGTAAATTTTGAATGGGTTTCTAAGTTGATACATAAATGTATTATTGTCATATTTATATACTATGTTAAACATCATGCATCGATGATCTCATCTATAAATCCTAAAGTGTCAATATGAGACTACACAATGTCTACCCTCGTATTTCTGGAATGTATATAATGATTACATATGTGATTAATAACAAAATGTAGATATGAAAGAATACATATTTTTATTATTGGTTGATTTACTAGTCAAATAAAATGGCACATTGGGAGAGTGAGAATAGTATACCTCACTTGTAGGCTGAAGAAAAAATATATGTAAGTCAACAACAAGTCAATAGCACCTGCAACAACACAAATGTACGATTCAATTCTGTTATAATGTATTAATTAGGGGTCAATGTATATCAATTTTAGAGGAGCAATAAGAATTAACAAATGCAAAATTTACACATTTTGAAGTTTATGCAACTCAGACAGCACGGCTGTGCTACCCAGCACGGCCGTACCATCACCACGGCCGCGCAGCCCAGCATGGTCATGCTACCTAGTCAGTTTCATGATAGTAAGAAGAAAATGGAGGAGTGAGGCGGCAGAGACAACTGTGCTACCTTGAGAAGAACTGGACGGTGGGGGAGCTTGTACGGGAGAAGAACTAGAGAGAGAAGGTGTGCGACCCTTGCAACACCGTAGGCGTCGTCATCATTCAAGGAAGAAAGTGGTTGGGCATCGTCGTCCAAAGTGCACGACGCCGGAGATGGTGGTTGATCTGTCGGCGTCGTCCAAAGAAAAAAAGGCAGCTAGGAATCGTCGTCCAAGAAGGGGTGCCGATTTGCCTCTCTTCAGGCACAGAGATGGTTGGGAAGGTGACCTTGGAAGCGGCGGTGATTTGCTTCTCTTCGGGCGCGGGAGAAGGAATGGGGAGACGAACAAAATGAACTGAAACACACTAAAATACAGATCGTCTTTGGTCTAATATCAGCCCGACCTCTAGGGTCGGTTATCTCAAAAAAGTGACGCTACAGGTCGGGTCTATAGGGTCGGTTATTTGAAGAAGAAAAAATGACTCTAGAGACTAAGTGGTGCCCAAAATTTTTGAGACCATTTATAAGGTCGGGTATTTGAAAAAATAGACCCTAGAGGTCAGGTTCTATAGGGTCGGTTATTTGAAAAAACCGACCCTAGAGACTAAGTGGTGCCCAAAATTTTTGAGACCATCTATAAGGTCGGGCATTTGAAAAAACTGACCCTAGAGGTCAGGGTCTATAGGGTCGGTTATTTGAAAAAACTGACCCTAGAGACTAAGTGGTGCCCGAAATTTTTCACACCATCTATAAGGTCGGGTATTTGAAAAAACCAACCCTAGAGGTCAGGGTCTATAGTGTCGGTTATTTGAAAAAACTAACCCTAGAGTTCCAAAGCGGTTCCCGCATTTTTTGTTGACCCTATAGCATCGGTTATTTAGAAAAACCGACCCTATAGATCGCGGCGCAAAGCCAAAATCGCGTGAATTTTTGCCGCGGGAAACCTGTAAGGTCGGTTTTTTGGTTAAATTTGATACAATAGTTTATTAGGTCGGTTATTCTAGTAAAAATGACGCTATGGGCAGCGACGTTACTGGCCAAAAATGTAGTAGTGAATGTTTGATGCAAAAAAAATAGGTGGTCATCTAAACCTAGTCGCATACTTGTTGCATCCATATAATACATGCAAAGGTCAAATGATCTAATAGAGACATGTGAGTTAGATATCAAGACGACACTAAAGCCTAAGGTGTGTAGCCTTTTCTAGTTTAGGTGAATTACAAGGATGCAATTCCCATTAATGGGGTAGTATTGTCATATTCCATTTTTATAAACTTATCTAAGTAAATATTGTGGTAGTGATAATACCTTAATAGGATGGAAT
This sequence comes from Alisma plantago-aquatica, assembly GCA_963693085.1. Taxonomy (NCBI): domain Eukaryota; kingdom Viridiplantae; phylum Streptophyta; class Magnoliopsida; order Alismatales; family Alismataceae; genus Alisma; species Alisma plantago-aquatica. Next base: position 1,377,633,026 of record OY856412.1, read on the forward strand.
CATGATATTTCACTAATTCGAGCATTTGGTGGACCTTGGGGAAAATTTTGTAGCTTAGCGACATTGTGATTTTGTATTGGGTCCGACAAAATTTAGGGTTGATTTATATGTTGAGAATAAGTTTCTATCGTTCTTGGATATATTTGGATTAAAAGGAATAAGACATGGCAGTTGTCTTTTTTTACTAAATTGTTGAAATATTGTTGTTCGTGTATTAAATCAAAATTTGATGATGACAATTAGAATAAAGTGAGATTCGGGCTTGATTTTTAGGAAGTTGGGAGAAATATGATTTAACTTTTGGATGGATATATTTTTAAAAGAAAAGGACTCTAATTGGCCTTTTCATTCCATTTTAGTTTCCAGAGTGAACCTGACTTAAGACAAAATAGGATCGTTTCAGTGAGGGAATATGATGGTTGGGTTCTAGTGCAAAAAAGAGGAAAAAGGACATTTGATCGTCTCCCTCTTGGTGACGGAGGAGTGAAATCTATAGCAGAATTATTCCTTCTTTGATCATGAAGCTAGTAGTAGTATCTATACAATCAGATAACTAAAATTGGAAGAACACCCCAATCCCCAATCTTGTGCAGAAGGAGGTGGAAGTCACAGGAGGAGATGTGGAATTCATAGAAGGATTAAATATAACATATGTGATAGATTTTGGAGGGTGAAGGGAGGTTGATGAGAAGACAAAATCTAGCCTATATATATGTATATATAATTTGGTTGTAAAAAAAGGGATCCTCACTTTGAAGTAGAGCCCTTTTGAGATATCATATACTGAATATGAGGGCCCTAGACATCATCTAAGTCATCATGATACGAAGTGGAGGTGGCGGGCTCCTCAATGAAACAATTTAGGCACCTTAGTATGGGATCAATGTGTCATCGAGTTGCCATTGTGTCTGATAGAGGTGGAGTGATCTTGATTGTCGTGGCAAAAGGGTTATATGATAGGGGGACATCAAATATGGGCACATCGGTGGTCTTGTGTCCCCCCCCCACACATGGACTAGAGTGCATTAATAAAGGGAGACATGAAGAAGCAGAAGGTGCAGGAGAGACTAAGGGTGTTGGGTCTACGAAATTAAGCTCAAACAGATCACGTAGATGAGCCACCAAGGGAGAAGGTAGTTTTAAAGGGGACGTCGGGTTATGGGAATGATCCACCCATCTCAGAACTATATTCCTATAATGGTGTGATGTAGACAAATATAGATAAATTAATCCTAAATTAACTTCTAGACTTAAACGAGACGTGTAATACCCAAAAATCATATATTTTAACCCCTAGGGGATCAAACACAAAAAATGAGGTATCATTGGAAGTATCTTAAAGAGTGACTTTTTTAGAAAATATTGCCTTGAAGATATTTATATCTTAACTAGGTCAAATAAAGTGTTGAAATAAATAGATATGTCAATGAAGTACATGATATAAGTTGTGAACGAGATATCAAAATCTGATGAACAAGTGTTTACAATAATTATATTTTGACGTCTAGAATCCAAGTCTAAAGTTTGATATTTGTAGTTTGATTCATCTAACTTCTTATGTTGAATTCACTCATGATGGGTATTGTGAGAAGTTATTGTATAACACGATGACATAAATTTGAAATTTTTGATAAAATCATATTTTAAGGTATGGATCACAAACTATTGTTTGTTTTGATTTGTATTATAGCTTATGTATATTAAAGATTTAATCTTTGATAATCTATGGTATAATGTTAATCGAGGTGATTGATGAATTAAGGTTTTTTGTATTGATGTAAATCTTTGGAAACGTGGCATGTTTTATAAGAATTTATGATTATATTAATAGTTACTAAGATGGGATGATCCTAGTGATACACAAGGAAACCTTCACTTCTATAGGAATATGTGTGGAGTGTTTTAGGGTAACTTAGGGTTTTGCGCCATGGTTTTGATATATGTGTGTCAAATTTTGTTTCAAAAAGGATAGGGCTTGACAAATTCTTTAAGGTGTATCAGTGTTTCTCTCCAACTTACTTTAGTGGCCCAAGTCAATTGATAAATAAGTATTATAACCATAATTCATTACTTTTCCTATGTAACATGATACTCAAGTATGATGTCCATATGTACATTTATTTTTTATTAAATTCACTTATGGTTCAAAAAAGTTTAGTAAGCAAGGCAATATTTATGAATTGTAGATATGTATTTTTCAAGTTCCACATCATGTTGTAAAATAAAATGTTCTAAATAAACTAAGAAATCACGATATGTTTTTACAAATTTAAATAAATCCTTTATGATTTTTTAATTTCAAGTAATATGTTTCAATATCTATTATATATAAAGAAAATTGACGGTGTGTTTATCCTTTGAGGATATATTATCCTTTTTGCCACATGAGGTCTTGGAATCAATGAAAGTTAGGGTGTAATGATCTCTTGGGTGCATTTAGCTTCATGGTACACACACTCTTAAGAGAACATATGTAAGACAAAAGATGTAACAACATAGACTAAAAATTTTAAATATGTGTATTTTTAAGATATTACTTTCAAATGGTTTTTAACATGTGCTTTCATTATTGTTGAGTATTTCGTGGCTATTTTAATTTTTTCATAAATGCATATGTTTTCTTATCATTATAAGTGTATGTTAACCTACATCTTATATTTGTATGGTTGGGGACAAGGAGTTAATAGAGATGGATCTTTATGAGCATAAGATGATGGCATCAACCAATGTTTTAGAGTTTTCTTTGGTGATGTGATTCTATATATTTAAAATATGTTTACTTAGGTTCATATATTATTGCTAATATATCAATTATATGTCATACGTATGGTAAGGATGAGCTTCAAGAATAATGTTAAAATACATTCATTTAGTATAAATAGTCCTTGACTTTATTGTTGTAACGATTTCCAAGTTTTATGACAATCACAATATTATGGAAATGATCAAGGCTTCCGCTCATGTATGTATTATATTAGAAATCGAGAAGTTACAAGTATGTTAGCTTCTTTTTTGAGTGAGTAGATAGTTGATTTTCCAGTCTAGTCAAGGATTATTCACTTTGGGATGAGATTTGCACTAGACCACTTGGATATTATTTTGATCTTCCCAATACCCAAAGGCCATTAACTTTAGTTCACATTCAAGAGTATCAACATATTCAGGTCATGTATTCTTGCTTCTTAGCTTGATATTTCACCCACTTTTCCCTTGCCCTTCTCATGTAGTATTCTTAGGTTGGGCATCAAATTTAACTCATTAAGTGAAAGATTATCCTAGTGTGTGACATGCTAGAACGGTATATACATATACAATATTTGCAAATGAGCATTACATCAAAAATGTTTCATACATAGATCCTTAATTGGTTTTATATATGTTTTAGTTGAAATAGGATGCACTACTCCTAATATCATCACATCCTAGTTTGAAGATAAGTTATAGTCTCATAAGAGTTCAATGGCGAGGTGTTATGTGGTAAGGGTAGAACTCATATGAGAAGGAAATGAATTATATAAGATGACAACACCTAGTTCGGATTTACTTTATAAAAATTATTAGAATTTTGGTCACCTGTAGGATTCAAATATAATCTAGGAAACCAATATACCAAGGCAAGTGTTGTGAAGGTGACTACACTGTAATTTGAGGCCTTGGCCCAGCCTAGATACCATAACACTTTAGAAAACATTAGTAATTACCCATTCTCTATGAACTTCTAGAATTGTGAGTCATTGGATGGTAGTTCTAAAATTCATTATTTTATACCAATTGTGACAATACATGGACCTTAATAATACCCATAAAATGAGGATGATGAGGGAGAGGTGTTGCACCAACATCACTAAAATTTTGATATGAACCATAAAATTCTCAGTTTTACTCCAATGAAAATAAATAGTTTAAAATCAATGAAAAGTAGGTGTCCCGTAGGAATTGACAGTCCTGGTAGAAATGAAGTCCCTAATTTTAAAAAATACCTCAAGCAAAAACAAAATCTAATATCTTCCTTGTCTTCTTTATTTCATCTCCATTTGGCACGGAATCCTTATTTAACCTGGAAATATCAAGACTATGGGGTGTTTCACACACATGTTGTGCTTATATGTGGGGCTCAAGAATCATGAATATACTTTATATTTTCATTAGAACAATATTGTGAAATAAAAAAACACTTTTACTTACACTTTTGATCTTGATTACAATACCAACTAGTATAATTTCCCTCATGATATTAACACTAATCCATATCATACCGTCCATATCATACCTTGGAAATATTCCAACATGAAATTTAAAAATGTTAGTACCTTGTCCTATTAGCATGCTTTGATGGACAAGTGGATTTCCAATGACATACTTGGTTTTTTTACTTATGTACAATTTGAGTTATATCTATACAGCAAAGGGGACATATTTTTTCAGATATGATCATGATATCATGTAGACAGAGTTCATTATTATATAAGGGTGATACTCGTAGTATAAAAAAATAATTAAAACTTTAGCAAGACAAAAATGAGATATTAAGTAAAACTACATATTATGATGTGTACATATAACAAACACACATACTCTATGATATTTTATGTAAAAAAATTATGAAGAAATATTTCTTCAAAAAAAAAGAACATTAAAAAATCTTGTATTAAAAACATTTTTAAGTATCTCAACAGACTATAATTTTGTTCATGGTCCACTTACTTGGGGTTTGGGAATTCTATAGTTCTTTGTATTTACATCAGGTCATGTCCTAGGGTTTCAAGGTGGTTAATGTTGTTTTTTGGAGATATTAAAGGTCTTTAGACCATATTTTAAGGTAAATTCCTAATACATGTCTTAAGTTTGCAAAACATGTGATTTATAAGGGAACTTTTTATGTACATGTAATAATCCTTAAAACGGTTATTGGATTCTGATCTCGGGTTTTGAAATTCAAAATTGTGTAAACTTACTAAATTTACTTTTTTAGTTAAGACATTATAACCAAACTAGAGTCTCAAAAGAAACGTTGAAATAGATGCATAATTATGTATCGGAAGTATTTGGTATAATATGTGGAATTTCCTAAGTAAAATCATATGCTTGTTTACAAAGTTTTTGAACTATATATTAGTTACTGAGTTCTTCTTCAATTTAAACATATTTGGGTCCATCAAAAAATCATATATCATAAGATAAAGTTATTATGAATTAGTAGTGGTTTTCTTTTGTATCATATATGGGAAGGATTAGTTTATCGTTTGTTAATGGGTGATATAATCAAACTACCTTAGGGATTCTTTTGCATGGTTACGCTTGAAGTAACAAGCATGAAGGTAGTCCAAACTAGGGATGAACTTCCTATTTTGTGCATTGGATACCATTTCTAAGGCCATGATTGGCCTCATCACATTCCAACATACTCAGAGAGTTTCCTTCTTTTTTAGGCGTGGTTGAAGGGGACGGTTCTTTGTCTAGTTTTCTTGGGATATGGCAGAGGGTAGTATGAGATTAGGTAGGAGTAATTACTTCTAGTTGGCCAAAGTTCTTACACATAGAGGTTGAAGGACTTTAAGAAAATGCTAGAGCAATCCTCGGATTCTTCAAGCTTATGTGATATCTTCCTTGTCTTTGTACAATGATCCCAGCTAAACCATTTGGTCGGGGTTGTAGAGTATCATTGTTCCCTCTGCTAGAATTCTAACGAGGAAGGTTGAGTAGTGGAGGTTGGATATAGCTAAATTGCATGAAATTGAGTGTTGGTGATACCATATGTGAAGGCTTTTGGTGCATTATATATGTGGGGTGGAAGAGGTTGATCTCTACTAGGATACCTAGAGAGGGTGTGTAACTTCCCCGGATTTTCACCTTCTCAAAACCCCATGGAGATGAGAAGACAAAATCCAAAAACATTAGCAATTATATCAGAGAGCGATGTGGAAGCAATATGCGCATACATGAACATTCAATATAACAACACCATAACATTTATAACATATGTACAAGGGAGCTATTTATAATGCAATTTCTAATATCTGTACATACACTGGATTTTCAAGTGAATTATTACCTTTAGGCGAATCAAGCGCTGCCACGTGGCTCGTTTGGACTCCTTGAGCCCGCTTTGGCCGATCGGTTCAGTCGAATTGGACCCGGGTCAGTCTGGGTTGACGATCAAGAGGGACCGGTCTTCTACTTTCTTTTCTCTCACCAACTCTCTCTTTCTCATCTGGTCCTGTGCTACGCACATAGGACGCCGCCACGGAACAGGGCTCCAGCGTGCGGTTACTGAGGATGGCAGCCCTCTCAAATCTTGCAGGCATCGAGGAGGATCCGGCCGACTCCCGAGACTCTGGGTGAAGGTGCTCCATTGGAACTCGTGGACAGGCCTGTGACATATGGCGGCGCCGCAGAAAGGGGGTTTTCAGAAGGGGAAAAGGCGGCATCCTTTGGCACTGAGGAAGGGAGGATGGCGGTTCAAGAGGAGTAGCTGGCTTCAGGATCAAAGGGGGTCCAGCTTCAGAGTCCATGGCGGCGTCATTCTTTGAGCAGCAGGGAGGCAAGAAGCCCTGAGACCTTAACCTCCAACACCATTCACCATGTCACAGAGATTGCAGGTCATCTGTAAATCTGAAGTGGTCAGAATCTCACTGCCGAGAGGAAGTCAGAGCCACCGGAGTTGACAAACTCCAAGTTAGCTGCATGAACACCATAGAGGAAGATAGAAATACTAGAAGGGAGTTTTGAAACCCATCATCGAAGGTTCATCATCCTCATTGAACCTGGAGGTTGGATCCACGTGGCTCGCAGGTAGATTAATCCACTCTTAGTACAGGACGTTGAAGATACTGAGATCTTTTTCCCCATAACCTGCATCTATGGTAAGGTGGAAGAAGATGAAGGCCCTTACCCCAAAAAGACGACGCTTTGAGGTTTCTTTCTCTCCTTCACCTCCATCCACCATCTGTGTAAAGCTTTGGAGAATTCTAATGTGTGTGTGTCAAGGGGTCTGGTCTCTCTTCAATGAATCGTTTACTAGGATTAGGGGTTCTGGTTCTGAATTCATGCCACACTATACGCAACTTATTCCAAAGGTTCTTCAACAGTCCCAGGATTATAGGATCTAATCCTCCAACTGCAACAAGTGGAGCTCGCACATTACTGGGCAAAAGAGATCAAGGAAAATGTGGCCCTATTCGACCAGGGTTAGATCCCTTTCTAATTGGATTGGCGCGTCATTATTTATGTGAGCCTTCACTTACAAATTTTCCACCAAGAGAAGGGACGTGTGACATGCCACTAATGTGGGTGAATGAAATCAAACTAATTCCTATTCATTTTAACCCTTAGTCATTAATGAAACAGCCAATGATCAAAATCTCTCAAAAGATTTTTCTTTTTTTTTAAATGCCAAGAGATGTTAACACAAGCTTCATAATGACTATAATTATGTGTGACCAATATTGGATTCAAAACCATCGATAATGGAACCAATAATATAAATCTAAGTGGGTTCATTCCAAAGATCGCTTATCTCAATAGATGCCCTAGATAAATATTATGGTTCATGTGATGGTATTAGAGTCATACTTTTGGGCCAATGAAATTTGTGCTAGAGAACATGTCACCTCAACTTGGGATTAACCAACTAGGAGTGTTCATGGATCTCAAATATTGTATTGGGTACCAAAACCTTAAAATGCAGGGTCATCACATTCTCCCCACCTTAAATAGAATTTTGTCCTCAAAATTCAACCAATGTCATGTTAATCATGATATCAAGGAGTCCAACCTCATATAGGCCGCCATTACTAGGTGATAGGGCAATGTAGATTTGGATATACCCTAAGTTGTCATTTGAGGATATAAAGAACCTTGGATGTAACCACCCCACCTTATATATACTGAAGCATCGTTTAATGGCTTAGTCATAACATCAGATTATGATATCTTAGGATTACATCCCCCCTAAGGGTACAAGTTTTGTTCATACTTTTAAAGTTTAGGAGGAATTCGTCTATATGCCATGATATTCAGATCGTTCAAATCTAACATCATTAACATCTTACAATGATTTCAGCATTAGAGGAGATTTATCTTCATCCTTGATATTAGGATTTTTTTTTACATAAGAAGGGCTTACGTAACATGCTTGACCATTAGGGTTTCACCCTATGGTGTGATATTTATACTCAACTTAGAAGCATACATTGAGAAGGATCAAAGTTACGATCTATATTTCTGATCACATATCCTATGATCCAAAAATATCTTTATATCAAGTTCATGAGTTCAACTTTTTATGTCTTGCATGTATTATGTGAAGGGAAAAAGAGAATATACTAAGTTTATCCCATGATCTCAGCATCATATTTTTCATGTTTCATATGCAGGGGAAGAGAATATTTTAAATTCAAACTTATCATGATTTCAATCTTGGGTACTACATGTATGATATAGGGGGGGATAGAATAGGACAAGCTTATACGAGTGACTCCTCATATATAAATCATCTACATAGCCCAAGTGAGGTTTCTATCATCGTATATTAAGAAGGAGAAGAAGAAGGGAGAACATGTATTTTGAGTATCTTTTGCACAACGCATCATACTCTCATAACTAGAGTTCATATATTACCTCACTTGCAACTAATGATGAGATTCACAAAATATGTCACTCTAGCTAGGACCTAACTCAGCCAAAGGATTGACTTTATCATATGGGTCATCTACCCATCCTTTTATTTTACCCAATTCTCACATATAGATTTGAATCATGCATAAGGACTCAACTCAACACTCAAGAGTAATCTATTGTAGGACATTTTTTTTATAACACATATCTCATATATTGGAGGCTAGGTCCTATGACCTTCTCCCTGTGGGTCTTACTCTCTCTAGAGTTCACCACATATCTCATCCTACCACTAGACATCCTCCTTATATAAGAGCTTGAGGCTCATGCACACTCATATCTATCTTAACTTAGCTTATCTTACGTAGGAAAAAGGAATGTACTTTCATCATCAAGATTTTGCATAAATTCTATAAAATTGGATTCAACTAGTATACAATTTAAACCTTTATAAGGAAACTTATACTATCAGATATCAAACTTAGATAAGATTGCACATTCTTATTTCAACTATCATTCTATCATCCACTCCATGTATCACATATCTTGATAAGGCTCTAGACATATAATCTAGACTACTCTCTTCTAGACTGATGTCACTCCCTTTCACTTAGGTTACATGAACACTAACTACTCTACAGTGTGAGGGACACATTTTTATATTTACATATATATAATAAAATATTATATAGTTTTTCTCTGAGAAAGAAGGCGTTAGAGAAAACTGTCGAGGTGCGAGCCGATTGGGAAACAAAACCAAACCAGCAAACTCGAGTGTCCAACACACAATAGATAGTCTAGTGCCATGTCACCTAATGAAATGGTGAGAACGAGATGTAAACTAGTGTAGCTACCCAATACATATGAGCTCTATATGGAAAGGGTTTCACACACTTGTCTAAACCTAGTTCTCGAACATCTAGGTTCTAACTTAGAGGCTAAGTCAAACCTTATTCCTACATAACAACTTACTAAGTTTCTAGGGATTAAGGTGGAAGGTGGAATTTAGTCTTTATATTTCATGATGAGCAATTGTCAAGTGTAGCTAATGTTCATGCTCTGATACCAACTATAACGTCCCCGGATTTTCACCTTCTCAAAACCCCATGGAGATGAGAAGACAAAATCCGAAAACGTTAGCAATTACATCAGAGAGCGATGTGGAAGCAATATGCGCATACATGAACATTCAATATAACAACACCATAACATTTCTCAGCATTCAATATGTACTTTACAAATGAATTATTTTTACAACTTACATTTACATAGTTTGAAGAAAATTCTATAAGTCTATGAACATGTATGCTAACAGGATCTTAACACAATAGGTACAACCTAGACAATTGCTCACTTCCCATCTTTTATCCCACGCTAGCTCTGAACCTAAAACATACGTGAAACAACGAATCAACATAAAGTTGGTACGTGGTTGGAAGATACTATACTATGTTGGCATATTTAAAATACTTGAAAAAGAAGAAAGAAAAATGAAAGCATTATTTAAGGCAGAAAATCAGGTAAACCCAAGTTATTAACCATATTTCAATGGACATGTATTACTATGGTGGACTTAGCACAAACATAAATTATTGGGCCCTATCCCCGCGTACCTTGTACCATTAGGGAGGTGCTAGTCAACATTAATACTTTCCCTCTCTAATAGGGAGATTAATGAACCATCAGTAACTACATTCCATTTTATTTCTTTAGTGTTCTTATTATTCAAGGCGAAAATGACAATACATATAGATCTACATCCAACAATGTATTTCAAGTACAAACAAGCAAGTACATATATTTAACATCCAGCAAATCTAGTCATATAATTATATCCACATACTTGAGTTCAGAGATTTCTAACCATCTTGGATCATCTAGAACTGTGTCCATGACCTGATTAAAACAAGACCACATACCATCATCAGATTCTCATCATCTTACATCTCATCTTAACCCTAATCGTATCCATTTTAGGGTTTTCTTAACTCATTAGGATATTCTCATCATTACTTGCATTCTTGTCTTAGAATTATCTTAATGATGTCATTTTCTAGATTATGGCTCATTATCTGAACATTAGGTTCCATATTAGGGTTTTGGTCAAATCTAGATCAATCTGATCTAAGAGAGGGTTTCCAATATTTTTAGTCTGATATATATGTCATTATTAAGGTTTGGTATGAATTTCATAATTTTTTGTTACTTTCCCTATTTTCTACAATTAATATAAGGATTAAACATGTAATTAGGTAATAATGAGAAAAGGCCTTAAATTACTCAATAATATCAAGATAGGAGTCCACATTTAGTTTCTAGATTATATCAGGGTTCAAATTTATTTTTATCAGATTTAATCTCAACCATTTTCTAATTATACCATTTAAATGAAGCATTCTCTTCTAATTTAAATATCATAGATATTACTATCTCAAAAGACTGATATAAGGATCCTATTATAAAGTAGGCATTTTTCTGAGTACGTGTATATTTTTAGGGTATTTATAGGCCAAGGGAGCTATTTATAATGCAATTTCTAATATTTGTACATACATTGGATTTTCGAGTGAATTATTACCTTTAGGCGAATCAAACACTGCCACGTGGCTCGTTTGGACTCCTTGAGCCTGCTTTGTCCGACCGGTTCAGTCGAATTGGACCCGGATCAGTCTGGGTTGATGGTCAAGAGGGACCGGTCTTCAGCTTTCTTTTCTCTCACCAACTCTCTCTTTCTCATCTGGTCATGTGCGACGCACATAGGACGCCGCCACGGAACACGGCTCCAGCGTGTGGTTACTGAGGATGGAAGCCCTCTCAAATCTTGCAGGCGTCAAGGAGGATCCGGCGGGCTCCCGAGACTCTGGGTGGAGGTGCTCCATTGGAACTCGTGGCCAGGCCTGTGACGGATGGCGGCGCCGCAGAAAGGGGGTTTTCAGAAGGGGAAAAGGTGGCATCCTTTGGCACCGAGGAAGGGAGGATGGTGGTTCAAGAGGAGCAGCTGGCTTCAGGATCAAAGGGGGTCCAGCTTTAGAGTCCATGGCGGCGTCATTCTTTGAGCAGCAGGGAGGCAAGAAGCCTTGAGACCTTGACCTCCAACACCATTCACCATGTCACAGAGATTGCAGGTCATCCGTAAATCTGAAGTGGTCGGAATCTCACTGCCGAGAGGAAGTCAGAGCCACCGGAGTTGACAGACTCCAAGTTAGCTGCATGAACACCACAGAGGAAGATAGAAATACTGGAAGGGAGTTTTGAAACCCATCGTCGAAGGTTCATCATCCTCATTGAACCTGGAGGTTTGATCCACACAACTCGCAGGTAGCTTAATCCACTCTTAGTACAGGATGCTGAAGATATTGAGATCTTTTTCCCCATAACCTGCATCTATGGTAAGGTGGAAGAAGATGAAGGCCCTTACCCAAAAAGACGACGCTTTGAGGTTTCTTTCTCTCCTTCACCTCCAGCCACCATCTGTGTAAAGCTTTGGAGAATTATAATGTGTGTGTGTCAGGGGGTCTGGTCTCTCTTCAATGAATCGTTTACTAGGATTAGGGGTTCTGGTTCTGAATTCATGCCACACTATACGCAACTTATTCCAAAGGTTGTTCAACAGTCCCAGGATTATAGGATCTAATCCTCCAACTGCAACAAGTGGAGCTCGCAGATTACTGGGCAAAAGAGATCAAGGAAAATGTGGCCCTATTCGACCAGGGTTAGATCCCTTTCTAATTGGATTGACGAGTCATTATATATGTGAGCCTTCACTTAAAAATTTTCCACCAAGAGAAGGGACGTGTGACATGCCACTAATGTGGGTGAATGAAATCAAACTAATTCCTGTTTATTTTAACCCTTAGTCATTAATGAAACAGCCAATGATCAAAATCTCTCAAAAGATTTTTCTTTTTTTTAATGCCAAGAGATGTTAACACAAGCTTCATAATGACTAGAATTATGTGTGACCAATATTGGATTCAAAACCATCGATAATGGAACCAATAATATAAATCTAAGTGGGTTCATTCCAAAGATCGCTTATCTCAATAGATGCCCTAGATAAATATTATGGTTCATGTGATGGTATTAGAGTCATACTTTTGGGCCAATGAAATTTGTGCTAGAGAACATGTCACCTCAACTTGGGATTAACCAACTAGGAGTGTTCATGGACCTCAAATATTGTATTGGGTACCAAAACCTTAAAATTCGGGGTCATCACATTCTCCCCACCTTAAATAGAATTTTGTCCTCAAAATTCAACCAATGCCATGTTAATCATGATATCAAGGAGTCCAACCTCATATAGGCCGCCATTACTAGGTGATAGGGCAATGTAAATTTGGATATACCCTAAGTTGTCATTTGAGGATATAAAGAACCTTGGATGTAACCACCCCACCTTATATATACTGAAGCATTTAATGCCTTAGTCATAACATGAGATTATGATATCTTAGAATTACATCCCCCCTAAGGGTACAAGTTTTGTTCATACTTTTAAAGTTTAGGAGGAATTCGTCTATATGCCATGATATTCAGATCGTTCAAATCTAACATCATTAACATCTTACAATGATTTCAGCATTAGAGGAGATTTATCTTCATCCTTGATATTAGGATTTTTTTTACATAAGAAGGGCTTACGTAACATGCTTGACCATTAGGGTTTCACCCTATGGTGTGATATTCATACTCAACTTAGAATCATACATTGAGAAGGATCAAAGTTACGATCTATATTTCTGATCACATATCCTATGATCCAAAAATATCTTTATATCAAGTTCATGAGTTCAACTTTTTATGTCTTGCATGTATTATGTGAAGGGAAAAAGAGAATATACTAAGTTTATCCCATGATCTCAGCATCATATTTTTCATGTTTCATATGAAGGGGAAGAGAATATTTTAAAGTCAAACTTATCATGATTTCAATCTTGGGTACTACATGTATGATATATGGGGGGGAATAGAATAGGACAAGCTTATACGAGTGACTCCTCATATATAAATCATCTACATAGCCCAAGTGAGGTTTCTATCATCGTATATTAAGAAGGAGAAGAAGAAGGGAGAACATGTATTTTGAGTATCTTTTGCACAAAGCATCATACTCTCATAACTAGAGTTCATATATTACCTCACTTGCAACTAATGATGAGATTCACAAAATATGTCACTCCAGCTAGGACCTAACTCAGTCAAAGGATTGACTTTATCATATGGGTCATCTACCCATCCTTTTATTTTACCCAATTCTCACATATAGATTTGAATCATGCATAAGGACTCAACTAACCACTCAAGAGTAATCTAGTGTAGGACATTTTTTTATAACACATATCTCATATATTGGAGGCTAGGTCCTATGACCTTCTCCCTGTGGGTCTTACTCTCTCTAGAGTTCACCACATATCTCATCCTACCACTAGACATCCTCCTTGTATAAGAGCTTGAGGCTCATGCACACTCATATCTATCTTAACTTAGCTTATCTTACGTACGAAAAGGGAATGTACTTTCATCATCAAGATTTTGCATAAATTCTACAAAATTGGATTCAACTAGTATACAATTCAAACCTTTATAAGGAAACTTATACTATCAGAGATCAAACTTAGATAAGATTGCACATGCTTATTTCAACTATCATTCTATCATCCACTCCATGTATCACATATCTTGATAAGGCTCTAGACATCTAATCTAGACTACTCTCTTCTAGATTGATGTCACTCCCTTTCACTTAGGTTACATGAACACTAACTACTCTACAGTGTGAGGGACACATTTTTATATTTACATATATATAATAAAATATTATATAGTTTTTCTCCGAGAAAGAAGGCGTCAAAGAAAACTCTCGAGGTGCGAGCCGATTGGGAAACAAAACCAAACCAGCAAACTCGAGTGTCCAACACACAATAGATAGTCTAGTGCCATGTCACCTAATGAAATGGTGAGAACGAAATGTAGACTAGTGTAGCTACCCAATACATATGAGCTCTATATGGAAAGGGTTTCACACACTTGTCTAAACCTAGTTCTCGAACATCTAGGTTCTAACTTAGAGGCTAAGTCAAACCTTATTCCTACATAACAACTTACTAAGTTTCTAGGGATTAAGGTGGAAGGTGGAATTTAGTTTTTATATTTCATGATGAGCAATTGTCAGGTGTAGCTAATGTTCATGCTCTGATACCAACTGTAACGTCCCCGGATTTTCACCTTCTCAAAACCCCATGGAGATGAGAAGACAAAATCCAAAAATGTTAGCAATTATATCAGAGAGCGATGTGGAAGCAATATGTGCATACATGAACATTCAGTATAACAACACCATAACATTTCTCAGCATTCAATATGTACTTTACAAATGAATTATTTTTACAACTTACATTTACATAGTTTGAAGAAAATTCTATAAGTCTATGAACATGTATGCTAACAGGATCTTAACACAATAGGTACAACCTGGACAATTGCTCACTTCCCGTCTTTTATCCCACGCTAGCTCTAAACCTAAAACATACGTGAAACAACGAATCAACATAAAGTTGGTACGTGGTTGAAAGATAATATACTATGCTGGCATATTTAAAATACTTGAAAAAGAAGAAAGAAAAATGAAAGCATTATTTAAGGCAAAAAATCAGGTAAACCCAAGTTATTAACTATATTTCAATGGACATGTATTACTATGGTGGACTTAGCGCAAACATAAATTATTGGGCCCTATCCCCGCGTACCTTGTACCATTAGGGAGGTGCTAGTCAACATTAATACTTTCCCTCTCTAATAGGGAGATTAATGAACCATCAGTAACTACATTCCATTTCCTTTCTTTAGTGTTCTTATTGTTCAAGGCGGAAATGACAATACATATAGATCTACATCCAACAATGTATTTCAAGTACAAACAAGCAAGTACATATATTTAACATCCAGCAAATCTAGTCTTATAATTATATCCACATACCTGAGTTCAGAGATTTCTAACCATCTTGGATCGTCTAGAACTGTGTCCATGACCTGATTAAAACAAGACCACATACCATCATCAGATTATCATCATTTTACATCTCATCTTAACCCTAATCGTATCCATTTTAGGGTTTTCTTAACTCATTAGGATATTCTCATAATTACTTGCATTCTTGTCTTAGAATTATCTTAATGATGTCATTTTCTAGATTATGGCTCATTATTTGAACATTAGGTTCCATATTAGGGTTTTGGTCAAATCTAGATCAATCTGATGTAAGAGAGGGTTTCCAATATTTTTAGTCTGATATATATGTCATTATTAAGGTCTGGTATGAATTTCATAATTTTTGTTACTTTCCCTATTTTCTACAATTAATATAAGGATTAAACATGTAATTAGGTAATAATGAGAAAAGGCCTTAAATTACTCAATAATATCAAGATAGGAGTCCACATTTAGTTTCTAGATTATATCAGGGTTCAAATTTATTTTTATCAGATTTAATCTCAACCATTTTCTAATTATACCATTTAAATGAAGCATTCTCATCTAATTTAAATATCATAGATATTACTATCTCAAAAGACTGATATAAGGATCCTATAATAAAGTAGGCATTTTTCTGAGTACGTGTATATTTTTAGGGTATTTATAGGCCAAGGGAGCTATTTATAATGCAATTTCTAATATCTGTACATACACTGGATTTTCGAGTGAATTATTACCTTTAGGCGAATCAAGCGATGCCACGTGGCTCGTTTGGACTCCTTGAGCCCGCTTTGGCCGACCGGTTCAGTCGAATTGGACCCAGATCAGACTGGGTTGACGGTCAAGAGGAACCGGTATTCTGCTTTCTTTTCTCTCACCAACTCTCTCTTTCTCATCTGGTCATGCGTGACGCACAGAGGAAGGCGCCACGGAACAGGGCTCCAGCGTGCGGTTACTGAGGATGGCAGCCCTCTCAAATCTTACAGGCGTCGAGGAGGATCCTGCGGGCTCCCGAGACTCTGGGTGGAGGTGCTCCATTGGAACTCGCGGCAAGGCCTATGACGGATGGCGGCGTCGCAGAAAGGGGGTTTTTGGAAGGGGAAAAGGCGGCATCCTTTGGCACCGAGGAAGGGAGGATGGTGGTTCAAGAGGAGCAGTTGGATTCAGGATCAAAGGGGGTCCAGCTTCAGAGTCCATGGCGGCGTCATTCTTTGAGCAGCAGGGAGGCAAGAAGCCTTGAGACCTTGACCTCCAACACCATTCACCATGTCACAGAGATTGTAGGTCATCTGTAAATATGAAGTGGTCAGAATCTCACTGCCGAGAGGAAGTCAGAGCCACCGGAGTTGACAGACTAAAAGTTAGCTGCATGAACAC
This sequence comes from Alisma plantago-aquatica, assembly GCA_963693085.1. Classification (NCBI taxonomy): domain Eukaryota; kingdom Viridiplantae; phylum Streptophyta; class Magnoliopsida; order Alismatales; family Alismataceae; genus Alisma; species Alisma plantago-aquatica. The sequence goes on from OY856412.1 coordinate 1,377,649,995, forward strand.
CACAGAGGAAGATAGAAATACTGGAAGGGAGTTTTGAAACCCATCGTCGAAGGTTCATCATCCTCATTGAACCTGGAGGTTTGATCCCCACAGCTCGCAGGTAGCTTAATCCACTCTTAGTACAGGACGCTGAAGATACTGAGATCTTTTTCCCCATAACCTGTATCTATGGTAAGGTGGAAGAAGATGAAGGCCCTTACCCCAAAAAGACGACGCTTTGAGGTTTCTTTCTCTCCTTCACCTCCATCCACCATATGTGTAAAGCTTTGGAGAATTCTAATGTGTGTGTGTCAGGGGGTCTAGTCTCTCTTCAATGAATCGTTTACTAGGATTAGGGGTTCTGGTTCTGAATTCATGCCACACTATACGCAACTTATTCCAAAGGTTGTTCAACAGTCCCAGTATTATAGGATCTAATCCTCCAATTGCAACAAGTGGAGCTCGCAGATTACTGGGCAAAAGAGATCAAGGAAAATGTGGCCCTATTCGACCAGGGTTAGATCCCTTTCTAATTGGATTGACGAATCATTATATATGTGAGCCTTCACTTACAAATTTTCCACCAAGAGAAGGGATGTTTGACATGCCACTAATGTGGGTGAATGAAATCAAACTAATTCCTATTTATTTTAACCCTTAGTCATTAATGAAACATCCAATGATCAAAATCTCTCAAAAGATTTTTCTTTTTTTTTAATGCCAAGAGATGTTAACACAAGCTTCATAATGACTAGAATTATGTGTGACCAATATTGGATTCAAAACCATCGATAATGGAACCAATAATATAAATCTAAGTGGGTTCATTCCAAAGATCGCTTATCTCAATAGATGCCCTAGATAAATATTATGGTTCATGTGATGGTATTAGAGTCATACTTTTGGGCCAATGAAATTTGTGCTAGAGAACATGTCACCTCAACTTGGGATTAACCAACTAGGAGTGTTCATGGACCTCAAATATTGTATTGGGTACCAAAACCTTAAAATTCAGGGTCATCACATTCTCCCCACCTTAAATAGAATTTTGTCCTCAAAATTCAACCAATGCCATGTTAATCATGATATCAAGGAGTCCAACCTCATATAGGCCGCCATTACTAGGTGATAGGGCAATGTAGATTTGGATATACCCTAAGTTGTCATTTGAGGATATAAAGAACCTTGGATGTAACCACTCCACCTTATATATATTGAAGCATCGTTTAATGGCTTAGTCATAACATGAGATTATGATATCTTAGGATTACATCCCCCCTAAGGGTATAAGTTTTGTTCATACTTTTAAAGTTTAGTAGGAATTTGTCTATATGCCATGACATTCAGATCGTTCAAATCTAACATCATTAACATCTTACAATGATTTCAGCATTAGAGGAGATTTATCTTCATCCTTGATATTAGGATTTTTTTTTACATAAGAAGGGCTTACGTAACATGCTTGACCATTAGGGTTTCACCCTATGGTGTGATATTCATACTCAACTTAGAAGCATACATTGAGAAGGATCAAAGTTACGATCTATATTTCTGATCACATATCCTATGATCCAAAAATATCTTTATATCAAGTTCATGAGTTCAACTTTTTATGTCTTGCATGTATTATGTGAAGGGAAAAAGAGAATATACTAAGTTTATCCCATGATCTCAGCATCATATTTTTCATGTTTCATATGAAGGGGAAGAGAATATTTTAAAGTCAAACTTATCATGATTTCAATCTTGGGTACTACATGTATGATATAGGGGGGGAATAGAATAGGACAAGCTTATACGAGTGACTCCTCATATATAAATCATCTACATAGCCCAAGTGAGGTTTCTATCATCGTATATTAAGAAGGAGAAGAAGAAGGGAGAACATGTATTTTGAGTATCTTTTGCACAAAGCACCATACTCTCATAACTAGAGTTCATATATTACCTCACTTGCAACTAATGATGAGATTCATAAAATATGTCACTCCAGCTAGGACCTAACTCAGCCAAAGGATTGACAATATGGGTCATCTACCCATCCTTTTATTTTACCCAATTCTCACATATATATTTGAATCATGCATAAGGACTCAACTCAACACTCAAGAGTAATCTAGTGTAGGACATTTTTTTATAACACATATCTCATATATTGGAGGCTAGGTCCTATGACCTTCTCCCTGTGGGTCTTACTCTCTCTAGAGTTCACCACATATCTCATCCTACCACTAGACATACTCCTTGTATAAGAGCTTGAGGCTCATGCACACTCATATCTATCTTAACTTGGCTTATCTTACGTAGGAAAAGGGAATGTACTTTCATCATCAAGATTTTGCATAAATTCTACAAAATTGGATTCAACTAGTATACAATTTAAACCTTTATAAGGAAACTTATACTATCAGAGATCAAACTTAGAGAAGATTGCACATGCTTATTTCAACTATCATTCTATCATCCACTCCATGTATCACATATCTTGATAAGGCTCTAGACATCTAATCTAGACTACTCTCTTCTAGACTGATGTCACTCCCTTTCACTTAGGTTACACTACTATAGAAACAGCATTCAGTGTCGCTTTTCTGGGCGTCGGTTCTTTAGGAAAACCGACGCCTACACTATTAGACGTCGTTTATTTAGGCAAACCGACGTCTATATTCGAAGACCAGCCAGACACGGGTACCGCTTTGAATACAGCGTCGGTTGTTAATAACAAATCGACGCCTAAAGTCGCCCGCGAAATCCAATTTTCGAGCAAAAAAAATAGTGTCACTTTCAGTGTCGGTTATGTAGATAGAAACCGACGCCTATGCGCGATGAAAATTTGCGCAAAAAGTGTCACTTTCAGCGTCTGTTAACCTTTTATAACCGACGCTGAAAGTGGTTCCCGCCAAACAATTTTGTAAAAATATCGTCCAATTGGACGTCGGTTGGTTCAAACAGCTGACGCTAAAGAGGTTTAGGCGTCGGTTGTTTGAAACAACCGACGCTATTTTGGAACTTAATATCCCGCGATCGCCCGACTCTTCCCCTTTCTTCTGTTTCATTGCGAGCCGATTTCCCTTTTCTTCTCTGCTGTCGCCTGACCACGCCACCGATTTCTCCTCCACGAAAGCTCCTTCTTCCTCCACGACAGTGCCGCCGCGCCGCCGGCGCACCCCCTTCTCCGCCGCCACTGTTGCTGCCTTCTTCCCCTTCTCCGCGCCCCCTTCTCCTCCGCGCCCCCTTCTCCACAGCCACTGTTGCTCCTTGGTCTGCCATCCCTACCGCCTGGAGCTCGCCGCCGCGCCGCCTTCCTCCTTGCCGCCGCCCGCCGACGCCGCTGCTCCTTGGTCTGTCTGCCCTACTGCCTGGAGCTCGCCGGCCACCGCTGCACCTGCCTGCCCTGCCGCCTGGAGCTCGCCGGTCACCTCCACCACTGCTGGGAGGTCAGTTGTTGTTGCTCGCCTAATATTGCATCTAAATCTTAGTTTCACCACTTCTTTCACTGAGAACTGAGAAGAATGGCCTACCACGGCCGTGCTGCCCAGCACGGCCGTGTTTGATTTGATTTAAACCCTAATTTGATTTAAATCCATTCTAGCATCCTAATTTGATTTGATTAAACCCTAACATCAATTGTGATGAAACCCTAACATGTACATATCTATTATTGTGTTTTTTGGCCTAGGAACTCGTCCAAGATTGACTCATTAGGAGTAAATCTTGGATAGTCCCCGGTTTGGGACTGTTCTTGAACACCTAATCTCACTTAGGATGTAAGTGTATAATGTGTATTGGGTTTTTGAGAAAATTTCGGTAGCATTTCCCCGTTTGTTCTCTAAGTACATATGTACTTAGAGAACATCGGGGAAATGCTGCCGAAATTTCCTCGAAAACCCAATACACATTATACACTTACTAGTGAGATTAGGTGTTCAAGGATGGGATAGGTGGTACACATTTATTATATATAAGAATGACATCAAATGTGTTTGTTGGCCTAGAAACCCGTCCAAGATTGACTCATTAGGAGTAAATCTTGGATAGTCCCCGGTTTGGGACTGTTCTTGAACACCTAATCTCACTTAGGATGTAAGTGTATAATGTGTATTGGGTTTTCGAGAAAATTTCGACAGCATTTCCCCGTTTGTTCTCTAAGTACATATGTACTTAGAGAACAGCGGGGAAATGCTGCCGAAATTTTCTTGAAAACCCAATACACATTATACACTTACTAGTGAGATTAGGTGTTCAAGGATGGGATAGGTGGTACACATTTATTATATATAAGAATGACATCAAATGTGTTTGTTGGCCTAGAAACCCGTCCAAGATTGACTCATTAGGAGTAAATCTTGGATAGTCCCCGGTTTGGGACTGTTCTTGAACACCTAATCTCACTTAGGATGTAAGTGTATAATGTGTATTGGGTTTTCGAGAAAATTTCGGCAGCATTTCCCCGTTTGTTCTCTAAGTACATATGTACTCAGAGAACAGCGGGAAAGTGTTGCCAAAATTTTCTTGAAAACCCAATACACATTATACACTTACTAGTGAGATTAGGTGTTCAAGGATGGGATAGGTGGTACACATTTATTATATATAAGACATTTGGGAGTTTGACTACATAGATTTCAAATTCCTCTCTTTAAATGTAATTGGGTTGATAACACCAAAGTAGTTATAGTGGATGAATTATGTTTATACAAATGCTAAATGTTTGCCTTTTTCTAGTTAATACAAATGCTAAATGTTTGCCTTTTCTAGTTAATACAAATGCTAAATGTTTGCCTTTTTAATGACATTTTCATATGGCTGACCATGATGAGCATGATGTCCATGATGAGCATGAAGTCCATGATGAGCATGCTGTCCATGACGAGCATGGCGAGGATACCAATGTAAGTTCTAAAAACATATCCTGTATTTCTATAAAATTCATTATCTTCTAGTTATGTCATATATCTTATATTTCTATATTGGGCTAATTCAGTGAGTTTATTTTTGTCAAACTTTAGGTTGATGATGCACATGTACCCACTGAAGCACTGGAGCAACTTGATGCGTAGCACCAAACACTTAACAAGAAAAGGGGCATCACTCTGTTGAAGAAGTTAATAGCGCTTAGTGGCAGTGGATCCAAATTGGTTGTGGAGTTTGATAATGGAGGAAATGCAATTGGAGTGAACCGCAATAATTTTGTAAACTATCTTGGGTGTACCACTCGGAGCCATTGTGGTGTTAAGTATGATAATTGGCATAAAGTTCCTCAGGGGAAAAAAGACTTGATATGGAAGGATTTATGCGTGAGTTATTATTATTTGCAATTCTATTTTGTAGATTATAAATTCTATTATTTGCAATTCTATTTTGGATACTAGTTAATAACATTTCTATTTTACAGAATCTGTTTGCATTGGATGAGAAGTTGCATCGTAAAAGTGTGATGCAACGCGCTGGAAAGATGCTTAGGAATTATAAGACAAATCTGAACAGAGAATACATAAAAGAGGGTGATAAGAAAAAGAAGTCAGCCCCTGAACAATGGAACTTCTTGGACAAAGAAGATTGGGATAATTTTGTTGCTTCAAGAAAATCTGAAGAATTCAAGGTATTAGGTGTCACTCCCAATTTAATTAATATACATTGTATTCACCTATTCAAGATTAACATTTAGTGATACTAACCAAATCATTAATGTGCATACTAACTAGGCCCTCAGTGACGCACAAAAAGCAAGGCGTGCACTGAATGTGCATGACCACACTATGGGTCCAAAAGGCTATGCAAGCGTTCACCAAAGACTACATGCGGAGTCTGCGGCTACTCAGGAGTCTGCTCCTACTCATGAGTCTGCCACACCTATGCCTCGCCATGATATCTGGATAGCTGGGAGGCAAAACAAGAAGGGTGAAATAAAGAAGCCCGTAACTGCTGAGGCGGCTGCGAAAATGGTAAAATACAACTCTTAGAGAAATCGTTTGAATATTGATTATTTGTGGTGTTAACTTACCAATTTCTGTTGATGGTGATTAGCGGGAGCTGCACGAGTAGAGGAAACAAGGCACGTTCATCCCTCAGGGCACAAGGGATGAATTGATAGTTGCTCTGGGTAACCCAGAGCATCCTGGACGTGTTAGGGGTGCAGGCGCTGGTGTGGGCATCAAAGCATTCTTTGGGCCATCCCAGCGCAAACCCAGAGCGGGACTTTCTCAAGAAGAGGTAACCTATTCTTTTTTTAGAATGTTACTGCAAAAGGAAATTCAATAATAAGAAGCTAATGTTTCTTTTATCCATGTATAGGAGAATAAGAGAGTCGAGGATATATTTGCTAAGAAGGTCAACGATGTAGTTGCTGAGAAGGTCAAGGAAGAATTGTTGCGGTGGCAGGCATATCAGGCTTCCAATCAGCCTATGGCGACCCACTCTTCTCCTGATGCACAGACTGCGAGTAATCCTGGAGACCCATCGCCTAACACGTCTACTGTAAGTATTGTTTATGACATTGTAGCTAGTCTTTTCAAGATGATATGTTTTCAAGATGATATGTATATATGTATAACATTCTTTACGTAAATTTGTAGCCATTGAAGCCATGCCGCTTAACAATACAAGACTATGTTGTTGCAGAGGCGCAGGCTTACCCGTCCCTTTCTGGGGAAAGGTTTCACGGGACTCCAATGCCGCAGGGCTACATTCGTGTGGGCCCATTACGTGTGTTACCCGATTGGAGGGAAGCTACATTGCCATATCCCCACCCGGATATTGATACACTTGCTGAGGCAGAAGGCGGGGTCATATTGTGGCCCAAAGCAGATGTCGTCTACACTACTGAAATTGTAAGATAAATTTACATTGATTTAGACTGTTAATGTGTATATATGATGTCAACTGATCTGAAATTATATATACAGGTTAAAAAGAAGACACCAGGAGCACCTAGGCCTCCACCTCCACTTCCCGCATTACCAACTTGGGTTCCAACTGACCTAACATACCCGTTAGGTCCTGCTTGTAGGGGAATGGCATGTTGGCTACGGGCACATAATATACATTGCCCGATAATTGTTTCTTTAGATGCAGATTATGCAGGTCAATCATACGATAGCTCTTTATTTATACAAGATATTATTGAGTTGTTTATGTATGATTGGCTGAATACATCAATGATAGAGACATGGATAAGGTGAGATCTTGTTTATACATCCATATACCTTGTGTAAGATCCGGTGATCTGGTTTCTTATATATTAATGCATATGTAATACATGTTTTGCAGCTACTTAGTCGAAGATCATTGCAAACAGTTTGCATTTGATCATGTGGGATTTTTTATTCCATCATTGATTAGTATGGTAGCTAAAGACCCTGATAATGTTCAACAATACTGTATAGATGCTTTTACAATTTTTGGTCAGCAAAAGAAGACGATAATAATAGCTCCATTCAATGTCAAGTACGTTTACTTTATTTATAATTTGGACTTAAGAAAATTCCATTTTTATTGTGCATTTTGAGTTATTAATTGTTAACTTTTTACCTCTAGTGGTAAACATTGGGAGTTACTAGTTATTGTCCCTGGGATGTTCACTGTTTATTATCTAGATCCCGCGGGAAGTACATTAAACACTAAAATTAGACACGTAATGAGAATTCCATTATTCTTGTGAGAAATATTTCATTTTTGTATCTGTTAACATCTGTTATTACATTACTATTTACTTATGTAATTTACTGTGTTATATTAACATGTAGGGGTTTAGATGCATTCAAAAAGGTTGGAGGAACGGTCCCAAGGAAAAAGAACCAGCCAATAAATTGGCAGAACGTACAAGTAAGTTCCCGACTCCAATGTATATATTATTGATGTGAATTGTGCTTATTTGTATTATTTTGTATGTTTCAATTTATAGTGCGCTACACAAGACAATGGCTGGGCATGCGCATACTATGTGATGCGATTTATGCAGATGATTATCAAACATGCCGCATTGGACATCGATACCATACATGAGGTATTATATATAGTCTCATTAGTTAGTATGAAATATATCAATCTTATTTTTATATTATTACTTATATATATACATCATTCTCTTTGCAGGTGTTTAAAACTGACAACACTATAGGTAAACGCTTAAAAAATATACATGCTCCATATACGATGGAAGCATTAAATGAAATAAGAGAAGAATGGGAAAAAGCCATACAAGCAGTGGCAACTGTAAGATATAATTGGGATGTTGATAGCGATAATGAATGATACTTTGTAAATGAATATTTCTGAATGTTAATACATGTATTTGAATGTTTCTATATGTGTGAATGTGAGAATTGAATTGATGTCTGAATGTATCTACTTGTGTGAAATTTTCCTTGGGACTTTTGCAGGTTTGTGGCCTGTTTGTAGGCTGATATCAATGGATGTCGTAAACCTGTAGTTCAGAAAACTGAACTGCAGGTTCTCATCCTGTTGACCAGCCACAGCAGGCCTGCAAACTGATATGAAAAAAAAAAGATATAGGCGTCGGTTATTTACAGAAAACCGTCAGCAAAGACCTACAGCGTCGGTTATTGGATAAAAACTGACGCCTAATAGTACAAACAACCCGACCGTGCAGGAAAGCACGGCCGTAGTGGAAAAGGCGTCGGTTATTCATATAAAACCGACGCCTATAGTACTAAACACGGCCGTGCAGGGAAGCACGGCTGTGTCGTCTTGAAGTATGGCGTCGGTTTTTTATAGAAAACTGATGCCAAAAGGGTTCGCGCCACAGAAAACAACGTCATCTAGGACTCTTTCTGCGTCGGTTACCAAGTAAACACCGACGCTATAGTCCATATAGGCGTCGGTCTTTTAGTAGATAACTGACGCATAATGTGTCCTAGATGACGTCGTTTTCTGTGGCGTGAACCCTTTTGGCGTCGGTTATCTACTAAAAGACCGACGCCTATATGTTAAATAGGTGTCGGTTAAAAAACCGACGTCGAAGTGTTCGACCTTTAGCGGCGCCCACATAGGCGTCGCTCAGAAACCGACGCCAAAGGGGGTTAAACAACTGATGCCAAAGGTTGTTTATGTAGTAGTGTTACATGAACGCTAACTACTCTACAGTATGAGGGACACATTTTTATATTTACATATATATAATAAAATATTATATATTTTTTCTCCGAGAAAGAAGGCGTCAGAGAAAATTGTCGAGGTGCGAGCCGATTGGGAAACAAAACCAAACCAGCAAACTCGAGTGTCCAACACACAATAGATAGTCTAGTGCCATGTCACCTAATGAAATGGTGAGAACGAGATGTAGACTAGTGTAGCTACCCAATACATATGAGCTCTATATGGAAAGGGTTTCACACACTTGTCTAAACCTAGTTCTCGAACATCTAGGTTCTAACTTAGAGGCTAAGTCAAACCTTATTCCTACATAACAACTTACTAAGTTTCTAGGGATTAAGGTGGAAGGTGGAATTTAGTTTTTATATTTCATGATGAGCAATTGTCAGGTGTAGCTAATGTTCATGCTCTGATACCAACTGTAACGTCCCCGGATTTTCACCTTCTCAAAACCCCATGGAGATGAGAAGACAAAATCCAAAAATGTTAGCAATTATATCAAAGAGCGATGTGGAAGCAATATGCGCATACATGAACATTCAATATAACAACACCATAACATTTCTCAGCATTCAATATGTACTTTACAAATGAATTATTTTTACAACTTACATTTACATAGTTTGAAGAAAATTCTATAAGTCTATGAACATGTATGCTAACAGAATCTTAACACAATAGGTACAACCTGGACAATTGCTCACTTCCCGTCTTTTATCCCACGCTAGCTCTGAACCTAAAACATACGTGAAACAACGAATCAACATAAAGTTGGTACGTGGTTGAAAGATAATATACTATGCTGGAATATTTAAAATACTTGAAAAAGAAGAAAGAAAAATGAAAGCATTATTTAAGGCAGAAAATCAGGTAAACCCAAGTTATTAACCATATTTCAATGGACATGTATTACTATGGTGGACTTAGCACAAAAATAAATTATTGGGCCCTATCCCTGCGTACCTTGTACCATTAGGGAGGTGCTAGTCAACATTAATATTTTCCCTCTCTAATAGGGAGATTAATGAACCATCAGTAACTACATTCCATTTTCTTTCTTTAGTGTTCTTATTGTTCAAGGCGGAAATGACAATACATATAGATCTACATCCAACAATGTATTTCAAGTACAAACAAGCAAGTACATATATTTAACATCCAACAAATCTAGTCATATAATTATATCCACATACCTGAGTTCAGAGATTTCTAACCATCTTGGATCGTCTAGAACTGTGTCCATGACCTGATTAAAACAAGACCACATACCATCATCAGATTCTCATCATCTTACATCTCATCTTAACCCTAATCGTATCCATTTTAGGGTTTTCTTAACTCATTATGATATTCTCATCATTACTTGCATTCTTGTCTTAGAATTATCTTAATGATGTCATTTTCTAGATTATGGCTCATTATCTGAACATTAGGTTCCATATTAGGGTTTTGGTCAAATCTAGATCAATCTGATGTAAGAGGGGTTTCCAATATTTTTAGTCTGATATATATGTCATTATTAAGGTCTGGTATGAATTTCATAATTTTTTGTTACTTTCCCTATTTTCTACAATTAATATAAGGATTAAACATGTAATTAGGTAATAATGAGAAAAGGCCTTAAATTACTCAATAATATCAAGATAGGAGTCCACATTTAGTTTCTAGATTATATCAGGGTTCAAATTTATTTTTATCAGATTTAATCTCAACCATTTTCTAATTATACCATTTAAATGAAGCATTCTCATCTAATTTAAATATCATAGATATTACTATCTCAAAAGACTGATATAAGGATCCTATAATAAAGTAGGCATTTTTCTGAGTACGTGTATATTTTTAGGGTATTTATAGGCCAAGGGAGCTATTTATAATGCAATTTCTAATATCTGTACATACACTGGATTTTCGAGTGAATTATTACCTTTAGGCGAATCAAGCGCTGCCACGTGGCTCGTTTGGACTCCTTGAGCCCGCTTTGGCCGACCGGTTCAGTCGAATTGGACCCGGATCAGTCTGGGTTGACGGTCAAGAGGGATCGGTCTTCTGCTCTCTTTTCTCTCGCCAACTCTCTCTTTCTCATCTGGTCATGCGCGACGCACAGAGGACGCTGCCACAAAACAGGGCTCCGGCGTGCAGTTACTGAGGATGGCAGCCCTCTCAAATCTTGCAGGCGTCGAGGAGGATCTGGCGGGCTCCCAAGACTCTGGGTGGAGGTGCTCCATTGGAACTCGCGGCCAAGCCTGTGACGGATGGTGGCGCCGCAGAAAGGGGGTTTTCGGAAGGGGAAAAGGCGGCATCCTTTGGCACCGAGGAAGGGAGGATGGTGGTTCAAGAGGAGCAGCTGGCTTCAGGATCAAAGGGGGTCCAGCTTCAGAGTCCATGGCGGCGTCATTCTATGAGCAGCAGGGAGGCAAGAAGCCTTGAGACCTTGACCTCCAACACCATTCACCATGTCATAGAGACTGCAGGTCATCCGTAAATCTGAAGTGGTCGGAATCTCACTGCCGAGAGGAAGTCAGAGCCACCGGAGTTGACAGACTCCAAGTTAGCTGCATGAACACCACAGAGGAAGATAGAAATACTGGAAGGGAGTTTTGAAACCCATCGTCGAAGGTTCATCATCCTCATTGAACCTGGAGGTTTGATCCACACAGCTCGTAGGGAGCTTAATCCACTCTTAGTATAGGACGTTGAAGATACTGAGATCTTTTTCCCCATAACTTGCATCTATGGTAAGGTGGAAGAAGATGAAGGCCCTTACCCCAAAAAGACGACGCTTTGAGGTTTCTTTCTCTCCTTCACCTCCAGCCACCATCTGTGTAAAGCTTTGGAGAATTCTAATGTGTGTGTGTCAGGGGGTCTGGTCTCTCTTCAATGAATCGTTTACTAGGATTAGGGGTTCTGGTTCTGAATTCATGCCACACTATACGCAACTTATTCCAAAGGTTGTTCAACAGTCCCAGGATTATAGGATCTAATCCTCCAACTGCAACAAGTGGAGCTCATAGATTACTGGGCAAAAGAGATCAAGGAAAATGTGGCCCTATTCGACCAGGGTTAGATCCCTTTCTAATTGGATTGACGAATCATTATATATGTGAGCCTTCACTTACAAATTTTCCACCAAGAGAAGGGACGTGTGACATGCCACTAATGTGGGTGAATGAAATCAAACTAATTCCTATTTATTTTAACCCTTAGTCATTAATGAAACAGCCAATGATCAAAATCTCTCAAAAGATTTTTCTTTTTTTTTTAATGCCAAGAGATGTTAACACAAGCTTCATAATGACTAGAATTATGTGTGACCAATATTGGATTCAAAACCATCGATAATGGAACCAATAATATAAATCTAAGTGGGTTCATTCCAAATATCACTTATCTCAATAGATGCCCTAGATAAATATTATGGTTCATGTGATGGTATTAGAGTCATATTTTTGGGCCAATGAAATTTGTGCTAGAGAACATGTCACCTCAACTTGGGATTAACCAACTAGGAGTGTTCATGGACCTCAAATATTGTATTGGGTACCAAAACCTTAAAATTCGGGGTCATCACAGGGTGTTAAAGAGAGAAATTGGGAATTTGTTGTAGAGTCCAACATAGGGTTGAAGTTAGGTTTAGGCGAGATCAAATTTGAAAGAGGAAACTTGTGATGAAGAAATTAAGTCACAAGGTTATTGTTGAATACTATATGTGCAACTCAACAAAAAACCTACATCCAGTAAGTCTCGAAATGAGAGAGTGACACACTTTACCTAGGTTACTATTATGTTTGACTTAAATCAGACTAAAAAGTGTAGGCCCGTAGCAACCTCCATTTAAACTCAAAATCTAGGATTATACTTTCCTTGTCATCTCATAGTACAAACAAATACAAGTCAAAACATGACTCATAAACTACTTGGTCTTCAACAAACAACTGTTCATTTCCTCAATAGAAAAATCTGAGCACTTAACCAACATACCAATTACAAATTTTGTTACACGCTCACGACACTTCTTGTCCGATCGGTTCGACCGCTTTGTTCCAATCCAATTCAAATTGGTCAAATTTGATCACGGTCTGACCACTCGTCAGATTTTGATTGGTTGAATTTTCTAGTTCTGTTTGTTGCTTTCTATTTAACGTTGACGGACTTCAATGGTGGATCTCCTATAAGACTAGGGGGCACCCCCCCCCCCCAAGATTTTTAAAAGTTAAGGAATATGGTTGTATAGAAAGTTGTTAATTAATTTAATTTATTGCGTTTGACCATTTCAAATTTAAACGCCCCCAAGAGTTTTTCATCGAAGGTTCTTTTACACTTTCCAAGTTAAATAATATAATAGAAGTACCTACTATTTTAACTCCTTTCTGACATTAACTCACTAAACTAATGTATTCATGGATTCCTTTTCAGTTTGTGTTGCTTTTACAATTAGGAAAAATATTTCTTATATTATTGACTATTATAATTTTTATTCCATTTTTTATTTTTGAAAATTAATGAATATGATTTGGTTGAAAGGTGTTAATTAATTAGCATTATTGCATTGACAGTTTCTTATTTGATAAGCTTCCCCCAAGAGTTTCCATTGATGGTTCTTTTATGCGTTCCAAGTTAAATAATACAACAAAAAATAAATATCATTTTGACTCCTCTCTAGCAATAACTCGGTAATTTAATGTCCCCGTAGATTCTTTTTCAATTTAGGTTACTTCTGCAATTGCGAAGAGGATTTCTTGTGCTAATCTCTTTTACAATTCTTATTCTATTTTGATTTTTAGTGTAATTTTTCTCTCTCTTCTCCGGTCTTTTGATAATTATCATTATCCAAAATAGCAAATATAAATAAAAGAAACAATCGACTTCAATAAATCTATCCATAAACTTCCAACATTGAATGTGTCAAACTCCATGTTTCGTTAAACAAATGTCAACATTACATGTTAGATATTGGTAGGCATGGCTATTTTCAAACACAAGTTTCAAATCATTGCTCAAACACCGCTTTCAAAATTGTTTAAGCAACCAACACAATCTTTGAAAATTAGTTGTCTCTACCTTTTTCAAACACACATAGGTGTGTACAACAACACAAATCAAAGAGAAACAAAGTCAATTCTTATGCCCAATTCTTGGTTAATTTTTCTCATTATTCTCGTCCATGTATCGTGGAGTGATGAAAACATCTTATAAATCATCGTGTCGTTAACTTTATTTATTTATCATATGTGTGATTTTGAGCCAACCACTATACAAAGCAATGCTATTGAGCCAACCACTACAAATAGAAGAAGAGGAAGGCGTAAATTAACATGGGATGAGCTTATAAAGAGAGATTTTGAATCTTTACATCTCAATCAAAATATGGCCCATGATAGAGTTGAATGGAAACAAAGGATCCATATAGAGAAGAAGAAGAAGAAGAAGAAGAAGAAGAAGAAGAAGGCGGTGGTGGTTTTGTATAACTTACTTATTTGCCTCTGTAACTGTTGAAAATTTGTTTATATCCGCTTTGCTTTGGAATAGGATTCCTTACTAATACAAACTACACAATTTATTTTATAATCAACACACCGTCTCTATCATCATATTATTATATTGACTCTTCCAGTCTCCACAGCCACAACAGAACGTGTATTTTCCGTGATGAAACTTATTAAGGCAAAATTACACGACAAAGTAAAAGATGAATTTCTCACTCATTATCTTATTGTCTGGATTGAAAGAGAGATTGCAAAGTCATTCCATGTTGATTCTATTATTGAGTATTTCAAGAACACTAAAGAGAGAAATGCAATGTTTTAAAATTTATATCGTGTCACTAATTTCATTATATTTTGTTTTCAAATCTATAATATCATTGCACTTGAAGTAAAATATTCTGACTCTTAGCTTTTTAAAATTTTGAGATGGATACACTTAGACTACTTCATAATACATTATGACACCCCCTTTCAATATTTCACTACAAGATCCACCACAGTTGAGCTCTACTGGGCTAGCCTCGGGACCAGCCGCCACGGCAAATCTGCCAACTCGTGTCCAAGCCCGGCGTGAGCAATTATCCTGTGTAGTAGCACTCTTATTAGAATGTATTGGTTTATTTTCATGAGCAAACTTGCCGGGGAGTGTGCCACAACAGCATGTGAAAGGAAATCACATCAGGGCCCATTCCATGATAATCGTGGTGGTGTTTGATACTTTTGACAACAGATGGCCTACTTTACTACCAGACTAGCTGTTACGCACCATTCTCTCTCTGAATCCTCGCCCCTTGGCTGGTACACCGGATTGGTTAATCAATGTCGTTTCATCAGCGTGCAATAAGCAAACCTAAGGACCCGCAACGCCTCAGATGATACTTTGGCTTCCACTATGCAAACAACAAATGATTGTTTGTTAACCTAGAAGGTTTAATTATAGATCTTTACTCCTGCTAAGCCTATAAAGAAGATGAGTGGACAGCCACAGTAACTGGGGTCAGTTCCTAGCATGAAGAAAATGCAATAATAAGAGAGTCGTCCATTACCCAGTGCCTATGGCATGGGAGTGTTGCTGTTCCACTCGCCAAAGAACGCATACCAGGAGAGCTTTGAGTGGAATCTCTATATAACACCATGAGGGCAGCACTGGCAAGCTTGTGATGCGGCACATTGCTTTTATACAACCCATCCAAATTATGATAGACCGGTCTGTATACTGCGTTGTACAGCTGCACTGCAGAGTACATAACTCTAGCCTTCACGACCCATCGTGGCATAATTTCAATTATAACTTTGTAGTAAGCCTGGCTGTTACTGCTGAAGTGGTCCTGAAAAACCTTTCTTCGGTGGCCTACAAGTTTATTAAAGACCGGTTTATCCATATGTTCGAAAGCAGAATATTCCATTACTAAAATATTTGGCCAAGATATTCAATTTGAATTAGCATACCGACCACAGCGAATGACAAGCTGAATAAACTATTCGTGAAGCAGTTTGAACCCCGTGGAGCCAAACATGGAAAGCCTTCGGCTCAAATCATGACTTTAACAGGAAGAACGATGGAGAAGAGAATGATAGTATTAGGGCACATGCACCCATCACTGAAGGGTCCCTGCCCAGCTTTTATGAACCATGATGACAGGAATCTACTAGATTTATGTTGAATGCCAGTATTATCGTTTTGCTCTATTAGCAGAAAAATGTGCACACTACTTGGGAAAGAATATGTACAGTGTGGTCACAAGCTAAGTAGCTGAAGCTAACACCTAAACTAGCTCCTAAGGTAACAAAACCCACCTAACTCCCAATGTCGAGCGAATCACTTTAAATCTGCCGAACTACTGTTTCAAAAGTGCCGCCAGAGCTGCATGGATTGGGCTTTGTTTAGTTGAGGAAGGTGACTTCCAGTGGTATAAGGAGTGGGGCCCACGCCACACTGAACCGGTGTTACTGGGAAAAAGGGTCTGGCAGATTTGTAAGATGGAGTGGTTTTCTTGAGGAGGTGGTTCATCATATATCTTGATCTGGTCGTCCACTTCTTCACGCGGGTCCTGCAGCCAAATAAGCTCTGTTGAGGAAAGAAAACGCCCTGATGACAAGCTCTGGAGAAAGATTTTGGCAACTTAAACTTCACAGAAAAATGCAGACCGGAAAATTGTAGAACTAAAATGCAATCAATCTTTGCAACGGAACTCATGTTTTATGTCGATTAAATCACAATAAACAACTGCAACTTATAACGAAATCCTATGGGAAAGTGTACCGTTACTTTGTCCCCTAGCTCTCCTTCATGACTTGGTGCTGTTTCTTCATGCTGCATGATGTTTTGAAAGCCATCAATGTGCTGTTCAAATTCCACGCCATTTTCTTGGCCTTGAGATTGGGAGCTAGAATCATCCTGCATTTGTCTTGCGCCTAGATCAGGCCGAGATAACTCATTAATAACACCACTCATTTCAATCTCCATCTTTTCAAGTTTTCTAGTGTCTACTTGTTCAAGGCCCCCAGCATCCACATTTGTTGAAGGATGATCTGGCGATCTGCTCAAGCTTGAGGAACTATGTTCACTTTCAGGATTGTCAGTAGGACTACCCTGCAGCGTGTAAAAAGGAGAGTAAAAGGAGTTTTAAGTTAGATATTGTTTAATTAAAATTTATCGCAACTAGAATGGAAGATACATGACAGTTACAGCATAATATCTAATAAAAATATAAAGCAGATAGAATGGAAAAGTAATGACAGTTAAAGTATAATGTATTTATTGATAAAGTAATCATTATCCAGCATGCCAATGAAAGTCCATTTAATTATGACATTGAAAACATTTAGGAATGTGGGTAGGTACACTTCAGAGTCAAGTATTTTGTCATTTAACGATTGACAACTCAAAGTGAACAATTCCAGTAAATCTAGAAATGCAAAGGAAATATGCTATCATCCTGAATATGTTACTGGCATACTGAATCAAGAAATATTGCAACTATTTCTTATCAAGAGAAGCATGCAAGTCACGGAACAGACTTCCATTTATCTTCTGGGGTTTGCCCTCTGTTTTACTGGAAAGAGAAAATGCACGAGGAGAAAGATATACAAGTGAGAGTGAAAAGCACAAGAGAGTCGTATTCATGGCAGCAACCGCATCCCTGCCCCTGCCGACCCAAGGCTCGTGATTTCATGCTGGTATCATGGACTTGCTGGCTGCTAGACTACTCTACAGTGTTCCAGTAATACGTGGTCCTTTTTATTCCAACCTGTAGACATGAATTTGAGGAATATCAGTTATGGGTTTAGAAAAGGTGATCTACTTATTCCTTGGTGATCATTTCACTTGGTGATCCAACCAATTTATTGCTTTCTCCAGAAGTCTGCTCCTCTTAGGGGGGCAAGACATGACGGTTGGATGAACATCCGAAGACTAGGCAGGTTGTTAAGCGAGTTCAGTGTGTCCATTTCAGACTGTTCATCATGGTGATGTATGAGGCCTTGTCGAGGTCACACCATAATCGTTATCATACTTTTCTTTTTATGATGGCTTTTCACGTAAAATCTGGGTTTATACGATTAATTTTAATAATGAAGTCACTGTCCCTGTCATCACCGCCTCGGTTCCAAGCATAATGAGATAGGCTACATGGATCATTATTTTTAATTTGGTTATGTTTCACATCATATCCTCATTGAGATGTAAAGAATCGAGATCTCTCCATGTAAGTCTCTCGAAGTTTTTCTAAAACTGCCTCTTCATCTTTTAACTTTGCCTGACCCAATAACATCACTATGAAGGGCTGCATATGCCAGTCTTCATTGCACATGCCTAAACCATCTAAGACGGCCCTCTTGAAGTTTGTATTCATTACTATGCATTCCGATTTTGTTTCTTATGTGATTTTTTCTCTACTTTTTCTCGAACTACTTCATCTTTTGACTTTGCCTGGCCCAATGGCATCACTAGAAACGGGCGCATATGCCAGTCAGTCTCCATTGCACGTGCCTAAACCAGCTAGACGGCCCTCTTCAAGTTTGTACTCATTACGATCCCATTTTAAATCTTATGTATTCAGTTGTAACACAACCATTCCTCTATTTTCCACACATACACCAGAGTATTAGAATTTCGGCCAGCAAGGCACTAAAAATCATGCCTCGAGCCACTAGAGGCATATATATCTGTTGAGGAAGCAAAGTTAAATGAGGCAATGTGAGAATCCAAAATTGATGTTGGGCCAAAGAGGGAAGCAGTTGCAGCTACCACCACTTCAAGACAAAGGCAAAGTGCCACGGGGGTTGCAAAGAACACGGATGAGTACTAGAGACTATAGAGAAATGGCCACTTATTCTTGTGAGAGAATGTCTCCAGCGCCCCCCACCCCATTCAAGCAAAAGGCAGGTGCAAAACAATGAAAAGTTGTTTATCTTAAACAAAAGAACGTTTATAGATTCTGATCATGGTGTAGGGGTAGTTGTAGTGATGCTGATGAAAAAGAGGAAAACAAGAGGGGGGAAATCAGAATGACAATGAAGATAACAATGAGGAAAATTATTATAATGATGATAATTGTACTTTCTCATTATAATGGACTTTGGTGACTCATTTTGTAATTTGTAACTTTGGTTGAAATTTTGTAGTATGTTTCATTCAGAACAGTCCTAGATGTGTGATCAAAACTTTATTAGATTGCCATTTCAGTTGTCAACGTGCCAGTAATTTTAAAATATGTACTTCCAACCTTTCAAGGCTTACATATATCATTATAAATTTATTTCTACTATGCTTTCATCTCATAATTACTTTGATTTGTAACTTCTTTAAAGAAATATTCTTTAGAAAACATTTGTTGGATATTTACAGTTTTCAAGTTTCAAAAGTTACAGGCACGTATATATAATTCATTCTCAATTAACAATGAGACAATGATACCTTCTAAGCAAATTATCACCCTTCTTTGAAGAAGTTTTTTATTCCTTATTTCTAGAAATAAATTAAGTTGTATGTACACATTTTAGGGGAATACATGCATTTTAGTGAAAAGACGTATATACAAGCTATAAATAAGTATCTAACAGTATATGCAAGGTATTCAAACTAGAAATGTTAAAATAAATTTAAAATGCATCAGAATGCCAAGGGCCTACCCCACCCACCCACTCCGTCCCTGCCATGTTTGAAATGTTGATTTTGATGCCGTTTTCGATGGTCTAGAAACAAAAATTTACAGAAATTTCAATATTTCCGCTTATTTCGATACAAGATTTTGACTCAAATTTTGACGATTTCGATGACCAAAAAGAGGAATTAAGTCATAAAATTTTACCATGATGATCTACATGCATAATTACACCTAATTATGCAATAATTTCATGTGTTGGTATAGGGT
The DNA here is from genome assembly GCA_963693085.1 of Alisma plantago-aquatica. NCBI lineage: Eukaryota > Viridiplantae > Streptophyta > Magnoliopsida > Alismatales > Alismataceae > Alisma > Alisma plantago-aquatica. The sequence goes on from OY856412.1 coordinate 1,377,669,949, forward strand.
TGCTGCTCCTACATTTCTGAGTGAAAATGTACAAAACTGTTTCGAGTAGGATTCGACCATGCAATGTATACATACATATATTCTTATGCAATAACATATTACATCTTATATTTTGGATTCAATTAACTGAGGAGGACTCCTACATTTTTTTAAGGATTTTTTAAGATTTTTTTCAATTTTTTAATGAAATTACAATCAGAAATTTCAGCAATTTAAAGGTTTTCGGAATCATCCATCAAATCATAAGCAACAGTCATCTTAGCATATCTTTTTTTTTAAGACCGAGAGAACCCACCCCGTGCGAAGCCGACATGGTAAACTCTCGAGGCATGACAGGGTGTGGTCCAATCACCCCCCTCCCGCGCCTAATCAGCGTGGATTGCCATTCGCAAAGTGCCTTCGGTGAGGTTTGAACCCGGGTCCTTCATTGGGACTTACCGAGCTCTTACCACCCGGGCTACTATGGTCGGACATCTTAGCATATCCTCCTATGGGGAAGCCATCTTCTCTTCTTCTTCTGGCCTTCACCTCCCCCCCCCCCCTAAACCCCCTCCCGGCAGGGCGCAAATCAGCAAATTACATGTCTAGTACCGGTCGAAAACAAAATTTTGATTTTGCAATTTCGACCGAAATTTTAATCCATGTTTCCCTGGCTATTCGCATTAACAATCCTACTTCCGGTCATTCCAATCTGAAAAACGTATCCTTTGACATATAAAAGATGCAAGGATTGAAGTATCATGACAGGAAGATAATTCACTTTACACCGCCATTCTTTGCATGGTGTTACATCTGTGAAACCCCTACCCTATAATAGAAGACTTTGTGTTCACCTGCATGCATCGGTTGCCATCAAGGTTCTCAATTCTTATTGTTAAATCCAGGTATCTCACCTTTGCAATCATGGTTGTCAATTCTTTTATCCCACCTTTGCAATCATGGTGTACTCAACATTTTGAATTTGGAGATTATCATCTCAACCTTTTGGTTTTAATATCATCTTGCTTTTGATAATTGTTTCCATCAAGATTACCAAGATCCAGGAAAAAGAGTGTTGCATACTCAAACCCTTTCTTTCCACATTTTCAGAAAGTTTTAGTCTCTATATTTCGGCCAAATGCACATAATGAGTTTATGACGCTCAGTCCCAATTACAACCAGACTTGTGATCGTGATTCTATTGGGGTGGTAGTGAATCATCAACCACATTTGTGATTAATTCTAACCCCACCAATGGCCATAATTCTTATATAGCATGGTAACTGATAGACCCAGTAATATTAGTTTTGTTTTTATCGCATGCCAGCTGATTGTTAAGGGAAGGAATCAGTGTGTCACATTGTTTGTCAATCATAAACAATAACAATAGATATAATAACAGACCCAGCACTTTATTGTCGAAATACATCACTTGGATGCCATGTGTGCCTGCATTGCACCACCAAGAAAGTAAGGAGGTCTGCATCCTCATCGGTGAACTTGTCCTTATATTGTGTCTTTCTAATTGCAGCAAGCAGAATTTTTCCAAAACGAATGGCACTGGGAGGCAGACGTTTGTGTCAGTATCACACCAGTGTCTGCATGAGTGTAAGTGTGAATATATGTACAAGGACCTAAATGTATTAGTGAGGAAAAGTCAGAAACCTGATTCTCAATGTCTGTGATGTATTCTATGTATAACTATATAGCACCCCGACTGTGTGATTATGTCAATGATCTTCTCCATGGTACCAGAGCCTAGGGTTTGAGACCATAGACGGTCTAGGGAATACAAGCTGTTTTCAGTCTTCTTACTTTTGACTTTTAGTGTATCCACAGGTCTGGTCCCAAGCAAGTGAGAAGATCTAAGGCATACTTCCTTTGTAAAATTACTATCCTAGACACAAACTTGGCAACTTCAATCTCCAAAAAATATTTAGGATCAACATGCAGCTTCTACAGAGTGGAGACAAGGAAGCTTCCTTCCTTCATTCCTTGCCCTAGTAGGACGCCTACAGCCCCTCTTTCATCCCTTGGGCATATATTTCTCCCATCATGGAACAAAATTTCGATCAAAATTGCAAAATTTCACTCGAAATTGCGAAATTTCGTTCGAAAAAACTTTTTTTTTGCAATCGGACATCGAAACCTACGATCGGACCTACGATCGGACATGCGAAAGACACAAATGCAGGGAATGGGACGTAATTTCGTGAACATTTCGACACAGGTGCAAAACTTCGACAAAAATGGTGAAATTTCGCAGCAAAACGCCCACTTTGGGCAGTAATTTCGCGAAATGGTACAGAAACACAAATTAAATTTCAAGAAATTTGTTCCAAAAGCTGATGAAGCTACATTTTGGCAATTTTTTTTTAATCTCTTTCTTCTAAAGGCTATCTTTCTTAATTCTAAGGTATGTTTCCCCTATCCCTAGACCATATACATTACCTTCATCAATTTCTACACTCTTCTATAGAGATATGGGTAAATACTCCAAAAATAACAAAGTTCGTTCTTGGATCTATGCATAAATGTCCCATGTAACCTAGTTAAATGCTAACACTAGACTTATACAAGTTGTAGTTGGTAAGTTTGGAACTTGTATCAGTAAATTTTAAATTCTAAGTTGTAACTTGAAGCTTTTAACAGACTAACTGTCTAGCAGACTTGACATTTTGTTCATTTGTACACTAACTCATCAAGACATGTATCCCACCCTAACCCCTAAACATATAAATGTATTATATAGTCTAGTGTGCTTATGTCTCAACATTGTGTTTGCAAAATTTCATAAGTTAATTCCTTCATTTTGCCATCGAAATTGCCATTGAAATTCTGTCAAAATTGTTTAGCTTCCTTCACTTACAAATGTGGGAGACCCCCCCCCATATCCAAATATGAAATATTATTGCATACTTGAGTAGATCTTGGTGTTTAGATCATCCTGATAAATTTTCAGAATTTAATTCGCTTATTAGGTCGTCGAAATCGTTAGGGCCGTAAATATCAAAATTTCGTGCGAAATTTCAAAAAAAAATTGTTTCTGGGCCATCAGACACGACATCGAAATCGGACATTTAATTCTATGTCTCCCATCGATAGCAAGCAAGGGAGCAATAATCTTCTTTTTCCCAAAATAGACAACTGAAAATACCATGGTAGTAACCACATCTTCATGCAGGGTGTCCGTTTAAGTTGGAATTTCACTGTGGTTTCTTCCTGGTTGCTACTAGTGATGTCCAGAAACCATCATCCTTATATCTTCTCGGCACATTAAAGAAGGATAGTGACTATCTACTCTCATGGCCTTAAAGGAGGAGACGGTAGTCCAACAGATAACTTTTTATGTTATGATCTTATTACTACTACTTAATAACTTAATAAGAGGAATAACAATCAATGGATGCACCGTTTAGATCCAAATCAAAGGCAAAGTACGCATTAAACATCTGATTTGTGAGCCACCAAAAGATCCTAATGCATTGAAACAATGGGAGCAACATGATGTGAATCTCCTAAATATGTTGTGGAATAACATGGAACCACATAGAGCATATAAGACAAATTACTTTGAGACATGCAAACATCATGGGATCATTTTCAACTTATTTATTCCAACAATGACTCTCACATGTACGATTGACAGTTGAGCTATATGGATTGCAGTAGGGAAACAAGTCACTTCGCAATACTTTGGGAAAGTGACTCGCCTGACGAATGATCTATAGAATCTACTTCCTCTCTCTACTGACATCCAAAAGATGCAGAAGCAATGTGATCAGATAATCATGATCAAGTTCTTGGCCGGAGTTCATCAAGACTAGGAGGGCGTCCATAATTAGATTTTGTTTGGTGTTGAGCTTCCTTCTTTGGTTGATACCTAGTTTAGGGTATCGCATGCTTTCTTAGACCAGGATGCAGCCACAGCCATGCAGTCACAGGGTAACAACTTAACTTTAGTCACTCAGTTTGAAAAAGACGTGGCATCCAAAGGATGTGGTTGCGATGGAGGCATAACCCGAGGAGGAGGATCTAGTACTAGTCGTGGAGCATTCTGTCCACGTTTCGAGTGTACCCATTGTGGCAAGAAAAGGCACACCAAGGATTCTAGTGACAAGCTACACGGATTTCCTATTAAGTCTGTCAACATGATGGCTACAGAGAGTTCTCAAGAAGAGGTGACTCGTCATGTGTCCTTGTCTAAAGAGAAGTAATCTCAGTTGATGCGTGTTCGAGCTTCTTCGTGCCTAGATCTTCAATTGCTTCTCTGCCACAGAGATCTGGTCTATCGGTTTACATTTCTATGACATCTAAGGCATCGTCTTCCAAGTCAAGTACATCTGCTCACATCATGCAGGAACTGAATCTTATACGCAACCCCAACCTACCTGTTGTTATCACTGTAGATGGTTTCATTGGCTCTGTTAATTAAACTAGCACCATTTCACATACTCCACATATATCCCTTTCGTTGACCTTGTCCATCCCCACTTTCTTTTTAATATGATATCTATAAGCAACATACCTCTGTCATTTTCTTACTAGATACATTTGTTATACACGATTTGGAGACAAGGAAGACAATTGGTGAAGGGTATGAACTGGCTAGACTTTACTACTTACATAGGTTACTGAGATGAAGTGGAATTTCACTGATTATTTACTAAATTTACCTATGTGCCCTTTTGTGTATCCAATGTTGCACAATTTGACCTCCCTTCATCTTTGTAATGATATTTGATCTTATATGACTCTCTAATTGAAATATTAGAGCATATCTCAATTAAATAAAACCTAGCTTTGATTAATAAATTGCTCAATCCATGATCAAACAGTGTATAAATGATTTCAAACTTTTTGCGTAGTAAGGGAATGCTATCATGGAGTTTGGGATAAAAACTCATATTTTACTCCAACATTTGCTACAAATTTTCAAAAAAATCAGGATAGAAATTTAATTGTTTAAATTGTTTTTCTTTCATATTAACCATGTCATCAATCCTTGGAAAAAAGGCTCGACCAACCAAAACCCTAAGATCAGGCACTCGCGGATCGGGGCCTGATCCAAGGGCGTGGAGGTTGACTCCTACCTCTAGCAATCAACAAGAGGAGCGACCAATCGTCGTAACTCCTGCTCCCTTAGACCTTTTTGCATGGTTTATTCCCTACCTATCTCATCCCCTCGTTCGTTCAACTCATTTGATCCCCCATTTGAAACCCTTTCATGAACTGAGGTAGCAATTTCAAAGTCGCTCATTTCCTACTCTAACTCCAACAAGGAGAGCTTGTTGGAAACCTTAATCAGTATCATACCTAGCCTATATAATGCAATTGCTAGCTCTATCACTTCTTCCCCTTTTTTTCTACAAGTTTCCACCACCAACAGAAACTCGTCTCCCCCTTCCTCCTCACCCCATCATGCTTCTATCATGTGGCATTGTCGTGCCCCATTAGACGCCCTCATCTCGAGACCCCTCGACGAGAGGCGAGACCGCAGGTTGCCTCACGAGGACCCTACCAGATCCATCCAGCCATTTGTCAAACCCCCTTGAGTCCTACTTTCTTCTCATGCTCTTTTGGTGAAGGATCAGTTGTGGTTAGTCAGTCGCACATGCAGGTTGGTGTCGTGATTGTGACAACCTACAACCACCTGATCTGAGGCAAAGATTGATCGAGGCCATCTGACAGCACAAACACACAGTCAAACTTCCTCTCACGTCTGACACGCATTAGAGGGGACGGGTCTCAACCATCCAACCTTTAGTATCCTATGATGAACCCCCGATCAACAGTCCATAGCCCATACAACCCCAAGGAGAATGGTGACATGCCTCCAGGCCATGTGGCAAACATGCGGGCCACTTGGTTGTAGATCCACCAGCTCCAAAAAGGTAATACATGTACAAATTTTACATAATGCTAGGAGTATCCAAATGTTTCAAGTAAGAAGTCCAAATTGATCAAGAAAAGAAAAGGAACGCATTAAAATTACTTACAAGATCTAAATCTGATTCCTTTTCATTGTTATCCCAAACAACATCTTTCTTTGTTATTTGAATTGGATTAATAACCTAATCTTGTTTGATATGACACCTAGACCTTGAATTTGATCTTTTAACTTCACACAAACCTAGTTCTATTTAGGAATAATACCTTGACTATTATTGAAAACCCTACGATCATATCACATTTGTCATAATACATATGTTAATACAAAATCGGTTAATGATCTAAACCTAACTTGATATCAATAAGTAATCAAATCTAATGTTCTAAAACTCGACCAACATTTTACTTAGATTTGATCCCGAAATCATGATGATAATGTGGGCCTAATATTAATGATAATGAAATTAGGATTCTTACTCAAATTAAGTGTTTGAACCCGTGTAACCCCTAGTTTCCAATTAATTATGAATCCAATCCCCAATCTAACCCTAGAATCATTGCTAAAACTTTAGCAAAAATGTTGCAAGATTTAGTAACACTTAAAGTGAAATTTGACATTTCATATTAGAGTTTGGATATTTGATTTGATTGTTTTGGACATCTCGTAGTCTTCAAAACAGGTATGTCGGATATATGGATAACCGCCTTAATCGTCCACTGCTCACGTAGTTTTTCCAGAATTTTACTCATTGCTGGAGATGTATTAGTTACTTTAAATTTTGCAAAATGCTAAGATCCTACATGTATCATAAAATCTAAATAATAATAAAAACCAACAATCAAATTCTCGCAAGGGTGTATCAGGGAGGAATACACTCCCAAGTTTCTAAGATTAATCCTTAAGAGGGTTACAGAAAATCAGTGTGAGCTTGGAGCTGACTCCATGATGGAACATGAAAGAGTTCCTTGAGGTAAGATACACTGGTTCACCAAGTGAGAAATCTGATTTAGGGTTGAATATACAAAAAATAAAACTGTGATGATCACTACTTGCAATTATTTGGACGTTTACTGCAGTATACTTTCTTATAATTATATACACTTTTGGTTGCACCCACGTACATAGATAACATGGCAATATGTAACCCTCGTTTTGTCAGGGTTTTAGGTTAAGCGCAAGATCCAGATGTGAAGCTTAGGCTGATAAAACATAAAAGAAGGATTGAAGCTTTAATACAACCATGAAGGATTAGATAATAACTCTCCCTTCTTCAAATATCTAGAAGTTTTACGTTTCAAAGTTTGGTATTTCAGTTGCCTAGTTATGTACTTCCGTTTCAGAGCACAATCTTGTTGATATCATGTTATCTTTTAAATATGGAATTCTAAAATTATTACTGATCATTTTGCAAATATGGTGTTTGAAATATTGGATAACTGTTCGTGCTTCTCTGATCCATTTATGGGGATAACGGGATAACGGTATGTTACAGTTACCTACAGCATATGTTGTTGTTTGGTCATGCGTAGAAAAGCTCAAGGTTTTGGTTCCAGGCTTGTCCAACCTGAAGTTTGTGCAATGTGAATCGAATCAATCAATCAAACTTGCTTACAAGATTTGCCTTTAGCTCTACAGAGAGTCAAACAACAGAGTTTGTTTTTTCGTTTATACATTCTGTTGTATGAGTTCAAACTGTGTTGCTTCTAAACTTCGTTATAGATATTTTGTTATTTTGCGGATGTCACTTGTTGGTAGTATACCCTGAGAGTCGGTTATGATGATTGTAATGGCACACTCTATAATTGATTTGATTATTAATAAAGGTGATTCCTATTATTATGTTTGCATCAATATGAGATAATAAATAAATATAATCATGTCCAAAGAATGACTCAATGACATGTAATTTTGGGTTGAGGACCTGAACATGAGATCATGTGCAATGTTTTAAAAATCGGCTCAGGCGGCCGCTTAAGCGGCCGCTTAAGCGTCGTGCGGCACTGGACGATTAAAAAGGGGTATCAGCGGCTGCTGGGCGGATTTGAATAAAGCGCCCGCTTATCACCCGCCTAAGCCGCTTTTTTCCCGCCTTGCGCTTTTTTTTTTGCGGCCGCTTGGGCCCGATTTTTGGTAGAGCGGCCAAAGGCTGGCCCATTAGTGGCTGGCCCACTTACTGCTGGCCCACAAGGGTTAAAACTTAAAACAAACTGTTGCATGCACACGACGGTTCCAGTCTTTTTTCCGCCTTGCAAACAGAACCCGACGGTCGTCTTTTCCGCTTCCCTTGCTTCTTGCGGCAACTTGCGGCAACTGTATGCCTCCAAGGAGACCATTGCGGAACATCCAAAGACCATAGCGGCAGTTTAGCACCTGTTCTGGAGGAAAATCTCCTGTTCTCATCCTCCGGTGGCTGTTGTTTGGGAGGGAGCCGGCGCCTGCTCCTGTCCAGTGGAAGATTGGACGTTGCCGAGAAGTTCAGGCTCCTTCTAGGAGGATCGTGCGGCCTTGTTCTGCTGCAGTAGAAGCCGTTAAATCTCAAGTAAGTCTTTTGTTCCTTTTTTTTTGTTGTTTGCTTGATTCCTCCACCCTTTCCTCCTGGCGGCAGTCCTGTTTTTTTCATTTTTTTTTACTGGTCAGTACTCACGTTTTATTTCAGGTGATGTGTTTGTTATACATGTACGCCTAGTAAAATAGTAATACATATACACTACTTTCTACGCCTATATTATACATTACGCCACTAATATTTTTAATTTATAGTTTTATACAATACTATCTTACTGCTGTACGCATATTTCTGTACATCTGCAATATACATGGACACATTATATTTTATATGTATTCAATACAATAAATGCTTTACCTTATAATAATATAGTAGTACACTATACTAGTAATATACAATATATATCTTCTACTGTTCTCCTGTTTATATGTTATACTTGTTACTTAATTACGTACTAGTTTATTATATATTTCATGGGTAACATGATGATGTTTTATGTGTATATTGCTGCCCTGCCTTATACTTGCTGATTTTTATATTGATTATTTGGTGTAGATGGCTGATAATGTTGTACCTCCGGCCGAAGAAATCCCGCAACATGGTGCTACTACTACCAACATGCGATCATCTGACCCGGGATGGAAGTATTGTGATGTTCCCGACCCTGATAGAAAAGAGCGGTTGAGATGTGTATTCTGCAAACACACATCAACTGGTGGCATTTTTAGATTGAAGAAGCATCTTGCGTGTAGGAGGGGAGATGTTGATGCATGCATGAGGGTACCAGCAGAAGTGAAGAGGGAGATTTGTGAGTATTTAGATAATATGGCAGCAAAAAAGGCTAAGAGGATACAAGAGCTGAATGATGCCAGGGAGCAGGTGAATATTAGGGAACGGTCTGATGATGAGGAGGTTGTTGTGCTTTGTGGTAGCGGCGCAAATGCAAAGAAACCTCGGGTGGTGGGTCAGATTGACACTTTTTTTAGAAGAAATCCAGAAGATGTTGTCAAAGACAGAAGGCTATCAAAGCAAGAAAGCATCAATAACAAGCTTAAGAAAGAGGAAAGAAAGAAAACTCTACAATTTATAGCACGATGGTTTTACCAAGCCAGTAAGTAGTTTTAATATTTATTCAAACCCACCCTTCAATTCTTCTTTATTGTATTATTTGTAAAGTCTACATTTGACCTTACATAATCATTCTAGGTATACCCATGAATACTGTGACACTGGAGAGTTTCAACGTAATGTTAGAGGCAGTTGGGCAGTTCGGTCCAGGATTGCAAGGACCTTCAATCCACGAGTTGCGCGAGCCTCTATTGAGGAATGAAGTGGAAATGATTAAGCAGTCATTGGAGGCGCACAGGGAGGAATGGAGGATCAGTGGATGCTCTATTATGACTGATGCTTGGACTGATAGAAGGGGAAGAAGCATCATGAACCTCTGTGTCAACTGTAAAAGAGGCACAAGCTTTTTGAGGGCAATTGATGCATCTGCCGATATCCACAATGCTGAGTTTATTTTCAAGCTGGTGGACAGTTGCATTGAGGAAGTTGGGGCGGAGAATGTTGTACAGGTAGTTACTGAAATATGTACTTGAATATTGTTGCATTTTCTTTAACATAGCATTTCTAAAGTACTAAAATAATGTTACATGAACAATGCAGGTTGTCACTGACAATGCCGCATCAAATCTGGCTGCTAGTAGGCTTCTAAAAGACAAGAGGCCGGGGATATTCTGGACTCCCTGCGCTGCACATTGTATTGATCTTATGTTGGAGGCGATTGGGCAATTACCTAGGGTGAAGAATATGATTCAGAAGAGTAGGAAGTTGGTGATCTTCATCTACAGTCACCATAGCACCCTAAGTCTGATGAGAAAGTTCACCAATGGTGACTTGGTGAGACCTGGAGTGACACGATTTGCCACTGCATATCTTAGCTTGCAGAGTTTGCTAGACAAAAGAAATGAACTTAGGAGCATGTTTTGCTCTTCTGAGTGGGAAGCATGCAAGTATGCAAGCACAGGAGAGGGGCAGCGATTTGCTAACATGGTAACAAATCCCACATTTTGGCACGGGATGGTGTCAGTAGTGAATATCTTTAAGCCATTGGTTAATGTATTACGACTTGTTGATAGTGAGAAGAAACCTACCATGGGGTTTATATATGCCGCTATGCTTAATGCTGAAAAGGAGTTGACAGCCAATTTGAGTAGTAGTGATCCTTTATTCTTGAAGAAGGTCATGGACATTGTTAATGAGAAATGGGACAAAAGACTGCATCGTCCCTTACATGTGGCAGGTAACTTAAGTTGTAATTTTCATTTTTTATTTTTATTTTTTTATCTGATACTAATGTATTATTTTAATCATTGTAGGCTACTACTTGAACCCCTATTACTATTGGGCTGATCCAGATATAAATAGCACACAGTGTGTCATGAGGGGTCTAATGGAATGCGTGGATATCTTTTTCCCTGAAATGGAGATCCAGGATAAGATTGTTCTTGAGAAGGAGATGCCCGCGTATAGGAATGCTAAGGATGCATTTGGGAAACCAAATGCCATTAGACAAAGATCTAGTTCTGACTTGGACCCTGGTAAATTGTCAACCGCTTTCTTGCTTACATTACCCATGGTCACCACTTTGTAATAAATTAATTGAATACTTTATTGATTTCTTAAAATTAGTGGAATGGTGGACCAATCATGGATACGAAACTCCGCATTTGCAAAAGATGGCAATCAGAATTCTTAACCTGACATGTACATCTTCTGGGTGTGAACGGAATTGGAGTACGTTCGAGATGGTAATTTACCTCCCTACTTGTAGTCTTGATCATTCAATATTTGTGCATAACACATTAAGTCATCAACTAAATCTTTTGTATTTAACTATTTATCTAGATTCACACCAAGAAGAGGAATCGGCTAGATGTGCAACGACTAAACGACCTGGTTTATGTGCAATTCAATTCAAAGTTGAAATATAAAAAGGAACATCGTGAATCAGAGAAGGATCCTTTAGAGTCAGATTATCTAGATAAGGCAAAGGACTGGATTACAGACCTTAATCCAGAGGAAGATGAGGTATACCCAGGTGCTGGATTGACATGGGGACAAGTGGCTGAAGCATCTGGAGTTGCAGAAAGAGTTTATACTAGAACCAGAAGACATGGGCAGCCCACCCCTCCCATCCAACCCACCCCTCCTGTCCAACCCACCCCTCCTGGTGCACAAAGTGATAGAGAAGATTTTGAGCCAGAGCAATTCACAAGAAGGAATATATTTGACGGCTACTCCAGTGCAGAGGACATTGAGGGAGATTATTAGGGACTAGGAAATAGGGTTATGAATTATGATCATCTTTCTACAGGAGCAGTAATGACATTGTAGAACTAGAAACTTTGTTTTTTTGGCTGCTTGGACATACTTGTTGATTATGTTGTTTTGGATGTTTTATCATCTATGTTTTGATTTTGTTGTTTGCATGTCCTATCTTTTAATTATTATCGGTACTAGTGTTTTGAATTTTCTATCTTTTGAAAGTTCGTATAGGCTTTTCGATTTCAGAAATAATCATGTGAAAAATTGTGAATAATGCATGAATACTGTACTAATTGTTTCTTGTTTCATGCATTTTCATGTGGGCACATTACTTCCCTTATCCAAATGGCTGTCTACTCATATGATGCTGCTCATGCTCCATGTAAAGGTAACAACTAAATTCAGTATCTATATTTGTTCATTGCTGAAATTGTTTATTAACTCTTAATTGGTGTTAGATATATTAACTTTAATTGAATAAACATGTTTATTTGCTGTTATATATCTTTAATTTCTGAATCTATCAACTCTTAATATCTATTACATATATTAACTTTAAAGCTTTAATATGTTTAGTTATGTAAAACAGTCACAAACATTATATTATATATGTATTAATGTCTATAAAATGTGAAACATTATCTAAAAAATTGAGTATCCGCTTTTTAATTAAGCGCCCGCTTAATCGCCCGCTTGGCGATTAATCTTCTACAAGGTCCCGTCCGCACGCTTCCCGCTTTGCGCTTTTTAAAACCTTGATCATGTGTATGCTAAGAGTATTCATTCTTGTCTAGGTCCACAATCAGATATTATTTTGAAAATTAGGACAGCAATAATATAGTAAGACGTGTGTTAACTGATGACTACATCTCATCAGTCATGATATTGGATATCAAGTCAAAAATAGGTACTTTGTTACGAACAATGTTTTAAAAAGTGATAAGCGGTAAGCGTGTGGACAGCACCTTGTAACTGGTTATAAGCGGTAAGCGGCCGATTTTTGAAAAAAAGGGTTTTGATTTTCTATACAATTTTATAAGAAAATTACACACATATGCCTATAAATACTATGTTTTTTGGTACCTTTATACATATCTAAACATCCTAAACAACAATACTAAACACCCAAATACTTTATAACACAATTATAAAACATGATTATAACTAAATTATTGAACAATGAACTTGTCACACATAAAACACCCTATACAACTACCAAACGATAAGTATTAGGTATGTATACATGATACAATAACTATTTTGCATCACATTACAGCAGACTTATCATTGATGCCTAACTAACTTATTGCTGCATTTACATATCATCACCTAAGCATACATTACAGCAGTACAATTAACCAAAGTATGCATTCTAAAATCTATATCATGATAATAGTTGCATGTGATTTACTTGGATATACAGCAGTTCCCTATTATTATGGCTTACATACAAAGTATGCATTGAAAATTATCTAAGGCTTATCATAGAACATGTATTGTATATAAGTTTAATATATTACAGTCAATAATTATTATACTTTCAAAATTACTTAATGTTCTAGGCTTACAGCAGTTTTCTTTATAAAAAATGGGTCTGAGCGGCTGATTAGCGGGTGATCAAGCGGGTTAAGCGGGAAAAAATCGGCCTTTTTAGGGGGCGATTAAATGACTCAGGGGGTAAATTAAACGGCTGGGCTGCTGAGCCGATTAAGCGGCCGCTCAGCACGTTTTTCATTTCACTGGTTACGAATAAATATATTGCTTGAATATGATACATGGAAGCCACAAATGGCAGTCAGAATCATGTCTCATGTGGTCCTAGACCTAAAGTCACTACAATGATCACATATTGTTCGGTGTACTTTAACACTACTCAACGTAACCTCGAATAAGGGTTGTCAAACAAGTAATTCTTGGGTGCATCATGACATATGTGGCGACTGGTGAGTGATGTAGATCGAATTTGTTCCTCCAATTGGAGTGATATCTTGGCCACTTGATGAGTGAGACTACAAAATGCATCGTCAAGCTCATGTGAATCAAATATGATATTGAGCTCATATGTAACTCACATAGTCTACTCTAGATCAAGGAACAAAAGATTGAACATTAAGAAAATGACATTTTTCATGTCACATATTCAATCTGGATATAGAAGACAAAGGGATTATATGATCATTGTGACACTGGTCACAATACTAGGTTGAGGTTGTTCTCTAACATCTCCAATTACTTGGGTGGCCAAGAAGTCTTGCTAGATACCAATCATTGTCTGTAACATCATAATATGATATAGATATCACAACCAACGCCAATTTGGAGCCTATAGGGTCACATACATAGGATGCATAGGGAAGAGAAGTATATTGTGGACACAAGATTAATTGGTTGTAAAAAGGCTGACCGGAATCCCAGATAGCCAACTAGATAGACCAATCAGCCGACTGAACAAAGCAGTCCATCAACTAGAAGGTCCAATTGATTGACCGGTCCAAGATCAGTCAGTCTAGTCGGTCGACTAGCTAGCTCAGTTGCACAACTAGACAAGTTCAGCCAATCGATCGATTGGCTGCTCCAGTCACCCGAGTAGACTAGACCAGTGAATTGGTCGATTATATCCAATATGTTAAGACTCAACACAGTCGCCCGACTGGTCGTCCTAGCGGGCCACTGAAAGGCAACCTAGCCCAGCCTAGTCACCCGTCTAGTAGTCCTGGGCGGGCTGCTGAAAAGCAACTTGACCCAGCCAGACGCCTGGCTAGTTATCTGCGAGTGGACTGCTGAAAAGCGGTCATAGACGTTTTGTTTCCTAGGATTTCTTTGAAGCCCCACTTCCCTGCCTCTCTTATATATAGGGGCACGGCGGCTAGGTTTTTGGTTACATCTTTTTGACAAATGAACCTAGTCGTCATTACCCACAAGGAGAGAGAAGGATAGCTTGTGCAATGCTAGCATGTTGCGAGTGGAAAGGTTCCTCCTTCCCGCATGCTCGAGGAGCGCCACATGGACGTTATAGAGACACAGACACCTCTGTGACTATGTTGAGAGAATGTCGTCAAGTCTCTTAGCATTACTTATTCTTTTGTAAGCAAAGTCGTCAGATCTACTCCACGAAAAGGTATATCTCACAACCCTTCTTCCCGATATATTGTTATTAACGAGATTTTCTCTAGGAACATATATATATATATATAGAGTCAGGCTAGAATACACTCAAGTGTACGGATCGCACGAATACATTCAAGTGTGTTTGCATATCAAGACGATTTTTTTCAAAATATAAACCGTTGATCTTCACCTCCATACTATAACTAGGCTACATACAAGTTTTGAGCCTATTTGGACGAGTGTATGTCACTCATCCAAGGGCAACAAAATCAACGCGTGAAACTAATTTGAAATGCATAATTTTTGCGGTCATCATAACATGAGCTATACATATCCAAATGTACTCAAATTTTGCGTATGAGTTGTTCACGAGATGTTTAAGAAGATCAACGGATTAGATTTTCAAAAAAAATATTGCATCATGAAAAACTACTTGAGTGTATTCTGCTCCGGATACACTCGAGTGTATTCTAGCCTGACTCTCTCTCTCTCTCTCTCTCTCTCTCTCTCTCTCTCTCTCTCTCTCTCTCTATATATATATATATATATATATATATATATATATAGAGAGAGAGAGAGAGAGAGAGAGAGTCAGGCTAGAATACACTCGAGTGTACGGATCGCACGAATACACTCAAGTGTGTTTGCATATCAAGACTATTTTTTGCAAAATGTAAACCGTTGATCTTCACCGTCATACTATAACTAGGCTACATACAAACTTTGAGCCCATTTGGATGAGTGTAAGTCACTCATCCAAGGGCAACAAAATCGACGCGCGAAACTAATTGAAATGCATATTTTTTGCGGTCTTCATAACATGAGCTATACATATCCAAATGTGCTCAAATTTTGTGTATGAGTTGTTCACGAGTTGTTTAAGAAGATCAACGGATTAGATTTTCAAAAAAAAATATTGCATCATAAAAAACTACTTGAGTGTATTCCGCTACGGAATACTATATATATATATATATATATATATATATATATATATTGCTTTTCATTGTGCATGTCGCCTCCATGATTCCCTACATTACTCTCATGCTACATGGCTTTGCTACTGGAATGTGAATACATACTACTGTAATATGCAAATATGCTAATGTGTATTTCTACTATTAGCATACTATATTATCAACCTTAATTACTTAATTCCTATAATATCATATACCGTATAGTTGTATTTTTTTAAAAGGTATATAGTTGTATATACTCATATTCTTTCCCTTTAATGTAATTATGTAAGTATTTCTACTGTATTTCTTATTGTGCCTCTTGTACTGACCTGTGTATGTATTATCTACTGTTATGTACTCAACTACTTATACTTAATTGATTAGATGTAGCTCAGCAGTGTATATATTATTTACGATAAACTTCCAGTTCGTATACTGCATATCTGTACTATCTACTACTGTATAATACTTTTAAATTAGTATTTTACTGTATCCGTATATTGCAATTTAGGAGCTTCACTCATGACAGTTACATCAGCATTAGATTTATATAATTGTTGTATATCAGTCATGTGTTTTATAATTGTGCTATAAACTGGTCACAATGTTGTGTAAGGTGAATTTTACACTTATCACATGGTTTAGATATGCAAAAAAGTGCCTAAAATATGATTATTTATATACAGATCTATGTAATTTTATATCGAATCATATAGGAAATCAAACACCCGCTTTTTAAAAAAGCGCCCGCTTGAGTGCCACATCAGTTCTGTGTTTTATAATTGTGTTATAAACTGGTCACAATGTTGTGTCAGGTGAATTTTACACTTATCGCATGGTTTAGATATGCAAAAAAGTTTCTAAAATATGATTATTTATATACAGATATATGTAATTGTATATAAATCATATAGGAAATCAAACATCCGCTTTTTCAAAAAGCACCCCCTTGAGCGCCCGCCTGGCGCTCAAACGGCCACAAGATGTTGTCTGCTCACCTCTCGCTTCCCACTTATTAAAACATTGGTAATTATGTCATTAAAAAAATTCAAAATCGCATACACTTATGCGTACACTCCAGCATACTGTGTATACTCTATAAGGTGACCTCCCCGCACGCATAACGCATACCATCTTAAAACATTGGTCCATGTTTTTACATCATCCTTTTCCCCCTTCCTCTTCTTCTATAAGGTTGTGTCCTCATCCTTTTCTTCTTCCCAATTGTCGCCATCCTCTTTTGTATTCCTTCTCCTCCTTCCCTTCTATTACTAATTTGTCCTACTCCTTATGTGCTTTTTTGTTCCTTTTACTTTTTTGTGTGGTGACCTCTTTTGATTATCATCCCCCTTTCTTCCTACCGCCTCCTCCATTTCCTTATTCCCCTTCTTCCATACAACTGCATTTCTTCCTCTACTTCTCTTATTGTGTTTCTAATTTCTAAATTGTGGCGGTAACTTGTAGCTTCATCAACCCAAAAGCATCAACTCGAAGTAAGTACTCATAGAAGACTGACTTCTTCCTTTTCAATTCTCTTTTTGCTACTGAAACTTTCTCATTCTCCCCTCTTCCCTCACTTACATTATGGGCATCCTAAACTCCCAAAGCATCTCCGACTTGATATTCTTCTCTTTCATTAGCAAAGAGGCAATCCTCTTAAATTTTTTTTCTAATTTACCCCTTTTTGTCATTATCATATATGCTCAATGTTTACTTAATCAATATTGTTTTTCACGTGTTTCTCTATAATTGTTATACACAATATTGTGTGTATAACCAACCGATTTTGCTTTTTTTCAAATAGTTGACAAACTTTAACCGAACGTTGTCGATTTTTTCCTGATTTTTTCCTGATTTTGATTTTTTTCTAACAAACAGAAAAGTTGAACGTCGGAGAAAGGCATTGGAATCAAATGGATTGATGATTGGCAGGAGCAAAACTGAGTGTATGCATTGCAATTTCAGCCAATCTCGCAGTGTGAATGATGGAGCCAAGGTGGACGGAGTAGATATACCAAAATGTGATAAATTTCGTTACTTGGGTTCTATTATTCAAATAGACGGGGATGTCCAAAATGATGTTTGTCACCGGATCACTGCAAGATGGTTGAAACGGAGGAGTGCAACTGGAGTATTATGCGATCAGAAGATCCCTCTCAGGTTAAAAAGTAAGTTTTATAGAACAGTTATACGACCAGCCATGCTCTATGGGAGTGAATGTTGGGCGGTGAATAAACAAGGTCTCAACAAGATGAACGTGGCTGAAATGTGTATGTTGAGATGGATGTGTGAGAAGATAAGAAAAGATCACTTGAGAAATGACTATATCAGGAATAAAGTGGGGGTGGCGAGCATCGAGGACAAGTTGCGCGAGGGCCGACTCAGATGGTACGGACATGTACAACGCAGACATACTAGTGCGCCTATACGAAGCAATGCTATTGAGCCAAACACTATAAATAGAAGAAGAGGAAGGCCTAAATTAACATGGGATGAGCTTATAAAGAGAGATTTTGAATCTCTACATCTCAATCAGAATATGGCCCATGATAGAGTTGAATTGAAACGAAGGATCCATGTAGCCGACCCCAACATAGTTGGGATTGAGGCTTAGATGATGATGATGATGAAACCGAAAAGTTGTCGAATTTCAAATTTTCACTTTGACCCATTTGTTGGATCATAGTTTCATTAAGCTTGTGGTGGGCTAGAAGGATGGCATGTGTTGTAGTAGTTCATGGAAGAGGAGTGGAAGGTGACTGACATTAATTTTATAGATGACTATGCGATATACTTGATAAGAGAAACCCCCCTCCTATATATATAGCAGAAGGGGGAAGTGTACAGACAGACAGAATCCTAGTGGGCCAAGACACTCTTGGGACCATATACAAATAGAATCAAATTACTTAGTTAACTAGACTCTCTAACACTCCCCCTCAAGTTGAAGCGTGGGAAATCCTAAGTCGACTAGCAAAGAGATAGACATACTAAAAAAGAAATAAAGAGAAAAGATAAATCAAACTCATACAAGTATTTCTCCCCCTCAAAATTACAATAAAACATTCATCACTCAAATACTCCAATATTGCCCCTCGAGTAGATAATCCATAAGCACCAAATACGTCGGCAAGCAAAAGAAGCTTCTCAATCAAAAGGAAGTGGTATCTAGAGTAGTAGTAAACAGCAACAAGAAGGCGTCAGGGTCAATCACAATCTCTATGGTAGCAGCCCAGAGAGTGTTGGGCCATAGTAGTAGTAGTTGACAGCAAACAAGCACAGACAAGTAAAGAGTCAACATGCGCATTAACTAGACTCTCTAACACTCCCCCTCAAGTTGAAGCGTGGGAAATCCCAAGTCCGCTAGCAAAGAGATAGACATACTAAAAAAGAAATAACCAGAGAAAAGATAAATCAAACTCATACAAGTATTTCTCCCCCTCAAAATTACAATAAAAGATTCATCACTCAAATACTCCAATACTGCCCCTCGAGTAGATAATCCATAAGCACCAGATACGTCGGCAAGCAAAAGAAGCTTCTCGATCAAAAGGAAGTGGTATCTAGAGTAGTAGTAAACAACAACAAGAAGGCGTCAGGGTCAATCACAATCTCTATGGTAGCAGCCTAGAGAGTGTTGGGCCATGGTAGTAGTAGTTGACAGCAAACAAGCACAGACAAGTAAAGAGTCAACATGCGCAAGGCACGGATTAGCCAAAGCATGTTGGTGTACAACAAAATGTCAACTTGTGCAAGGCACAGACAAAGTCAACATGCAAATAAAGCACATACAAATAAAAAAAATGTAAAGACGATGTCGTTGGATAGAAGACCACCATCATCCCAACAAACAGCAAGCAGTAGACACAACTTCTGATCGTAGCTCTCCAAGAAGCGCATACAAAAGCAGTGAAGATCCACAAATATATAGAGCAACAGAATTAACAATCTTCTTTCTCATCCATCTTCATTTCTTCTCTCTACTCATTTTCCTCTATTCTCGCCCACGCTAACCACGAAAAGAGTCAAGAAACTGATTGGGGCGGAATGTCAGGAAAAATAGTAAAAAAGGATATGTAGGTAAAATATGTGGAGGATAGGAACCAATAATTGAGTCAATGTGCAAGTGGGGGTGCAGGGGGGCGAAGTCCCCATGGTATGGATTAGGTCAAAAAAAAGATCTGATTAAGGATCTGGTTGGTAGTAGGCTAGTGTCTGTGGGGGTCAAAAAATATTGATAATGGGTAGCGGTAACTGCAATTAGCATTAGACAGAGAGAGATGGGAAATGAGACAACAAGAAGAAGAACCAGGAGATGTTGATCCGGGAATAACGACAACACGACTGGTGTGCTTTTCATTATCTCCCGGGAAATGGTGATCTAGGCTCATCCAAGTCAAGAGAGACAGAACTTCTTCCGCCAACGGGCAGCCACAGCCGCTTCTTGGCTTGACTGCCTATCGGGCATCTCCAACCACTATGGCCGAACTTTCCGCACCCCATATTATGTGCAGCTAGCCCCTTCCTGTCTAACCATCGTCGTTGCCGCCACCACCAACAGCTTCTTCCACTGCCGCCACCATTACTATAACCACAAGAGCATTTTTTTCATTTTTCCCATGAACAAGATGCCTTATAACTCTTCCCTTTCCCCACCCCTTCTCTAGTTATTCCTTGTTCGTTCAAACCACTGTCTTCCATAACCAACCCCCTCTCTTATCCCACACCGCTTCCCCTTTCTCTAGTAGCCCTCTCTCTCTCTTAACCACTTCTCCTGTTAAACTCCAACGATCTCCCACTTGTAAATCCCATTAATCGCCAGTACATGGATACACAAGCCTTGAGATACTCCCACAGAGGCATGTGGGCCCCCGTCCGTTGGCAAGGAGTCTCTTCTTTTCTCTTTCTAACTAGTTGGTTAGGGTTTAAGATCTCTGCTTTGATGCCATGTCATAAAGTAAATAAAAGGTTGTGTGATATATTTGATAAGGGAAATCCCCCTACTATATATAGGAGAAAGGGGAAGCGTATAGACTCAGACGGAACCTTAAGGTGAAGACACACTTTGGACCATATACATATAGAATCTGTTAGGATTGTCCCACACCGCTGAGCTCTGGGATAGGTCATGGGCTTATAAGGTGTGTGGTCTCTTCACCCATTGCCAATTGGTTTTGGGTTGAATACCACACATTCTAATATGGTATCAGAGCGGACCTCATGAGACAAGTGTGAGGACCACACCCTACCTAAAAAATAACAAGTGCAAGCACACAAAAGTGGCTGCACTTGAGGGGGGATGTTAGGATTGTCCCACATCTGCAATGCCATAGTAAGGGGGAACCACTCAACAGGATGGATGGAGCGGGAGAGGGAATTTGGCGAGGGAGACTGTCACCGTTGAAAAGGTAGAGATCACCTTTCCTAGGCCCCCCACCACCAATCGTCTTCATACTCTTGAGATCCTGTAATATGAAACAAGAAGGTCCAAATATTACCCAACATTTTAGAGTGTCAATCAATTTGGCAACAGAAAGAAGATTAAAAGGAAATTCAGGCACAAAGTGAACAGATTTAAGATCAATCTTGGGTGTTAGGGAGACAGATCCACTAGCTAACACTCTATTCACTGAACCATCTGCCAGTGTAACAGATTGGTGAGGAATAGATGAGTCAATAGTGCGGAGCAATCTCCTCATACCAGTCATATGTTGTGAGGCGCCAGAGTCAACCACCCAAGATGAGGATGAGCCAGATGCTATGAGAGATGTAGCCTGATTACCAGCAGTAGATGCCAGATTTGCCGATGAAGACGATGATGATGATGATGATGATGATGACCCCATACTCATGTGTTGTGTCGCCTGAATGAACCGATCATATTCCTCTTGGGTAAGAGTGATGTCGGTGCCAGAGGTAGTACCCACAGTTGTAGAGGATGAGGATCCTGTGGTGGTGGCACAATGTGCTGCTCCCACAGGTGGTGCAGCAGGTCTCCCATGTTTCTTCCAACACTTCTCCACTGTATGTCCCGGTTTGTCACAAAAGGTACACTTAGGACGTGTCTCACGCCCTCTGCCCATACCGGGTCGTCCTCCTCGTTCCGCAGCAGCAACAGAAGCATGAGATTCTCCAGAAGATATATCACAAACAAAGGAAGCAGACTCAAATAAAGATTGTTGGATCCTTGAATAAGCCTCCACAAGACTAGGTAGTTTATCAGTAGCCAGAATAACGCTCTGAGCGGAGCTACAAGCCGAATTGAGCCCAGATAAGAATTTGGCTGTAACAAGATCATCTCTATCCTTTATCTGTTCAGCAACAACCACAGGATGGTAATAACTTAGCTCTTGAGCAAGAGCCTGAACCGCCCCAAAATACTCCTCGAGAGATCGGTCACCCTGTTTCTTAGCAAACAGACGATCATAGATCATAAACTAACGGAGAGCATTCTTCTCTTGAGAATAATGTTGCTTCACTGCGTCCCATATTTCTTTGGTCGTAGAGTAGAACATGAACCTTGCGGCGATTGCAGGTTCCATACTATTCCACAGCCAAGTCTTTACAAGATTGTCATGACGCTTCCATTCAGCATACCCTTCGTCAGTAGATGCCTTGGGACCCGAATCAACATGCCTTGCTCTGTCATGAGCCTCCAAGACAGTGTGGATGGCATTCATCCATAGAAGATAATTTTTCCCGTTGAGCTTAATGGAGGCGATAGGTGACACTTCGTTGTAGATCGTAGGTGTCTTGATATCCTCCATTGTAGAACGGAATATGTGACGAATTGATACATGTCAAACAGATTGTGGTGACGGAGAGATACACGTCACACACAAAAGAAAAACACGGAGAAATGTGTTACTCGCGCATTCACAGCCTCCAAATGATCTTCCTAATCACACATGGAGGAGGTGTGACTAGGATGATGGCTGAGACGAAACTAGTCCTCCGGTTGTGTTTTTAGATGATCGTTGGATCACCCGGAGACCCCCAAACGCTTTGTGATGGAGGCTATGGTAGAGTTGGATATCTACCATAGACCCAGAGTAGTCGACGGTGGTTCTTACACAGTCGGTGGATTACGCCAAGTCGACGGGTGGGAAGCAGCCGGCCGCCGGAGAGGGAGAGATCCGCCGGTGAGAGGAAGGAGAGGCCCTAGATCGATCTCCGCTCTGATACCATGTGAGAAGAAATGAAGAAGAGAAGACGACAAGAACATCGATCAAATATCGGCTGCAAGACGCAGCAAACGTGAGAAGGGCTTGAGCCTACTCACTTGTATTTATATATTAGGGTAAGTACATGAGGTACAAAGAGAGAAAAGAAATAAAAAATAAATATTATGAAGAAAACAGAATCGCCACTGGATTGACGAGCCGCCGCTGCGCCGGTGTCGATACCATCGACTTGAATGTCGATGGTATCGGCAGAACATCATCTCGACCCTGAGCCGGTGTTGATACTATCGACAGAGTATCGATAGTATCGACCAGGATGCAGATTGCTTCATCTTAAATAATGGCAATTGGGATCTTGTTGACCTTCCTGCAGGAAAGAAAGTCGTGGGCTGTAGATGGGTTTTCACTATCAAACAATCAACTAGACTCTCTAACATTAACAATAGACATATTGGGGATTGTGTGCTACTAGTGGACATTTCCATGGTGGTGCAGAGGAGATCATCGGTGAAACATGAGAGAGTAGAAGGGAAGACATGTAAAAAGAGAAGGAAGAAGATGATGAGCTGACAGGAAGGAGAAAAATGAGTTAGAGAAAGGGCACTGATGGGAGGTTTTGGTAGCCGTCTTAGACATGTGCTAGACATGGACGCACCATGGACATGTTTAGCATGTGTCCGGCGCATGTCCATGCGTGTCCACAGTGTGTTCAAGCTTGACACATGTAAAGGACGGCCACAACAGCCTCCAGGAAGTGTCCATGCTTCCTAGGCTATGGCCCTAGCAACATCCAAGTTGTTATGGCCCTAGAACCTTCACCACTCGTTAGCTTAGTATTCAAGGTGCCAGCCTAGGCGCGTCATACTGGGTGCCAAGCCCCTAAGGTGACTTAGTGAACGCCTAAGGCCTTTTCGACCCAAATTAAGCCACTTAAAGGGAAATTTAGCATATTTGGTTAAATTCAATCATGTTATGGTTGAAATAGGTCTAATTAAGCCCAGATAAGGCCAAATTTTATAAATTGTGTCTGATTTGGGGAAAACATGGATGATTTAAGGAAAATCAGTCTGGTTAGTGGAAGTTGTGTCTAATTTTTCCATATTAGATCTCAGTTAGATCAACATAGGGAAAATTAGGGGTAGTTAGGAATGATTAGGTCATTTTATACAAAATTGGGTTTGATTCAAGTCAAATCATGTCAAATTTGGGCATATTGGATCTAATTTTAGGAAAATGAGTCGGATTGGGGGAAAAAGGTCATACTTGAGGCCTATTAGGTCTGATTTGGCCAGATTAGGCCTCATTTAGGTAAATCTAGGGAAAATCTGGGAAATTTAGATCTAAATAGGTAATACAATGCAAATTAAGTTTGATTTAGGCCAAATCATATTAAAGATGGACAGATTAGGTCTGATTTGGGGATAACAAGTTTAATTTGGGAGACAGGTCTAAGTTGGGGAGATTGAGTCTAGTTTGGCCAAATGACATCACATGTAGGTCATTATACGGAAAATTTGGAGAGGTTAAGTCTAATTAGATCATGTTACACAAATTAGGCACAATTTCGGCCAAATTGGGGCAAACTTGGTCAAATTTGGATCAAGTTAGTTCAAAGTAGGGCCAATTAGGTCTAGATTAGGTCATGTTAGGTGTCATTCGGCCTAAATACTATGTAATAGTGTCTTCATTACATATTTACAAATCAAAATTGAGGATGTAAATATTTAAATATCACATTTTAAAATAAAAAATAAAAGACAATAAAACACATGGAATTGTTTGGAAGCCTGCCTAGGTGCCCTTATGAAACACCTAGCGTCTCGCCACCTTAACAACTATTGTTGTTAGAGGAGCTCGTCTTCATGGAGGAGGCTCCTGTGGGCTTGAAGTGTGACAATCAAGTTGTCCATATTGCTCATAATTCAGTCTTTCATGAAAGAACTAAAGACAGTGAAGTTAATTGTCATTTTCTACGAGAAAAGATCAAGAGAAGCCGACCAGTTGTCACCGGTTAGGTAAGGAAATCAATTTGTTCTTCATTTATAATATCCATCAATGGTTGTTGGCTTCAATATTTATATGGTAAGCTAGGCACATTGATATATATAGTCCGGCTTGAAAGAGAGTGTTAATATATGTGTAGGTGCCTATATGCATTAGTGAGGAAAAGGTTACAGACCTGATTGTAAAGTTGGTAATGTATTGTGTATTTATATACAGTACTTCTTATGTCGAGGGTCTTCTACAATAAGAATGAAGACTTGCACCATTGCACTTACATTCAAAGTGAAACTATCAGCATATAATTATTATTTTGTGGATGACGTGGGAAGCACCCCTAGGTAAGAGCCACTTCAGTGACCCCACCACGGCTGTGTACCCAACTACCAGAACATTGGGGCAAACAATGTAAACTCGTAAATTGGGTCAGCGTGACAGGAATATTTTTCATTTGAGGCGCACAACCGAGAACTCAATCCTAAGTCCCTTCATTGGGGAGTTCATTCGTTTGCCACCCAAACTACTACCTCGTCGGCAAGCAGATCATTACAAGGAACACAAGTTGTTGGAAACATACCTACCACTCGCAAAGCATATCCAATTGTAGTAACATTGTTATTCTCAAAAACATCAACCATCGTACTAAAAATCGGTCTGAGCGGCCGCTTAATCGGCCAAGCCCCTCAGCCGCTTAAATCAGCCCCTAAGTGCCAATTAAGCGGTTTGGAGAAAATCAGACGCTCCCGCTTTTCCCCACTTTTTTAGTAACTGATGTAAGCATATAACTTTAATTAAATTATATCGTCCAACCAGTATTGATTATAGTATATTAGTCTTATATACAATAAATGTTCTATGATATACCTAGTTCTAATTTTGTATGTAAGCTGTAATAATAGGATAGTGATGTAATGTATCCAGTTACAGTATATGCAACTATAATCTAATTTAGAATGCCTATTTTGATTAAATGTATTGCTATAATGTATGACTAATTGATGATATGCAAATGGAACAATATGTTGGTAAGGTATCTATGAATCATAGCTATGGTAAGTTATTGTTTACTGTTTAGCTATGTAAACATGTGATACAGAATGGTTGTTGTATCATGTATATACACTTATTATATTATAGTTGTGTAGGGTGCTTAATCTATGACAAATACATTGTTTACTATACTATATAGCTATGATCATTGTTTTATAGTTGTGTTATAAACTATTTGGGTGTTTTATATAATTGTGTGCAGTGTTTAGATATATATAAAAGATCCATATATAGTATTTATATACATATCTATGTAATTTTGCATAAAGTTTATAAGAAATTAAAACCCACTTCTTCAAAAATCGCCCACTTAAACGCCCGCCTAGCACTTAAGCGGTTACAAGGTGTTGTATGCACACTCACCACTTTACACTTTATAAAACATTGACATCACCTAAGGGATGCTAACTCCAACAAGCTCGGTTCAAATAGAAATCACAAAGCTAAGGAATCACCATTTGAAACAGCTCATTAACCCAAATCACTCCCAACTAAACAGCTCATTAACCCAACATCACTCCCAACTATGTCCACCCACCAACATACCCACATAGCTCCTAGATCAAGGATGTGTCTTGGCTGATGAGTTTAGGACCACCACATGTTCCCATTCCCCATACCATTCACATTTGTTGAGAAAAATCAACATTTTATACACTAGAGGAAATACCCTGATACTCCATGGTTAAAAAATGGTCCACGGTCATTGCACAGGTCAAGACCACGGTTATTTGCCGTGTATCATTCCATCATCTAATGGTCCACGGTTTCTGGGCTTTAAGCCCATTCCCACAAGATCCAATAACCATTCCCACCCTTTATTACGCTATTTGTGCCGCTTTAGATTTTTACTTATCGCATTACGTCTTGGCCGGCCGCCCTGCATGCCTTAGAAAAACTCTGTGCCCAAGCGGAAGGGCTGCGGAGGCGTTGCTGCATCAATATATCAGTCAGAGAATCAATAGGCAGGGGCCAGGAAAACATTGCAGACAGCAAATCGCAGTCCACAAGTCCACAAAGTCTATACCAGAACAAGTATTTCTGACTGAAGCATGCTCCGACGGTTATTCAAATCAGGACACCAACAGGTTTTTCTTTGCAACAGTTGTCATCAAACAGAAAGGTATTTTACTCAAAAGCTGTACTCAGCGCCCCTTTCATGATATTTTTCTGTGATGACCGATGGTTATCTGAAAATGGTAGTTGTTTGTATAGTTAATATATTTTATGCTCACAAAATTTAGTATTCCCCTAATATCGAGGGAGTCTCATGTGATTCATATCCCTCCGACATAGTCAAAAACGTCATTTGTTGATACAAACGTCCTACAATCTTTTTTTTTTTAATCGACGCATCCTGCCAACTTTGATCATTATATATTTAAACATTCAGTTAAGCACATGCTTTCGGAATGAATATGTAGAATGATTTTACAAATAAATCACTCATATGTGGTATTAAATAAGGAACTACATGTTCATGTTTCAGGCGTGTGATGGAGGCCGAATGCCCAGAAGACGGTATGTTCATAATAGATATTCTTCTGGGACCAATAACAATTATTATTTTTTTATGTTAGGGGACAGTGTGCTTGACTACTTGCACCGCTTCTTGGGAGAATGCCTGGAACAGTGGTATGTTCATAACAAGGAATGAGGTTTCGGCGAAATCACCGAAATTTCACCCCAAAATACCGATTTCGGTAGCGTCTGGTACCGAAACATGCGACTATACCGATTTCAATCGAAACTGGCAACAAGATTGCATTTATCAAAATTTCGACAAAAATTTCGACGGTTTCGATGAATTTCGCCAATTTCGAGGTTTTTGGTACACATTGAAAAACTTCGATGGAAATTTTGATGGAAGTTTCGATAATTGCAATCCTTTATGTTATTGTTGTTTTTTGAATAGGACTAAAGGGGGATTGGGGTTATTTCACCATTTATTACTCATGCATAGCATATACCTATAATATATCATAATTACATTGCATTCCCTAATATTTGCTACTCAAATTATCAAATACTAATACGATGCATGCTTTATGCTATATTTTATTTTCTTCAATGCGGACAACATGTATCCTAGTGGTGGTTTATTAGACAATGAGGGTCCTAGGAAGCCAAATACACCAAAAAATAATGATTTTACTTGGAAACATTGCATTAATGTTCTTAGGGCCAATGAAATGGTTGACTGTCGAGTCAATATCAACAACAAACTATCAACCCAAGTAAAATGTGTGGGCGACGCCCTACATATCGAATGTGATGTTATAGCACAAATAAGTACATGCATGTATATAGCTCATAACTGCAAAATTATATAACTTAATTCCTACATTTTGTCATCGAAATCCTTCATCGAAATCCTCAATAAACAGGACAGTTCCCTTACCTCCCACATGAAGGACCCCTCCCTAACCTACCCCCACATAAAATTTTATTGCATAAAACAATACATTTAGGTGTAGAGATCACGCCTGTAAAATTTCATAAATTAATTCGTTCATTTTGGCGTCGAAACGGGCACAATTGCATTTATCGAAATTTTCATAAATTTCGGTTTTCGTGTTGTCGAAACGGTATCGAAATCGGATACCTTATTCCTTGGTTCATAATAGATATTCTTTTGGGACCATTAACAATTATTATTTTTTTATGTTAGGGGACAGTGTGGTTGACTACTTGCACCACTTTCCGGCCGAATGCCCGGAAAGAAGGTATGTTCATTATACATATTCTTATGGGACCATTAACAATTATTGTTCTTTATGTTAGAGGACGTTGTGGTTGACTACTTGCACCACTTCCATGCCGAATGTCCGACAGTATGTTCATAGTAGATATTCTTCTGGAACGATTAACAATTATTATTATTTTTATGTTAGGGGACAGTCTGTTGAGTATTTGCAACACTTCTTGGCCGAATGCCCGACGGTATTTTCATAATAGATATTTTTCTGGGATCATTAACAATTTTTTTTTATGTTAAGGGACAGTGTGATTGACTACTTGCACCACTTCTTGTCAGTGTAAATCGATCATGTATGACATTTACTTGACTACATGTGCCACTTTTCACCAATGTAAATTTGTATCCTTTTACCCAGTACATGCGCTATGATGTATATGCATATGTATATGTTTGTAATGTAATTGTTGTAATTCTATTTTTTTTATCTATTTGTACGTTTTTTTTGTGGCGTAGGAGATTGTAAGACTTAGAGACCAACCTAAAGGAGCAAAACCATTTAGACAACACTCTCCAGGTAAATCAGTAACAATGACTAGCACAAAGGGCTTCCTAAGCAATCAGAAACTAGGTGCCTAGAGCGGGTGCAAATCCCCTTTAACAAACAACAAACTTGGCCATCTTATAATATATAACATATGAAACTCCGATGGGAAATGGTTGTATTAAAATACATGTGTCTTTTACCCATTGGAACCTAGGTACCTAGGGATATTACATAATAGCTATGAAGCACGGATACTCCAAAACAGGTGTCGTACCCGTATCCGATACGTATTGGATATCAATACTCCGTGGATACTCCTGGATACGTATCGGATACTCCTAATCCGTATCCCGCCGTATCCAATCGGTTAAAACTAGAAAAAAAATCTGGACATATGACATTGTTTGATTAGCATTTGACACCAGCACATGTCTCAACCCTCTTTGTTAAGTAGTAGCTTACAACAAGACTGTCATAGTTGCTTCCTTGAAGTAGTTCAAGGTTAGTCACCATTCCTCTTGCTAAATGCCAATCTTCCTTCTTCTCTTTATTGTCTGTATCTCCTTTGTTTTTTGGGATTTCACTTTTTAAAGAACTTCAATATGTAATCTGGATTTTTGTTTGTTCTTTATTGCAAACCAATTCATTCACCTTTACATGGTACTCCGGATGCTTTCCCTACTAAGGTGCAAGTTTTAAGCACGTTGATGTCCTCCATATTCTATGAAAGAATTCAATTTAGTATCGTTGGGTTAACATGACTCTTGTTTTGGTGACTAAATCGGTAAATCCATTGTGATTTATTCTGGATTTCTATCTAGACAATATCTATTTCATCTCCTTTGAAGATAATCATTGCATCCCCATCCCTATGAAGCACTGATACTTCAAAATAGGTGTCCTACCAGTATTTAATACATATTTGATGCTAATACTCCCTAGATACTCTTTAATACATACCAAATACTTCTTAAGTCGTATTCCTTTTTTTATTAGCAGGATATGACCTCAATGCAGCCAGGATACAACCAACCCATTTAGTAACCAAGAGAGCACCCCACTCGTGTGATCCCTCAAAATCCCAAAACCATGTGACTTCCAACTCTAGACTCCCCCTATTGTATTGTGATTTGAGAATGAAATTGGTATTGTCTATTAAATTTTTAAATAAACATTAAAAAAAGGTTGTATCATGTTGTACCCGTATCTTATATTTTTTTGAAAATTGACATATCCCCGTACCGCACCCGTACCCGTATCCATTTCTATATCTATATATGTGCTTCATAGTAGCTAGCTATACCCTGAGAGAATATAGTTTGGTATCACAGATGACACAACTCACTTTACAACACAACATTACATGATACATGAAATGTGAAAGGTTTAGAATATGATATTATCTATGTCCTTTTGTAACTTGTCTCACATTAATATGAATGAAAGACCCCTTTTTAAATCATTGTTTGGTATTATGGTATCGGTTTCCATTTTCTTTAGAAATATTGTGATTTTTTAATGAAATTTGATTGTCTTCATCTATTTTTAAATAAATATATTGGTTATTTTTAAAAATATTAAATAAATATTAAAAAATTGTCGTATCCATGACGTACTCGTATCCTATATTTTCAAAAATTGACGTATCCCCGTACTCGTACCCGTACCTGTATCTGATATGTATCAGTATCCGTGCTTCCTAGCATAATAGCATAACTAGAATAAATGTTTATAAATTATCTTCCACATTGAATACCTAGGTACCTAGGGATATTACATAATAGCATAACTAGAATAAATGTTTATAAATTATCTTCCACATTGAATATTCAAATGTCTAAGTATTTGATTTTCAATTTGCTTATCAGTTGATGTATTCTATTATTACAGGTTGACGAATTTTGTTTGAAGACATTGTCAAGAATCATGGACACAATTATCTGAGCATACAAATTTGACTTGGATAAGAGATGTCATGTTGCATAAGATATGGATCCTATTTGGGGAATTTGGTGTTTCGCGTGGTTGTCAACCTTTCAATATATTGTAATTAAAGCAATACTTTATATGAAGAAAGTTGAGTGTTTTGAATGGACACAAATTACAATGTTGTGCTTATGAAATTGTAATGATGGAAATAAGACTATTATGTTCCTATTATTTTCAACAAATCATATCATATATGATTTTATTGAGAAGAAATGTAATTGTTACTTGTTATAGAGTGCATGATCCAGCATGATTGCTTTATAAATGAGCATTGGAATGATTTTGTTTCCTATAATACTCACTTCTTCTAGGTTTCAATACTGTTTAAGATAATTGAATTTTGTATATCTTACAATATATTACCAATAAATTAAGATTGCTAGGTTTATAATTAAAATATATAAATACACATAGTCCACGGTTTTGACAGTCGACTTTAAATATTTCAATTAAAATATAGAAATGAAAATAGTCCACGGATATTTATAGATCGACGGGTTTAACCGTGGAGTATGGAGTATAGTTTACGGATACTTAATCTATGGGAATAGTCCACGGTTGTATTTTACTCCACGGTTTAAACCATGGATTATGAGGCATAGTCCACAGTTATATTTGTGGACTATGAGCATATTTCCTCTAGTGATACCACCTCTTCACTCACCACCACCACAAACAACAATCAAACCATGACATTTCACCTCCCTAGACCACCAATGAGAGAGTTGAAGCCTCAATACCCACATACCGAGGTATTTAGCTTTAACTTGTTTATGTTCTTCATCTGAGGGGGGAATTGGAATGATGTGAGAGAGAAAGGGTGAGCAGAAAAAGGCAATATCAGTGACAATGCCTATGACACGTCTCCCAAGCAAAGCCAACAATGTTTGAGCAGTTGTTGACCCTTTTCATAACACAGGCCACATTCAATGTACCAATTATCAATTTTGCTATTCTCACACCATAGTTTTCATATGATGTCCAATTCAAATTTTTAACTTATTAAAGAATCTCAACAGTGTTCACGCATCTTTAATGACTAATGAAGTTTCAAATAAACACTTGAGTAGCTTTTCTACGCATTTGCTTTGGCTTTTCATTCGATTTTTTTAGTTTCATGTATGTTAACACGGGCATGGTTTTCATATGCTCCAACTTAACGTGGAGCATTAGAGAGTAAAAAAGGTTAATATCATCGGTTTGGTGTTGACTAAAATAATAACGGGAGATTGGACTTGTATTATGGACAGTTACCCATACTTGTCAAGGCGAGTGCCTAGACGCACCTAGGTGGCAAGGCGCCCCAAGGGGGTGCGTCTTGACCTGCACCTTAACCAAAATGTCACCTCATGTTTTTTTATGAATCCCTGACCCCATATAAAGGTATTTATTTGCTATACACAAGTATATGTACCTATGTATGATGTACGATATTATTATTTTCTGGATATTACTCTTGGTAAGTTGGTATTTACCATTTTTCTTGGTAGTTGGTTGAATCTGATCTTGATGTTGAGGTCTTTTCGTCCCCTGAATAGCTATTCAATTGCAATATAAATAGATTGCTACTTATAATAAATCCATTCTTGCTTATTTTAGGAACGTCAAGCAGCCATATTAGCAGCAAAAGCTATGTATATAAGATGAAAATAACCCTATAATAATGAAATTATCTACTAAAACAAAAATCTACTGCTGCTATATAAAGCACTGCTATCCTTAATCCCTTACTCAAGTTTAAAACTGATGTATAATGGATTACAAAACTTATATGTCTGTTTTGTATATTAGTGGAACCTCAAATACCCATATTACCACATTTACGTCTATGCATTCAAGTATCACTTTTAAAATTGTGTATATATCTATGTATGCATCAGTAAAATTGTATATATTCAGGTTTAGTTGTGTTTAATATGTATATACATGTATAAAGCAATAAAATATGTTATCTTCCTGTAAGACATGTATCAATGGATTCACAATAACTCTATGGATTGACCTACATTTATATATCTATAAAATAACATATATAAGAAGGGGGAAATGAAACTAGATCATAACATGTGTATAGATATAGGTAAAAATAACATAGATATGAAGGGGGAGTTATAAAAATCATAACACATGTATATACATAAGTAAATTGTACACAAATTTGTTTGTTTTTAAAGACGCCTTGTCACAAAGCGTCCAGCCCTGGAGCCTTGTCGCCTTGCCACCTTAACAAGTATGTAGTTACCCTTATATAAAGATGGGAAGCGGTAAATACACACAAATTGGAATCATCTTTAAAACAAGTATTTGTGGAGATCAATTTTCCATAATCCAACCATATGGATTAAAACTATACTTTATTATTTACATATCTACAAAATTTAATCATCATCATTACCGACCAAAAAAAAATTTAATCATCATCGGATTAGTATAGCATGCACAACAATAGAATACCTTTTAATGTTATATGTTGGGTTTGAGGTTGATCGTTGAATGTAAAAAGTGTATATTGTACATATAGACATGTAAAAAATTATCTTATTGCAATGATTTTTGGTGGGAAGGTAAATAAATCGATGCTCTTATCATCCACACGGTTGGATTTTAAAACAAGCTATAACTTTTTCGTTATTCAAATGCCTCTCATTCTCTCGCCGTAGCATGTGAGATATATATGTGTGTGTGTTTGCCCGTGTGCACATAAGAGAGGAGGGGGTTAAGAGTGAAATATTTCCTCCCCCCTTCTCCCACAGCCCATGGCAGATGTTGGATGCCTGGAAGGGCGGTAAATCAAAAAATCTGATATGTATGTACGTATCCATGTCAAGGCTTTAATCTATGATTTAAGTGGTCCAATTCTGTACAATTTCCCTTCAAAAGCTTTTAATGTACCGATAAATATTCAAAGGATCGTTAAAGATGCCACTACAGTGCTACTGCTGGCCAGTAATAATTTATATTAACAGATGGGAAAAATGAATACCATAGGATTTAGCTCATGAGATACATTAGCATCACTTTCTACGGGAGTCCCATCAGCAGAGTGATCTTCACGCTCCTTCCTTCTACGCTTCATTATACAGACCGCACATAAGCAGTCACTTTTATGTTGGCTAGTCCTGTATCAGAAACAAATTCATACATTTAGTAAGATGTGTGGAAAACAAGAAAAAAAGGGACTGCTATCTTTGATCTTAAATTCAAAGATACAACAGAAGATCATTTGGGCTGTTTTTTAGTAAAATCACACTCCCATGAGATTTCCATTCCATACTGCTTCACATTTTAGGTATTTGTACAAGAAACTGCAAACAATATAAGATTCAAGATTAATCAAGATCTTTTTGTGCATTGGACTACATCTTTACTTAGCAGAATGTGTGTGTGTGATTGGGGGCGGGGTTAAGAATAGTTAGGCTATATGGTCCCTCTTCTTGCACTTCTTTTACGGGCTTATATTAAATTCCTAAAGGCCTTCTTAAATCCTTACTGTTTCTCTAGCTTCTGTCGGATAAGTCGCCTTTTGTTCCTTTCATTATTAGGTTAGGTACATGTAGTACAACATTAATTGGAGTATTTATTTTTCCTACTTTCCTACATACTTCCCAGATACCTACTCATAATAAGCATGGCCATTTAATGAAAAGATCAATTGCAGTACATTTTCTTATTAGAGGAAATAGTCTGAAACCACCGAAAAGTTCCACCACAGGCTAGAGACCTCAGCCATTAACTAGCTACCCATTCTTCTTCAGTTACTTCATGGAAAAGGCGACCTCTGCCATTATTAGGCCACCAAACTCTTCTTCAATTTGTTTATTTCAAAGTCTAAGCACTCTTAATGATGTCCAAATCAATTTCAACTTGTCACTTCTTTCCTCAACTTCGAGTTTGTTGTGAACAGATCTAACACAATGGTGATACCAGCAACATCTTTGAGGGTCACACCAACTCCCTTGACTGCACAGTTAACATTCAAACAGATCAGGTCGATAAAGCCCGTCATCCACACCTGACACTGTAAACAGAAAGAAAGAATGGAGATGGCAGAAGCAGGTTAATTAGACCTCACCATACTGATCAACAGATTAGAGAAAGAAGAGAAAGACAGTACTGATGTTTTAGCAGCAGTGGTTCTCTCCCCCCGATGTAAGGGCATAGAAGCAACATAGTCCCAATTGCTGACTAGTGGCTAGTGACTACTACATATGCAGCTTACGGCAAAGTGGTCAGACAGGGTTGAAAAGCAATGGCCAACCATGGTAAGCAGCAGGTCAATCGCTTTAAACTGCTTTCCTAAAGACCCAGCTAGCAACTGCTCTCGTTAACACTGTTTGTTTTCCACTATAAACACTAACAACCACTCTTTCTCATGGTGACAAATTTTTTATGGTGGATTGCCAATGAATGTTGATCAGCAGTGAGAGAAAACGCTCTTCTGATAGCAGCAATAGAGACAAATAATAATCCTCTAGGATACATTAAAGCCACATTAGTTTTCTTCCAAATAACCTTCACAGTGCCAGTAGCATGGGTAGCGGTAAACATTATCATAGTGATAATGTTTACCACGACATTAGTTTGTTAGTACTATCAAAAAAATCTCCAGTGTACTTTATAGTGGTTGATACTACCTGCTACTATCGATTGCTCTAATTTGAGAACTACAGCTATTGTTGCACCTAGTTTTTCATAAAAACACACCAAACACTTGCTTTTCTAATTGTTTTGCTTAGGGTTCGCAATGTGTAGGCAGAAAACAAAAAAAAAAGTTTGTAATTATCATTATCCCCCATATTCCAATATTTTCTACCTAAAACTAAATCTGTAACTGCCTATTCCTCAAAGAACCTTGTCGGTTCTTACAGAAGTTACAGAGTGTGTAAACCTCATCAATTTCAAAGGGAAAAAAAGCCTCGAAGATGCAAAGGAAAAGGAGAGGGAAGACCTTGCTAAGGAGATTATGACCTAAAGGTCAATTTATGGTATGAGAAGTCCATGAGTGACTATGCTATTCAATACTCGATTTGGGTAATAATTACCGGTTAGTAACTTGAAGCAGTCTTGCAAAATTTTAAAATCTTTCTTTGATGAAGTTCATTCTAATTTCCTCATGGGCAAGAGGAGCACAGATTACCACCCGTTAATTGGAGAGGGAATCACCATAGTGAAATGTAGACAGAATCACCACAGCCAATTGATTTTTATTGCGATGGCATGGTTTAGGATGGGGTGGATGGTGGAACATTTGCCCCCATTGCTATCCCTGCTCTGGAATAGAAAAAATAAGGGGTCCTCTGACTGATAGCTCCATGATAGTCCTTGAAATCGCTTGAGTAATGACATGTCTATGAGTAAGGGAGATGTCACTTCTTGAAGGATGGCACAAAACTCCATGATACAGTATTAAACCCAAGTTTGTCAATGTTGCAATTTTTTACCAATGAATCCATTAGTATCCTCTGCGGGAAGATCACTACTTTAAAAGGTACCCCTTCCCCCCTAATGGACAATGATATCCATTGTGGAAACCTACAACCAATCTCGTATAGATGAAATTTCCTTTTATGTCCCATCTTCACATAAGTGAATTCCACTATATGATTATAGCTTGTTACGTCAAGTCTCACATTCATCTTTGTTCATTTGTCAATTGTGTTCTTCTCCCACAAAATCTCCCGACCAATATCCGCCCTTGTTCTTCGGCATTCCGAAAATGATGATCAGTACGAGCAACATGAAGTAGTGCAAGACAGTCATCATAGAGGGTTGGTTCCCCTCCCAATATGAAGCATGGATAATACAAAACAGTCCAATGTTCACATACTGGACACGTATTAGAAACCAACACTTCCTGAACAATCTTGGATACGTATAGAATACTTTCTTACCATGTCCAACGTTTAATCCTTTTTTTTATGTTAGATACATATTAGACACTTCTTACACCACTAATTTAACGGCCTTCTATATAGTGGGAAGATCATGCAACATAGACGCGACTACATAGGGACTCTAGATGATCAAATGCACCCTCCCATTATACCTCTAATAGTCAATT
The DNA here is from genome assembly GCA_963693085.1 of Alisma plantago-aquatica. Lineage (NCBI taxonomy): Eukaryota > Viridiplantae > Streptophyta > Magnoliopsida > Alismatales > Alismataceae > Alisma > Alisma plantago-aquatica. The sequence goes on from OY856412.1 coordinate 1,377,707,254, forward strand.
AGTGGACATTGTACCCTCTGAGTTGCACTTTTTTCTTCCATTGTGAGAAAAGACTTTGATGGCCTTGAGGGGAGATGTGAGTTGGAGAGAGGTGCATCCATAAGTTTCTACTCATAGGTGGTCATGGGATGCACTCCCAAGGGAAATGCAATTTCACTTTTTTCCCATTCTCCCTCTTTTATAGGTTTTGCTATTTTCCGATTTTGTTTTCTTATTTCTGATTTCCCATCTATCCAGCATGTTCCCCTAGGTTCGTGCTCCTTTTTAGTTGAAAGTTGCACATGGTTCCTTTTTCATTTAAGGCTGTTAATATATGTCATATTTATTTTATTTTGTAATTTCTATATCCTGCTGGACCTCATGTAAATCATCCAGTTTCTCTTATTAATAAAAAGGGAGAAGGCCTATTGCCTCTCCCAACGTTGCACTGCACATTGCATTGCGGCTCCACATTTCACATGGTACCAGAGCAAGGGATCCGAACCTAACCCTAACCGAGCGCCCCCCCCCTCCTTCACCCAGCGCCGCCGCCGCCGGCAGCGCGCGGGTCAGCAGCAGCCGCGCAGGCGCCGTCGGCTCCCCCGATCGCCGCATCGCCGCCTCCAAGGGAAGGACAGCCACCGCCGGCCCAAGGCGGGCGCAGGAGCCGCCTCCCGGGCTAGGTACAACAGTCACAGTTCCCCTCTCTCCTCTCTCCGGATCGTCGGGTCCTTCAGTTGATCCAACGGATTTCTAAATCCCAAACCGGAGGGTCCATCAGTACGTAGGAAATTCCTAATCACATCTCCTCCATGTGTGATTAGGGAATTTCAGTTGGGGGTTGTGGATGCGTCAGATACGCATTTGATTCTTCTGTGACGTGATGTGTATCTCTCCGTCACGCATATCTTCTTGTGACGTGTATCAATCGGTCACTCTTCTTGTTAAACCATGGAGGACACCAAGGCATCTACCATCTACAGTGAGATGTCTCCTATCCCCTCCATCAAGCTGAACGGGAAGAACTACCTCTTATGGATGAATGCGGTCCATACTGTATTGGAGTCACGCGACAAGGCGAGACATGTTGATTCTGATCCTCCTGCGTCTACTGACAAAGGCTATGCTGAATGGAAGCGCCATAACAGTCTGGTGAAGACTTGGTTGTGGGGAAGCATGGAACATGGGATTGCCTCGAGGTTCATGTTCTACACTACTGCCAACGAGATCTGGGATGTTGTAAAGAAACACTATTCTCAGGAGAAGAATGTGCTTCATCAGTTCATGATATATGACCGCCTCTTTGCAGAACGACAGCGAGACAGATCTTTAGAAGAATACTTTGGAGTGATCCACGGTATTGCACAAGAGTTGAGTTTCTACCATCCAGTGACTGTCCAGGAGCAAGTCAAAGACAGAGATGACTTGATTACAGCAAAATTTTTGTCTGGTTTGAGTTCTTCGTGTTGTTCAGCCCGCAGTGTTATCCTAGCTTCTGATAAACTTCCCAGCTTGGAAGAGGCTTATTCAAGGATTTTTCATGTCAATTTTGAACTTGTTGATCCTACCGCAGTCTCATCTCAGGGAGATTCTCATGCTTCTGTAGCTGCTGCAATGAGAGGACGGACAGTATGGGCCGAGGACGTGGAACTCACCCTAAATGCACCTTCTGTGAAAGCCTAGACACACTGTTGATAAATGTTGGAAGAAGCATGGTCGACCTGCTGCACCACCTGTGGGAGCAGCAAACTATGCTTACCACTACTGAGTCTACTGAGCCTCCAGCTTTGAGTTCTGGTCCTTCTGGCATCACACTCACCAAGGAGGAATATGATAGATTTATTTTGGCTACTCAGCATCTGAGCTTGGGATCGTCATCTTCAACCAACTTGGCGTCCACCACTGGTAATCAGGCTACTTCTTTATTGCTTCTAGTTCTACTTCATCATGGGTCGTTGACTCTGGAGCGTCACAGCATATGACTGGTATGAGGAGACTTCTTCACTCCATTGACTCACATATTCCTTACAAATATGTAACAATAGAAGATGGTTCAGTGAGGAGAGTGTTAGCCAGTGGATCTGTTTCTCTGACTCCTGGAATTGATCATAAATTCGTACATTATGTGCCTGCTTTTCCTTTTAATCTTATGTTTGTTGCTAAGTTGATTGATACTGTGAAATGTACAGTCACTTTTGGACCTTCTTGTTTTGTATTACAGGATCTCAAGAGTATGAGGATGATTGGTGGGGGGCCTAGGAAAGGTGATCTCTACCTCTTCCACGGTGACAGTTTGCCTCGCCAAGTTGTTGCTCCTGCTCCAGCTATCCTGTTGAGTGGCTCTCCCTTACTGTGGCACTACAGATATGGACATCATTCATTAGAGAGCCTGAGAAAGTTAGAACCAGAATTGTCTCAAGTATCATCTCTAGAGTGTCAGTCCCGTCAACAGGGAAAACATCATAGGATGTCTTATCCTGGTCGTGTCAATAAACGGGCATCATGTCCTTTTGAGTTGGTTCATAGTGATGTTTGGGGTCCTGTAAAATACCATAGTTATAATGGTTTTCATTATTTTATCTCCTTTGTGGACGACTATTCGCGTATGACTTGGATTTATTTGTTGAAAAGTCCAGAGTTTGTGCTATCTATTGTCAAGCATTTTCATCAAAAAATAAAAGTTCAATTTGATTGCAATATTATAGTTTTTCAATCTGTTAATGCTTTGGAGTATGTTCAAAATGCTATGGCTGATTTTTGTAATTCTGTTGGGATGATACATCGTACATCCTGTCCTCACACCCCTCAGCAAAATGGGGTAGCAGAGAAGAAAAATCATCATCTTCTTGATATTACTAGGACAATCATGTTTCAAACTAATGTTCCTAAGCGGTTCTGGTCTGACGCTCTCCTTACTGCGTGTTTCCTTATCAACAGGCAACCTTCTTCTGTGCTTCAAGGACGTACTTCTTTCTCTGTCTTGCATCCCAAGGATCAACCATGTCATGTTCCTCTTGTTTCTGCTTCACAAATATGATATTTTTTGGGCATTTCTAATAATATCAAGTCTTATTCCTATCCTGGCATTTGTAGGAGTGTTTGGTTGTACTTCTTTTGTCCACAATTTTGATCCTAAGGCTGATAAGTTATCTTCTAGGTCAATTAGGACTCTCTTTCTTGGGTACTCCAACACTAGCAAAGGGTATAAGTGTTATTGTCTAAGTCTTCGTCGTTTGTTTGTGTTTAGAGATGTGACCTTTCATGAATCCACTCCATATTTCTCTAGTGTTCCCAGTAAGGGGGAGCAATTATGTGAGAGAGTACCACCATCAGATGCTAGTGAGAGAGTGTCACCACCACATCAGAGTGAGAGAGTGCCACCTATCATTCCCGACTATACAATCATTCAGGAAGAGCAGCTAGCAGCATACTTATCTAGGCGGCTAGGCGGTCCTTCCCACCTAGCGGAAGCCTACGAGGCCTAGGCGCCTAGGCGGAAGCCTAGGTGTTTCTAGGCGTTCTTCATATTTGTTTATATTTTACATATATATAAATGATTTTGTGTATACATTCAGTTATATTCACATATGTACATCATTATGTACATTTGTATTGCTTATCCCTAAGCTTAATCAATCATAACTTCACCTACATTACACCTATCATGATCTAAGATAGACCTATTCGGTCTTAATTTGACCTAACACGATGTAAATTGGACCTTATATAGCCAAAGCCAGACCAACTTTGGCATAACATGACCTAATCAGACGTTACTTCCCCTAGTTTGTCCTACATTGACCTAAACGAGCCCTAATTTAGCAAAATCAAATCTGATTCCCCCAAATAAGACATTTTTCCCAAATCAAACCTATTCCCCCAAATCAGACCTAATCTGCCCAAATTAGATCTGATTTGGCCTATATTAGATCTATTTCTTCCCCAAAATAATAAACATGATCTAATTTGACCAAATTCCGATCTAATTTATGCTAATTTTGTCTTAAAGTGTGTTAATTTATACCTAAAAGGTCTTAGGCATCCACTTTAGATATCTAAAAGCCTAGGAGCCCAGTTCAAGGCCGACCACCTAGAACCTAGGTGGCCTAGGCGAGCCTAGGCGGAGCCCAAGCGGGAGCCTGGATAACTATGGCTAGCAGATGGTCCACAAATTCAGCAATATTCACATGTTTATAGCATACGAGGCAGACAAGATCCAGAGGAGGTAGCGCCTCCAGTCTCTAAGCCCTCCCCATCTTCCTCTACTCAAGGGATTCCTGAAGAACCATCTGACCTTGATGTTCCCATTGTTGTTCGCAAAGGTACTCGTTCCTATACTATTCGGCATCCTATTACAAATGTTTGTTGTTTGTCCAAGTTATCTCAGCAGGCTTGCTCATTTGATTCTGTGGTCATTCCAAGAAATCATCTTGATGCTATGAAGGATATTGGCTGGAAACAGGCTAGACATGTTGAGATGTCTGCTCTGTTACAGAACAACACCTGGGAACTTGTTGACCTTCCTCCAGATAAAAATGTTGTGGGATGCAGATGGGTATTTACAGTAAACTATAATTCAGATGGTTCTGTGGAGAGATTGAAAGCTAGACTGGAGGCAAAGGGGTACACTCAGACATATGGGGTTGATTTCTTTGAGACCTTTTCACCAGTGGCTCGTCTGAATTCTGTGCGTACTCTTATTTCTCTGGCTACTACATTTGACTAGCCTCTATTTCAGCTCGATGTAAAGAATGCCTTTCTTCATGGTGATCTACAAGAGGAGGTATACATGGAGCAACCACCTAGTTTTGTTGCTCAGGGAGAGTGTGAGAAGGTGTGTAGGTTGAAGAAAGCCATCTATGGAGTAAAACAATCTCCTAGAGCTTGGTTTGACAAGTTCAATGATGTTGTGTTAAAGATGGGCTTTTCTCGTTCACTGATCACTCTTTATTTTATTCTACTTCTTCTGGTGGATCTATTATTATTGTTGTGTATGTTGATGATATTGCTATCACTGGTAGTGATTCCACAGGCATATCTCGTGTGAAAGAAGGCTTGCAGGGGCACTTTCACACAAAGGATCTTGGAAAATTGAGATACTTTTTGGGCATTGAAGTACTTAGATCTCATGCAGGTACCAATTTGTCTCAGAGAAAATATGTGTTGGACTTACTACAGGAAACAGGTATGAGTGAATCCTAGCCTGTGTCTACTCCTATGGACTATCATGTGAAGGAGATGACTGATGATACTGATTATCCAGATCCAGAATATTACAGGAAAGTTTTGGGTAAATTTATATATATGACAGTCACATGCCCTGACATTTCCTTTATTGTAGGAGTGGTGAGTCAACATATGAGCTCTCCACAACAGTCTCATTGGACATCTGTTTGTCGTATTCTGAGATATCTGAAAGGTGCACCTGGTAAGGGAATCACCTATTATAGGCCGAAGACTCCTGTATCCACACTTTCTTTTACTGGTTATGCAGATGCAGATTGGGCTGGTAATCTGAATGATAGGAGGTCTACGTCTGGATATTGCACATTTCTAGGGAATCATCTTATTACCTGGAAAAGCAAAAAGAAAAATGTTGTGGCAAGATCTAGCACGGAAGCTGAGTATAGAGCGATGGCACATGCATGTTGTGAGTTGCAGTGGGTTCAATCTGTACTTTCTGAATTAAAGATTTCTATCTTGTCTCCTATAGAACTCAGATGTGACAATCAAGCAGCCATCTACATTGCCAAGAACCCAATCTTCCATGAGTGTACTAAGCACATAGAAGTTGACTGCCACTTTATCAGAGACCAGATCAAGAATGGAACTGTTGTGACTCTAAATGTTAAGTCTGAAGATCAACTTGCAGATGTTCTTACGAAGCCGTTGAGTATAGCAGCCTTTCAGAGTTTTTGCAACAAGTTGGGCCTACACGATGTGTACACTCCAACTTGACGGGGGAGTGTTAATATATGTCATATTTATTTTATTTTGTAGTTTCTATATCCTGCTGGACTTCTATGTAAATTATCTAGTTTCTCTTATTAATAAAAAGGGAGAAGGTTTTTTGCCTCTCCCAACGCTGCACCACACATTGCATTGCGGCTCCACATTTCACAAAGGCATTCTTTGTTAGCTTTGATTTCACTTTATATTTCCTGAGTTATCACATAAAAGAAAGAAGATGCAAGTGTGTGAGATAGGTACTGCATGATAGACGTGCGCAGGCAAGCGAATAGGAAAGGAGGATTGATCTACGGCTAGCATATTAACCTGTTCATTAATTGACATATGACAATCGATACTATTGTCATGAAGTTCAAAGTGGATGGTGCTATATATCGTGTAGACGCATTTTCTAAATTATCATTTTTTGCCATGCAATGTGTTGTCCGGGTCCTATATTTTCAAACATCATGTAATTGTAATTGTATTCATGTCTGTATCGTAATTCATGCTCCAAGCCCCACCCATTCTCGTCCTGAATCTTATTGTATTATTTGCATAGAGTCTATGTAGTGTTGTATTAAGCATCGTTTCTTATTTCACAATTTCTTGCCATTAATAGATTAACCTGCAACCACACAATCCCGTTGGTTTTGTATCTTTCTTTTGCCTGTTAAAATCTTTATGAAATGATTTTAGTCTGCAGACCCATCTTGTATTTCTGTAATGCAATGAAGATAAGCCAGGTCCCTCCTGTTTTTGAGCATGCAGACGCCGCACACCTTATTCCGGCCAAACAGACAACAGCATTTGTCATTAGCCTCTCATTTCCGGTTGGAAAAAAACTCTCTTTCATAGTTTCACGTCCCTATAGGAAGCCTATATATGAACATGACATGTAGGCAGCGCACATGTGAGCATTACTCCCTCTTGGAGATAGCATTTCCTTTTCCACCCTACTAGGCATCACTCAAACTTGTATATTAGCCGATTCCTATGACCTCCTTTAAGAGCCTTCGGTGTTGAGAGAGAGCATATATAGGAACCTGAGGTCTTCTTATAAGAGAATAAACAATATCATGGGGTATCCTGCAAAGTTGAAAATAATGCATTATTTTCTTGTTACTGGAACACATTTTTTCATAACTGGCAGACGTTGATAATCATGTTGTGGCTTAATACCCGTCGTTGTTGGGTAAGAATCTTCGATTTATATTCTATAGTTATTTTCTATGTTAAAAGCTAGGATAGTCAAGAACAATCTTCTTTATGTATTTGAATCTTGTAATCTTCACACAATTCACCCCATCTATATATGGAATGTAGGTACTTTCCTATAATATTGAGATAGATAAGAACGATCTCTTTATTTGTTATTATCTCCTGACCCTTAGTAATATTTTTACTATATCTACCTATTTCAGTTCATCCTTTTATGCTAGACTTTATGAACTCCTTCCTACAATCTCCTTCCTTTCTTATAGAATGAACAGTAATGTGATGCGACACTTTCCCTGAACTACTTCTTATCCTACTAGATACAGCAACCTACTTTAATTACTGCATCAGCCCAAAGAACTATACCTATATGAATTTTCAGAGCATCCAATCTGATTCCTGAAAGACAAAGAGGTAAACAGTGAAAATATTGTTTGTGACCCCTCCATTTGTTGATCCTTGTCTAGACTGGTTGGACACTGGGTTCTGTGTTTTGACTCATCATATAAGGCTCTTCCCAGCATTGCACGTCAAAGCCAGACAAGATATTATGTTGTATGACAGTCCTCGATAAAAAAGGTTTCATAAAAAAACAGATAAGTATGCCACCTACAATATTAGAAATGTAACAAACCACTGATAATTGAACCATAGATGTTATTTAATATATTCACCAATATGATACAGAAAAGAGTCCTCAGACCTCCTAAAAGATCAACTATCGGATAAATATTATGGTCATCATAGCAATAAGCCAATAGGACTAGCAAGGCAAACTAAACAGTGGTTTGTTGTGGTATGGATGTTTGGTTCAATCACAGCTTAAGAAAGACTAAATAAGAGTTATCCTTCAGTTTATCAGTCTCTGTTAGACTATGTTCCATGAGAAGATTGTCCTACACAGCAAATTGCTTAAATGAATTGAAGGAATTAGGCCCCATGCAACAGATACCATTTTCAAAAAGTATACAAACATGCAGTTTCGGACAGAATAAAAATGAGTAGGAAAAGACAGATACACACCCGTGTTTTTTTTTCTTGTGCTTTGTACTTTTTCCTTTAGAATGTGCTTTCTCCTTTGGATGCTTCTTTATATCCTCAGCAGAAGGTGTTTCAGCTGAAGCTAGAATCAATAGACTCATACCACAAGTTTAGGAATCTTGGCTCATAATGATTACAGATGGTTACTTCAAAGAAAAACAGGCAATTGCTATGCAGGTTCTTAAAAAGCTAAGTAGAAGCACAGAGGTAAACGCATTACAAACTGCATAGGGGAGCATATAATTGCTAAAATTACTATCATTACTGATATAACACGAAAAAGCTCTAAGATTTTACCTTAGAAAAAAAAAACCAATTGAAAACCCTAAGTCCCTGAATCCTTTGTATTGAAACCCTAATTTTACCTGATTGATCTCAATATCATCGATTGACTATTTGAAACCCTATATAGTTTCAGATGACTTATAACTTTGGCAAACCCTAGATTAACCCATGTGCATGATATGATAATTCAGCCTCCGTTCACATACTAGTTAATTAATATCCAAAACCTAGCCCTAAATATGCAACAATGACTACTTAGGGTTTAAACAGTAAAATACCTCTTATTTGTTCATAGTTTATTCCTTTTCTGTGTATATGAGTAGATTTCAAGATAACATAGATTCCCTCAATTTTTTGTAGTACAACTTCTTTTAGATCATTTTTAGTACATTGATAAACTATGAATGCAATGACGAAAAACAGATAATTCCCTAGCTCAAACATAAAAACTAAGTGGATGATTAGAATCCTCATGTCGGATTTAGTTAACCCACCAAGTTTCATTAGATTTGGATAATCCTAGCCAATCCAAAATTATACTCAGGAAGAAATGAATAGAAAAGGTATTTACTAACCTATTAATTCCACAATATATTTGTTTAACCAAGATGTACCTATTTTACTCCTCAATACATTTGATTAACCTAGATGCACCTAAGTTTACCCGGACCTGCCTAAGTCTAAGCATAGTAACAAAAATCTCCAAATTTTATGAAAAATCAGTGATTTTTCACGATTTTGTAGGCTCCCGAACATTCACTACGATTAATATGTCGATCGCCGGTTTTTCATGACTTTTCACGATTTTTCCTGCTTTTTCGCGATTTATTCGATTTTTCACGATTCTTCATGACTTTTCATGTCTTTTTCACAATTTTTCTCTTTAAGTCATTGCTCTTTTTTTACCAAACCATGTACACAAAACTCCTGATATACACTAAACATTCAACCGCCCACCACCTGATAGTCCATTGTTATTATTCAACTATTCGTTAATTCTTTACCTTCTTTTTTTGTCAATAAGATTGCATGTCTAGTGACCTTAATAGTTACAATTGTATCTGATATGCATGTATACATACATATATATAGATAGATATATATGTGTGTGTATATATACACATACATATATATCATATATGTATAGTATACATATATGTATATATGTATATATATGTGTATATATAAGTATATATATGTATATATGTACGTATATATAGCCGACTTATTCTCGATTTTTTCCGAATAGTTGACCGAACTTTGACCGATATATGTCGATTCTTTCACGATTTTTCCCGATTTTTTCCGAATTCCGATTTTTTCTAGCCAGTCGAAAAGTTGTCGAATCCTGAATTTATCACTATGAGTCTAAGGGTAACGCCTACTTTTGAAGTTGGCTTATCTCAAGGACTTTCTAAGTCATTGGATCTGGATTTGAAGGAGAGACCATTGTCTTCTACCTTGTGCACAAGCTGTGTCGAGGAGAAACAGTACGAACCATCATTATCGGCCTATATCCCTCTTTCCCTTTCGTGATTTCATCTACTTTAGCAACAACAGACTCATGAGGTCAATTTGAGTCTAATAAACCCTCTCAAGATCAATACCTACCCTCGCCTCCCTCTTCCATTAAAATATGTAGTCGCCTCCCCAATCCATAACACCAAAACCCACACTCATACCAATTCCTAAGGCACCCTTCAACACGAAGAGACCTTCCCATGCCATCAATAGGCATTGTTACAAACTCAGTCTGTTTCCCAAACAGCGGCGAGCTCGAGTCACCAGTGTAGGTCATCTCCGTCCAATTAAAGCATCAGTCCTCATCCCATGTTCTTTCTTTTCCCCATGCCCATAGACCATCCAATTTAGAAAAGCTAGGCTCCCTAATCCCCATTCCTTGCTAATCATGGGCACAATTCTAGGGTGGGTTCCAACCATGAATCTAATGTGGAAGCCCTTCCTCCACCTACAGTAGATTACTCCGAAGCTAGAGCCACACTCAATTTACTCAAGATTGCTATAATCTCGATTTCTAGTTCAGGCTTGTCTATGTTCCTTACGATCTATCAATGGGTTTCAGAGGTTCTTCTGTCTTTTTGTTAAGGGGATTCTTCCGCTGACTTTGTTGGATTATCACAAAGTTGCAAATGTCTTGGTTTCAATTTGTTCGCAATATTTTTAAATTTTACTCACTCAAACCTATCATGACGATGGTAGGGAGATGGAGCCCCTAGGCACCTCAGAGCCTCATCATGGCTTACTGGGCTCTCCATAGTGTGGGGAAGTTCACGTCAATCCTTAATCCCATTGCCAATCAAATTTTCCGACTTTGATCAAAAGCTTATAGCTCCAGTGGAGCATGTTGTGCCATGAACGAAGAGGAAGCGCATCCAAACATTAAATTTACTTTTCTATCCTCGCCCCCTTAATCAATGTGCCATGTCTGTGGGTACTTTGACATTTTTGTGTTTTTATTTGAGACATGCGCATGTGTTTGCAAGCAAAGTTTTTGACTAAATACACCATGTCACTCGTCTAAAGTTGAGCATGACCTGCGAGGGTGTCATGATCTTTCGCAAAGTGATATAATAATTTCTAGTGTTCAGGAATAGCATTTTCATCGTTCTCGCTTCTATGGTTGGTCATGCCTTTGTTAATTCATAGCGAATTCATATGATATCAAAAAATTGTGTAAATAATTTTTTGTTCCTAAGTACCTTCTTGACATCACTCTCAAGTCTGAACCTAGTTCCCAACATAGTAACCCCGATATTATTATGAGCCCTAAAACACTAGGTTAAATTAAAGAGATATGTTATATTTACTAATTACATGTGCTTTTTGTGTTCCTTGTTACTTGTGTTATTTAACCCATATTGCCTAGTTGTGTTATTGTTTTATTCTCTTGTCCTATAAAAGAGAATGCATTGTACTACTTTATACTCACTCAATAGAAAAGTCTTTATTCTCTATATGGTATCAAACGACTACGATCTCCCCTAAAACCTCCACCTTGATGCTTCCCCTCCCAACCTAACCCCAGTCACCCCCCCAGCTACCGCCACTTCCCCCCTCGCAACCTTGTTGTCCGCCGCCACGTGCCCCTCCTTCCCTTCCCTTTCCACTGTCCTTCCCCTCCTCTTTACCCCGCCTCCACATCTTCCCCACCTACCCCCTCCATCCCCCCCAACAGTCTGCCGCCACCCCTCCCCCTACCCACGTTGTGGTGCCACCCACCTTCAGCCGTCGCGTCCTCTCTCCACCACAACAGCCCGCCGCCCCATCTCCCCCCTCAACAGCCCCTCATCCCCACTTCCCCATCTTCCCTCCATATTTGTCCCTTGCCTCCACCATTCTACTAATCTCTTCCATCTCCTTCCTCCTACGGCTTCCGGTGTCTTTTCCAGGATAGCACGTTGACGGTCTAAATGGGCTACGCCTCTCTCTTGCTTGAGCCTCATGGTGGAGTAGATCTCTCCCTATAACGGTGTAGGTCTATCTACAACCTATATTGCCCCTTGTTTGTGGGTTTCCGAGATATTATGTGTCGAATCTACTGTTGTCCTATTCAGCATCGTTGCGGGTTTTAACAGATCAACTGATTTCGACTGTGCATAGGCACTCTGGCTCTCTCTTGCCTTTTGGCTTCTACTGTCTTCTAACATTTTTTGTTGCTCCGCCTACTGATCTTTCCATTATGGCATCTACTAAGCCTCCCCGTTCTCTGTGTCACCACAGTGAACTTGATGGCTCCAATTATCACCTTTGGTTAGCATCTTTTACTCTATATGTGAAAGTGCAAGGTCGCTACTCACATATTACAACCGACCCTCAACCTGTTCCTGATGCCTCGACAGATGGAAAAACCAAGCAAGCTTATGCACAATGGAGTAAAGATAACTTGGGTGTTATGTCTTGGATTGTTAATAGCGTCGCGCCGCGGATCAACCAGTCCCTCCTCTGCCTCCATGATGTCAAGGCCATGTGGAATCAATTTTCCCATGTCTACTCCCATCAGCAAAATCTCAAGAAGGTGTCCGAGATTGTCAAGAACCTGGCAAAAAAGGAATTCTCCACTAATGTGTCAGTTGAAGATTACTACAATCAGTGCTTTGCCTTCTAGAATAAATACAAAATCTACCATCCTTTGTTTGTTGATATCAAAGAAGCTCAGAGACAACAACAATGAACTCCAACTCGTCCAGTTTCTTGTCGGGCTCCCTTCCTCATTTTCTGGAGTTGTTGACCAAATCCTCCCTAGTGATGCTCTGCCCACACTTAGAGATGTGCTTAAACGTGTTCAACGTTTACCATTTGTGACTTCTATTCCTGCTATTGAACACCCTGCTCTTGTTGTAAGTTCTGTTGATATTCGTCACGGCCGTGGACGTGGTAATGGATGTAGTAGTGGAGGACGTCACCCTCCTACCTCGGGACGTACTTCAACTACACAAGGTTGCGTTCAGCCCATTGGCCCTCGCTTCTACAAATTTTGTGGTCGTGACAACCATAACGATTACCGGTGTTGGATCAAACATGGAAAGCCTGTTTGGGCTAATCAAGTCACCTCTGATACAGAGGATTCTGGTGCTACTAACCACCTCCCCGCTCAACACTCTCCTGCCTTGCTCCGGTCCGAGTTCGAGAAGCTCTTCCAAGAGCGCATGTCCAACCTGCCCTCTACTACAGAGACCAGCTCGTCTGCCTTGCTTGCTGCTCCATCTACTGGTAAAAGTAAATGGTGCATTGACTTTGGTGCTTCGGTCCATATGGCCAGTAATCCTAATTTATTTTCTGCTCTTACAAGATCCACCTATCTCCCTCCAGTGACGGTAGCTGATGGCTCTCAAACGGCTGTCAACGGCATTGGGACAATTTCTTTACTTTAAAATATGCATCTGCAATTTGTCTAATATGTTCCGAGAGTTCATGTTAATCTTCTTTCTATTAATAAGACTGTGAAGAGTCGTCAGTGCTCCATTACGTTTGACCCTTTGGGTTGTATTTTTCAGGATCTCCACACGAAGACAGGGATTGGTTTGGGCCATGAGGGACCAGATGGGCCCTACTACCTGGATGGACCGTCATCAGTAACTGCTATTAATGGAGAACCTAATGGATAAAATCGAAGACTAATTACACAACTAAAACTAATCTAAAATAACTAATCAAAGGAATAATATTCATCAAAAGATTTCATTCATCAAGTATGATTTTCTGAGAGCATTACAAAGACTATATATAGGTGTTTAAATCCAACTCACTAGACTACTAGCCAATGTGGGACTAGACCACAGGCTTTACAAGACAAATCGGGAAAATATCAAATAACCCCTAAAACACAAGGGAACTAATAAAGCATTATAAAACTAATAAAGCTATGCTCGTCCTACATCAACTATGCTTTCGACTTATGTGACTGGGATTCAGTGGCACTACCGTCTTTGTGATGACCCAGAATTTAGGATTCTGATACTGAATATAATATTTGAAATCATGTTGGGGTAAAATATTTAATGATGTACCTAGAGGTGTAATGTGGTCATATAATGAAAGTTGCAATTTTTGATCAAGAGTTGATGATGAATCGACTTGTATTAAGGTTTACCACTTAGTTATAAGGTTATTTGAGGAATGTACTTACATGATCATAGCATAGAATTTTGGCCTCAAACATTGCTAGATGAGAAATTATACGACAAGGGATCCATGTGTAAAATTGGTGATAATTCAAGGTCCCTATTGGTGGCTATTAAGATATAATGATGTGAACTATTGATTTAAATAAGTTAGAAATAAGTTCAATTTCCACGTAACGTCACAAGCCAACCCAATCAACAGAGGGGCACGAATCTGTTAGTTGTGACAGGCTGAGTGGTGTGGCACACTAATGGCCCTTGGATACATCTGAATGATCACAACCTACCAACGTTTTCAATAGACCAGCTGGTGTATAGGAGACTAAGTCGTGAGGAAGACATATCAAGTGGTTAAGAGTGTTGGGGGATAAGTCTTCAGATCTGCCACAACTCCAGGAGCAACCCAACTAACCAGACATCGTGGACTATAGGGTGAGATCCTCCCTTCTCACTCTCATCCCTCTTCATCCACAACGCAGCGGCAACCCAGGGAGCCTGGAGGTGATGGACTCCTTGCCGGGGAAGGGTTGTGTAGCAGCATCCATGACGGAGTGACACCAGCGGTGAGCCTAAGTGCGCTGGACCTATAGAGAAGAACCAGGTCAGTAGTCGGCTCTTGTGAGGAGCAGTAGATGAGAGGCTATACATCCGCGGAGGTGGGGGATCCATCGTCAGTGGACGAGGAGTACCGGCGGAGCCTGTTCAAGCAGAGAACAGCGTCATCAGCCCATACATGGTGAAAACACGCTGAAGCAGAAAGGAGGAAGAGCAGCGTGATCGAGGAATTGCGCATCAGAGTCTAGACGAAGGAGATCTTCCCCTCGGTGGCGGCGGCATGACACAGATGGGGCTCGCAGCTACATCGAAGCTGGGGTAGAACCCCACGGCGGCGCCCGATCCAGCAGAGCACGATGCACGCATCCAGCTTCGAGCAGAACCATCACGAGGAGATCGTGGGCTCGTGCGAGAGAGGGAGAGTGGACTGAGCTCCGCTGGGGTCTCGCACGGACTGGGACACGGCAGATCGCAGCCGTTTGGGCGGGGCTCTGTTTCACAGAGGAAACAGGGGAGACCCGCGAGCGAGAACGAAAGGGGGCGGACCGCTCGGGTACATGGACCGTCGGGTCCGCGGATCCTACCCTGGATCCAGATCGGGTGAACCAGCCAGCAGAAGAAAGCAAAGGAGGCGCCCTCTCAGAGCCACGTGGCTCCATCTGATTGACCCAAAAAGGTAGGAAATCCAATTAATATCAGATCTTGCATAAATCACAGTAAATAGTCTGTTTATCAGAAAAATACAAACAAGGTATCAAAACGTTCAGAAAAATGCGTAGAACAATATGGAAGTATAATATCAGCCTTTTAATGCTTTAATATCAGTGATATCACGTAAGATGTGTAATGTTTATTTCATGGATAATAAATATCAAACGATGTTCTAAAATTATGATAACATGTCAGTAAGTCTATAATCATGTTTATAATGCGTATGATGTCAGATATGGTCATGTTGATGCACGAAAGCATATAATTTGATTAATATGTCTAATTAGGCTAATAACACTAAAGATGATGCAATAAATGCACACCTGCTCAATAAATGATGAAATTCACAGAGTAAGATCATATCAGTATATGGAACTTCAGTTTTGATTATGAGATCATAATGATGAAGAGAATCCATGTTATATGAAGATGAATCGTAATACATGTTATAAAACCCTAATCTAGGTTAATGATGTAACCTAGGATTAATATGTGCACCAAAAAGGATATGGGACCTAATATTCAGATAATGAATCATAATCTGGAAAATGACATCAGTAAGATAAATATAAGACAATAATGTAAGTAAACGTTGGAATATCCTAATGAGATAATATAAACCCTACTGAACACGACTAGGGTTAAGATGATGAGAATCTGATGATAGTATGTGGTCTTCTCTTAATCAGGTGATGACCAGACTTCTAGATGATCAAGGATAAGTTAGGAATCTCTGAACTCAGGTACGTGGGATTTATTAAGTATAAGACTAGTTTTCTGGTTGCATATGATATGTGATATCTTGAATGCTCGTATTTGGATATGATTGCTTGGTTGAACTAGTATGAGTTATAATTCGCCAAATCTAATAGAACATAAATGAGTATGATGGGTTGTAGCTACTAGAGCACATAGCTTGGTGTGGATGTATGTTGCATAACATGGATGTATGATTCCTTGGCCCATGTTAGATGTATGATGATACTATATTGCCCACACTAGATGTAAGTCAAGTGCAAGTATGTGTAGTACAACCACATTAAAGTGAATGCAATAAAAGGAATGTTTACCTGTTTATCGCTTTAAACAATGTTTTCCTTTAATCTTTCTTTCTCAAGTAATTTCAATTATGCAAGCATATTAGTATGTATCTTTCTACCCACATGCACAACACCTTGTGTGTTGATTCGTTGTTTCACGTATGTTTTAGGTTCAGAGATAGCGTGGGATAAAAAGATGGGAGTGAGCAGTTGTACAGGTTGTACCTATTGTCTAAGATCCTGTTAGCACACATGTTCAGACTTGTAGAATTTTTCATTCAATAAGTAACTGTAAATCATTTTGTAATAATTCATATTGTATAAATATGCATGTTGAATGTTGAGTATGTTATGGTTGTATGTTCATGTATGCGTATTATGCTTCCGCATCGCTCTCTGATATGATTGGATGATGTTTCCGGATTCTGACATCTCATTCCCAATAGGGTTTGGAGAAACCAAAATCCGGGGACGTCACAGTCTTGGCCACCCGTATGCTTCTAAATTGAAACATTTATTTCATGCTTTAGCTGATGAGAATTTTTCTTGTGATTCTTGCCAATATGGCAAACAAACTCGATCTATATTTCCTACAAAGAAAGAAATTGGTTCTAAATGCATTTTTGATATTGTTCATGTGGACATATGGGTTCGTGTTCTGTTGCAAGTCATTCTGGTGTTAAATATTTTATGACATTTATTGGCGACTTCTCTCGAGCTACATGGCTATTTTTACTTAAAGATCGCATCAATGTTATGGATCACCACCATTTTTTCTGAGATTCAAACTCAATTCAATAAACCCATTAAAATCTTTCCCATTGACAATGCCCTTGAATTTATGCAAAAATTTGTCACTTTTTTGTTCATCCTGTGGGACGACCCATCAAACTTCATGCCCATATACCTCACAACAAAATGGAGTTGTTGAACGGAAAAACAGAAATCTTCTAGAGGTTGCTCGCACCATTCTTCTTTATTATCATGTTCCTCAGTGTTTTTGGCCTGAGGTTGTTTCTACGGCTTGCTATCTTATCAATCGCATGCCTTCCTCTGCTTTACAAAATCAAACTTTGTACAACATTCTCTTTCCTGATGCACGGCTTTTTCTGTTCCGCCGCGCTTCTTCGGGTGTACTTGTTTTTTCAAAAACCTTCGTCCAGGGATGACAAAACTTGATCCTCGCTCCACAAAATGCATTTCTTTGGGTATTCTTGAACACAAATAGGATGTCGATGTTGTAGAAGTAAAAAGGACATATTAGTCATGTAATATGGGCTTGTGTCTGTAAGCCCATATAAGTTAGTCAATTAAGGAAGTCAGTGCATGAGGTCTAGGGTTTGTGTTCACCTCTCCTATATATAGGAGAGGTATCTTGTATCAAAACACACATAGTGAATATATCGTCTATTCTTTTCCAGTCAACATGGTATCAGAGCCTATGGTTAAGCTGTAGAGAGAGCAAAAGAAGTTCTCCACCCGCGGACGGGTGTCGCCGTCATGGTTGGCTGTCAAGGCCATCTAGACCAGCTAGTAGCTGGTCTAGTCCTTCATCTTCTGTAGGGTTGTTGTCTCTAATTGTTTAGTTTCTCCTCTGGCACCGTCTGCAGTTGTCTCGAGCTATCTCCATCTTTGTGGTCAAAGAAACTACCATTCTATATCTTCCCCCGTTGTGGTTGTTGCTCTCTCTCCGTCAAAGTCAAGTTAGGTCTTCTTCGAGCTTCCGTCGTTGTCTTCCGCATCAAAGCTATAGGGGAAACCCAAGGAGAGTTGTCTATCTCTGCAAGGAAGTTTTCTTAAGGTCTACAATCATGTGGAACAGCAGCAGCTTGGAGTTTATCGTTCTACACTACAGTGTCGCACTGTAGCATGGCGGCCATTGTAGTGGTTGTTGCTCCCACACCGGTTTGTTTTAGGTCATGCCCTTTTGGGATGACCTTCCCCTTGGTTTTAGCTTCCATATGGTGCTTGCGACTAGCTGCTATATCCCTCTTTCTTCTCCAAATCAGTAAGAGTATGGGCTGATGTTAACAGCCTCTTATTACAGCAGATTACGGCTTCGACAAAGAAGGTGCAGAGGGTTGTTTTCCCCCTTAAATCTGATCAAAAGGGGGCGCCCCAGACCCTGCTGCACTGCCCTGAAAGGTCACAGGCAAAGGTACTCCAAGGAGGGAGCATCGGTCATTCTCCCCTGCCATTGTCACCGGCGGAGTACTGTAGCACGACCAATTTTCTGGTCTATTGTTGTTGTCGGAAGTCAATGTTTTTTTGTCCATTCAAGTACATTGTTGCTGCCAAAGTGATGTTTGTCTTGTTCAACTCTTCCTCATCCACTCATGTCCCCCCAAACCAAATCCCCTACTTAAAGGGGAG
This sequence comes from Alisma plantago-aquatica, assembly GCA_963693085.1. Lineage (NCBI taxonomy): Eukaryota > Viridiplantae > Streptophyta > Magnoliopsida > Alismatales > Alismataceae > Alisma > Alisma plantago-aquatica. Next base: position 1,377,726,047 of record OY856412.1, read on the forward strand.
TTTATCTTTGTCTTTGTCCACCCCAACCACTCTTGTTGTCTCTTCGTGGTTGGTCTGTTGGGGATATAGAGGAGATGAGAAGAGAAGAATGAGTATGAGGAGAAGAGAAGAGATGAAGAGTCAAGTCAAGAGAGAAGGAAATTTTCTTAGTCCATATCATGCAGGTTGTGTATATCTTGGAGCTTCAAGTTGTCCATGCGTCTCCAAGATTTCATATCTCAAGGCCGATGTCAAGCAGCACAATCCCATGGTCTTCTCTGCCCATCGTCAAGGCAAGAAGATGGTTGTCATGTGGGCTGTCTCTGGCTTCTTCAAGTTTACTACGTCAAGCGCATCCATCATCCTTGGCTACGTCTTGGTCATAGCAATTAGAAGATGCATCAGTCATCAAGTGTTGGAAGCATCGAGAAGGTCAAGATGTTGATTCAAAGATTCTAACATGGTCAAAGCTCCAAAAATCTCAGGTTCACCTACTGATTCAAAAACATCGAGAAGGTCAAGATGTCAAAGTCCAAGGAGAGAAAATTCAGGGGGAGGGCACATGTCGTGCAAAGTCTATCTCATTTTCGTTTATGTCTGTATTCTGTCTAAATCTGTCTTGTCTATGTCCAAGTTGGTCATGTGATTCTTCCATGCTCCAACTTGTGGGGGAGTGTTAGAAGTAAAAAGGAGATATTAGTCATGTAATATGGGCTTGTGTCTATAAGCCCATATAAGTCAGTCAATTAAGGAAGTCAGTCCATCGGGTCTAGGGTTTGTGTTCACCTCTCTGATATATAGGAGTTCGGAGAGGGTGTCTTTTATCAAAACACACATAGTGAATATATCGTCTATTCTTTTCCAGTCAACAGCTATTATGATCTCATTCTACATTAACGACATGTTAGTGTGGATGTAGTCTTCTTTGAACATTTGTCATTCTATTCTGAGAAAGGGGCTTCCTTATCCAGTGATATTTTGGCACCTACTATGTTACCTGACATTGTGGATATTGATCCACCCAGTGTTCTGAAAAGCGGTAATCGGTGTACGGGCGGAGAGGGTACCGAATAGAGTATATACGGTATGCGGGAGTATAAGCGGGAGAATATTCGGTTTTAATCGATTTTGATTTTTTTTTAATATTAACCATAAAGATATGTAAATTATATATTGACCATATAATAATGACAATGATAAGTAATTAGAAACATTTATAAGTAATAGACTAATATTGCATTCATAAGTAGTTAGAAACATTGATGAAATTAGAGAAGAAAACTTTGATAAGTAATTACAAACATTGATAAGTCATAGACTAATATCACATTAATAAGTAATTAGAAACATTGATAAGTAATAGACTAATATTGCATTAATAAGTAATTAGAAACATTGATAAGTCATAGACTAATATTGCATTAATAATTAATTAGTAACATTGATAAGTGATAAGACTAATATTGCATTAATAAGTAACTTGAAACATTGATGAAATTAGAGAAAAAACATTGATAAGTAATTAGAAGCATTGATAAGTCATAGACTAATATTGCATTAAGAAGTAATTAGAAACATTGATGAAATTAGAGAAGAAAACGTCAACAGTAAGGATCAGTTCAATAAACATTAACTATAAACTTATTGAGAAAACATGAGGAGAAGACCAAATATGAAAAAAATTATTACTAGCATTTGATTTTGAAAATCGCCGATTAATCGGCTGATTATTCCCCCGATCGGCCGATTAATCGGTCCTGGACCGATTATAGGCCGATTATTCATATTCGGAGCGGTAGACCCCCAAAACCGATTATTCGGCCTAATCGGCCGATTTCCTGAACACTGGATCCACCCTCTAAGCTGGCACCTGAAGAACGTCCATTACAAGTCTACAAGAGAAGACGCAAGAAGACTATCCCCTCCATGGCCCCTCAACAAACAACTCCTTCGACAGAAGATCACAACACAACCTAGGTACACTTTGACTTGTATCTTCCAATTAGACTTCAGAAAGGTGTCCGCTCTTGTACTCAACATTCGATTAGTCATACTAATCTGGGTATTAGCTTTGCTTGCATATTGCTGCAATTCATGTTGTCTCTATTCCAAAAAATGCTACAAAGGCACTTCAAATCCCTGCCTGCGCCAAGCAATGGAAGCTGAAATGCAAGCACTCTTTAATCGCAAGACATGGGAGCTTGTGGATCGCCCTTCTGACTGTCCTACTGCATGTTGATGGGTCTTTACTATCAAATATCAACTTGATGGCACGATTGAGCGCTTGAAAGCATGCCTGGTGGTAAAAGGATATACTCAAATTTACGGTGTTAGACTATTTTGAGACCTTTTCTCTAGTAGCTCGACTCAATTATGTTCGTGTCCTCATCTCTGTTGTTGTCAACAAAGATTGGCCTTTATTTCAGCTGGATGTCAAGAACGTCTTTCTTTATGGCGACTTGTAGGAAGAAGTTTACATGGAGAAACCGGATGGCTTTGTTGCTCAGGGGGAGTATTCTTCGTGTGTTTACAGATTGCAAAAAGCAATTTATGGCCTACAACAAAGCCCACGTGCTTGGTTTGACAAACTCAGTCAGATTCTCATAAAATTTGGCTTTCGTTGTTCTCATTCTGATCACTCAGTATATATCAAGAAAACTTTGACTGGTCTGGTCATTCTTAATGTCAATGCAGATGACATAATATTACGTGGCAGTGACACCTCTAGCATTCAGGCTATAAAAACATATCTAGAATAGCACTTTGTCACTAAGGATCTTGGTAAACTAAGATATTTCTTAGGCATTGAAGTATCCAGATCATCTGCAGGAACTACGTCTCTCCCAACACAAATATGTTCAACATCTCTTGTAGGAAACGGGTATGCTTGGATGCAAGCCAGGATCCAAACATTGATTGGGACAATGAATCTTCCCCACCTTATGTTGATAACCACCAATTCAGCGATTGGTTGGTACGCTCATTTATTTTACTGTCACGAGAGATGATCTTACCGTTGTTGTCGGGTTTGTAAGCAAGTACCTTGATAAACCCCAATAGGGTCACTGGGATGTTAATAGTCACATTCTGAGCTATCTCAAAAGCTCTCGAGGAAAAGGTCTATTATACAAGAAAAGTGGACATTGCAATCTTTCAGGTTTTTCAGACTCTGATTATGCTGGGATTAAATGTGATCGGAAATCTACATCCGGACACTACACCTTAGTGGGGGGCAACCTAGTTACATGGCATAGCAAAAATTACAGTGGTAGCCAAATCAAGTCCAGAGGCAGAATATCGTGTTATGGCTCACACTACATGTGAACTTCTGTGGGTTCAAAGCCTTCTCAGAGAATTTGAGAGATCTGATTCCAGTCTGCCCGACGTTCTGTGACATAAAACCTCTATTTTTATAGTGAGCAGTCCTACCTTTCATGAGCATACAAAGCATATCAAGATAGACTGTCACTTTATTCGGGAATCCATTCTTTCTGGCCGCATTTGTACTCCACATCCAGTACTGAAAAGCAAGTGGCAGACATCTTCACCAAGATTCTACCTAAAGCTCGATTCAAGACTATAGTGGACAAGTTGGGCATGTTCAAGATCTATGTTCCAACTTGAGGGGGAGTAAAGAGATATGTTATATTTACTAATTACTTGTGCTCTTTGTGTTACTAGTTACTTGCGTTATTTATCCCATATTGCCTAGTTGAGTTATTGTTTTATTCTCTTGTCCTATAAAAGAGAAGGCAGTGTACTCCTTTTTACTCAGTTAATAGAAGAGACTATTCTCTATATAAATGATATAATTGATGCATATTATGTGTGGACTTTAGTTTTTATCAAGTTCCAGGTCATCATCAGTGTTCCCCCTCAGGTTCAAGTTAATAGATACACGATGATTATCATTAGGGTCTTAAGGACTTCTAATCAATTAATAGTTGTATAGGCAGTAAGGTGGGGGTTTCTAAGCCTTTTTGCTATTATTTATTTTTTACACATTTAGTAACATTTACATATATATTTAGCTATATTCAAATTGATAAAATTACTATGTATACTTCTAATGGTCATATATAAGTTGTAACCAGTATATTTGACCTAAACCGCGCCTATCACGACCTAAACTAGACCTAACATGACCTAAACTACACCTGATTGGCCCTAAGTTGACCTATCTTGATCAAAATTAGATCTAATATGACCTAAGTCTAACCTAATTTTGCATAGCATAAACTTCTTAGACCTGAACTTTCCCTCATTTATCCTATATTTACCTAATGGAGATCTAATTTGGCCAAATCAGACCAAATTTCCCCAAACAAACCTATTTCCCCAAATGAGTAATGTTTTGCCTCAAAAACAGACCTAATTTGATCGAATTTGACCTGATTTAGGCTAAATCGTACCTAATTTTGCATAACGCGGCCTAAACAGACCTTATTTCCCTAATTTATCCTATATTGACCTAAATGAGACCCAAGTTTGGCCAAATCTTACCTGATTTTCCCAAATCAAATGTATTTCCCCAAAATCAGACCTCATTTTCTTAAATTTGACCTAATTCGACCTAAATTAGACTTAATTTTACGTAATATGACCTAATCGAACCTTACTTCCCCTAATTTACCCTATACTGACTTAAATGAGACCCAATTTGGCCAAACCAGACCTAGTTTCCTTAAATCAGACGTATTTCCCCCCAAACAAGACCTATTTCCTCCAAATCAAACCTAATTTGCCAAAATTTGATCTGATGACCTAAATCAGACCTATTTCAACCATAAATGACTCAGGTGATCTAATTTGACCAAATCTAGACCCAATTCATGCTAATGTTTACCCTTTAAATGGCTTAGTTTGGGCATAAAAGGCCTTAGATGCCCACTAATTACACTTAATAGACTGGGCACCTAGTTTGAGGCACCTTGACAACTAAGAATCAATTATGCATTCATGTTTCTAAATTTCAAGTACAACTATGTTATTGCTCATCACATGGTCAATGAAAATCATGAAGATGCTACGAACTAAGTTCTTCTAATGATTTTCATCAATTATGCTCTTTAATCAAATACTATGTGCCATGACTATACTAACGAAATACGAATTATGAGAAACCACTTTCAATTTCATGAAATTAAGTAAATGTTATTATAGTCTCTCATAATGTTTATGTGAGAAGTTAAGACGTTATGAGCATTGTGGGTGCAACTATGAGCATTATGGGTGCAACTATGACCTCTATGGGAGCAATCGTGTGAGCCTTTAGGGCCTTAGCACCATTGTCAGTAGAATAAAGAGATAAACTATATCAACTCAGTTAAAACTGTCCGGCCAGAGTAGCCCGGGTGGTAAGAGTTCGGTAATTCCCAATGAAGAACCTAGGTTCGAACCTCACCTAAGGCATTTTGCGAACGGCAATCCACGCTGATTTGGCGCGGGAGGGGATGACCGGACCACACCCTCCCATGCCTCGAGAGTTTATCATGTCGGGCTCGTCTGGGTGGGTTCTCTCGGTCACCAAAAAAACTTAGTTAAAATTCATGCCCTTAAGCAATCATTATCCACTATCTAAATTTTCCATGTTATTTCAAGTTTTTCCAAATATTATATTTTTTTTCAACTACAACTACTTAGTGCCCAAATCTCGAGAAGATGCAACGTTCCAAAGATACAAGCAAGCAAAGAAAGAAGCTAAAAAGGTTGTTCAGGAGGCAAGGTCTAGATACTTTGATGATATTTATAAGAAGATGGACACAAGAGAAGGGGAAAAAGATATATATATAATGGCTCGTATAAGAGAAAGGAAAGGAAGAGACTTGAGTCAAGTGAAATGCATCAGGAATGAAGATGGCAGGGTGTTGGTGAAGGACGATGATATCAAGAACCAGTGGAGAAATTACTTCCATAAGCTTTTCAATGGAGATACTAATGTTAGAGACTCGTGTGACATGAATAAAAGAGATATCATTTACACACGACGAGTTTCACCATTGGAGGTCAAGAATGCTTTGAAGAAGATGAAAATGAGAAAGGCATGTGGACCATACGGTATTCCCATTGATGTATGGAAGAGTATGGGGGATGAAGGAGTTATGTGGTTAACAAAGCTCTTTAACAAGATTATGAAGACCAAGAAGATGTCGGATGAGTGGAGAAATAGTATTATAGTCCCCATCTACAAGAACAAAGGTGATGTTCAGAGCTGCACAAACTACAGAGGTATCAAGTTGATGAGTCACACAATGAAGCTTTGGGAGAGGATTATTGAGCAGAGGCTAAGATCTATAACACATATCAAACAACCAATTTGGTTCCATGCCTGGAAGACCAACAACAGATGCTATTTTTCTGATAAGGAGGCTTATGGAGAAGTATAGAGAAAGCAAAAGAGATCTCCATATGATGTTTATTGATTTAGAAAAGGCTTATCATCGAGTACCCAGATAAGTGTTGTGGATGGTTTTGAAGAAAAAGGGTGTGTCAATCCAATACATTGACTTGATCAAAGACATGTATGATAGCTCTACTGCAAGTGTGAAGACTCCTGGAGGAAAGACACCAACTTTTCCTATCACAGTTGGGGTACACCGAGGATCCACACTCAGCCCATATTTGTTCGTTCTTGTTATGGATGAGCTGACAAAGAATGTTCAAGATGATATCCCTTGGTGTATGTTATTTGCTGATGATATTGTTTTGATTGACGAAACTAAAGATGGATTAAATGATAAAGTTGAACGGTGGAGAGAGGCATTGGAATCAAATGGACTGATGATTAGCATGAGCAAAACTAAGTATATGCATTGCAATTTCAGCGAATCCCGCAGTATGAATGATGGAACCAAGTTGGACAAAGTAGATATACCAAAATGTGATAAATTTCGTTACTTGGGTTCTATTATTCAAATAAATGGGGATGTCCAAAATGACGTTTGTCACAGGATCACTGCAGGATGGTTGAAATGGAGGAGTGCAACTGGAGTATTATGTGATCAGAAGATCCCTCTCAGGTTAAAAAGTTTTATAGAACAGCTATACGGCCAGTCATGCTCTATGGGAGTGAATGTTGGGCGGTGAAGAAACAAGGTCTCAACAAGATGAACGTGACTGAAATGTGTATGCTGAAATGGATGTGTGGGAAGGCAAGAAAAGATCGCTTGAGAAATGATTATATCAGGAATAAAGTGGGGGTGGCGAGCATTGAGGACAAGTTGCGCGAGGGCCGACTCAGACGGTACGGATATGTTCAACGCAGACCGACTAATGCGCCTGTACGAAGCAATGCTATTGAGTCAATCACAATAAATAGAAGAAGAGGAAGACCTAACTTAACAAGGGATGAGCTTATAAAGAGAGATTTTGAATCTCTACATCTCAACCAAAATATGGCCCATGATGAACTACTTAGTGCCACTCATGGTTTCGGTAGTTTTGCATGGTCAATGAGATGTCCATAGGTGGTGAGCAATAGGAGGTTTACATCTTAAGGCTAAGGTCAAGGACTCTAGTTAAGAAGTAGATGTGCCATGATGGGTGTCTCTATTCGTAGTACTTTCCATTCATGTTTTTAGGTTTAGTTTTAGTTACTTGAAACTAAAATGCTTAGTTATGTAATAAAAAATTCTTTTAAGTTGGACAATTAAGAAATAGATCATTATCAATGTACCAGAGTTAGTTTAATTCCAATTCTATTTTTTCCATGGTATTCAATTAGTGTGACATCCATCAATATATGAGTTAGGAATTGATGCTTATGTTCATGTGTATGTGTATGAATCTGGGATGTTACATTGTGTTTAGCAATACAACAAGCCAGCTAAAATTTCAAGTATTTACCACTCAAATATGTCATGCATGAATGAAACTACTAGAAAATAGGTATAGTCAGCGAGGCCACATAGATCTGATTACAAGTGGTTGACTCGATCGACCAGTCACTCAACTTTTGCCTCGAAAGATCTGGTAATGATATCCATTGTTGAACCAACAATGTCTCAGGAGCCTTATAGCATTTAAGTGAGACAATGTAGTGTTCAATAAAAAAAGATTCTCTTAAGCCTTAACCAAAAGCAATCTAAAGAATTATGTTAACTTTTTCATAAAAATGAATTGGCTGAAACATACAATCTATATTCATTTTTTAGCATTAATTTTGACAACTAATTATGTTAAGCTAAACATGGAATTTTCTTAAGCTTTTGTCTTTCTGGTTAGCCGGTGTCTTATTTACTCTCTTTTGCAATTATAGGCCTATTTAGACGAGATAACTTCAAGTGCATTCTAATCATTTTACAGATGGCAATATATTGAGTATGTGAGTATTTGCATATGTATTTCAAGTTTGATTAAATCATTAACCAATCCATGACAAAATAAGCAGTTAATCACTGAGCAGTGAACTGCATAGCTGCAAGTCTTAAATGATGAAAATAGACTCTATCGTAGTTGATCAGGGTAGGTTATTGCAGCTTTTGGTTTATTAGAATAAAATAGATCCTATTTTACTTTGTACATCATGTGATCCTAGCTAGCCATTTAACTTCCCCCAATGCTGGAAGAACATTGTAGTATACAAACAGGTACATGATCAACTACACTAATTGAGTGATATTAAGCCCAGCAATTTGGAATCCATGCATATATAATCAAAAGAGTAAAAAAAAAAAGAGCTACCATAGAGACAGCATTGCCCACTTCACGACCAGATAACAAAATGCAGTAGCTTAGATCGCATGCAATAAAGGATGAACATCGTTACAGCTACAGTGATATAACAAATAAATACATGTGTTCTTTTGGGACCAGAATCCAGATCAGAAAATGCAGTAGGTTAGATCTTGAGCATGTTTTACAAGGTGAAGACAATCACAGCTGCAGTGATGTTAAAATAAACATTGAATAGGTGTTCTCCAGGACAGAATTTAAATTTCACTCTGCCAATTGCATTGCCGGAAGCAGGAAAAGAACTAACTTGAGTAACCAATTGGAAAATATAACTAATTGTGATATCAATAACTGATAAGATACAACAGAACCTACATAGTAAAGCCTATCAAATAAATCAATAAGCAGTAATTAGTACTGGTTATAGTATATTGCAGAGAGCATGGCATAAATATGTATCTCATATAATCTGTCAAGCCCCGGGACTCACCTCCAACATGGGGATCAGAGAACAACCCAGCAGCAGTCCAGTACTTGGTAAAATTTTTCTTTACTCGTCTCATAAGATCGACTATATAATCGCCTTTGTTATTGTATTTGAGGCAATTGTCCCAAATAAGTTGAACATCTCTGTAAACTTCTTCTGAAGACAGGTACTTATGACCATGTTCAACACCATTGCAAATGGTACCAAAATCCATGGGGCAGTCTATAACATCAAAATAATCCTGCACAGAAAATTATAATAGGAACAACATCATATAAGGGCATAGAAAATAATAATTATACAAAGGCCAACATGTAAGCCAACGTCCATAATTATCAAGGCATGTGCCTAGGCGACAAGGCGACCCAAGGGAGTGTGCCTTGACTTGCATGTGCCTGAAGTCCTTTTAATGGGTTTTCAACCCTATATCTGGGCATATCATTCCTTTTTAATGTCATTGCATGCTAATTAAGGATTTTTAGCCATGTTAGAATCACAATTCCTCTATTTTAGGGATTTTTACCATTCACATCCAATTTTCAGATTTGTATCGATTGTGCAACGACTATACTTCTGCAGTTAGATTTTATCTTGAAGCTTGTTTTTGAGGATCAAGTATGAAATAAATGTATGTACCTATCTATAGATGCATAAATTACATTTAAAGAAGGGGAAAATGCTTCTATTAGAATAAAATGCATTCATATAATAGGAAAATAAACTGGTCTGAAAAAAAATTAATATATATCGCCTAAGCATGCCTAGACGTCAAGGCACCCAGCCTGGTTGTCGTAGTGCCTTGCCGCCTCGACAAGTATGCCAACAGGTATACCAATTTCCACCGTGAATTATAGAATCAATGTCTTGCAAACCTATCAAGGTGTTGGACTTGGTGCTCCTTCCAATGGGTGGCAACCAATGAAAAGATGGTTGCGAGGTTATACCTGATCCTGGAGCAAGTCTAGTGCCGATTCCTTCCCAGTAGGGTGCGCCTTTCTTCAAGTTGCACCTGGACAATGTCTGTGTCGGCCTCCTGGTTGATCACCAAATACAACAGTTGACTTTGTCCTCCGAGCGGCAGGCAACGGCCTCCTCGCTTCTATAGTAGTCACACGGACCACCATGAACTCCTGTCGTTCTAGAAGAACAGACAAGGAGTTATCCCTTCTAGTTAGTGTACTAGCACTGACTTGCTCTCCCAATTGTCTCTCCCTTGTTACCCCTCCCTTTAACGGGTAGGACTTGCTCGGGTTCTCTCGATTACCACAACCAAAGAAGACAACAATTGTTAGAGCGATTGATGTTTTTGAGAAGCCCCCATTCCACTTCTAGTTGTAGGAGGGTCACGGTTCCCAGTCTAAGCGGGAGTCAAAGAGGACGGAATTTCATGAATTTCCGCATCCTGCAAGTGGTGAAACGATCGATTCAGAGGTGAACCGATCAGTTGGTATGTGAGTTGATCGATTCAATCCTTGAACCGGTCATTTCAACATGTTTCCCAATCACAATTGTATTGGCAATTAATATCACATTAATGCACAACATCACGTAAGCACTAATCCTTGATCCAATTGAATTGATCAACCAACCGATCGGTTCACAACATGAACCGGTCAGCTCACAGACCCGAGTCGATCGATGCACTTACTGAACCGATCGTCTCATGCTTTCGATTGCCAAATTTGGTTCAATTAACCTAACACTTGAATCGATTAGTTCAACACTTGAACAGGTCAATTCACGATCCAGTCAGTCAACTTTCAGTCAATGTTGTTTCAATTGTATACCTAACTCTTTAGTATCAAGTTTAAACTTCATTCATGAATAAACTCCTATTCCAAGTGTATCCTATGTATGTGACCCTATAGGTTCCAAGTTACATTGGCAGTGAATGTCCATAACTAATTTTTCGACATCACAAGCAACGAGCGGTATCTAGCAATACATCATTGCTACCCAAGTAATTCGTAAAGTTGGAGAACAACTTCAACCTACAATCTGTGATTGGTGTTGTGTTTGTATAGTTCCTTTGTCACTGATATCCATATTGAACTCGAGGTATGGAATCGTCATCCTCTTCAACGTTTAATACATGTTCCTTGAACTAGAGGAGACCGTCTGAGATATATTGAAGCACAATGTCACATTTTGACTCACATGAGCATGGCCATGCATTCCTCAGTCTCGCTTATCAAGTAGTCGGGATATCATACTCTTGTAGGAGGGACAAATCTCATCTACATCACCCACAGTCATCCTCATGTGTCACAATACATCCGAGCACCACATTTATGGCAATCCTTATTCAAGGTCGCAGCGGATGATGTCAAATACATCAAACGACATGTAATGAGTGTAGTGACTTCAGGTCTAAGAACCGCAATCATCACCATCACTACGAGAGTTGATTCTGACTACCATTCAATGGTCTCCATGTATCATTCTCAAGGTGGGTCTGTTTGATACATTGTTCTCTAACAAGTATCTATGTGTTTGGTTTGATATCATATATCATGACTGGTGAGATTTTGTCATCTACCAACACACACTCTAGTCTTATGTGTTACTATTGTCTATTTTGCTTCCACAGTAACATCTAACTAGGGACGTAACCAGTGTTATCAAGGCGCTCCAGAGGTCCCTCAAATCTAGGCGCCTAGGGGTCATAGGTGAGTTGGGAAAACTAGGCGGGTTGGGCGGGCTAGGCGGGCGCCTAGGCGGTCAAGGCGGACAGCCTAGGAGATTTTGCTGCAATTGTTGCAAAAAAATCAGTCCTTTTATACTACTGTTTCTTTGATTTTTTTCTATTTCCTCTTGTGTCTCCTATTCTAGCTTCTTTTCTTTTCTTTTTTTGCAATTTCTCCTTCATTTCTTGTTCCTGCTATTGCATCTAAATTTTTTTTACTTCTATGTCCCCTCTTATTGCTATTTCCTTGTTACTCATATCAGAAATTCAGATTCTTACTTGCATCTCCTGCTCGCACGTCTACTAGACTACTAGTACCACTTCTATTTGCAAGTTTTTTTCTACTTTTTCTTACTTATTCTTGCTCCTACATGACTACATCTCAAACAGTTGTTGTTGTTTGCATGTATTTGTTAAAGCTTCCTGATCTCTTCTTCGTCCCCCTAGGTGTCCCCCAACAACTCCTTTACAACTATTTTTTGTTTATCTAACTTCTTTCTCCTTCACGTCTCCTCTGTTGCTGTTTTACGTTTCTTTATCTGACTTCTTCCAGCAACTTACTTGCATTTTTCTTTTATATTTTCCTGTTTTCTTTCTTGTTCAGTTTCTACTTATCTTCAACATTCAGTTCCTCTTAATTCTCCTTCCTATGGTCCTCCCAATAGTTATCAATAGAAGTTCAGCATATCACAACATCAATGAACACATAATTACAAAATTGCATGTAGTATCATGTGTATAAATAAATAAATATGTAACTGAAAATTAAGTATAAATAAAAACGCCCAGAAAAGCCTAGGCGCCTAGGCGGGCTAGAAGCCCATAGGATGAAAACTACCGCCTAGTCGCCTTGACAACCTTGGACGTAACAAGAATGCATGTACTCTTATCATACATATGATCTCATTGTTCAATAACTAAACTTGAAGACATGTGTCACTCAGTATCATCATTCTTTAGACATTTATTATGTTACATCATTATCTCATCACTGAATAAAACAAAATAAATTGGAAGATTGCCTTAATTAAATATCAAATCATTTACAAGATATGCCATTACAATCATCATATGATTAGCACTCTAGCCATACATACCAACAAACTCCCACTTACACTTAGAGCCGATCAATCATGAATCTCATTCCAAGTGACCTAACATGTAAATTTGGAGAAGTAGGGTCTGATTAGGTCATGTTATGCAAAATTAGGTCTAATTAGGCGAAATCATGTCAAATTTGGGAGAATTGGGTCTGATTTGGGGAAAACATGTCTGCTCTGAAGGAAATGCATCTGAGGTCTGATTTGGCTAACCTTGGGTCGCATTTTGTTCAATCGAGCCAAATCAAGTCAAATTTGAGCAAATTCAATCTGGTTTGGGGAAAACAAGTCTGATTTGAAGGAAATAAGTCTGCTTTGGGGAAATTTGGTCTGCTTTGGTGAAATTAGGTCTTATATAGGTAAATATAGGGTAAAGTGGGGAAAGTTTAGGTAAATGTATGCTATGCAAAATTAGGTCAGATTTATGTCAAATTAGGTCTGATTAGGTTCAATTTAGATCAAGATAGGTCAAATTAGGGCTAATCAGTTCTAGTTTAGGTCATGTTAGGTGTAATTTAGGTCAAATATAATTTAGATAGTAATGTATCTATTATGAATATAGCTAAATATATGTGTTACTATATATATGTAAAAAGTAAAAAAAAATAGCAAAAGAACTAGGCTCCCAAGGCCCCCCTTGAGGAAAAAGGACCGTCTAGCCGCCTAGACAACTATGTATGTTACTCATATTGTTTTGTTGTGATCCTATTAGGAAGCAAGAAGCATGGAATGATAGGAACTGGAGAACATCACTAGAAGTACCACCCTATTTTGTTGGCCTTGTCCAACCTAATCATCGAAGGAATCATTTATCCTTTGTATGCATGGTGCAAATGCAGCATGCACCCTTGTCTTGACTCATGAATTACCCTTATCATCAACATCATCGTCATCATCCAAGCCTCAATCTCAACCATGTCGGGGTCGACTACATTGATCCTTCTTTTCCAATCAGCTCCGTTATGGGTCATATTTAGATCAAGATGTAAAGATCCAAAATCTCTCTATATAAGCTCTTGTCAGATTATTAACTGGCTTACTTTTTACAACACACAAAAACACAAGATTATAGGGATCAGTTGTATTTTTTTGGTAGGGTGATTAGAATATGATATATCAGATTGATCTCTATAGAGATATGTTATATTTTATTGAGTGTCATGTGCCTAGCATGTGCCTCACTTATGTTTTTACTTCAGTAGTTTAGTCTCATATTGCTCAGCTCTGCTTTAGTCTCTCCTCTCTTCTGCTATATAAGAAACTGTATTGTACATCTTTTCAAACATCGAATATACAATTCCTATTCTCTCTATATGGTATCAAGAGCAAGTCTGAGTTTTTTTTGTACAAATTCCCACCCTACCCCCATGCCCTAGACCTCCCCCCCCCCCCGCCCGCCGCAACACAACCCTCCCCCCGCCGCAGCACCCTGCCCACCCGGCTGCCACCACCACCACCGCCCCTCCCACCTTCCTGGCACTGCCTCTTCCTCCTCCTCCGGTTGTCCTCACACTCCTCCCTCTGCTGCTCTAATACCTCTCTACTTTCTTCATCTCTTTACGTCTGTGACGTTTTCCGAACAGCCATGGCTCTTGCACATTGAGAGTCTCTCTAGCTCTTTGGGTTCTTCTGCCTGCGCCTCATGACGGAATTAGTCAATCCTTGTTATGTCTTGGCTTCTTAATAGCACCAAGCTACAAATCAGTCAATCCTTGTTATGTCTCCATGATGCTAAGGCCATGTGGGATCAGCTATCTCATGTTTATTCTCATCAGCAAAATCCTAAGCGTGTTTTTGAAATTTTCAAAACCTTGGCCAAAAAGGAGTTTCTTCTGACACTTCTGTGGAGGACTTCTACAACCAGTGCTCTGCTCTCTGGAATGAGTACGAAATCTATCACCCCTTGATGGCCGACATCAAAGAAGCCCAGAAGCAGCGCAATGAACTCCAATTGGTCCAATTTCTGGCTGCTCTTCATGCTTCCTTCTCTGGCATGGTCAATCAAATTCTGTCTAGTGACCCTCTGCCTACTCTCCGCGACGTCCTTAAACGAGTTCAAAGACTTCCGTCGATGACCTCCATTCCTGCTATTGAGCATCCTGCTTTGGTCGTTCGCACTACTGGATTTGGACGTAGCCGAGGTCGAGGTCGTGGTCGTGGAGGACATATGCCTCCTACTGGTGGACGCAGTTCTTCTGCTACTCCTGGTCGAGGTCAAGTTGTTGGCCCTCGCTTCTGCAACTGGTGTGGTTGTGATTATCACAACGAAGATCGGTGGTGGATCAAGCACTGTAAACTGGCATGGGCGAACCAAACTTCTACCGAGACCTCCATTGATATTGCATCCGACCAGCCATCTGCTCTGCCATCTACTGAGTGGCTTCGCTCGGAGTTTGAGGAATTTTTCCAAGAGTGCATGACTCAACTTCCCTCTACATCTACTGTTGGTTCCTCCGCCATGCTTGCCTCTTTCTGTTGGTAACAATAAATGGTGTATTGATTCTGGTGCGTCTGTCCATATGGCTGGCTACATCAACTTATTTTCTGCTCTGACTAAAACCACCAATATTCCGTCTGTCACTGTTGCAAATGGCTCTAAGACTGCTATTCACGGCATCGGCACTATTCCCTTATCTCGAAAGTTTCACCTGCAATCTGATTTATACATCCCTCGATTTCCTATTAATTTACTGTCTGTCAATAAAACTGTAAAACAACTTTAGTGCTCCATTAAATTTGATCCTTCTGGTTGTGTTTTGAAGGATCTCCGCACAAAGACGAGGATTGGTTCGGGCCATGAAGGACCAGACGGACTCTACTATTTGAATGGACCACACGCTGCATCTGCTCTTCTATCTACATCAGTCACAGGACTCCAGTAGCACTACCGGCTCAGTCATCCTTCTGCAACAAAGTTGAAACATTTCCAGCATTATCTGAAAAAGCTTTTTCTTGTACATCTTGTCTGTTGGGTAAACAAACGCGGTTTGTATTTCCCGCTAAAAAGAATTTTCGTTCTAAAGCACTTTTTGATATTGTTCATGTGGACATCTGGGGACCGTGTTCTATTCCTAGTCACTCTGGAGTTAAATACATTCTGACTTTTATTGATGATTATTCCCGTGCTACTTGGCTTTTTTTACTGAAGGACCGCAGCACTATTTTGGACAATATCAGTATTTTCTTTTCTGAAATACAGACCAAATTCAACAAACCCATTAAGATTTTTCTTACCGATAATGCTCTTGAATTTATGCAAAAATCTCTCACATCTTTTTGTTCTGTTCGTGGCACTATCCATCAAACTACTTGCCCCTACACTCCACAACAGAATGGCGTTGCTGAACGAAAAAATCGCCACTTGTTAGAGGTTGTCCGCACTCTACTTCTTCATTATAAAGTACCTCACAGGTTCTGGCCTGAAGTTGTTTCTGCAGCATGCTATCTTATCAATCGCATGTCATCCTCTGTTTTACACAATCGCATAACTTACACCATTCTCTTCCCTGATGCACAATTGTTCTCTGTTCCTCGTATTTTTTGGTGTACCTATTTTGTTAAGAATCTATGCCCAGGGTTAACCAAGCTCGCTCCACTAAATGCATCTTTTTGGGATATTCTAGAACCCAAAAAGGTTATCGCTGCTTTGATCATGTTCTAAAGCAATGGTTTGTCAGTGCGGATGTGATCTGTTTTGAGCATATGCCATATTTCTCTGATGATGGGGCATCACTCTCCAGTGATATGTTGGCACCGACGCCACTGCCATATGTTGTTGAGATTTTGCCATCTTCTAACCAGCCTGAAGGTCGCCCTTTGCAAGTCTACAAACGACGGCCCAAGACAAGTACTCCTTCCATGGCGCCTCCCTCCACAACCAATTCCTCCGTCTACGGATGATCATACAACTACGGTAACTTCTGACTTACACCTGCCTATCAGTCAGCGCAAAGTTGTTCATTCCTGCACCAAACATCCTATTAGTCATTTCTGCTCTTCTGCTAACCTGAATCACAGTTTTGCTTGCTTCACTTCTACGATTTCTGTCGTTACTATTCCAAAGACTACTACAAAAGCTCTTCTTATTCCTGCATGGAAACAGGCGATGGACCATGAAATGTAGGCACTATGTGATCGCAAGACGTGGGAACTTGTGGATCGTCCTCCTTCCTGCCCTACTGTCGGATGCAAGTGGGTCTTCACCATTAAGTACCAACCTAATGGTATAATTGAGCGCCTAAAAGCTCGTCTTCTGGCAAAAGGGCATACACAAACATATGGTGTGGACTATTTTGAAACTTTTTCTCCCGTAGCACGGTTAAATTCTGTTCGCATTCTGATTTAGACTGCCCCTATTTCAGTTGGATGTTAAAAATGCATTTCTTTATGGAGATCTACAGGAGGAAGTTTACATGGAGCAACTACCGGGATTTGTTGCTCAGGGGAGTCTACCTCAAAGGTCTGTAAGCTAAAAAAAGGCCATCTACAGTCTCAAACAGAGTTCGCATGCTTGGTTCGACAAACTCTGTCAGATCTTACTTACTTTTGGCTTTCGTCGCTCTCACTCAGATCATTCAGTTTTTATCCGCAAAACAGAATCTGGGCTAGTCATTCTTATTGTCTATGTTGACGATATTACTTTATCTGGCAATGATACCTTGGGCATACAGGCAACTAAAACCTACTTAGAAAAGCATTTTGTCACCAAAGATCTCGGAAAGCTGAGATATTTTCTAAGAATTGAGGTATCCAGATCATCTGCAGGGTTGTGTCTCTCAACGAAAACATGTACTTGATCTCTTGCAAGAAACCGGTATGCTTGGTTGTAAACCAGCCAACACCCCTCTTGACCCAAATCTGGATTGGGACGATGAAGACTCCCCTCCTTATGCTGATCACCACCAGTTCAGAAGGATATTTGGCAAGCTTATTTATCTTACAGTCACAAGAGCTGACCTCACTGCCGCTGTAGGATTCATCAGCAGACAACAGGTACCTTGATAAACCACGGCAGTGTCATTGGGATGTTGTCTGTCATATTTTGCGCTATCTAAAAAGCTCTCCAGGCAAAGGCTTGTTATATAAGAAGCACGGCCACTGTAATCTCTCTGGTTTTTCAGACTCTGACTATGCAGGAAGTCGTTCTGATCGTAAGTCAACATCGGGCTATTGTACATTTGCAGGCGGAAATCATGTTACTTGGCGAAGCAAAAAGCAGACTGTTGTAGCCAGATCCAGTGCAGAGGCAGAATATCAAGCCATGGCTCATACTGCATGTGAACTTATGTGGGTCCAGAGTCTTCTCCAGGAGTTCGACATATCCTATTCCAGCCCTAAACCGATATTTTGTGACAACAAGGCCTCCATTTTTATTGCGAGCAACCCCACATTTCATGAGGACAAAACATATTGAGGTCAACTGTCACTTTGTTCGTGAGACAGTTCTTTCTGGCCGCATTTGCACTCCATATCTCAGCACTGAAAAGCAAGTAGCGGACATCTTCACCAAAATTCTTCCAAAAGCTCATTTTCAGACTCTAGTGGACAAGCTGGGCATGTTCGACATCTACGCTCCAGCTTGAAGGGGAGTATAGAGATATGTTATGTTTTATTGAGTGTCATGTGCCTAGCATGTGATTCACTTATGTTTTTACTTCAGTAGTTTAGTCCCATATTGCTCAGCTCTGCTTTAGTCTCTCTATTCTGCTATATAAGAAATTGTATTGTACACCTTTTCAATCATCGAATATGCAATTCCTATTCTCTCTATAAACTCCAAGCCATCGGGTTGCTTAGTCATTAAGTAATTTTCTTCATAATTGCTACTCTAATGGATTTCTATCAGTTGATTGTAAAAAAAATAGGTTCATTGCAGACTTAGTTTACAGCATGGGCATCTCCCTCCTCTCACCACAACCTCACCAGTCTAGAACTATCATTCTTTACTCTGAAGCCACCAGATATTAACTTCTATGTCCCCCTTTCTCTTGTTCTCCCTTTCAACTATAGTCCATATCATTCCATTTCCTTTTAAACAAAATTTAGCTTCAACAAAAAACTAAGAATGGTTTACTTTCCTGAAACAAGAATGTAAACCCACCTTTAACCATCAGTGCCTATAAAAGGAAGACACAAAAGCTTCAACTTTCGAGGGATTTTTCATGTAATGTTTTGCCAAACCAAATTCACTACCAATTTGCAGTGGTTTCTACTTAAAACGAGACAGCTTCGTGCAAGATTTCTACAGTGAGATCTAACTAACATCTAAGAGGGTTTTCCCAAATAACCCCCACGGGCCCCAACAGTTTGCCAATATTCCGATTTATCCCTCATATATATGAAATTCCTAAAAACCACCTCTTTCTTATCCTATATTCTTAACAACCCCTTACACTCAACTTTTCGTCAATGGCGTCAATGGTACTTGCGCGCAACAAGCCTTATGCATTTTTCGATCTTACCTTAGTTATATGTATGATGTGATGTCAAGAGTCAAAGTATTTAAAGTTCTGCAGTATAAAAATATTATTTTAAAAAAATATCAAGCAAAATCTTATTCAGGCGCAAGGCAGATAGACTTTGTCAGGTTTCATAATTGGACTGTCCATGATATATTCACCCACAAATCTGATTTAGTCCACCGAAATAGAATTGGTTCTACGTTCGAATTTAAACAAATCCGGGCGGTTCCGATTCCAGATAAATTTACCAAAATATAGATCTGGGTCAGTTTTGGGTTATAATTGTCACAACTCGGGTCAATTCCGGGTCAGGAAAAATCTGAGTATGTGTTAGTTTAGCTTAGACTTGTAAAAAAATCTACATAATGCACAACTATAATTTTAACATTTGTAGCTTATAGGTTACATTTTGACAAATTTGAGTCGGTTCCGGATTGATAAAATCTGAGTTTTAGTTGGTTCTGGGTTCAAAATTCAACAATTTGTGTCGACTTCGAGATTAGACAAAGTGACCAAAATACAGGCCCATACGATTCTGAGTATGACTATAAAAAAAATCGGTTAGGCACTTCTGACCCAAAACTGACCCAGACCGAAATCCGGGCCCGTATTGGCAAAAGTTTATAAGTACATCTGAAACTATACATGGCACATTTCCCATAAAAATTCAAGTTTAAAACCACTGAAACCAGGGTGACCTAGTTCACTGTTAATCCTATTAGGCTATTACCAATATTTTGACGGCACCCAGTTCTCAAGAACATCCAACTGCAAGTACATCATCGAAATAGTTATTGTTTAAGCACACAATGTGAAAAAATTACATTTCATTTTACTGCTTCTCAAAGAATATATGAAGAGCTAAAGTTAAATATTGTACTAAATAAAGAACCAACACCAACACTCATCAATATTGATGAACACCCAAATGCAATGTTTGGGTCCATTTTGGTCAGACATGTCTGACCGGATTTTCTAACAGTCGGGCTATAGGTCGATCGAGACTCATATTTCAATCACTGTCTAATCACGAAACTGAAATTGGTTTTTTATTTAGATATCAAGACTGACCTGGACCCATATTTTGATATATTCAGAATCGACTCAAACATATTAGCTACATGTGTCAAAATTGTGGTTCCACATAATATATTCTTTTTACTAGTCTAAGTCGGACTACCCCAAAATTGCCCAAATCAGAAAACCGGCCCGGATCATGAGGATTAGAATTCGAAATCGGACCAGATCCAAATTTCGGTCATCTAAACCCAGAACCAACCCGTTATTGTTAAAAGTAGAACAGAAAACCAGTTTTCCAGGTCAAACCAGATCATATTCACTGATCTGAGCATATCATTGACAACCATAGTATTAAAGCTGGCAAGCCTATTGTATTTAAAATATATTTGTAAAATAATACATTATTACATGTGTTTGTAACCCTATACATAAAGGACAGTGTGGTGTCTGTTATTCGAGCTACTTGCTCAGCAGACACCGCACTGCCTTACGTTTATGTTATTTTTTTAGTAACCGTCTTTTGTTCAATTGAGGTGCTTCTCGGCTTTCCATACAGCCTGGTCAGTTCTTGTTTTTCTGTAAGGCAGATTTTTCGTTGTTCTTGCTTTGCTTTTCAGCCATTGTCGCTTCATCTTTATCCGTATATTTTTACGTATATTTCATTATTGACTGCATTTTACAACATCGACAATTTTGATCATTTTCTACCTTAGAGGGAGTCAACTATCATTTAATCAAGTTGTTCTCTTTAAATAGGTCTTATGTAAACTATTATGATTATTAATTATATGTTAGCCGTCTATGGGCACATGCCAATAAGAAAGCATGTGTGATTTTGTAATGACACGCTATATGTTAGTAGAAGGGTCTGCTAATAGTTAATCGAGTTGCTTTTTGTAAGTTATTGTAAGCAAGTATTATATATAGTTGTCAACAATCACATGTCGAAGAATGGAAGCACATATAGATTAGCGCATGTTAATGCAGTGGTCATCATGAGTCCAACAGAAAAAATAATTTTGGTTTTGATTTTGGTAATGATGCACTACAAGTAGGTGGGAATCAACTGGTCAATTCACCGACTGCATTTGAATCTATTCTAGTAGCTTGGCTATGTGCTCTTAGGCATGGAACAGGACTTCGACTTCGAGTCGACTTCGATAGGTGTGGACATGGAAGTTTGTGGAAATGTCGAGGATTTTTACAACCAAACTTCGACGCAACTTCGACAAAAATTAATCTAAAAATAGTCATTTTGTGATGAAAATCGACAGATTTCATCAAATCTATAACTAAAAAACAGAATATATGTTTACATATAGCCATCCATATAGGTTTACATATGTAGATAAATACACGATTACATTTAGTCGTCTCCGAACTACAGAGTTCTTCCATATATAAAGTTTGTGACACTAAACAAACTACATAAAAATGGTGTAAATCTATGGTAGATTTAGCAGAGAGGGGATCGGTCTATTACTATTAGCTTAGAATAGTAAAAAATAACATCAAAATCATCTTACCTCAAGCTCCAACACTTTTTCCCCCTCACACAGCAAACTCCACAAAACACCAGAAGAATGTCGCCAACTTCGACAGATGTCGAGGACATTGTGGAATTTTTTTAATGGACTTGGGTCAACTTCGTCGACATATAGGGAAAAGTCGACAACTTCGACCAAATGTCGAGGATATTGTGGTATAAGGATGTTTACGCGGATTTGATGTCGCCAGCCGTCGACATAGATATTATCGGCGAAATTTCGCCCCATGTCGACGACATTTACTACCATGCTCTTAGGTCTATTCATTGTTTGTGTTCTAGCAACATGTATGTGTATTAATCAATCCAACATGTTTGTATACTAATCGATTTAACATATTTGTGTGCTTATAGATTAGGATGAGTCAACTGGATGTTAATCAATCTACTCTCTCTTAATGGGTTAGTCTTTTTTTTTTGTAATTTGCAATTGCTTTTGTATTTTCATTTTAAATTTTTATTGTGCATATTAGAGGGAGTCAACTAGATATTTGATGATTATTGTTATTACTAATTATGAACCCAGAGAAAAGATTAATTTTTGCATTAAGTTTGAATACAAGCATTTTTATCATGTGTAATAATATACATCAGAGATTTTATTATACTAATTCAACTGCTATTCACGTGCTTAGCACGTGCTTTTAGCTAGTATTTATATAATGCCTAGTTAATCATACTTTGATTGTTGCTTGTTCAGTTATCATATCTTACAAGATTACATTAGAGTATAACTAGCCTAAGGGAGAAACGCATTAAACTAATGCCAGGGAGTCACGCCGTTGACGAAAATTTAGGCATGCGGGTTGTTAGGAATATAAGATAAGAGAGGGGGGGTTAGGAATTTAAGATATGTGAGGTGGTAAATTCGAATATTGGCAAACTTGAGGGGGGTCATGGTAAAAAAACCCTAGATTTAAGGACATAGTTTACAACTTGCGACGGAAACACCAAGTCCAAAGGACAAATAGACAGATGTTTAACTCACTTGCATAGTGTATCACTAAGTCGGGTGGAGAATAATTAAGCATGTATCCACTAGTACAGAGCAATAAGAGATTGGTTGCTTTCAGAATTTGTTCGTTTATATTTCAAGCACCATCTCTCCTACAGAGCCCTGGCAGCAATCAGTGTCAAAACTTGATCCAAAAACATGTAAGTATCCCCTTGAAAAAGACAATCTTGGATAGTTTCACATAGAAAAGGAGTGATATTCGAAGAATGAAATGTATATAACAAAGTTATGATGTGTAATTAGAATAACTTGTTCCGGTGATATCTTTAAAGAAATAGAAGAGGGAGTGGCTAGTATAAAGTGACAAATTAGACGGTCTTAGATGGTTTGAACATGTGTACTAAAGAATGCATACAAACCCAGTAGGAGTAATGTTATTAGATCAGATGAGATGAGGTAGACTGAATTAACTTCTCAAGAGCTGATAAGGAGAGATCGAGATTCATTACACTTCAATGAGAAAATAACCGAAAAACAAACCTGAACAGAAAAAAATAATGCACATAGGGAATCCACATGGTAGGGACTGAGGCTTAGATGTATCAGCGGAAAATAAAAGCAGTTATGCTTAATCATAAATTCATAGTGTCCATTTCCGTTGGAACATGTAGCACAGGTGACTGAAGCTTACTGTGAATAAATTGAAGAATAACTTACTGGTATACCAAGAGCAACAGGGTCAACAGGTGCGTTGAAAGGCTCAGCGGCATCCATTTTCATTATCTTCTTAATAACCTGAACAGAGGAGAGCACAATTTGGTTATTCCTGACACAGATACTGCAAAACAGTGTAGGAAATGAGTTACCAGAAGAGCGTCCTCTAATTCTTTCTGATTGTGCCGAAGATCTCGAGAAGGTGACCTCCTTTCCCGCTTGTATGTTTTCAGAACAGGGGACTCGGTGGCTTTCTCGTTGTCTGAAACAATGCCGTTTCTTTCACCAAAAAATTGTGCCGGACCAGCTTGATAACTCAGATGCTTCCGCTCCATGGGTGAAAAGGGACCTGAACCCTTGGATGAAATGATCTTAATGCTACCAGACTTTCTAGGGGACTTCCCTGATGTAGATGTCTGCATATCGGATGCTGGCCCATCTGAATAGTTGCTATCCTCTTTAGCCTCCCTGCCAAAGCACTGTGCAGGAGTCCCGCCTCTTGAATTGCTAGCGTCAGTATCGCTTTGTCCTTGCAAATCCGGGCGTGTAGGATGAGTTCCGAACGGTCTTGAAGACTTTAGCTTTACGGTAACCCTAGCGTGTCCGGACTGCCCAGCAGAAGCATTATATGCACCAGTCTTGGTCGATTCCGCTCCGCCAGCCTGTGCTGCAACAGTTGAAGGTGACTCGGCTCCAAAGTGCTGACTAGAATGTTCGTCTTCGTTACCGTCTGTACCATAATCGTCATCATCTGAGTTCGTATAGGTTACAATCGGTGCGGGATCCCTCTCAGCTAGTTTACCCTTCTTCGCTCCTTTTTTAGACCCCGACTTGCCAGCTCTTTTTCTCTTCTTCATCACTTCACGGTTCTCAACCTCGTCGAGTGCTAACTGAGATGCCGAGATGCGAGATGCGGTAACTACAGCAAACCAAGGAGAAAGATTGTAACCGGCGGTACTCCAACGTAACAGCTCTGCAATTGAGCAGTTTGATCAGAAACTTGCACTGTAGCTGAACTCGGGCGCCGGAGTTTTACGATCTGAAAAAACAGCCAGGCGAAGCCGACGGGGCAATGTCGACCGGACGCACCGTTTTGGACGTGCAAGCGTTACGGTCTCCGCGGGAAGCTCGAGTAGAGACAGAGACGTTCGAGAGCTTATGCGCAGTGTTACGCCTGGGACGAAGATCACAACTGAGGAAGCAATTGGGACTTGCGCGGCTACGGCTACGGCGGCCGGGATGAGAAATTGGGGGCAAAATAGTTTCACCGCATTGGAACTCGGGGAAGGCAATGTGTGGATCCGACTAGGTGTCCGAAATGATTTTCGTTAGTGTTTTCTTCATACCTTTTCTTTAAAACTAGTAAACACACACGTGCCATGCACGTGAAAACAAAAATTAGTTGAATTTTCATTGGGCAACTTTAAATTATACATATTATATTTGTAAATATTGATATGAAAAATATTAGTCGATTCTATTTCATGTTACAATTATTCATATAAGACATTTTTTTGGAATACACTATACTACATTGATATTTGTGGGATGAATACAATTTGAGATATTTTTCTAACTAAAAAATCAAAAGTTAATAAATATACTCTTTATTTGAGAATATTTACATCATGATTTTTGTTAATATGTTAGTTGGTTTGTGTAAGTTTAATGTAGGAAGCAATAATTAGATATTGCAGTTATTTCACAGATATTATAATACAATTTTGGTTTGTTAAATTAGAATACTTATTTGTTATGATCATATGACAATTTGATTCTTCAATTACATATGAATTTATGTGGTCTATGTCTGCTTCCCTTATTAGTTTTTCTTTATTTTTTAATCAATATGGTTATTTTTTCAAAATATAAGAGGCCCTTTCTTTCTCCTCATTTTGGGTTGTCTTATGGGATCATATGTTACTTTACACCTACTTTCCTAATTCATTTAGTTTCTCTTTCTATTGTTTTTCTTAGTTTGTTAATCAATTTTTTGTTTTCACATAGTTATTTTTTAGTATAAAAGAGGCTATTTTTTTTTCTTCATTTTCGGTCGTCTCATGGGATCTTACATTTTCTTGCCACATAATATCCTACTTGTTTTGTTGCTGAGATAATTATATTTTTGTGATTAAGAGAAGGAGCTTAGTTACTTCATGTGTGTATATTATTCAATGTATGGAAACTATCTTATTTGCATATTTGGTGATCTCAAATCAAACAATGGTAGTATAGGAGGCCTTTTATACTTGTTCTATGGACAACCAACGACAGTCTAACATTAACACCCAAATTCAACTCTTGAAATAAAATAATTGAGAGAGAAATTATTGATTTATAATAGAACAAACTCTTTTTTACCAAAGTGAATTTTGATTGCTTTCCTACCATATTTCTATAAGAGAACTCCTATAGAATATACATCCTTCGAAAATGATGCATTAATTAATCTTGTATTTAATTCTTATGTATCGATTATCCCATGTGATGACATGACATGAAGGAAAGAGGCCAACCGTTATGTGCATGCCCCTACAGACCATTAGACTTTTCATGCATTGTGATCCTAAAATGCTATCGTTAAGTACTCCTTGAAATAAATTAATGTGACAATCAAATTATGAGATAACGTGGTGTGAAACCAATTGCATGTTGTGGACAATAATAAAAGATGTATATGCAGGAAGTTTGACCCATTGAGTAGGCCAATGCCTCATGTGGCCCCAATGCGGTTACGCCATTGGCCTTAATTACAACTACCATAGCTATGTTAAAAACCATGTTAATATAGACCTAAAAGAAAAGAGGAGCCTGAAACCAGTAAAGGGCTGCATGTTGTCATAGCTATGGGAGCATGCAACTGGAAGCACACTCACTCTATCATAATCAGATGTCACAGCTATCATATTGGTTAGATTGCTTTTTGTGAAGAGCTCTATCCATGGGTGCAACTATGAGTTTGGGAAGAGATGGCTTGAGAACGTGGTTTCGTAAGTAAGATAAAATCGTGTCATTAAAAAAATAGATTATAGAGAGGTCGTATTGGCAATTTCTCAAACAATGGGAATGGGGGGTTTTACATCTAAAAAACAATTACGAAACAATTTATAACATTAAATCGAGGAGAGGAAAGAGAGAGCTAATATAGCACATGAAATTTATAGAGGAAAGAGAGAGCTAATATAGCACATGAAATTTAGAATAACAGATTGTGAACGGATAGATCATTTGAGCAAAAAAAGTGGTGTTAATGTTGGTAAGTAGTTGAAATTTGTTGTTTTAACAATAGTATTTATTATGTAGTTCTGTAAACGATGACTAATTTGTTGGGAAACCAATTTTAAGATGTGTGGGATAAGTATATTAAAAAACAAACAAATCAATATTTATAGGGAAGGCCTTCTAGCTGGTAAATGGTAACTGTTTTGTTATTTTATGATTAACAGTGATGTATATCCGGTATAATAACTTGTCAGCGAGGACGGTTGAGAACTTGGTTTATTACATAGAATAATTGTTTGTGAGAAAATGATAGATTTTAATTTTGTTTGACTGAATATTTACTCATATTATTTTTGACAAAAAAGAAAAAATAGAGGAGGGAAATATTAGGGAAAGTAGAGTTGAGAAACCGTTTTTCATGGGACTCGCCTTGAATCATAATTTCCAAAACGAATGACCGAATGATAGGAAGACATAACTCACACGCGATCACCATTGTGTGTGGTTGTGTCGTTCTTGGAGCAGGCACAATGCTAGCAGGGATAACATCTCTGTCTTGGCACATGATTGCATACGTTCGACCGACAATGCGTGTATGGATAACAGAATTTGAAAAAGGGGGAGGAATATAGGGTTTTCTATAGAAATGCGTTGTTTCGTCGATAAGGAAGTCCCCTCTATCTTCGTTTATCTCTATCAAAGAAACACAAGTCATGAACACAACGTCGCCGCACTTCGCCGTCGACCTTTCTTACCCGGTCACACTTCTTCTCCACATACCTTTCTTACCCCCACAACCTCACCACCTAATCCAGCACCTTCCACTGAGTTATTGTTTTTGATTAGCCTCTTGTTCATTTGTCTCTTCAGATACTACTTATGTGAATTGGTCCAAGTCGTACCCTCTCGCCGACCGATCGGCGCATCTACGGTTATCCTTCATATAAGATAAAGAAAAAATGGAGGAGGACGCTCTAGATCCGTCCAAACCCATCGACCGCTCCCCGGAGCGCCCCTCTCTCACCAGCAGCTGCATCTCGGAGGACGACCTTTTCGAGCCCGTGTCGCTCCGCGACTTCGACCGTGCCATCGGATCCAGAAGGCATGACCTCCATTCCACCTCGGCAACAACGTTTCGATCACCTCCCGCATACGACAACCTGAGCTGCTCCTCTGACGCCTCCGCTCTCGTAGCCGACCTAGACCGCGCCCTCGGCATGGACCAACCAGGGTTCACGTCCGCGGATCGCTTGGTGCCATTCGGGGATCGCGGGATGCATCCGCCTTCATCTACCGCCAGCTTCGACTCCTACTGCTCCCCCATCGGCTCGCCCCCAAGGCTGCAACCAAAACCCGTCATGCCTGCGATCCCGCCCGAGCTAGTTATTTAAAAAGAAAAAAGAGTGAGCAGCAAACAAGCAAGCCAAAAACTCACGTCAAGGAGGTTTGCCGGGACGGGTTTCGGCCTCCGTTTGGGCCTCCTGGGCAGCTTGGCACCTGTGATGGAGTAGTAATCCTCCTCGATCTCTTCCCTCGACAGCCCGACCCAAACTCGACCCTTCTCGGCCTTGCACCCGCCGCCGCAGGACGCCTCAACGACCTGCCCTCCGCAGGTGGGTCCTGTCCAGCCCCAGCCCCAGCCCCATTCCCATCGTCGTGCGCAGCGATCACGGCCTTGCCGGCGACGGCATCGTCCTCGATTCCAGCCGCGTCTCCAGAGCCTCGAAAATGGTCGTCGTTAGCCTCCTTCCTATGGGTGTGGGGCCGGATCGGGGGCATCATATTCCCTTCGGTCGGCGCATAGTAAGGGGGTGGTGTGCGTGAGTGGCAGTAGGGTGACGGGGTTGGTGAGTCGGCGGCGGAAGGGGACGGAGGGAGTTGGCGGCGTGTGTGGTGCCACTTTTCCTGCGCGCCCACTGAAGGGATGGGCAAGGGAAGGTACCCGAGTAGGCCGCCAACGCAGATTTTGAGGGCGGAGCTGATGATAATGAGGTAGTTGGCAGGATTGGTAGGAGAAGTTGCGAGAGAAGGGGAGAATTCTAAAGCAACCGCAGACACGTTACGTGGGTGAGGAGATAGTGGCAGATTTGAATTTCAAGAGTGAGTTCCGGTTGTTCAAATTAAATGGTTTTTTTTAAGTAAAAAAAAGTTGAAAAAAAATGTGAGAGCATCTTGAGTGAAGGAGAGAGCAAGTTTTTGCCACGTTGACAAAACCGTGGTATGTGATTGGTCAATATGAATTTTGACAGGTGTATTTGAACTGCCTGTAAAACTCGCTCTTTTTATAGTAGTATAGACTAGCTAAATGCACGTGCTAAGCACGTGAATAGCAGTTGAATTGGCACAATAAAATATCAAATGTATATTATTAAACATTATAAAATTACTTGATGATTATTCAAATTTAATTAAGAATTGATTTGTTTCTTGGGTTTGAGTTCATTATTTGTAATGTCGATAATTACATACAACTTGTCAAAAGAGAATAACTTGATTAATATCCAGTTGACTTTCTCTAGTATGTACAACAAAATAATAAAAATAAAATAAAAAAAGTTATGAATTACAAAAAAGATTGATTAACCCATTAAGAGAGACATCAGCTCGATTAACATTTAGCTGACTCATTTCAATCTATAAGCACACAAATATGTTGAATTGATTAGCATACAAACATGTTGAATTGATTAACACTACACACACATGTTGTTAGAACACAAACAACAAAGTATCAATGAGCACATAGCTATTGGAGCACATACAAATGTATTCAGCAATTGACCAGTTGACTCCTTCTAATTTATTAACATGTCGTTATCAAAATTTAAGCTAAAATTATTTTTTCCGTTAGACTCATGACTGTCCTCTTTTTGTCATCTCTACTGCTCCCCATATTTTTGGTATTGAACGCATGGTGCCTTTCAATCATATATTTCCCATGTTTCGACAATCACCCCTGAAAATTTTATACCCGACTTCCCCCCGATGAAAAGGCGTAGTTAAGCACTCTTTAAATAGGAATCCATTTTCTGACCTGGCGGTGAGCACATATAATTTACTGGAGCTCTCTTTGAAGAAAGTGATGTTGTAACCACATAATTAGAGTGGACTGAGCACTATGCAGACAGACTATTAGAACACACAAAATGATTTGAATAATAAGTATTAACTAAATTATTAAAATATACATGGACTAATCCGATGGAAAGACATGCCCAATATCATTTCAATCTATAAGCACACAAATATGTTGAATTGATTAGCATACAAACATGTTGAATTGATTAACAATACACACACACATGTTGTTAGAACACAAACAACAAATTATCAATGAGCACATAGCTATTGGAGCACATACAAATGTATTCAGCAATTGACCAGTTGACTTCTTCCAATTTATTAACATGTTGTTATCAAAATTTAAGCTAAAATTATTTTTTCCGTTAGACTCATGACCATCCTCTTTTTGTCATCTCTACTGCTCCCCATATTTTTGGTATTGAACGCATGGTGCCTTTCAATCATATTTTTCCCATGTTTCGACAATCACCCCTGAAAATTTTATACCCGACTTCCCCCCGATGAAAAGGCATAGTTAAGCACTCTTTAAATAGGAATCCATTTTCTGACCTGGCGGTGAGCACATATAATTTACTAGAGCTCTCTTTGAAGAAAGTGATGTTGTAACCACATAATTAGAGTGGACTGAGCACTATGCAGACAGACTATTAGAGCACACAAAATGATTTGAATAATAAGTATTAACTAAATTATTAAAATATACATGGACTAATCCGATGGAAAGACATGCCCAATATCTAACTAACACTTATATAACATTTCCATATTTTTATTCAACTCCATAAAATAAAAAAATTGAAAAAAAAGAAGGCGGTTCTAACAAAATTGTAACTAATCTTTATCCATCACGCCAGCTTAATTGTTTGCTTAAGATCGCAGTCCACAAAAATTTAGTATTTGAGCATGCAATTTATTTTTAAATGAGAAATTATTACAGGTAGCACATAGACTAATATAATAACTATATACATATGCAGTTGAATAATACGTAGGCAGCAGCCTCAAACTCGTGCCTCGTACTTCTTTATATGGATTGTGGATATAGATAGTGCCTCATACTTCTTTATATGGATTGTGGATATAGATAACCTCAAGTCCTACCTTTGCGGAATCTAAAAAGTATAAGTAATATACCTAATTTGGCAAATTCATACGTGATTTTTCTTTGCTTGGTCGGCATATGTTAATTGGACGGAAAGTACAATTATAATAAATTGAGAAGCAAAACAAAATAACAGCTGAAAACAAATGGGGAAAAAGTGGAAAGAGAAGCAAATAGCTGTGTAATTTATAAGCCTACAGCCTGTGGTCAAAATATTTACTACGTAGACACATATGGTCACTTGATGACATGCAGGTGCTGTGACAATTCACTAGCAATGTGATCTGGCCATGCAACATCCGTCTCTTAAATAACCCCCGACTGTGATCGGAATATTAACTATATAGACCTTATTGGCTGGAAAATATTAAAATAACAAAGCTAACATGACGGTAGATAGGAAAAATCTATGACACAGACACATTAGAAACTAACCTACAGTGTAAAGAAGAATCTAAGAGAAGCCCTATCATAGGAAACTGAGTACGTAGCAGAAGCTCTTTTCTAACCAAGAACGATATTAGCATCAGTAGCTGGGGTGCTGTTAAATCTGCAAGCAATAACAACATCAGCTGGTAGTATACATTGACTCACGTATATTGGTTTGCACTAAGCATGTGTTGTTGTTGATTGTGAGATGACATCAATTTAGTAGATTGAACAATCACGTGGCAGCCTATGCCTCTGTTGCTGGAAAAGCAAATAAAGGGATTAGTATTGAAAGAAAGAGTTGGAATATATAATATAATATAAAATAAAAAATAAAACTGCAATAAGAAGCTCGGGAGAAAAAATTGTACTAAGCACCTCGAAAAACAGGCACGACACCTGCGTTTATTCATATGGTATAGATTAGTAAACTGACGCACGTGCAAATTGGCCGTTTGGTTTTCCGAATTTTGTTGTATTGAAATTGTATCTTGAAATCCATTTGTAGACATTTATATGTTTAATTTGTAGTAATTGGAAAATGGAGCTAATTATGGGATTTTCACACATAAAAGAAATATGTATTTTGTTCTTTATAAAAATCTTCCAGGACATCAAAATCCAAATGTGGTTGGCTAATGGAGTAAGAAAAAAAATGTTCATTACAAATCCAGAAAACCAAACATAACATTTAGATTTATAGAACTTTCACAATGCAACATTTCACAAATACAATTTGGCTTAAATATAAAAATTTGGGAATTCTCCATATAAATATTTATAGATTTTATTGGTGATTCTTAAGCATGAGATTGAAATACATAATCACTTGTTAAAAGTATAAAATTAAGTTATTACTTGTTAATACGTTTGCTTGTTAATATTTTGAAATTAATTCAAAAAGGCGATCTTACTATGATTTTAATTACAAAAAAATAACAGCCACCTTAAATAAAAATAAAAATAAAAATAATTATGTTCTCGGACTAATATACATTTTTTAGAAAATAGCAATATAACAAAACTAATCAATATTATTGCATTTTGATATAGTGAAAGAGCATAAATGTACGTTTGTATTGTTTAAAAATTTGATTTATAATTTGAAAAGGGACTGTAATTATGATATAGATTAGTTTGAGGCATGACTGTTATTGAAGAACCAATTTTAATTCCTTTATAACCAGAACTACATTTGGTAATTAAACTCGTTATAATGACAAATCATCAAAAGAAAATATAAATTGAAGCAAAATTCACAATTGTATCCACCATTTATGAAGTACCAACTACAACTACAATGAAGTATTTGAAAAAATAATATTCTTGAACTACAATTGTTCAATGAATTACAATGAAGTACTTGAAAAAATTATTAAATTTAAGAAGGAATACATGTCTTTGGGTTAAAAAGGAATAGAAATTACTGTCAAGCGGACCATTCAAAGATTTATGGTGTGTTGATAATCAATGAGGGCACAAAAAAGGAAAACGACAATAATTTACTGTTCATAGGATTTGCTTTTGTCTTTGCTTTAACTTTTTATGAAGTGATATATTGAGAATGCAACCAAAAAATATGACCACTATACATTATTTTAAAAGGAGGAATGCTAATATTAAAAATGTATGAGTTTAAATGTATGAATTTTAAATATATATAATATAAAAATTATAAGTTACAGTAAATGTTTCAATGGAAATGATCTAGTGAGGTGGCATGTGTCAATTAGTAAAGAAAAAAATGATAAAAATGAGTCATTATTATAAATTAGTAACTACATATTACTTCACTTGAATGGAATAATACAAAAAATTGGCAATAGTTTTGATCAAGTTATAATATACTCATCATTATGTGAAAAATATTTCTATGGGAAAAAAAATAAACTACTCAAGAAATGAATAAACGTCCATTAGACTATCCTTACTCTCCTATTATTGGCTTTTCATTTTGTTCATAATCTAGAATTTCTATATCAAAATTGATAGTTATCAGTCATATTTAATCGTAGTGAATTTTATCATAAATGAGGGGAGAAAGGGTCATATCGTCAAAGGTATTTGGAAAAAATAATATTCTAAATACATTGGCAATCAATTTTGTCTCCTTCAAGGACAGCCATAGGACCTAACTAATATATCAAAAAAAACAAATATCTAACTTTTTGATAGATTACTTCGATCATATTTCTTTATGGTGAAACGCAGTAATATGATGTATAACTATTTTTTATGAGTAAACATATTGTGCCAATGCATTGATAGACAATAATGGACTTATGTGGTTGTTATTTATGTCAATATAATGTTAAACATGTTATAAAAGATAGCAAGAAGTTACTAACACAAATAGCTATAAATTTATATTCTTTTTGTTCAAATTTAAATTAATGATAGAATTATAGAAAAAAATTATAGAAGTTATTAACGCAAATAACTATAAAAGTTTAACACAAATAACTATGATGTTAGTTAGAAGTACTTTATAAAGTGACATTAGAATTTCTTTTATGAGTGAATGTTTTCATCCTCCACCATAGAAGGCCACCTACGAAAGGTTTAATTTTGAAATTTAAGTATAGTGGTCAACATGTATGATGGTGCTCAATTAAACATCACCTCAAATTATATATTCTACTACGAGGAAAACATAACTGTCTAACTATTGTTTTTATCGAACTCATATGATGGGGAAAAATTAAACATTAACTAATAATATGACAAACAGGTACATCTATTGTTGGAAATAATAACAAGTATTTATTGTTATGATTTCAATTTAGCAAGATGAACATATTATCTGAGCTATTAAGTTTGGATATGATTAATTGGAGGAGACTTGTATCATATATGCTCTTTTCATGGGTACAAAGGATTTGCTGGTCCTTGCCAAACTAGGAGTATGTTGCACCTTGCTATAGTGATGCCTCCTGTGTCATACATTTAATCCACACCCTACAGTTTGATCTGTAAATACACGTGCCCATGGATGAAATGAGGTGTAGCCTGCTCCTCCCAAAAGTAGGAACAACAAATTCGCTCTCTTTCATGGGAGGGTCGTGATGGGTATGCATGTTTCTTAGAACTCTATCTTGAACAATAGTGTAAAAATAATTCACAAGACCCAACAAAACAAAGGAACATTTACTCATTCTTAAATGTAATGGTTAATTCTAGATCATTAATGTTGTAATGTTGAATTCATGGATACTTTATGTATACAACTACATATGATTTCATGTATATATATGACATATATATGTGGGTACATTTACAAGTTTGTATAAGTAGGTCTTTCAAAAAACTTGGCATGTACTCCATCACGCCCTTTAGTACACAACCTATTGTTCATTATCTCGTACTTCCAATGCCATATGGCATTTACAACATTTTGCTCTCATGGTGTGAATCTATACATTTCATAGGTCTAATAGATATTTGTCTGAATGCTAATGGTATATGGATGGCTATATATATATATAACTTTACATCCTTAATCGTATATGGGTGGTTATGTAACTTTACATTGTGTTAGCTTATGTAGTTCATAGATCTCTTTACACAGATGTCAACTAACATGAAATGAATTGGTTCCATAACATTGATCTTGTCCAAAACATTCATGTGGCATGTCTCAAATAATTTAAATTTTCATTATATCTTTGAGAATACATGTTTCATTTAATCTAAATCCAACTTTTTACTTAGAAATATAATTGATGGTTGCAAATTAAAAAAAATACACCTATGTATATATGGGTCATATATATGGTAGAACCGTTACCGTTTTTAAAACATAATTGTGGTGCACATATGATATATAAATTATTGTTTATGGAACTTCCAACTATTTTTATGTAGTATCCCTTCAGGCAACTCTTACACGTATAACTCCAATCATACATATGACTAGGATGGACTTATGTATCATGAATACAATCCATACATGAATCATTTAGAAAATATATCAAATTTTCATTATACATATGCTCAGAGAGTAACAATGGGTAGACAAATAATATGGCAATTGCAAAATTGTTTGAGAAAAGAACATTGTTGAGGATATTAAGAGACACCTTAACAATACAAATAAAACAAATAAAGGGCAAAATACAAGAATTGTCTCACTTTTCTGGCGGCTAATACATTAGATACATTCTCAATATATGATTGATGTTTCAACCAAGTAACATGGTGAAAAATACAAACTATTTCACATAGTACTAAATTAATATGTGTACCTTCCACCATGGTGGTTCATACACGGATTGCAGGGCATATAGTTGACGCTGATATCCTCAAATATTTTCTTAAAGTCATCCTTCTTGATGTTGGTTTTAAATTATATGTCATTACATGTAGAAACAACAACAATTATAATTAGATCTAGAAAAAGAAACATGTAGAGTAAATAGAGCAGGAGAAAGAAAAAGTAAATAAAGTTAGGAACTCAAATCAGATTGTTCATTAAACAACGAATGTGATATTTAAAGAAATTCGTGGCTCACAATCTTTGAAGATGAGTGTCAATATTCTAGATGATCCAGTCGCAAGTCTGTAGTAGGTTGTCGTCTCGCTCGCACTGGGAGACTATCAACTTGCGCTACCAGTACAATCTAATGATCATAAGTACCACCACTCAGACAGATCACACATCTTGAAAAAGGAAGGACGAACTTGTTGGAAAATACAGACACAAAGTATTATAGCAGAAATAAAAAAAATATCTATTTGTATTCCCTATAACAATAAGATCGCATCAACTATTATGAAATAGAAAAGATTGTTTAACGAGTTTATACCTGGTCTTGGAGCAAGTTCAGCGACAACAACTCGTTGTAGTACAACTATATTCTAGTCCCTCTTGGACAGTGTTTGTGCAGCTCCTGGTCTTCACCATAGATGGCAGACTGAATAGCTTCTACAGCAGCTCCTGCTCTCGCCACGGACTGCAACCTGATGTTGCCCTCCTAGCAGCAGTGAAAGGACTACTGCCTCTAGAGTAGTCCATACGGACCAACTAGAACTCATGTCGTTCAACTAGAACAAATATGAAGGAGTTGTCCCTCCCGTTGGTGTACTAGTCACCAACTTGCTCTCCTACATTAATGATATTTAGTTGTTCTCTCCCTTGCTATCCCTGCCTAGTCAGGTAGGACTTGCTTGGGCTCTTTTGGTTATCATAACCAAAGAGGAAAACAATTGTTAGAGTAACTGATTCTCAATTATGTGTGTTGGGAAGCCCCCAGTACCCCTCTATTTATAGTTGGGGTTAAGATCAGGGTTCCCGATTGAAGTGAGAGTGGAAGGGACCAAAAGATCTTGAATTTTCATAACCTACGAAATCAGAAACTGTCGTCTCACATGCGAGCCAATCAGTTTGCAGCCTAAACTGGTTGTCTCGAGTGTTTCCTAATCACACATGAATTTGGAAAAATCATTTCGAATTAATGCAAATATTAATTCCTTGTCCCCATCAAATTGAACAAGTGAAATGAGTAATGTTTTCCATGAATTCAGGAAAGCTACCAGAACCTTTGTTTGGCCCAAACGAACTGATCAATTCACCCAGTGAGACAATCGGTTGGTGCCCAATTCGTGTAGAACATTAGCCAATTCAGATCCAATCAGCATGATGATCCAAACAGTCGTCTCAACATTTGAGTCGATCATTTGGCACTCCAAATGGCCGTCTCGCCCTATGAGTCGATCGGTTGGTAGTGTAGTCAGTAGATCTGTTGCTTGAATTGAATGCTTAAACACTTTCGTACTCAATACAATTATCATTCAAGATTAAACTCCTCTTCTAGATGAGTTCATTTGTGTGTGACCCTATAGGTCCCATATCAAGTTGGCAGTGAATGTCCATAACTAACTCATGACATCATTGTTGACCTAGAGGTTATACATTGTCCATATTTTGATAATGACTTAACCATTCCATTCATATGTATCTAATATGTGTATTCAAGATTGATTTCAAGTGTTAGGTACATGAAAAGGATCAAATTGTTCTAGCCCTAATTTGCTACAGTTCAAGTCAAAAGCTATACAAATGTGCTTTTTAATAAATCCATGTAAATGGCCTTAGAAGATTTTTGTAATCACTTGTATTGATGATATGACTTGCAACTAAGATGAGAAAATTGATTAGGACACTTTGCACCAAGTTTTAATCACTTTTGATGCACTTTAGAAAATTGATCACATGCAGCTAATCGGTCGAGTTACAATCTCAACTGATCCACTGGATCAATTCTCTGAAGAGTGCATCAGTGGAGTTGTGCATTCACAGAACTCGACTGATCGGGTTACTGACCAAACACAACTTTCATTGGTCGGTCGAGTTTCCTCAGGACAAACTCAATCGATGGTTTGAAATTTGGGTTTGTCTTTTACCCAATCGGTCGAGTTACCTTTATTGAATCTCAACCGATTGCACTGTACGCAAATTGCAGAAAAAGTGATTGTAACCGTTGCTGACTTATTTGGATGAAAATAGATTCATTGTCTTGGAAAAAAAGGGCTATAATTCGACCCTAAGTATTCCCCAACTCAAAGGGGCACCCCCATCTATAAATAGGGCCACTTGGAGTTCATTCCAAGGTTGCTCATTCCATATATTCTTGGTTCTTGCTTAATTGAGAGTTTTTCACACCTTTGAGCCCCTTTCTCTCTCTACCTTCAAGTCAAATCCATGAGTATGAGTGAGTTAGGATCTGTTGTAAGAGAGCTACCCCTTGTATCCATGTAAAGCTCTCCACCTCCATCTTCCTACCCCCTTTCCTTATTGAAGAAAAGGCTTGAAGATCTTCTCTGAGTGAAGGAGAAGGAGTTGTTGTTCTTCAAGGTTGAAGAAAGCATGGTGTTCCAGATCTCCGAGTGAAGGAGATAGGCAAGGTGGACGTTCAAGAAAGATAGGTAATTCCTTGAAGGCCAAAGACTTGAAGATGGAGTGGGTAAGTCCTTGTTGAAGGCTGAAGACTCCCTGGTTCAAGTGGGTAAGTTATTTTGGTAGGTTGAAGATCCTTGCTTGAGGTATTAAGTCCTTGGATGAATGTGGTTTTGTCTTGTAATCTTATGAATGACTATAAGAGCATCAAGATTGCAAAGTCCTAGAGCCTAACCACCTCTAGGTAGTGGACTGACTTACTTATAGTTTGAAGTGTGGAACCACTCTAAACCACTTTGTCCAAGTGTATGTTCTTCCTTGTCTCTCACCCTTGCTATGCATGTTAGTTAGGATCTCAAATTAGTTGTATGTTTAAGTTTCTGAACTTAATATAATTTGGTGGTCTAATTCATTTTGTGAGATTTGTGAAGCTCTATTCACCCCCCTCTAGAGCCCTTGATCCAACAAGTGGTATCAGAGCATGTCTTCTCCAAGCTACTTCCACAAGTAGGAGAAGATATATGGGCGATTTAGCACTTGGATCTCTCAAATTGGAGGGAAGCTTCTCCATGTGACATTCAGTCTTCGACGACACCAACTTCCTCTATTGGAAGAGAAGAATGTAGTTCTATCTCCAAAGAGTAAGCTATGAGATGTGGAAGGTGGTGCATCTAAAGTATGAAGATTCAAAGGGGGAAATCTCCACATGTACGAAAGCCCAAATGAAGCAAGCTCATCTCAATGCCAAAGCTGTGAGCATCATCTATGCAGCCCTCACTCCATCTGAGTTTAACCGGATCTCCTCTTGGGACACCACACATGAAATTTGGAACAAGCTATGTGTCACCTATGAAGGAACAAAGCAAGTGAAGGAGGCCAAGATCTACATGCTTGGTGGTCTACTTAAGAACTTCAAGATGGTTAAGAATGAAAGAGTGGCGAACATGTACACAAGGCTTAATGTGATCATCAATGGATTGGCAGCCCTTGGTAGTGTGATGGACAAAGGCACAATCAACTCCAAGATCTTAAGATCTCTTCTAAAGAGATGGGAGCCCAAGGTGACATCCATTGAGGAAGTGTACAATCTTAGTGAATTGTCAACTGAGGAGTTGGTTGGCAACCTTCAAGCTCGCGAGCCAAGGCTTGATAAGCAAGAAGAAGAAGAAAAGAGAGAAGAGAAGGAGTCTAAGAAGATCAAGGATACAACCTTCAAAGATCAAATTGAAGAGTTGGTTCGGCAGCAACAACTTGCTCTCAAATCCCCTACTCCTTCCTCGAGTGAAGATGAAGGCCTAAATGAGCATGAAGCTAACTACTCTGAGGGCAAACACTTCAAGAGGAAGCCTTCTTCATCAACTCCTAGATTCTTTGAATGTGGCCAAAAAGGCCATTACAAGAGTGACTACCCCAAGGCCAAGAAGAGCCACCACAAGAGAAGCCACAAGAAAGATAAGGAGTACAAGAAGGAAGGCAAATACAAGAGAAAGGAAAAGAAAGAAAGAAGAAGAAAAGATGCAACTCATGCAGCTTGGGAGGAGTCTTCCTCAAGTTGTTTTAGTTCCGAAGATGGAGAATGCTACCTTGCTTTCATGGCCTCTACAAGTGATGATGTAGGTGAGGTAAGTGAGGTAAGTGAAGTCAATTTGCATGAGTTGTCTAAAGAAAACTCTTTTTGATATGCTTAATGCTTGCCGATCATCTTTTACTAAATGCAAATCTAAAAAGAAAAGGTTAGGAAAGATAATAGATGATCTTTATGCTAAGATTGGGATTCTTGATCAAAATGAAAAGTTGCACCTTGATAGTATTGATACCTTACAAGGGTAATTTCTTGATCTTGAGCTCCAATACAATGGAGTTGAAGTTGAGAATGGTGTCTACCTTAAGACCATTGCTACTCTTAAGGAAGATAACCAAAACGGCCTAGATGAGATTGATGTTGTAACGACCGCCACCAAACTGACAGCCAAATTGTTACTAAAAATGCGGAATAATTATAAGAAGCGGATTAATAAAAATCACTAAAAATTAAAACCATTTTTGCAAAGAGATCCATTTTTAGGAAAACTCTTTAAGGAAGAACCAAAACCTGATATTAACATTGATCATATATTGTACATACATTGTACCATTTCTTCTCGGGGACAACATATAACAGTTGCTTTCTCAAAACATATACTTAAAGCAACATTAAACCTTGAGGCATACAAGCCAAAATCTTAGATTGTTCATAAAACCAACACGTACTAAATCCAAGGACATGAGAGTACAGAGACGACACATATGACTTCTATCTACAGGACACGAGAGATAGTACACCCAACCTGAGTTGTCACTGTTGTCCCTACTGCTGTTGTTCTCCTTCTGCAGTACGGTCTCAACCCCCCTCGTGCACATCCACCTAAAAAAATGTGGATCTCACGGGGTGAGACAATTGTCCCAACGAGAGATATAACTCTCCACCAACAATGTTATTATCACAGGTAAATAGTATTAAACTGAGCAGAGGATAAGCAGTTTAGAACATTCTAATCTTTTAAAGTATTGCAACTATCCATGATAGAGCAGTAAATCATCTATTCACTTTATAAGGAATATGAAGAACGTGTATATCATTTACCCATCACACTATATCAACATCTCAAGCTTATCCTGTGATACTCATTATCATGGTATGTCATCCATGAATCATTCTCATTTCTATTTGTTGACCTTAGCCATTCTGTTTGCCAAATATTGAATTGTACTAGTCATGTGAGTATACATCATCATATTCTGTCCAGGCATTGGACTATACCAATCCTGTGCAACTATTCCAGGCATTGGACTATGCCAATCCTGTACAACTATTCTAGGTATTGGACTATACCAATCATGTGCAACTATTCCAGGTATTGACTATGCCAATCCTGTGCAATTATTCCAGGCATTGGGTTATTACCAATCTTGCGCAATTATTCCAGGTATTGGGTTATTATCAATCCTGTGTAATTATTCTAGGTATTGGGTTATTACCAATCCTGTGCAATTATTTCAGGTATTGGGTTATGACCAATCTTGTGACATTATTCTAGGTATTGGGTTATTACCAATCTTATGCAATTATTCCAGGTAATGGGTTATGACCAATCCTATGGCATTATTCCAGGTATTGGGTTATTACCAATCATGTGCAATTATTCCAGGTATTGGGTTATGACCAATCATGTGACATTATTCCAGGTATTGGGTTATGACCAATCCTGTGAAATTATTCCAGGTATTGGGTTATGACCAATCCTGTGCAATTATTCCAAGTATTGGGTTATGACCAATCCTGTGCAATTATTCCAGGTATTGGGTTATTACCAATCTTGTACAATTATTCCAGGTATTGGGTTATGACCAATCCTGTGACTTTATTCTAGGTATTGGGTTATTACCAATCCTGTGTAATTATTCCAGGTATTGGGTTATAACCAATCATGTGCAATTATTCCAGGTATTGGGTTATTACCAATCCTATGCAATTATTCCAGGTATTGGGTTATGACCAATCCTGTGCATCTATTCCAGGTATTGGATTGTTACCAATCATATGCATCTATTCCAGGTATTGGACTATGCCAATCATGTGCATCTATTCCAGGCATTGGACTATGCCAATATTGTGCATCTCATCATTGAATACCACATCACCTTTACTAGGCATTACCTTGGCCAAGCCATCATACTTATTCACATCCTTTATATAAAATAAGTGTACCTCTTATCTCATTTAAGCATATTCAAAACTCTATATCCCTTATTTGGCTATAAGCATAAAGCATGTACGATCAAGATTTCATTATTATTATTGTATCCATTTATTATTATTGTTATGTTACTAAGTTTCCATTTCCTAGTTTATTTTGAACATTATCATTATTTACATGAGACTTTTATAAACATCTTGTTGCCTCTCACTAGGCAACAACTATTCTCATGGCTCACAAGACCCATTAAACATCTTGTTACCTTTCACTAGGCAACAACTAACCACATGGCTCACAAGGCCCATTAAACATCTTGTTACCTCTCACTAGGTAACAACTAACCACATGGCTCACAAGGTCCATTAAACATCATGTTACCTCTCACTAGGTAACAACTAACCACATGGCTCAAAAGGCCCATTAAACATCTTGTTACCTCTCACTAGGCAACAACTAATCACATGGCTCACAAGGCCCATATAATTGGTATTATATGAAACATCATAGCTCATACTTAGCTATGCTCATTATCTAATGCTATCAACATGGTTTCAATATGGTTAAGGATTCCCCTTTATTAACCAATTGTAGTTTCAAATCACATCATTACCCTTCATTAGGGTTAAGGTTTCCCTTTTTAAGCTAACTAGGGTTTTCAAGTACATTCATCAAGAATCACAACCCTAATTCAGACTCCACACATAATAGGAGTATCAATGTATACTCATTACATGAGTATTAAATAAGTATAAGTTTCTCTTTCATCCTTACTAGGTTATTACTTACATCCTACTCCATTAGGTTGGCTCAACCCTTCTCCTAAGGTACATTAGCCCATATCTATCAAAATGCATTAAACCCTTCATGTCTTAAAGTATCATTTGACATAACATACTACATGTATCACTCAATCAAGTGTATTGGATTGAGGTGCTTCCACCATATCGGGAAAATAGGTGTGTGCTTGCTCCACACCATATCGGGCAAAGAGGTGTGTGTATGCTTCGCACCATATCAGGCAAAGAGGTGTGTGTGTGCTTCATACCATATCGGGCAAAGAGGTGTGTGTATGCTTCACACCATATCGGACAAAGAGATGTGTGTATGATTCACACCATATCAGGTAAAGAGGTGTGTGTGTGTGCTTCACACCATATCAGGCAAAGAGGTGTGTGTCTGCTTCCCACCATATCGGGCAAAGAGGTGTGTGTGCTTCACACCATATCGGGTAAAGAGGCGTGTGCTTAACCCAATATCATTTTTTAGGTGTATGCTTGACCTCATATCGTCCAAGAGGTGTATACTACCTTACCATACCGTGCAAGAAAGTATAAACTCATATCCATATCATTTTAGTACAGTAGGTGCATCACCATATCGGGTTAGAGGTGCTTGCTTGTGTGCTTGAACTCGATATCACTTTATAAGGTGATACCATCATCTTCAAGCTCTAGACCTTCATTCTACTTGTTCTAGTACAAGGATAAAAGGTCTAAGAAACTACTAGAACTCATAATTTCATCGACCATTTCAGAATATTTTGGAATTTAAAGTAGTTCATTTAAGCATAACAATTTATGTGATGAATAATAACATGGTTGAGTTCAAGTTATATAACCCACCTGGTGAACAGCTTCAAAGCTCCAAAGCTTCACGTCATAAGGTTGAAGAAGAACTTCTCCAAGGTCCAGGTCTCATTCACAACTCCTCCATAAACAAGAAATCACCATAGTTAAGCACTTGGTGAAGAAGGAAAGAAAGAAAGATCATAACCCTATATCCCTGCTTCAATCCAAGGTTGAAGATGATCATGGCCTTACCTTAGGGTTAATATTTG
The DNA here is from genome assembly GCA_963693085.1 of Alisma plantago-aquatica. Classification (NCBI taxonomy): domain Eukaryota; kingdom Viridiplantae; phylum Streptophyta; class Magnoliopsida; order Alismatales; family Alismataceae; genus Alisma; species Alisma plantago-aquatica. The sequence continues at coordinate 1,377,769,974 of OY856412.1, forward strand.
AGCTCCTTCTTACTCCTTAGAACCTTTACATGATACCTCACTACTCATGAACGATATGTCCTCACTTGTGGCCGATATCCCCTTCACTTGTGGCCAATATAACTCCACTATGGCCGATATCAACTTGCTATGGCCAATAGCACTTGCTATGGTCGATGTCACTTGCTATGGCCGATACCAAGGCCTTATGAACGATACCACTTCACCCATGCACGATACCAAGACTCCATGCATGATATCTAAGAGCAAGGAGGTGGTAGGATTCGAAAAAGTTCACTTAGGGGTGAAAGTAAGGGTATATATACTTGAGATTCATGAAAAAGTGTGTATATGAGGTGTCATCAATTTACTACTTGTAGGTGCCACATGGCCATGCATGGATTGACACATGTACTTGCATGCACTCCATCTTTATCTTTCCATACAAAATAAAAACTTGAGGATAATGCAAGGGATAAGGGTTGGCCCCCTTTGGTTATCTTCTAGGACAAGCCACTTCCACTCACATTATTATATTCTCAATTCAATGCAACCTTTCCCAAGGAAAGTTGCAAGCCGATATACACTGCTTTATTGAGGTTCTTAGCTAGTTTTTTAAAACTCAAAGAGTTAACAACATGATATGGGGGTCTCCTCCTTGGTTCCTTGGCCGATAGGGATTCCCATTTAACACTATAACCCCATACACTTAATACAAGCTCAAATTAGGGTTTCCATTCAAACCCCTTTCTTGGTCTTTTCATCACCAAGATACCATCACTCATAATTGATTAAAACATGGTGCCTCATTATTTATCTCTCCTCTAAATGATACTAGGAGGGAGTAGGGACACTGTAGAGGTGGTAATTTTCATATCAACCCTATATTTTGGGTAAATTACAACTTGCACCAAAATTGGTACACAAGTCGCCAACATTATTCAAACAAGACCAAATTGAAACATAAGTTTGTTACCTGATAGCAAAACACTTTAGAGGATTATATTCAAGTTCTAAGCAAATTACTTATCCAAAACAAATAGGGTTACCTCATAACCCAGGTCTGGGTCATTACAAGTTATAAACCCCTAACAAGGATTTTGTCCTCGAAATCCCAGGTAAAGGGAGACATATATTATTCATTCATCATATCATCAAGTCTTCACATAACACCTTAATGTCATAGAGATGCCATGAAATTTGATTAACATAAAGTTCTTTCACACATGGTTATCATAGAATCTATCATACATGATACATACTCCACTGTTCTTTTCATTATTGACTGTAGAGTCAACTCTGTGTCAGGTAACATTTTTCTTAGTCAGAGAATCATTATACATACCTTATTTAACTCAGGTGTCAAACCTCACTGATTTGTCACCTTTTCAACTTACATCTTTATGTAATAAGATCATTGATCTTGGGAGTTTTCTATACCCCTCACTTAGTTTGTCATTTCTCTTTCAAGGAAAGACTAGAGTTGCATTCTGTCACACACTTGGGACTACAAGTATTATCATGCATCTGTTGTGCCACTCAAATCTGCTGACACAACACTAAACTTTCTTATGACTTGTATCAATTATCCCTTTAGCTGTTTATTTTCTTATCATAAGGAGAGGCTACTTATTAAAGAAGAACTATCTTAGAGGCATCTCTAGATGTTATGTATAAGCCGCCTCAACAAATCTAGATAGGGATATTCGAAAAAGTTATCTTAACTTGATCAATTTTTCCCAAAACAATTCTACAATTGTTCCTTCAACTCATACATCTTTACTGATGTCATGTTTATACGGGGCATAAACCCCTAACATACGATATCCATACTATAATATGTAACTAGACTAATTTCAAAGTTGGCCCTTCTAGGTAACCAAACATTATTCATCTTATCAAGAGTCATGTTCCCATCTTCTCATATCATTAAAAGTCCTTGGATACTAGGATTCTTTACCTTAGTATCCATTATATGTGCTAAAAACACATCACATCATCATCATTTCCATCCTCTATTGTTATTACTAAAACTAAACATATAATAGGACCTTTCTTTAATCTTGGGATATTACTTAACACATATACTTTGTCTTGGAACTAAGCTCCAAGACTAGCTAATACTTTTCAAAGTATCCATCTATATATTTCTTCTAATCCATGCACATCAAGTGTCATAAAACTTACTTGAGTGTCATGTCCTGAAAGGGAAAGAGCACAAGGAATCATAGTCCTTTTTTATCACCCCACCATTATGCAAGGTTGTTTATTTAACGAAAAGAGATTATCACCTTCTTCGAGTATTACATGAACTTTTAGTTATTCATGTGTCATTCAATCTTATTTCCTCTTAGGTTCCTTACCTTCAGCATAGGAATTATAGAGATGATTACATGTCACCACCTCTCAGTATTATCATCATCACGATTACTAGATCTGGGTATTCAAACCCTCAGTTCATCACTGAACATTGTTACCTCTCATCAGGTAACTATTACATCTAGGTCCTCAGACCAAGGTATACATTACACTAAACATCTTCTTTTGTTTATAAGTTGATCTATGATTAACTTAGATTTCTCCATATATCAATTAGGATGTGGTAGAAATATCCATGCCACATATTTTACTTCATTATGCTCTTTAGATTGTCTCAGAATGACTACTTGATCAGAGTAATAAAAAAGATAGCAATCTAAGAGTATCATACTTACCTTGCCTTCAATAGATGAATAATTGGCCAGGGTATTCAAGAACTGAAATTGGGTAGTATGCATTTGTTTTATATTATGTTTCATCTCTTTAAGTTTTACTACTTAGCATCTCAAATTTTCTCTGGGTGTTTCTTTTACATCTCTTCCCTTTATACATGAAGAGAGAAATTTCAAACATATAAGAAAATATTGGACTGAATATAGGTTCACATCCTTCATATTTCTTCCTCATGTCCTCATAGGACTAATTAAAGGAAGCTCAACAACAACTACCTTATTATGATTATCAGATAAAATCAAGAGAAGACATATCAGAATGAAAAATCTCTATCTGACTGTCACTCCTCACAGTCATTTACCACTTCAGGTTGACTCAAACATAGGGTCAAGCTGTTTCATGTTGTTGCTTTTGTCTTTTTACACTATTGGGCTGTAATTTTCGTAAGCCCTACCGAGTCTGCCTCGGTTGTTGGGTCATTTCCTCCCTTCTTTTTGAACAAAAGGGTTTAGTATGCTCAACATGTCCATATCTATGACATGTCATGTCCTTATATCATGGTCTTATCGGTCTTATTACCGATGTAGAAGCTAATCCAGAAGTTCTTACAGGTGGAAGGTTAGGATTTTTGCCTTTACTTAGTGACTACTGCCCTAGTGCACTAGGCATTTATTACACTGATGGTACTAAAAGCGTTGGCTTTTTAGAACAACTAGGCAAATGTCTCTAGAATTATAGAGACTTTTCCTTAATTCTCAGCTTATTGCCCCTCCTTGGGCATTGACATTACAGATGTAATGTATGTCTATACTTATGGCAGAGTTTATTTTCTTGCCATATGTTAACCCTTCTCATATTTTTCTTTATTCAACATAACTATGTCATTCGAGAACCCTTTCAGAGCCCAAAATTTCTGCATCAAGGGTTGGTAACCTAGGTTGTATTGCTAGTATCCAGTCCTGTATATTCATCACTATTGTCCTAACCTGCCCAACAAGAGCATAAAAAGTAGGATTCTCTATCCTGATTGGGTCAAGATGGGAATTCTCAGGCACTCATTCTTCTCTTGCCTAATCCCTTACACCTTCTCCTGGAGCAACAACATTGCTCTTAGCAACATGTTCCTCGTGTTCTCCAGTCATTTTTAAACTTCACCCTTTCTTGTGCATAAGCAGAAGTCACTATAGGATATACTGGAGTATACTAGAACAAAATCAACACCTTAGTCCTATGTCTCTGTAGACTTAGCGAACCTTAAGCTCTGATATCAAACATGTAACGACCGCCACCAATCCGATAGCCAAATTGTTACTAAAAATGCGGAATAATTATAAGAATCAGATTAACAAAAATCACTAAAAATTAAAACCATTTTTGCAAAGAGATCCATTTATAGGAAAACTCTTTAAGGAAGAACCAAAACCTGATATTCACATTGATCATATATTGTACATACACTGTACCATTTCTTCTCGAGGACAACATATAACAGTTGCTTTCTCAAAACATATACTTAAAGCAACATCAAACCTCGAGGCATACAAGCAAAAATCTCAGCTTGTTCATAAAACCAACACGTACTAAATCCAAGGACATGAGGGTACAGAGACGAATAGGACTTCTATCTACAAGACATGACAGATAGTACACTCAACCTGAGTTGTCACTGTTGTCCCTACTGTTGTTGTTCTCCTTCTGCAGTACGGTCTCAACCCCCCTCGTGCATGTCCACCTAAAAAAATGTGGATCCTACGGGGTGAGACAATTGTCCCAGCGAGAGATATAACTCTCTGCCAACAATGTTATTATCACAGGTAAATAGCATTAAACTGAGCAGAGGATAAGCAGTTTAGAACATTCTCATCTTTTAAAGCATTGCAATTATCTATGATAGAGCAGTAAATCATCTATTCACTTTATAAGGATTATGAACAACATGTATATCATTTACCCATCATACTATATCAACATCTCAAGCTTATCATGTGATACTCATTATCATGGTATGTCATCCATGAATCATTCTCATTTCTATTTGTTAACCTTAGCCAATCTGTTTGTAACATCCCTGACCTGGGTTATGCTTTAACCCTAGATGTTTTGCTTAATAAAGTGGATTATATGCTTGCTCTTATCTTTTGAAAAGTAGTTAAGGATCAAGAGGAACTCACATTTCAATTTTAGTCTTTTTAAAATAATGTTGAAATGATATTTTTCTTATGTTGGACTAAAGTGCAAATTAACCAAGTTGAGGGTTAAAATTGCAAATGTTACATGATAATATGTTACTCATGTGTTGAAGCATCATAAGAATTAATATGAAGTAGAGGTATGGCTAGTGAAAGCCTGAATACCAAGAAAGAGCTGATAAAGCAATGTTTGTGCATTAAAACCCAATTTTGGAGTAATGTGCAATTTACCCAAAACCCAGGGCTCCATATGCAAATTACCACTTCAAAATAGTCCCTAATGTTTCTTGGCATCATGTAGAGCAAATAAAATGAGAGGGGCGTCTCATTTGTATCATTTTGGAGGAGAGAGAATCTTGATATTAAAATAATCAAGATTTAAGCATAATTGGAACTTTACTTCAAATTAATGCAAAAATAAATATGTTAATTGAAGTTCCCTTCAACCAAAATGGTAATGGTTGAAATTAGATAAGTGTGGACGTTCTTGTGACTTGCAAAGGCCACGAAATATCTCAAAGAAAGTGGATAATCCACTCACATAAAATAAAGAAAAGTAATATCCACTAATTTTTGGATATTATTATTATAAGGGTTAAGGTACTTAATTTGCTTTTCTTTTAAATTGAGGATAATGAAAGGGAATTAGAGGCAAGGGAAGGTGCCTTCATGCACAAGGGAAAGAGGGGAGTGTGTGGCATGTTTTGGAAAGTTGAAGGATTGCTTTCAACTTTCTCTCTCCTAGAAATTTCCTTTATATATACTCTCTTTTCCACTTAACCAAGGATCTTTTTCAGATTTTTCTTTCTTCCTTGCCTTGGACGAGCTCTAGGAGACTAAGGAGCAACAGGATGACGAGTTATAACCTGTATGTAAGCTTCTTGATCACTTTCAACCATGATTCCATGGTGGAAATCGAAAATCAATGCATGATTTCTTTTTATCTCGATCCCATCTTCAATTCTAACCATTCCTTTTCACTCAAAGCTTGAGGACAAGCCTTGGGATAGTGAAAGGAGTTGCATCCACCATTGTTGACGTGATATTGGATCTTTGGAGCTCAATTGAAGGTGGGTTATATAACTTGAACCCTTGAACTTTGTTATTGATTTCATATCTTTATCAATTGTTGATTCCTTCTCTATTCTCGAATTTTTATTTGGTTGATTGATGCAATCACCATGAAAATCACAACAAGCTTCATGGGTTTATAGCTTGATGATTATTACATCATCATAAGCACTATAAAGAGTGGGACCCGAAAGGGGATCCACTCAAATGATATAATACAAGATCCATGTAATAATAAAGCAACAGAAACAAAACTATTACAAAGTTACTTCATGATTCATTTATACAATTGTCCCTCACCAAAATAGGTGATTTTACAAAAACTTGAACTAAGTACAACTAAAGCCAGTAGCAGAGGGTAACCTAGCCATTCCAAGCTATCCTTAAGTCCATGTCATGTTGGTAATCTTTTGAGCTCTTGACTTCCAATGTACCTAGACCTGGGTGGAAGGGAACATCACCCAGAACATAGGAAACAACATAGAGGTCAACAAAGGTTGAGTATGTACAAATATTAAACACTTTGGGCATTATATAGGTTTATAAGTACAAAAAGAGATGTTCCCACAAGAAGGGGGCTATTTGCAATTAGGTAAGTTTCAAAAGGAATATAACAAACAAAATGAGGCATATTAAAATTCAGAATACAAGCATGATAATAAAGAGTGTCTTTCCATAACAATCGTCCACAGATTCATATTAAAACAACAAATATTTGCATGCATAACAATGTAGACTAAATATACCAAAAATAGGGCCATAACACCATAGGATCATGGCCTAAAAGAAATAAGGGTGGAAACACACACCCCGGATGGAATACACATGCCCTATATAAGTATGGTTGTACATAAGTACCACTATTCTAGATATTCTAGTCAAACACGTAGCATGCATAAATAGAGTGGCAAGATTAACATTTTAGTCAATTTCACATAAAATGGGAATCATAGAAGGAGGGGTCTAAAGACCCATTATAAATGAATATTCCAGCAATCACATGAATTTATATGAATCAAAAGCAGAAAGTATGAATGTCCAACAATTGGATTTTAAATAAAATTGCTAGTTCAAAAGATGCCTCATTAAAGAAATGTAGGTTCAGTCAAATAATGCCCAAAATAAAATAGAAGATGTACATACCTTATGATCAGACCTAGATATTCAGTAACACCTCCTAAGCACAGGGTCAGGGTTGTCTCAACCTAGTCACAATATATGTGCACTCAATTAATATAAAATACATTAAACTCCTTGCTCAAAAATCGACCCTACTGTAGGTTGGAAATATGGTCGTGAAACCTATCCCAATAAATCAGTCGTATTTTTCTTATTTCAAAAACATATTTATTTGTATTTTTCTATTGAACCAATGAATAGTTATGATTTTTACAAGTTAAAGTCATTTACTGATTAAAAAGGAAAACAAAATTGCATATTGACCAAAGTACCCTAGAATGAAACGCAACTATTAACATGAATGTGACACTGCAACTATGATCGAGAACATTTGATCACTCCTTGGTTAAACACAGGTCACATTGTGTGAATTGTCATGAATACCCCTCGTGGGTATCAATGGTCGAACCCAGGCTCCATGGGCATGACTGGGCTTTCACCCCAGGGATTGATTGCCAGTTGTCTCACGCCATTGCAACTTCAACATCTCAATTCTGGGAGCAAAACCTTGTGCTAGGTATCCAAGCAGGTGGGCAACCAGTCCAGTGGCTCCGCCTTGACAGACAGGAAGTAGAGAGCCTCGATATCTGTCCTTTGGTCGTAGGGAGACGAGGAACAACTTGTTTTGCCAAGGAGGTGGCAAACTAGGGGAATCTGGGAACTGAAAATGGCTGGACAAGGTGGAATGGAAAAATGAAGGCATTAGTGACCTTCTACTGGGTCTGACGAACTCATATGTCATATTTCCAGGTCAAAGGATGACCAGATAGGCATGACAAAGGAAAACACTAGCGACATGTAGCTTCAAGATTTCTGAGTTGAAGGCTTAAAATGGCGATCTCATTTCAGCTTCCGATTAGAAACATTCACTAAAGCTCTACTAAATTATCAGGATGGGTTTGGATGGGATTCTGGGGTTAGGGATCTACGTAGCCCCTTTGTGATAGGGAAATAAGAATAGAGGAGTTCGGCGACGCTACTAGATAGAGCAAACCAGAGAAAACTAAGGCGATGCGAATGCAATAAACGATAGTGGAATAGGGTAGGTCTGTTACCATTCAACGAATTTGACTTCTGTGGCATGAAGGAGGGCGGTAGGTCCCCAGTTATTGGGGAAGAATCTTGACCTGGAAGATGAGGATCAGCAGGCGGCGGTTAAATTGATTACATAGGAGTCTTTTTCTAGGGCTATCGGTGCCAGGGACCCCAAGATACAACAATGGGTGTCACTAGTTGTGGCTCCGTGGTAACACATTGATGGGTGGTGGTCGGCGGCTTTGGGCATTTTGTATCCAAGGCTTGAGAGGCAGTGAGATAGGTACCACTGGAACCGGCATGGCAAGACGGATCGAAGGGCGAAGAAATCGTGAGAATTCATTGGTTGTGGCGAGAGATCGGCGACCAGGGAGATAGGGGCGCTGAACCAGTCATGCGATGGGGAAATCGGGGGAAGGGGATGATAGAGTCCACCTCCCAATTACCGTACCCGGGAGTAGTCCGCGTGACTCACAAGCAGCTAATGAAATCAGGACTTATTCCTAAGTCAATGTGACAATGAAATAAACCATCCTAACTTATATCTTCACTGCTAAACCACTATTAAGGGTGCATATGATATCCGATTAAGCTCAAAATTGGTGGGTTACCTAATTAGGGTATGCCGAACACGAATTGGGACTTAGATTTACATTTGAGATTGTTTATGAATCCATTAAGCCCTAATACATTGGTTCCTTAATTAGGGTTATTAGTTTAACCTAATAGCAAAATAGGGTGAATCCTTGTTACATCATTTCCACATTCCTCACTCTAATATATCACTTTTATTCTAGGATATTAAGTAATGGTTGAGGCTATAGTTTAATATTAGTATCCACCAATTCTCATCCTTCAAGTATTAGGGTTATCTCATTCTAAGATTTCATGTTCATGTGATTCGAAAGAGTCAATTAGGGTTATAAGATCCTAATATGGTTTGATCTATGCTATAACAATGAAATATAGACATTGAAAGATAGCCAAGTAAAGAAAAGGGACAAGGGATTCTGGATATCCATCTAATCAATTAGGGGCCTAGAAGAATGGGAAATTAGCCTATGTGTCTAGAATCGAGTATGTTACAACACTCCACCCCTTAAAGAGGATTTCGTCCCCGAAATCTATCCAGTTGTGGTATGGTATACTAAGTTATACTTTTAACCAAGTCATAAATTTCTAATATACCTAATGTAGGGGGTCAAAACATACCATTCGTGTCACAGTTAAGGTCCACTCTCAAGGTGAAGCTATATGTCTCCATGTGTCATGCATCCATTAATATGATTAAGGGAGATGTTTGGCTAGAAAAGTTACAACAAGACCTAGGATTATGTCAACCAGTTTGTATCCATTAGGGTTACCTACAATGTTATCATAGTTTTGCCATTCTTTGATCGTGATCCATATAACTTCCTTTGTTATCATCATCATCCTAAAATAACAACATCATCATCATCATCTACTCACCATCATCATAATCATCAATATCACTGACATCATCATCTGCTCCTCCTCATCATCATCTGCATCATCAAGAATAACACCGTCATCCTCATCATGCTCATCATCATCATCATCAACAACATCATCATCACCAACTATTATTTTAAGTTGAAATATTTATAGATTTATCAAGGGGGGGGTTATGATGTGTCACATAACAAGGACAACACATATACTTTAATAGGCGCATTAGGGTTGGGGTGTAAGTTTAGGGTTTTGTTTTCAGTAGACTTTTTCATTCATAATTGAGCACTATAGCGTGTTGTATGCAACTGATTGAATTTCTCATTAATGAGCTAACTTTATGCATTACATTAGACATGTTTTGATTACTATGTAGTCAAACCCCTATCACTTCTATTTATCATGGTCAAATGGAAATGTTAAAAAATTCCATCATACTTAGTATGTTCACCCTAGCCTATAATGTATAGTCATCCCTGCGATTGAATTATTAGCGATTTGGGGTATAGGATATTAATTTGAGCTTTAATGAAATTTTACTTTTCCCCCTATCTGGCTTAAATACTCCCTTTAAGGATAACTCAAGACAAAGTTTTAAGATCCATTTTAATCATCAAAGTAACATGTAGGACGGTATGATTAGCAAGGCTCCTCTGGAGTTCCCAGTTTGGTAGCCCCTACATATGTTTGACATTATTACTAGGAGTTATCCAAGTTTTACTTATTGTAGCTGTTATTAACCCCGATTATGCCTATTAACTAGATTGTACGGGAACTCCACCCCTTAAAAGGCTTAAACTATAAATTAGGGCATAGCCTAGAGGGGAAAAAGGGTGGACCCACTAGGTCTGATGTATATATTTGAAACTAACTATGTCAGTCTTAGGCCTAGGGTATTAGGGTTGAACATGTCAACTAAGGGTACTTCACTAAAGAGCTTCTCTACTACTCAACTTACTTGTGGTGGTGACTTGGTTCTGAAAATCATCGATGAGATCATAAAAAGAAAAATAAATCTTTTGTACATATAATTTAATAATGAAAATAAGTTTTAGTGATAAAAGACTGGCGAAGATGATGCAACGTTGGTGCCAAAATGGATTCGAGAACCAAGTCAGACACCTACCACAACCTGACACACACATTACTATCCTATAACCACTTCCTTCTACAAAGAGGTATGATCCTCCTATCACTTAAAAGGGTCATGTGATAATTCTCTAATGTGCAAGCAATGAGAGAGAGAAGGGAGTATATTGCTCATTGCCAACAATCGGTTAAAACCTACCCAAGCATGACATCCACCATTTCCTATGTCATTCTTAATCATAATCCCCACTATCTCATCCCGTGTCCTAATTGTAACATGAGATTACCCAACATGATAGGAAGTGATTTAGGGTTTTCTCCACCATAGTTCCTTTACATGATAAGGTAACCTATATATTCCAGATACCCATCTCAATCACTAGGTAAACCAAGTACTCTGAGAGAGGTGATAATTTAAGTATGCCTACTAAAACATTTAGCTCCATCAATTCCAATACACAAGAATAACAATCCTAATGAGGGTGGAATTTAGCCCTTGAGGGGATGGCGTCAGGGCATAACTATCCTAATATACTCACATTGAGGACAAGGCATGTTATAAATAAAGTTGATCTAGTTTAGGATAACACTTAACACCAAAGGAATCTTAGCCCTAATCTTAAATTAGGATTTTGTATTTTACATTCATGCATGCTCAGTAACCAAGTGAATGTATGCTAGGCATGCTAGATCAACGTCAAATAAAAGGGATCACATGTGATAACTAGGGTTACACCTAGCTATGAGTGTCCAAGTAAACCTACACATAATGTAGTCTAGATAGCCTCCCATAAATCAGGAGATATATTAATAGACAAGCCAATTCCAATGTAGTTTCATTACACCCCCATGGAGATGGTAGGGTAGTCTTAGTTTGTCACATACTATGCTTCCACAACTGATGTGTTGTAAGAAGATGTATTGACCAATTTGAGAAGGGATTGAAATACTAGTTCGTAGACCACTACAAAGAAATATATCTAACAATAACCTCTAAAGGGTCACCTAAGTACCTAATTAAAGCACAATGTAGGATAACTTGAAATAGTCAAGTTATCGACTACTTTTGGCTCTGATACCATTTTGTAAAGAGTGGGACCCGAAAGGAGATCCACTCAAATGATATAATACAAGAGCCATGTAATAATAAAGCAGCAGAAACAAAACTATTACAAAGTTACTTCATGATTCATTTATACAATTGTCCCTTACCATAATAGATGATTTTACAAAAACTTGAACTAAGTACAACTAAAGCCAGTAGCAGAGGGTAACCTATCCATTCCAAGCTATCCTTAAGTCCATGTCATGTTGGTAATCTTTTGAGCTATTGTCTTCCAATGTATCTAGACCTGGGCGGAAGGGAACATCACCCAGAACATAGGAAACAACATAAAGGTCAGCAAAGGCTGAGTATGTACAAATACTAAACACTTTGGGCATTATATAGGTTTATAAGTACAAAAAGAGATGTTCCCACAAGAAGGGGGCTATTTGCAATTAGGTAAGTTTCAAAAGGAATATAACAAACAAAATGAGGCATATTAAAATTCAGAATACAAGCATGATAATAAAGAGTGTCTTGCCATAACAATCATCCACAGATTCATATTAAAACAACAAATATTTGCATGCATAACAATGTAGACTAAATATACCAAAAATAGGGCCATCACACCATAGGATCATGGCCTAAAAGAAATAAGGGTGGAAATGCACACCCCGGGAAGAATACACACACCCTATATAAGTATGGTTGTACATAAGTACCACTATTCTAGATATTATAGTCAAACATGTAGCATGCATAAATAGAGTGGAAAGACTAACATTTTAGTCAAATTCACATAAAATGGGAATCATAGAAGGAGGGTTCCAAAAACCCATTATAAATGAATATTCCAGCAATCACATGAATTTATATGAATCAAAAGCAGAAAGTATGAATGTTCAACAATTGGATTTTAAATAAAATTGCTAGTTCAAGAGATGCCTCATTAAAGAAATGTAGGTTCAGTCAAATAATGCCCAAAATAAAATAGAGGATGTACATACCTTATGATCAGACCTAGATATTCAGTAACACCTCCTAAGAACAGGGTCAGGGTTGTCTCAACCTAGTCACAATATATGTGCACTCAATTAATATAAAATACATTAAACTCCTTGCTCAAAAATCGACCCTACTGTAGGTTTGAAATATGGTCGTAAAACCTATCCCAATAAATCAGTCATATTTTTCTGATTTCAAAAACATATTTATTTGTATTTTTCTACTGAACCAATGAATAGTTATGATTTTTACAAGTTAAAGTCATTTACTGATTAAAAAGGAAAACAAAATTGCATATTGACCAAAGTACCCTAGAATGAAACACAACTATTAACATGAATGTGAAACTGCAACTATGATCGATAACATTTGATCACTCATTGGTTAAACACATGTCACATTGTGTGAATTGTCATGAATACCCCTCGTGGGTATTAATGGTCGAACCCAGGCTCCATGGGCATGACTGGGCTTTCACCCCAGGGATTGATTGCCAGTTGTCTCGCACCATTGCAGCTTCAACATCTCAATTCTGGGAGCAAAACCTTGCGCTAGGTATCCAAGCAGGTGGGTGACCAATCCAGTGGCTCTGCCTTGACAGACAGGAAGTAGGGAGCCTCAATATCTGTCCTTTGTTCGTAGGGAGATGAGGAACAACTCGTTCTGCCAAGGAGGTGGAAAACTAGGGGAATCTGGGAACTGAAAATGGCTGGACAAGGTGGAACGGAAGAACGAAGGCATTAGTGACCTTCTACTGGGTCTGACGAACTCATATTTCGTATTTTCAGGTCAGAGGATGACCAGATAGGCCTGACAAAGGAAAACACTAGCGACAGGTAGCTTCAAGATTTCTGAGTTGAAGGCTTAAAATGGCGATCTCATTTAAGCTTCCGATCAGAAACATTCACTAAAGCTCTGCTAAATTATCAGGATGGGTTTGGATGGGATTCTGGGGTTAGGGATCTACGTAGCCCCTTCGTGATAGGGAAATAATAATAGAGCAGTTCGGCGACGCTACTGGATAGAGCAAACTAGAGAAAACTAAGGCGAAGCGAATGCAATAAACAATAGTGGAATAGGGTAGGTCGGTTACCGTTCAACGAATTTGACTTATGTGGTGTGAAGGAGGGCGGCGGGTCTCCAGTTATTGGGGAAGCAGCTCGACCTGGAAGATGAGGATCAGCAGGCGGTAGTTACATTGATTACATAGGAGTCTTTTTCTAGGGCTATTGGTGCCAGGGACCCCAAGATACAATGGTGGGTGTCACTAGTTGTGGCTCCATGGTAACACATTGATGGGGGGTGGTCGGAGGCTTTGGGAATTTTGTATCTAAGGCTTGAGAGGCAGTGATATAGATACCACTGGAACCGGCGTGGCAAGACGGATCGAAGGGCGAATAAATTGTGAGAAGTCATTGGCTGCGGTGAGAGATCGGCGACCAAGGAGATAGGGGCGCTGAACCAGTCGCACGACAGGGAAATCGGGGGAAGAGGATGACAGAGTCGACCTCCCGATTACCTGACCTGGGAGTAGTCTGCGTGACTCACAAGCATCTAATGAAATTAGGACTTATTCCTAAGTCAATGTGACAATGAAATAAACCATCCTAACTTATATCTTCACTGCTAAACCACTATTAAGGGTGCATATGATATCCGATTAAGCTCAAAATTGGTGGGTTACCTAATTAGGGTATGCCAAACACGAATTGGGACTTAGATTTACAATTGAGATTGTTTATGAATCCATTAAGCCCTAATACATTGGTCCCTTAATTAGGGTTATTAGTTTAACCTAATAGCAAAATAGGGTGAATCCTTCTTATATCATTTCCACATTCCTCACTCTAATATATCACTTTTATTCTAGGATATTAAGTAATGGTTGAGGCTATGGTTTAATATTACTATCCACCAATTCTCATCCTTCAAGTATTAGGGTTATCTCATTCAAAGATTTCATGTTCATGTGATTCAAAAGAGTCAATTAGGGTTATAAGATCCTAATATGGTTTGATCTATGATATAACAATGAAATATAGACATTGAAAGGTAGCCAAGTAAAGAAAAGGGATAAAGGATTCTAGATATCCATCTAATCAATTAGGGGCCTAGAAGAATGGGAAATTATCCTGTGTCTAGAATTGAGTATGTTACAAGCACACACCTCCACAAATATCTATTGCAAACGATTTTAAGACTTTGGTCCAAACGGTTTGCAAACCGTTTGGAGGCTTGGATCCCAAACCGTTTGGATGGGTTGACCGTTTGATTTTAGGACCCTAGTACATTTTGGATGATGATCTAATGGATCCAAGTGATTAATTCAATATATGGACAATCTACCAATTGCAAACCCTAATCGGGTTGAGTGCTGAAATTCTAAATTGATTGGTTTAATTTTTGGGTTGACTAACCCAAACGGTTTCAAGACCATTTGGAGGTCACCCAAACGGTCTCAAGACCATTTGGAGGTCAACCAAGACCATTTGGAAGTCTATGATGAAGTATGATTGGATGGTTGAAGATCCAATGATATCAAATTGAAATACAATCAATAGCTCAATTGATGAGTGATTCAATGATGCAAACCCTAATTGAATGTCATAGATTTCAATGATGGTTTGAGTCAAACGGTCTCAAGACCATTTGGAGGTCATCCAAACGACCTCAAGACCGTTTGAGGTCAGGTCATGACATAGCTAAGTGGTTATTCAATGATTGCAATCGAATTAGTTCCACAATGTCAACCATTGATGGTTCCTCGATTGCAAAACCCTAAGTGATGGTTTATTGATTATAAACCCTAGTTCAATTGGGTTCAAAACCCTAATTGAAGGTCCAATTGAAGGGTGATTCAATGGTTCAATTGAAGAATAAATCAGTAGTTCAATTGATAGATGGTTTAATGATTGGAACCCTGAATTGATAAAGTGATGAAACACCTTTTTGGGTCATTCTATTTTGAGAGAGTTTGGACCAAACGGTCTCAAACCATTTGGAGACCCAAGTGGTTTCATGTGTAAATTGTCCATACGGTTTCTTTATTGTGTTGCTTAAACAGTTTCAAATCATTCTAGGTCTGAGTGACCAAGACCATTTGAGGTCTAAGTGACCAAGACCATTTGAGGTTCAATTGGTCAAACCATTTGGACACTTAATATGATTAAAGATCAATTAGCTACTTGATTATTAATGTTGTAAAACAAAGGTGATTATAATGATTAACCCTAACTGTGTGTACTTAAATGAAGAGCTAACCTAGATCAATCTTGGAGTACTTAACATCCTAGAAAGGATGAGAGAGAGGGAAAGAGAGAGGAATGCTTACATAATTAAGCCCTATTTATCTCATTATGAATAAAATATATAATTAGGGTTTGATCCATAATAATGAGGTCATGAAACCCTAATTGAAAAGATTATTGATTCCTGACCCTAATTTAGGGAAAAGCTGAGTGAAACCCTAATCTAGGGTGATGATGTAACCCTAAATTGGGTAATGAGGTAGGAAAAACCCTACTCGGATGTGAGTGGTAAACCCTAATCCATAAAATAGGGTAAAGATATATGAAACCCTAATACAGGGTAATGCTATGTGAAGCCCTAACATTGGGTGATGTGATGTGAGACCCAAATGTGGTAAGATGTTATGTGAACCCTAATTGATAAAGATGGGAAACCCTATTCCTAATAATGGAATAGTGACTAATTTTCTAATAAGTGAAACACCTAAAGGGATGGGTTAATGGATAACCTTACATCAATAATGCCTCAATTCAAAGATAAGCCCATATCATTGGTAATGGTTGCATATTCTAAATAAGTGACCTATGACCAATACATTACATGATAAATGTGATGAAATGGTGCATAAATTATTGGGATGGGGAATACCCTAATACAAGCTAAGTGGATGAACTCAAGTAAGATAAAGGTGATAAAGGAAGTTATACATCAAGATATGATAGATAAATATCACATCCAGCACCTCAAGACTGATATACCTTGATGTGTTTTAAATCCAATATATCGGGATGAGTGACACATGAAGTGTGTCATGTCAATTGTTACATTGAGATGTAACACACTTTGATAAGTGTAGGTTAACATGCCTTATGAAAAGGTTAATCCAAATCAATAAACTTTGATACAATTATATTCTGGTAAAGATGAGAGAGAAACTCATACTTTGTGTTGAAAATTCATTTAATGATGAATGATGAGAATAAGTAAGTATGATTGAATACTTATGTTATCAATATTGGCTCCTAACTGTGTGAAGAAATGAAATAGGACTTGATCATTAATAATATGATCTTGAGAACCTAAATGGTTATTTACGGAAAACCCTAATTGTAACATCCCTGACCTGGGTTATGAATTAACCCTAGATGTTTTGCCTAATAAGGTTGAGTAGATTCTTAATCTTAACTTGAGAAAAGTAATTAGGGCTCATGAGAAACTTATGTTTCAATTTTGGTCCTGTTTGAACAATGTTGAAGTAATGTTTGCTTAATTTGGACTAAAGTGCAAATTACCCAAGTTGAGGGGTTAAATTGCAAATGTTTCATAATAAGATGTTCCTTTTATGTTTAGACATCATAATAATGAATATGATGTAGTGGTATGGTTTCCACAAGCTTGGGCACCAAGTTTAAGCTTGTAAAGCAATCCTTGTGCATTAAAACCTAGTTTTGGTGTAATGTGCAATTTACCCAAAACTTAGGGTTCAACATGCAATTTACCACTTCAATAAGGTCCCTAATGTTTCTTGGAATCATGTAGAGCAAAGAAAATGAGAAGGGCGCTTCATTTGAATTAATTTGGAGGAGAGAGAATCTTGATATTAAAATAATCAAGATTTAATCCTAATTGAAACCCTAATTTAATTTAGGGCAAAAATGGATGTATTAATTAAAGGTCCTTCAAACAAAATTAAAATGGTATAATTATGATGTGTGTGGATGGTCTTAAAGCCTTGCAAAGGCACGAGCATATCCTAAGGAGGTGAAATTCCACTCACCATTATTATAAGGAAAAGAATTTCCACTCACATATGGATATTCTTATTATAAGGGTTAAGGTGCTTAATTTCTTTTCCCTTAATTATTGGATAATGGAAGGGAAGCTCGGTGGGATAGATATGCCTTTGCATGTAAGAAACCAAGGTGGAAGTGGTGGCAACAATTTTGGAATTAAAAGACTTTTATAAAGAATTTTCTCTCTCATCAATTTTCTTATAAAAGCACCTTTTCCAAGCCAAAACAAAGGCTTTTTCGGATTCATTTCCTTCCCCTTGCTTGGAAAACGACCAAGGAGCTAGGGAGGAGCAGGAGGACGACCCCCAACCTGTTGGTAAGGTTCTTGACCTCCTTTCACCTTGAATCCATGGTGAAAATCGAAAATCAATGTATGAATTCTTCATATCTCGATCCCCTCTTCAATTCTAACCAATTCTTTTCACTCAAAGCTTGAGGAAGACCCTTGGAATAGTGAAAGGAGTTTCATCCACCATTGTTGCCGTGATCTTGGAGCTTTGGAGCTCAATTGGAGGCGGGTTTTATAACTTGAACCCTTATTTTTATTATTGCAATCAATTCCTTATCAATTGGTGATCATTTCTACATTTCCAAAATTAAGTTTGGTTGATTGGTGCAATTTACTTGGAAATCACAGTAGATTTCGTGAGTTTGGAGCTTGATGATGATGACATCATCATAAGCACACACCTCCCCAAATATCTAGGGCAAACAGTTTCAATGTTGGGACCAAACGGTTTCACCAAACCATTTGGTGACCAAACGGTTTGCAAATTGTTTGGTGGTTTGGGTTCCAAACCGTTTGGAATGGTTGACCGTTTGAAATGGTTGACCGTTTGAAGATATATTCTGTGGTTCTTGGATCTTGATCCAATGGTTTCAATTGGTTTGATCTTGAATGTTTCAATTGTGATTGATTCCTTAATTGCAAACCCTAATCGACTAAGTGCTGAATTTCCAATTGATTGAGATGATGTTTTGGGTTTGATTGACCCAAACTGTTTCAAAACCATTTGGGAATCACCCAAACGGTCTCAAGACCGTTTGGGGGTCACCCAAGACCGTTTGGAGGTCTAGGGTTAAGTATATCTAAGTGTTTGAAGGTCCAATGGTACCAAATTGAATTGCAATTAAGTGTTGATTTGATAATCAATCCAATGGTCCAAAACCCTAATTGAATGTTATGGATTTTGATCATGGAATGGGAAAGACCATTTGGAGATCAACCAAATGGTCTCAAGACCGTTTGGTGGTCACCCAAGACCGTTTGAGGTCAGGTCATATCATGTGATGATGATAATTTATTAATTTCAATTGCTTTGGTTCCACAATGTCAACCATTGATGGATCCTCGATTTCAAACCCTAAGTGATGGATTCTTGATTATGAAACCTAGATCAATTGGGTTCAAAACCCTAAATTGAAGGTATAATTGAATGGTGATTCAATGGTCCATTTGATGAATGCTTTAGTGGTTCAATTTATAATTGGTTCATGGATTGAAACATTGAGTCGATTGAGTGTTGAAGTGCCTTTTTGGTCCATGCGGTTAGGAAAAGGTTTGGACCAAACGGTCTCAAGACCGTTTGGGACCAAATGATCTCAAACTGTTTGGAGACCCAAAGTGCAAACGTTTTTCAATACCTATCTTGTCTAATTGGTTTAAAGTATAACTTGTTCAAATGGTTTTAAACCAATTGATTATGAGAACTAAGATCATTGATGGTCTAAGTAATTAATATTGTGAAGATCAACATGGTTAATCCATTTGAGTATCTCATGTAATTGAAGGTCCAATATGGTGAACCCATTTGGCTACTTAATGCAATTGAAGATTTCAATGGTTAACCCTAGCTTTGTGTACTCAAGTAAAGAGTTGACCTAGATTAATCTTGGAATAGTTAACATCCTAGTATGGATGAGAGGAAGAGTAAATGGGAGAGATGATTGCTTACTTAATAAGCCCTAATTCTCTCATTGTGAATAAATGTGTAATCAGGGTTTGATTCATAATATGAAATCATGAAATCTTCATTGAAGAGATTGATGTACCTTGATCCTAAATTAGAACAAGGTTATGTGAAACCCTAACTTAAAGGTAGAGCTTAGTGAAACCATAATCTAAGGTGATGATGTAACCCTAACTTAGTGTCACAATGCAAGAAACCCTAATTTAATGGGAATTGTATATTCTAACCCTAATTTGGGTATGAGGAAAGAGAAACCCCACTTGGATGTGATTGGCAAACCCTAATCCCTAAAATGGGATAAAGGTATATGAAACCCTAATATAGGGTAGTGCCATTAATACTAATGTGAAGCCTTAACACTGGGTGATGTGTTGTGAAATCTTAATTTCACATAATACTAGGTGAAACCCTAATATAGAAGGATATTATATGAAACTCTAATGAAGAGTGATTATAGGTGAAATCTATATATGTTTGTGAGATGCTAAGTGAACCTCAAATTATAATTATGGAAATCATATTCCTATTGATGGAATAGTGATTTATGTATTGACAAATGAAATACCTAGAAGGGTTAATTATGGATATCCTTATATGAATAGTCCTTGACTCAAGGGTGATTCCATATCTTTGGCAATGGTTGTGTATTCTAAAATAGATGAATCATGACCAATACATTGCATAATGAATGTGATGATCTAGTGCATAAGTATTAGGATGAGTGATACCCTAACACAAGCTAAGTGAATAAACTCAAGTAAGATGAAGATGTTGAGGGTAGTGATACATCAAGGTATGATAAATATCACATCCAACACCCCAATTCTGATATACTATGATGTGTTCTAAGTTCATTATTATTGGAATGGATGACACATGAAATGTGTCATGTCAATTGTTACATTGAGATATAACACACCTTGATGGTTGTAGGCTAACATGCCTTATGAAAAGGTTAATCCAAATTAATATACTATGATTCAATCATAGTCTGATAAAGAGGAGAAAGAAACTCACACTTTGTGTTGATAATACATTCAATGATGAATGATGAGGATATATAAGTATGTTTGAATACTTATGATATCTATTTTTGGTTTATAGCTTTGAGAAGTAATGGAATAGGGTTGATCATTAATAATATGATCTTAAGAACCCAAGTGGTTATTTATGGAAAACCCTAATGAAGGTTACTGATGTGAAAGAGAAATCATGAACCCTAAAAAGGGATGATACTACTTAGTGTTGTATGATACTGATATGAAAGCATTATAATTGTTATCATGAATACTAATCATGCAGGGATGATGAGATGAGAAGCATAGCCAGGTATGGGCTATGATACTTGTTTATTGAGAATGTTTTATAGGCTTTATAAGCCTTCATATGCTTTGTGTAGTAAGAATCAATGAGCTTTGTGTACTATGTAATATACATTGTATAGAAAGAATTATGATGTCTTTGGTCAGATGATCTGAAGGTAAAAAGTTACCTAACAAGTGGTAATAAGTATCCTATGGTGAGTTATGGGTTCAAATACCCAGATTCTATAATCATGATGATGAATTTGTTAAGAAGTGGAAATGTACTTTATGAGTTGAGGGATTAAGATCGTAATACTTTGTGAAAAGAGTATGGCTATAGGCCATGACTCCATAATGACAATGCCAGGCTTTAGATATATGATTTAGACCTGAAGAGAGTTAATGTTGTGGTAATGTTTCTATAGTGAGTAAATGTTTTACATGTTCTTCATATTCCTTAAATGAATAAGTGACATGTGGCACTTTCAAGTTATAATTGTAATGTTTTAGATAAGAATAATATTCTAATCTATTAGACATTGAATTAGCTGCTGCCAAACAAATATGATTCCTCTGTGCATATTTATCTTCTTAAGCTGCAATAATAATGTTACTGGCGGAGAGTTATATCTCTCGCTGGGACAATTTATAATTGTCTCACCCCCGTGGGAACTACATTTTTTTAGGTGGACACGGACGAGGAGACAAGAATCCTTCAGTAGGAGAAGGACATCAGCAGGGACAGCAGTGAAGTCTCAGGTGGAGACACTGGCTGTTATGCCATGTATAGATGTAGATAGAGTCCTATGTGTCGTCTCTGTACTCTCAGGTCCTCGGAGTAGTAGTTAGTGCTTTCAAGATTTTGGCTCAGTGCCTCGAGATTTTCATACTGCCTGTGTTTAGTTTAACAGGACAACTGATGCTTGTAATTCACAGAAAGAGATGATACAAGTTATGTACTTTTGAAAAACAGAATGTAAATGTGTTACTTTTGTTCTATGTGAGAAAGTTTTTACTTGATGGACCTCTTGATAAAAAGGTTTTAATTTTTAGTGATTTTTGGTAATACCCTGCTTATAGAACGCTTCCGCATTAGTTAATCTTGTTTTCGCGAGACGGTTGTCACAATTAAGTGGTATTAGAGCTCTAGGTTCGCCGAGTCTACAAAGGCATATGACTAAGGTTGTAGAGTCTGTTCTAAGTGTCTTCCAATTTATCTGATAGTATCTTCTACTCACATAGGAGAAGAAGAACTTGAAGATGTCTGGACAACATGAAGAACATGTTGCTGAGGGCAGTACTGCTGCACCAGGAGGAGGTGCAAGAGACCAGAATAGGGAAGGGCCTGTACCTGAACAACCCCAGATTGACCCAGCTGTGATAGAAAATCCAGCTCTCCATGCTTTATTTGAGAAATTCCTGACAGCCATGACACATGTGGCAGACAGGATGCCACCACATGCACCTAGGGTACCAACCCATCATGAGGGTTATGGAGCCGACAAGACTTTCGAGAGACTTCGCCGGGTTGGAGCCATAGACTATGTTGGTACATCTGATCCAACAGATGCTGATCTATGACTGACAGAGCTGGAAAAGGCTTTCAGGATCCTTGATATTCCTGAAGCTGAGAAGGTAAGACATGTTGTATACATCCTAAAAGGAAGTGCTGGTCATTGGTGGATGATAGAGGAAGATAAGAGACCAGGTGAAGAAATTGGATGGGAGGTTTTCCGATGAGAGTTCGTCAGTAGATACTTCCCTAAGACTTATCTAGATGAGATTATATCTCAATTTGAGAGAATCAAACAAGGACAGATGAATGTTAGCGAACATGAAGCTAAGTTCATGGAGTTGTTGCGGTTTTGTCCGCAAATGGCAGTTAGTGATGAGGAAAGAATTCAGCGTTTTGAGAAGGGATTGAACGCTAAACTAACCACTCCTGTGTATGCTTTAGAGAACAGGGAGAGGTTTGCCACCTTTGTGGAGTCGGTAAGGAGGATAGAGAGGTCTGAAATCGAGAAACGACATACTAGTGGTAAGAAGGTGTACACCCAGCCTCAAGAACAAAGGTCTGAAATTTTAAGAAATCGAGATTTTCTACGTCGGCAGCATCATCGAGATTCCATACTCAGACACAATGGATGTCAAATAGGGGTAGGGATCGTAGTAATGCTCCAAGTAGAGCCTCTGACATGGCATCAACATCGGTGACTGGATCTTGTAGACATTTTGCACCCAGGATCTGTTACCAATGTAGACAACTGGGACATCTGGTAAAGGATTGTCCAAGCGGGAATACGATGATGACTCAACCTCAGGGGTAGAGTCAGGAAGGCTCACAGAGGAGGAAATTTTTTGGTAACAATAGAGGATGTGAACAGACATCCCAGACAGGTCAGATGAAATAATTTTGTTTTGATACTTCATATCATGATTCTATGTGTTAAAGATATAAAAATTCCTTTGACTAGTCCTATAAGGACATAAGAGAGATGAGAACTTATATCTTACTCAGAGTTCCTTAAAATGTTTTATAAACTCCCTTATCTGTGTGTTGAAAGATGAGATACAGAAGTGATGCCTGAAGAAAATTCAAGAATGGAAAATCCTGTGTATAATGATATGAAAAGAGAGGAAAATGATAGTAAATAAAGTGCATACTACCTAATCTCAATACTTGTATACCCTGGCCAGGTATATGATTATTGTAGATAAGGAAAGTATGAAACTCTTAGATTGTTATCTTTTTTATTACTCTGATCAAGTAGTCATTCTGAAACAATCTAGAGAGTATAATGAAATTAAATAAGAAGAGCTAAGTGAAATCTTTCAAAAAAACATACTTAGTGAACATACTTAGTGAACTTCCTCAGTGAATACTTTCAAACAACATACTTAGTGAACATACTCAGTGAACTTCCTCAGTGAATACTTAAAAAAAACATACTTAGTGAACATACTCAGTGAACTTCCTCAGTGAATACTTTCAAACAACATACTTAGTGAACATACTCAGTGAACTTCCTCATTGAATACTTTCAAAAACATACTTAGTGAACATACTCAGTGAACTTCCTCAGTGAATACTTTCAAAAATATACTTAGTGAACATACTCAGTGAACTTCCTCAGTGAATACTTTCAAACAACATACTTAGTGAACATACTCAGTGAACTTTCTCAGTGAATACTTTCAAAAACATACTTAGGGAACATACTCAATGAACTTCCTCAGTGAATACTTTCAAACAACATACTTAGTGAACATACTCAGTGAACTTTCTCAATGAATACTTTCAAAAACATACTTAGTGAACATACTCAGTGAACTTCCTCAGTGGATACTTTTAAAAAAAAACATACTTAGTGAACATACTCAGTGAACTTCCTCAGTGAATACTTTCAAACAACATACTTAGTGAACATACTCAGTGAACTTCCTCAGTGAATACTTTCAAAAACATACTTAGTGAACATACTCAGTGAACTTCCTCAGTGAATACTTTCAAACAACATACTTAGTGAACATACTCAGTGAATACTTTCAAAACAATATACTTAGTGAACATACTCAGTGAACTTGCTCAGTGAATATTTTCAAAACAACATTCTCAGTGAACATACTCAATGAATTTGCTCAGTGAATATTTTCAAAAAAATATTCTCAGTGAACCTACTCAGTGAACTTGCTTAGTGAATATTTTCCCAAACAAATAAAGGATTGCTGAGTGAATTATCTGTGTTATATATGTATGTTTCTCTTTTGGTAAATATTCTTGGGTGATGATAGAAGTATGTTCTTTTATGCTTCTTCCTTTCAATAATATGGACATCATATGTTAGAGGTTTATGCTCTGCATAAATATAAACAGTGATAAGGTGGAATTAATGAAAGGAACTTTGTGTGAATTATAGATCCATGGTATCTCCATAATATTAAGATGATATGTGGAGACTTGAGGGCATGATTATGTCCCTCCTTTTTCCTGGGATTTCGAGGATGAAATCCTTATAAGGGGTGGATAATTTGTAACATCCCTGACCTGGGTTATGAATTAACCCTAGATGTTTTGCCTAATAAGGTTGAGTAGATTCTTAATCTTAACTTGGGAAAAGTAATTAGGGCTCATGAGAAACTTATGTTTCAATTTTGGTCCTGTTTGAACAATGTTGAAGCAATGTTTGCTTAATTTGGACTAAAGTGCAAATTACCCAAGTTGAGGGGTTAAATTGCAAATGTTTCATGATAAGATTTTCCTTTGATGTTGAGACATCATAAGAATGAATATTATGTAGTGGTATGGTTTCCACAAGCTTGGGCACCAAGTTTAAGCTTGTAAAGCAATCCTTGTGCATTAAAACCTAGTTTTGGTGTAATGTGCAATTTACCCAAAACTTAGGGTTCAACATGCAATTTACCAATTCAATAAGGTCCCTAATGTTTCTTGGCATCATTTAGAGAAAAGAAAATGAGAAGGGCTCCTCATTTGAATTAAGTTGGAGGAGAGAGAATCTTGATATTAAAATAATCAAGATTTAATCCTAATTGAAACCCTAATTTAATTTAGGGCAAAAATGGATGTATTAATTAAAGGGCCTTCAAGCAAAATTAAAATGGTTGAATTATGATGTGTGTGGATGGGATTAAAGCCTTGAAAAGGCACGATCATATCCTAAGGAGGTGAAATTCCACTCACCATTATTATAAGGAAAAGAATTTCCACTCACATATGGATATTCTTATTATAAGGGTTAAGGTGCTTAATTTCTTTTCCCTTAATTCTTGTATAATGGAAGGGAAGCTCGGTGGGATAGAGATGCCTTTGAATGTAAGAAACCAAGGGGGAAGTGGTGGCAACAATTTTGGAATTAAAAGACTTTTATAAAGAATTTTCTCTCTCATTAATTTTCTTATAAAAACACCTTTTCCAAGCCAAAACAAAGGTTTTTTCGGATTCCTTTCCTTCCCCTTGCTTGGAAAACGACCAAGGAGCTAGGGAGGAGCAGGAGGACGACCCCCAACCTGTTGGTAAGGTTCTTGACCTCCTTTCATCTTGAATCCATGGTGAAAATAAAAAATCAATGTATGAATTCTTCATATCTCGATCCCCTCTTCAATTCTAACCAATTCTTTTCACTCAAAGCTTGAGGACGACCCTTGGAATAGAGAAAGGAGTTGCATCCACCATTTTTGCCGTGATCTTGGAGCTTTGGAGCTCAATTGGAGGTGGGTTTTATAACTTGAACCCTTAGTTTTATTATTCCAATCAATTCCTTATCAATTGGTGATCATTTCTACATTTCTGAAATTAAGTTTGGTTGATTGGTGCAATTTCCTTGGAAATCATAGTAGATTTCGTGAGTTTGGAGCTTGATGATGATGACATCATCATAAGCACATAGCTCCCCAAATATCTAGGGCAAACGGTTTCAATGTTGGGACCAAACGGTTTGCAAACCGTTTGGTGGTTTGGGTTCCAAATCGTTTGGAATGGTTGACCATTTGAAATGGTTGACCGTTTGAAGATATATGCTGTGGTGCTTGGATATTGATCCAATGGTTTCAATTGGTTTGATCTTGAATATTTCAATTGTGATTGATTCCTTAATTGCAAACCCTAATCGACTAAGTGCTGAATTTCCAATTGATTGAGATGATGTTTTGGGTTGATTGACCCAAACGGTTTCAAAACCATTTGGGAATCACCCAAATGGTCTCAAGACCGTTTTGGGGTCACCCAAGACCGTTTGGAGGTCTAGGGTTAAGTATGGCTAAGTGTTTTAAGGTCCAATGGTACCAAATTGAATTGCAACTAAGTGCTGATTTGATAATCAATCCAATGGTCCAAAACCCTAATTGAATGTTATGGATTTTGATCATGGAATGAGAAAACGATCTCAATACCATTTGGAGATCAACCAAACGGTCTCAAGACCGTTTTGTGGTCACCCAAGACCATTTGAGGTCAGGCCATATCATGTGATGATGATAATTTATTAATTTCAATTGATTTGGTTCCACAATGTCAACCATTGATGGATCCTTGATTTCAAACCCTAAGTGCTGGATTCTTGATTATCAAACCTAGATCAATTGGGTTCAAAACCTTAAATTTAAGGTCTAATTGAATGGTGATTCAGTGGTCCATTTGATGAATGCTTTAGTGGTTCAATTTATAATTGGTTCATGGATTGAAACATTGAGTCGATTGAGTGTTGAAGTGCCTTTTTGGTCCCTGCGGTTTTGAGAAGGTTTGGACCAAACGGTCTCAAGACCGTTTAAGTCCAAACGGTCTCAAGACCATTTGGGACCAAATGATCTCAAACCGTTTGGAGACCCAAAGTGCAAACGGTTTTCAATACCTACCTTGTCTAATTGGTTTCAAGTATAACTTGTTCAAATGGTTTTAAACCAATAGATTATGAGAACTAAGATCATTGATGGTCTAAGTAATTAATATTGTGAAGATCAACATGGTTAATCCATTTGAGTATCTCATGTAATTGAAGATCCAATATGGTGAACCCATTTGGCTACTTAATGCAATTGAAGATTTCAATGGTTAACCCTAGCTTTGTGTACTCAAGTAAAGAGTTGACCTAGATTAATCTTGGAATAGTTAACATCCTAGTAAGGATGAGAGGAAGAGTGAATGGGAGATATGATTGCTTACTTAATAAGCCCTAATTCTCTCATTGTGAATAAATGTGTAATCAGGGTTTGATTCATAATATGAAATCATGAAATCTTCATTGAAGAGATTGATGTACCTTGATCCTAAATTAGAACAAGGTTATGTGAAACCCTAACTTAAAGGCAGAGCTTAGTGAAACCATAATCTAAGGTGATGATGTAACCCTAACTTAGTGTCACAATGCAAGAAACCCTAATTTAATGGGAATTGTATATCCTAACCCTAATTTGGGTATGAGGAAAGAGAAACCCCACTTGGATGTGAATGGCAAACCCTAATCCCTAAAATGGGATAAAGGTATATGAAACCCTAATATAGGGTAGTGCCATTAATAATAATGTGAAGCCTTAACACTGGGTGATGTGTTGTGAAATCTTAATTTCACATAATACTAGGTGAAACCCTAATATATAAGGATATTATATGAAACTCTAATGAAGAGTGATTATAGGTGAAATCTATATATGTTTGTGAGATGCTAAGTGAACCTCAAATTATAATTATGGAAATCCTATTCCTATTGATGGAATAGTGATTTATGTATTGACAAATGAAATACCTAGAAGGGTTGATTATGGATATCCCTATATGAATAGTCCTTGACTCAAGGGTGAGTCCATATCTTTGGCAATGGTTGTGTATTCTAAAGTAGATGAATCATGACCAATACATTGCATAATGAATGTGAGGATCTAGTGCATAAGTATTAGGATGAGTGATACCCTAACACAAGCTAAGTGAATAAACTCAAGTAAGATGAAGGTGTTGAGGGAAGTGATACATCAAGGTATGATAGATATCACATCCAACACCCCAATTCTGATATACTATGATGTGTTCTAAGTTCATTGTTATTGGAATGGATGACACATGAAATGTGTCATGTCAATTGTTACATTGAGATATAATACACCTTGATGGTTGTAGGCTAACATGCCTTATGAAAAGGTTAATCCAAATTAATATACTATGATTCAATCATAGTCTGATAAAGAGGAGAAAGAAACTCACACTTTGTGTTGTTAATACATTCAATGATGAATGATGAGGATATATAAGTATGTTTGAATACTTACGATATCTGTTTTTGGTTTCTAGCTTTGAGAAGCAATGGAATAGGGCTGATCATTAATAATATGATCTTAAGAACCCAAGTGGTTATTTATGGAAAACCCTAATGAAGGGTACTGATGTGAAAGAGAAATCATGAACCCTAAAAAGGGATGATACTACTTAGTGTTGTATGATACTGATATGAAAGCATTATAATTGTTATCATGAATACTAATCATGCAGGGATGATGAGATGAGAAGCATAGCCAGGTATGGGCTATGATGCTTGTTTATTGAGAATGTTTTATAGGCTTTATAAGCCTTCATATGCTTTGTGTAGTAAGAATCAATGAGCTTTGTGTACTATGTAAAATACATTGTATAGCAAGAATTATGATGTCTTTGGTCAGATTATCTGAAGGTAAAACGTTACCTAACAAGTGGTAATAAGTATCATACAGTGAGTTTTGGGTTCAAATACTCAGATTCTATAATCATGATGATGAATTTGTTAAGAAGTGGAAATGTACTTTATGAGTTGAGGGATTAAGATCTTAATACTTTGTGAAAAGAGTATGGCTATAGGCCATGACTCCACAATGACAATGCCAGGCTTTAGATATATGATTTAGACCTGAAGAGAGTTAATGCTGTGGTAATGTTTCTATAGTGAGTAAATGTTATACATGTTCTTCATATTCCTTAAATGAATAAGTGACATGTGGCTCTTTCAAGTTATAATTGTAATGTTTTAGATAAGAATAATATTCTAATCTATTAGACATTGAATTAGCTGCTGCCAAACAAATATGATTCCTCTGTGCATATTTATCTTCTTAAGCTACAATAATAATGTTATTGGCGGAGAGTTATATATCTCACTGGGGCAATTTACAATTGTCTCACCCCCGTGGGAACTACATTTTTTTAGGTGGACGCGGATGAGGAGACAGGAATCCTTGAGTAGGAGAAGGACAACAGCAAGGACAGCAGTGAAGTCTTAGGTGGAGACACTGGCTGTTATGCCATGTATAGATGTAGATAGAGTCCTATGTGTCGTCTCTGTACTCTCAGGTCCTCGGAGTAGTAGTTAGTGCTTTCGAGATTTTGGCTCAGTGCCTCGAGATTTTCATACTGCTTGTGTTTAGTTTAACAGGACAGCTGATGCTTGTAATTCACAGAAAGAGATGATACAAGTTATGTACTTTTGAAAAATAGAATGTAAATGTGTTACTTTTGTTCTATGTGAGAAAGTTTTTACTTGATGGACCTCTTGATAAAAAGGTTTTAATTTTTAGTGATTTTTGGTAATCCGCTGCTTATAGAACGCTTCCGCATTAGTTAATCTTGTTTTCGCGAGACGGTCGTCACACTAATTCAGGGTAATGATGTGTAATCCCTAATACGGGATGACGAATGTGATACAAAACCCTAATCTAGGGTGATGTTATGTAATGTTACAGTAAACCCTAATTTGGGTAAAAGGACATGATAAACCCTAATATGAAGTGAATAGTGCATCCTAACCCTAAATTGGGTAATAGGATATAATAAACCCTAATACATGGTAATGCTATGTGAAACCCTAACACAGGGTGATGCTATGTGAAGTCCTAACACAGAGTGAGCCTATGTGAAGCTCAAATACAGAGTGATGAGTTTTGAATGTAATAAGAAAACCCTTATATTACATGGTACTGATATATAATGGATATAATTGTTATCTTGAGTACTAATCATGCAGGTATGTTGAGATGATGAGCATAACTAGGTATGAGCTATGATGCTCTGTATATTGAAAATGTTTTATAGGCCTTGTATGCCTTCATATGCTTTGATGCTTAGTGAGAGGTAATATGAAATTCATGAGCCCTGTGTGCCATATGGTGTTTTAATGATTGAAATTATGTATGGGCTTCATAAGCCATAATATGCCTTGTTGCCTATTAAAGGGTAACAAGAGGTGGTATGAGCTTTGTGAACTATGTGGAATGCTTTGTGTAGCAAGAATCATAATGTCCTTGGTCAGATGACTTGAAGGCATTAGTTACCTAATAAGTGGTAACAAGTGTTCTATGATAACCTAAAGGTTGACTACCCATGATAAAGGGTTGATGTTACTCTATTTAGTAGATCCTAGAAGGATCAATGGTATACATGTGTTTTAACTTCTTATTGGATAAGTGACATGCTGCTCTATCAGGTTATAGCTGCAATGCTTTAGATAAGAAGAATGTTCTAATCTATTAGACAATGAATTAACTACTATTAAACAATTATGAATCCTCTGATCAGTTTTATCTTATTAAAATGCAATAATAATGTTTCTGGAAGAGAGTTATATCTCTCACTGGGGAAATTTACAATTGTCTCACCCCCATGGGAACCACATTTTTAGGTGGACGCGGACGAGGAGGCAGGAATCTTTCAGTAGGTGAAGGATAGCAACAACAACAGCAGGGACCACAGTGAATTCTCAGGTGGAGACACTGGCTGATATGCCTTGTATAGATGTACATAGAGTCCTATGTATCGTCTCTGTACTCTCAGGTCCTCGGAGTAGTAGTTAGTGCTTTTGAGATTTTGGCTCAATGCCTCGAGATTTTATACTGCCTGTGTTTAGTTTATCAGGGAAGTTAATGCTTATAATTCTCAGAAAAGATGATACACGACATGTACTTGTAAACTAGTATGTAATTAAATTACTTCAGTTCTTTGTGAAAGAGTTTTCCTATGTGTGGACCTCTTTGTAAAATGGTTTTAATTTTTAGTGATTTTTTGGTAATACGCTGCTAACGAACGGCTTCTGCATAAGTAAATTATGTTTTTGTGATTGGTGTGTCACAATTTAGTGGTATTAGAGCTCTAGGTTCGTTGAGTCTACAGAGACACAGGATTAAGATGTTGAGTCTGTTCTAGTGTCTTCTAGTTCATCTGATAGTGACTTCTGCTCATATAGGAGGAGAAGAAAAACTTGAAGATGTCTGGTAGTGCCACCACCTGCACCTAGGGCACCAGCCCATAATGAGGGACAGGGAGCCGACAAAACTTTTGAGAGACTTTGTCGAGTTGGAACCATAGATTATGCTGGTACATGTGATCCAGCAAATGCTGATATGTGGCTGACGGAGCTGGAGAAGGCTTTCAGGATCCTTAATATTCTTGAAGCCGAGAAGGTAAGACATGTAGTGTACCTCCTAAAAGGGAGTGTTGGTCACTGGTGGATTATAGAAGAAGAAAAGAGGCCAGGTGAAGAAATTAGATGGGAGGTATTCCGATGAGAATTCGTCAGTAGATACTTCCCTAAGACGTATCTAGATGAGAAAATCTCTCAATTTGAGAGGATCAGACAAGGACAAATGAACGTTAGTGAGTATGAAGCTAAGTTCATGGAGTTGTTGTGATTTTGTCCGCATATGGCAGTTAATGATGAGGAAAGAATTTGGCATTTTGAGAAGGGGTTGAACGATGAACTGACCATTCCTGTGTCTGCTTTAGAGAAAAGTGAGAGGTTTTCCACTTTTGTGGAGTCGGTAAGGAGGATAGAAAGGTCTAAAATAAAAAAATGACAGACCAGAGGTAAGAAGGCATACACTTTGTTTCAAGGACAAGGATCTGAAAGTTTTAAGAAGCCGAGATTTTCTGCATCGGCATCACCATCGAGATTCCATACCCAGACAAAATGGACGTCAAGTAGGGGTAGGGACCATAGTATTGCTCTAAGTAGAACCCCCTGCATAGCATCAACATCGGTGACTGGATCTCACTGACCCTATTTTGCGACCAGGGTCTGTTACCAATGTAGACAACCATGACATTTAGCAAAGGATTGTCCAGACGGGAATTCGATGATGACTCTACCTCCAAGGCAGAGTCAATAAGTCTCACAAAGGAGATAGTTTTCTAGTAATAATAGAGGACGAGGACAAGCATCCCAAGCTGGTTCATCAACACCTAGCAATCAAGCACAGGGTCAACAACTAGCAACTGTGAGGTTTTATGCAATGAATCAATCAGATGCAATAGTCAACCCTCGGGTTGTGACAGGTCAGATGAAATAGATTCATTCTGATATTTCATTTCATGATTCTATGTGTTGAAAATAAGAAAGTTGTTGTTTTTAAACTTCCTTTGACTAGTCCTATAAGGACACAAGGAAGATGAGAATTTACATTTTACTCAATATTCCTTAAAATGCTTTATAATCTCTCTTATCTGTGTGATAAAAGATGAGATATAGAGGTGATGCCTGAAGAAAATCCAGGAATAGAAAATCATGTGAATATAATGAAATGAAAAGTGAGGAACATGATAATAAATAAAGTGCATACTACCTAATCTCACTACTTGTATACCCTGGCCAGGTATATGATTATTGGAGATAGGGAAAGTATGGAACTCCTAGATTGTGATCTTTCTGATTACTCTAATCAAGTAGTCATTCTGAAACAATCTAGTGATTATAATGAAATTACATAGGGATTGCTAAGTGAACTTTCCCGATTACACAGGGATTGCTTAAGTGAACTTTCCCGATTACATAGGGATTGCTAAAGTGAACTTTCCCAATTACATAGGAATTGCTAAAGTGAACTTTCCCAATAACATAGGGATTGCTAAGTGAACTTTCCCAATTACACAGGGATTGCTAAGTGAACTTTCCCAATTATATAGGGATTGCTAAAGTGAACTTTCCCAATTACATAGGGATTGCTAAAGTGAACTTTCCCAATTACATAGGGATTTCTAAAGTGAACTTTCCCAATGACATAAGGATTGCTAAGTGAACTTTCCCAATTACATAGGGATTGCTAAAGTGAACTTTCCCAATTACATAGGGATTGCTAAAGTGAACTTTCCCAATAACATAGGGATTGCTAAGTGAACTTTCCCAATAACATAGGGATTGCTGAAGTGAACTTTCCCAATAATATAAGAATTTCTAAGTGAACTTTTCTAACTAAATAAGGATTGCTAAGTAAACTTTCCCAACTAATGAGGAAGTGCTAAGTGAACTTTCCCAACTAATGAGGAAGTGCTAAGTGAACTTTCCCAACTAATGAGGAATTTCTAAGTAAACTTTCTCAATTACATAGGAATTGCTAAGTGAACTTTCCCAAATAAGTAAAGGATTGCTGAGTGGATTACCTCTGTTAAATATATATATATGTTTTTCCCTTTGATAAACAACCTTGAGTAATGATAGGAGTATGTTTCTTTATGTTTCTTTCTTTCATTAACATGACAATCAATTGAGTACTATGACATTTGATGTACATGGATTAGAAATAATCTGTTGATGGATACTTAGAAAAGTATCAGTTTGCTTTGGACTTTGGTTCCAAGATAATAATATATGGAACAAGCAATGTCCTAAAATAAAAGAAATACCTTGTGCATGTGTACTCTTGGTGGTAACAATAGAGAAATGAATATGATAAGGATGAGATGTGTTCTCAACACATATGATGAATACCAAAGTAAGGATTCTAGTATCTGAGATATAATAGATGATTTATGTTGGTTATCTATATTGGCCAACTGTGAAATCAATCTAGTTACATAAAATAATATGGACATCATATGTTAGGGGTTTATGCTCTGCATAAACATAAACATTGATAAGGTTGAACTAATGGAAGGAACAATTGTAATTATGGTGGAAAAATGTATCAAGCTAAAAGTATTTCCTTAGAATAACCCTGTGTGGAAGAACTTTGTGTGGATTAAAGATCTATGATATATCCATGACATTAAGATGTTATGTGGAGACTTGATGGTATGATAAATGAATAAAATCTGTCTCTCCTTTTCCTGGGATTTTGGGGGCAAAATCCTTGTTAGGGATTTATAATTTGTACCTGACCTGGGTTATGCTTTAACCCTAGATGTTTTGCTTAATAAAGTGGATTCTATGCTTTCTCTTATCTTTTGAAAAGTAGTTAAGGCTCAAGAGGAACTCACATTTCAATTTTAGTTTTTTTAAAATAATGTTGAAATGATATTTTTCTTGTGTTGGACAAAAGTGCAAATTAACCAAGTTGAGGGGTTAAATTGCAAATGTTACATGATAATATGTTCCTCATGTGTTAAAGCATCATAAGAATGAAGATGATGCAGAGGTATGGCTAGTGAAAGCCTAAATACCAAGAAAGAGTTGATAGAGTAATGTTTGTGCATTAAAACCCAGTTTTGGAGTAATGTGCAATTTGCCCAAAACCTAGGGTTCAATATGAAAATTACCACTTCAAAATAGTCCCTAATGTTTCTTGGCATCATGTATAGCAAAGAAAATGAGAGGGGCATCTCATTTGTATCATTTTGGAGGAGAGAGAATCTTGATATTAAAATAATCAAGATTTAAGCATAATTGGAACTTTACTTCAAATTAATGCAAAAATAAATATGCTTTCCCAAAAAAAAATGCAAAAATAAATATGTTAATTGAAGTGCCCTTCAACCAAAATGGTAATGGTTGAAATTAGATAAGTGTGGACGTTCTTTTTCCTTGCAAAGGCCACGAAATATCTCAAAGCAAGTGGATAATCAACTCACATAAAATAAACAAAAGTAATATCCATTAATTTTTGGATATTATTATTATAAGGGTTAAGGTGCTTAATTTGCTTTTCTTTTAAATTGAGGATAATGAAAGGGAATTAAAGGCAAGGGAAGGTGCCTTCGTGCACAAGGGAAAGAGGGGAGTGTGTTGCATGTTTTGGAAAGTTGAAGGATTGCTTTCAACTTTCTCTCTCCTAGAAATTTCCTTTATATATATACTCTCTTTTCCACTCAACCAATGATCTTTTTCGGATTTTTGTTTCTTCCTTGCCTTGGACGAGCTCAAGGGGACTAAGGAACAACAGGAGGACGTGTTCTAACCTGTATGTAAGCTTCTTGATAACTTTCAACCATGATTCCATGGTGGAAATCGAAAATCAATGCATGATTTCTTCTTATCTCGATCACATCTTAAATTCTAACCATTCCTTTTCACTCAAAGGTTTAGGACGAGCCTTGGGATAGTGAAAGGAGTTGCATCCACAATTGTTGACGTGATCTTGGAGCTTTGGAGCTCAATTGAAGGCGGGTTATATAACTTGAACCCTTGAATTTTGTTATTGATTTCATATCTTTATCAATTGTTGATTCCTTCTCTATTCCCGAATTTTTATTTGGTTGATTGATGAAATCACCATGAAAATCACAGCAAGCTTCGTGGGTTTATAGCTTGATGATGATGACATCATTATAAGCACACACCTCCACAAATATCTATTACAAATGATTTTAAGACTTTGGTCCAAACAGTTTCACCAAACCGTTTGGAGACCAAATGGTTTGCAAATCGTTTGGAGGTTTGGATCCCAAACCGTTTGGATGGGTTGACCGTTTGAGGTCAGGACCCTAGTATATGTTAGATGATGATCTAATGGATCCAATTGATTAATTCAATATATGGACAATCTACCAATTGCAAACCCTAATCGGGTTGAGTGCTGAAATTCTAAATTGATTGGTTTATTTTTTGGGTTGACTAACCCAAACGGTCTCAAGACTATTTGGAGGTCAACCAAGACCATTTGTAAGTCTATGATGAAGTATGATTGGATGGTTGAAGATCCAGTGATATCAAATTGAAATACAATCAATAGCTAAATTGATGATTGATTCAATGATGCAAACCCTAATTGAATGTCATAGATTTCAATGATGGTTTGAGTCAAACAGTCTCAAGACCATTTGGAGGTCATCCAAACGACCTCAAGACCGTTTGAGGTCAGGTCATGACATAGCTAAGTGGTTATTCAATGATTGCAATCGAATTAGTTCCACAATGTCAACCATTGATGGTTCCTCGATTTCAAAACCCTAAGTGATGGTTTCTTGATTATAAACCCTAGTTCAATTGGGTTCAAAACCCTAATTGAAGGTCAAATTGAAGGGTGATTCAATGGTTCAATTGAAGAATAAATCAGTAGTTCAATTTATAGATGGTTTAATGATTGAAACCCTGAATTGATAAAGTGATGGAAGACCTTTTTGGTGCATTTGGTTTTGAGAGAGTTTGGACCAAACAGTCTTAAGACCATTTGAGACCAAACGGTATCAAACCGTTTGGAGACTCAAGTGGTTTCATGTGTAAATTGTCCATACAGTTTCTTTATTGTGTTGAAAATCAATTAGCTACTTGATTATTAATGTTGTAAAACAAAGGTGATTATAATGATTAACCCTAACTGTGTGTACTTAAATGAAGAGCTGACCTAGATCAATCTTGGAGTACTTAACATCCTAGAAAGGATGAGAGAGAGGGAGAGAGAGAGGAATGCTTACATAATTAAGCCCTATTTCTCTCATTATGAATAAAATATGTAATTAGGATTTGATCCATAATAATGAGATCATGAAACCCTAATTGAAAAGATTATTGAGTCCTAACCCTAATTTAGGGCAAAGCTGAGTGAAACCCTAATCTAGGGTGATGATGTAATCCTAAATTGGGTAATGAGGTGGGAGAAACCCTACTCGGATGTGAGTGGTAAACCCTAATCCCTAAAATAGGGTAAAGATATATTGGAATGTCATATTCTAGAAGCATGGTCCTAGCCATCTCCTGTAGTGACCTATTCTTTCTCTCTACTGCCCCATTTTGTTGAGGTGTACGAGGAGAAGAGAAATTGTGCGAGTAACCAGATTTTTCACAAAACCGCTCAAAAAGATCATTTTCAAACTCTCCCCCATGGTCACTACAGATAGAAACAATCTAGCAAGAAGCTTCATTTTCAAATCATTTCAAAAAAATTAGAGAAAAAATCTAGAGTATCACTTTTAAAAACGAGAAAGAATGTCCAAGTATAGTGAGAGAAATCATCGAAAATCACAAGACAATACTTGGAACCACGAAGCGTTTGAGTTCTCATAGGTCAGAATAGATCAATATGAAGAAGCTCAAGATCTCTTTTGGTACTAATGACTCCTTTGGATTTGAAGGAGGACTTGGTTTTCTTGCCTTGTGTATAAGGTTGGAATTCCTCATCCTTTTCAAAATCCAATTTGGGAAGTCCTCGAATGAATTCCTTTTTGCTCAATTTCTTCATTTGATGCATATTCACATGACCCAACCAGGGATGCCAAAGAGAAATATCATTTTTATCCACAACTAAGCATCTATCAAGTACGGGATTTAGAGCATCAAGCACAATAACATAAAGATTACCATTTCTAGTTCCCTTATATATATCATTGTAAGTGAGGGAATCTAGAAGCAAACATTCTAAAGAGGTGAAAAGAACAAGATAACCATTATCACAAAGTTGTCTTACACTTATCAAGTTGTGATGTAGGCCATCAACAAGCAAACCATTTTTAATACTTAGCTCGTTGCCTACATCACCCTCACTTATTACCTTACCCTTTTTGTTGTCCCCGAAGGTAATTGATCCTCCTTTCTTTTTCATGAATTTGTTGAAATGGCTGATTTCACCAGTCATATGCTTTGAGCAGCCATTATCAATAATCCACCTTCTTTTGACCTGCATGAAAGAAGGATGTCGGTACCCAACTCAAATTTTGGGGTCTGGGGTTAACTTGGGGACCTATTTCATCTTTGGGTTGATCCCCTTTGGCTTGTAAGGACAATAAGTAGAGTAATGATCATCACATTTACAATGAACACATACCATTGGGTTCTTAGAGCCAAAAGTCTCTCCATGGAAGGAAGGAGGTTCCACACTCTTCTTCTTACCCTTACTCTTGTTCTTATTCTTACCCTTAGGAGCAGTCCCATCATATCCTAAACCACTAGTACCAATTCATTTGGTAGAGTGTTCCAGGATAGCATTAAGGGATTTGTTTCCCATAAGAAAATTTTGCAAAGAAGCTCTTAATTTAGCATTATCATCACTAAGATTAATGACAGTAGAAGATGAGCTAGCATGATCATCTCTAGCATGCAACATGTCAACCTCTAAATAGAGGGCTTTAGTATGAAAAGAATCAATTCTAAAGTAGTGTTAGCTACCTCATTACTTTTCAAAATAGTTCTAGAGGATAGAGTATTAACTTGAGCAAGCAACTTAGAATTTTTAGATTTAAGCAAAAGAATTTCTTTTTGATAAGCATGAGTTTCTTGCTTCCTAGCTTCATCAATGAGGTTAAGTTCTACATTTTTAGTTTTAAGAACATATGTAATGACCCTGACCTGGGTTATGAGGTAACCCTATTTGTTTTAGATAAGTAAGTTGCTTATAACTTGAATATAATCCTATAAAGTGTTTTGCTATCAGGTAACAAACTTATGTTTCAATTTGGTCTTGTTTGAATAATGTTGGTGACTTGTGTACCAATTTTGGTGCAAGTTGTAATTTACCCAAAATATAGGGTTGATATGCAAATTACCACCTCTAGAGTGTCCCTACTCCCTCCTAGTATCATTTAGAGGAGACAGAAATAATGAGGCACCATGTTTGAATCAATTATGAGTGATGGTATCTTGGTGATGAAAAGACCAAGAAAGGGGTTTGAATGGAAACCCTAATTTGAGCTTGTATTAAGTGTATGGGGTTATAGTGTTAAATGGGAATCCCTATCGACCAAGGAGCCAAGGAGGAGACCCCCATATCGTGTTGTTAACTCTTTGAATTTTAAAAAACTAGCTAAGCACCTCAATAAAGCAATGGATATCGGCTTGCAACTTTCCTTGGGAAAGGTTGAAATTGAGAATATAATAATGTGAGTGGAAGTGGCTTGTCCTAGAAGATAACCAAAGGGGGCGACCCTTATCCCTTGCATTATCCTCAAGTTTTTATTTTGCATGGCAAGATAAAGATGGAGTGAATGAAATTACATGTGTCAATCCATGCATGTCCATGTGGCACCTAGTAGTAGTAAATTGATGACACCTCATATACACACTTTTTCATGAACCTCAAGTATATATACCCTTCCTTTCACCCCTAAGTGAACTTTTTCGAATCCTACCACCTCCTTGCTCTTAGATATCGTGCATGGAGTCTTGGTATCATGCATGGGTGAAGTGGTATCGTTCATAAGGCCTTGGTATCGGCCATAGCAAGTGATATCGGCCATAGCAAGTGATATCGGCCATAGCAAGTGATATTGGCCATAGCAAATTGATATCGGCCATAATGGAGTTATATTGGCCACAAGTGAAGGGGATATTGGCCACAAGTGAGGGCATATCGTGCATGAGTAGTGAGGTATCATGCAAAGGTTCTAAGGAGCAAGAAGGAGCTCAAATCTTAACCCTAAGGTAAGGCCATGATCATCTTCAACCTTGGATTGAAGCAGCGATATAGGGTTATGATCTTTCTTTCTTTCCTTCTTCACCAAGTGCTTAACTATGGTGATTTCTTGTCTATGGAGGAGTTGTGAATGAGCCCTGGACCTTGGAGAAGTTCTTCTTCAACCTTATGACGTGAAGCTTTGGAGCTTGGAGCATTGAAGTTGTTCACAAGGCGGGTTATATAACTTGAACTCAACCATGTTATTATTCATCACCTAAATTGCTATGCTTAAATGAACTACTTTAAATTCTGAAATATTCTAAAATGGTTGATGAAATTATAAGTTCTAGTAGTTGCTTAGACCTGTTATCCTTATACTAGAACAAGTAGAATGAAGGTCTAGAGGTTGAAGATGATGGTATCACCATATAAAGTGATATCGGGTTCAAGCACACAAGCAAGCACCTCTAACCCGATATGGTGATGCACCTACTCTACTAAAATGATATGGATATGAGTTTATACTTTCTTGCATGGTATGGTAAGGTAGTATACACCTCTTGGACGATATGAAGTCAAGCATACACCTCAAAAATGATATTGGGTTAAGCACACACCTTTTTGTTCTATATGGTGTGAAGCACACACACACCTCTTTGCCCGATATGGTGTAGAGAATACACACACCTCTTTGCCCGATATGGTCTGAAGCACACACACACCTCTTTTCCCGATATGGTGTGAAGCATACACATACCTCTTTGCCCGATATGGTGTGAAGCATACACACGCCTCTTTGCCCGTTATGGTGTGAAGCGCGCACACAGCTCTTTGCCCGATATGGTGTGAAGCATACACACACCTCTTTGCCCGATATGGTGTGGAGTAAGCACACACCTCTTTGCCTGATATGGTGGAAGCACCTAATTCCAATACACTTGATTGAGTGATACATGTAGTATGTTATGTCAAATGATACTTTAAGACATGAAGGGTTTTATGCATTTTGATAGATATGGGCCAATGTACCTTGAGAGAAGGGTTGAGCCAACCTAATGGTGTAGGATGTAAGAAATAACCTAGTAAGGATGAAAGAGAAACTTATACTTGTTTAATACTCATGTAATGAGTATACATTGATACTCCTATTATGTGTGGAGTATGAATTAGGGTTGTGATTCTTGATGAATGTACTTGAAAACCCTAGTTATCTTAAAAAGGGAAACCTTGACCCTAATGAAGGGTAATGATGTGATTTGAAACTACATTTGGTTAATAAAGGGGAATCCTTAACCATATTGAAACCATGTTGATAGCATGAGATAATGAGCATAGCTAAGTATGAGCTGTGATGTTTCATATAATACCAATTATATGGGCCTTGTGAGCCATGCGATTAGTTGTTGCCTAGTAATAGGTAACATGATGTTTAATGGGCCTTGTGAACCATGTGGTTAGTTGTTACCTAGTGAGAGGTAACAAGATGTTTAATGGGCCTTGTGAGCCATGTGGTTAATTTTTACCTAGTGAGAGGTAACAAGATGTTTAATGGGTCTTGTGAACCATGTGGTTAGTTGTTGCCTAGTGAAAGGTAACAAGATGTTTAATGGGCGTTGTGAGCCATGAGAATAGTTGTTGCCTAGTGAGAGGTAACAAGATGTTTATAAAAGTCTCATGTAATAAATGATAATGTTCAAAATAAACCAGGAAATGGAAACTTAGTAACATAATAATAATAATAAATGGATATAATAATAATAATAAAATCTTGATCATACATGCTTTATGCTTATAAACAAATAAGGGCTATAGAGTTTTGAATATGCTTAAATGAGATAAGAGGTATACTTGTATTATATAAAGGATGTGAATAAGTATGATGGCTTGGCCAAGGTAATGACTAGTAAAGGTGATGTGGTATTCAATGATGAGATGCATAGGATTGGCATAGTCCAATGCCTGGAATAGATGCATAGGATTGGCATAGTCCAATACATGGAATAGATGCACATGATTGGTAATAATCCAATACCTGGAATAGATGCACATGATTGGTCATAGCCCAATACCTGTAATAATTGCACAGGATTGGTAATAACCTAATACCTGGAATAATTGCACAAGATTGGTCATAACCCAATACCTGGAATAATTGCACAACATTGGTAATAACCCAATACCAGGAATAATGTCACAAGATTGGTCATAACCCAATACCTGGAATAATTTCACAGGATTGGTAATAACCCAATACCTGGAATAATTGCACAGGATTGGTCATAACCCAATACATGGAATAATTGCATAGGATTGGTCATAACCCAATACATGGAATAATTGCACATGATTGGTCATAACCCAATACCTGGAATAATGTCACATGATTGGTCATAACCCAATACCTAGAATAATTGCACAAGATTGGTAATAACCCAATACTTGGAATAATTTCACAGAATTGGTTATAACTCAATACCTAGAATAATTACATAGGACTGGTAATAACCCAATACCTGAAATAATGTCACAGGATTGGTCATAACCCAATACCTGGAATAATTACACATGATTGATAATAACCCAATACCTGGAATAATTGCACAGGATTGGTAATAACCCAATACCTGGAATAATTACACTGGATTGGTAATAACCCAATGCCTGGAATAATTGCACAGGATTGGCATAGTCAATACCTGGAATAGTTGCACAGGATTGGCATAGTCCAATACCTAGAATAGTTGCACAAGATTGGCATAGTCCAATGTCTGGATTAGTTGCACATGATTGGT
This sequence comes from Alisma plantago-aquatica, assembly GCA_963693085.1. NCBI lineage: Eukaryota > Viridiplantae > Streptophyta > Magnoliopsida > Alismatales > Alismataceae > Alisma > Alisma plantago-aquatica. The sequence continues at coordinate 1,377,812,858 of OY856412.1, forward strand.
ATAGTCCAATGCATGGACATAATATAATGATGTATACTCACATGACTGGTACAATTCAATATCTGGCTAACAGTGTGACACACCGATCACAAAAACATAATTTACTTAAGAGGAAGCGTTCGTTAGCAGCGGATTACCGAAAAATCACTAAAAATTAAAACATTTTACAGAGAGGTCCACACATAGGAAAACTCTTTCACAAAGAACTGAAGTAATTTAATTGCATACTAGTTTACAAGTACATGCCTTGTATCACCTTTTTCTGAGAATTACAAGCATTAACTGCCCTGATAAACTAAACACATGCAGTATAAAATCTCGAGGCACTGATCCAAAATCTCAAAAGAACTAAGTACTACTCCGAGGACCTGAGAGTACAGAGACGACACATAGGACTCTATGTACATCTATACAAGGCATATCATCCAGTGTCTCCACCTGAGAATTCACTGCTGTCCCTGCTGCTGTTGTTGCTATCCTTCACCTACTGAAGGATTCCTGCCTCCTCGTCTGCGTCCACCTAAAAATGTGGTTCCCACGGGGGTGAGACAATTGTAAATTGCCCCAGCGAGAGATATAACTCTCTGCCAGAAACATTATTATTACAATTTAATAAGATAAAACTGATCAGAGGATTCATAATTGTTCAACATCAGTTAATTCATTGCCTAACATATTAGAACATTCTTCTTATCTAAAGCATTGCAGCTATAACCTGATAGAGCAGCATGTCACTTATCCAATAAGAAGTTAAAACACATGTATAACATTGATCCTTCTAGGATCTACTAAACAGAGTAGCATCAACCCTTTATCATGGGTATTCAACCTTTAGGTTATCATAGAACACTTGTTACCACTTCTTAGGTAACTAATGCCTTCACGTCATCTGACCAAGGACATTATGATTCTTGCTACACAAAGCATTCCACATAGTTCACAAAGCTCATACCACCTCTTGTTACCCCTTAATAGGAAACAAGGCATATTATGGCTTAGGAAGCCCATACATAATTCCAATAATTAAAACACCATATGGCACACAGGGCTCATGAATTTTAGATTACCTCTCACTAAGCATCAAAGCATATGAAGGCTTACAAGGCCTATAAAACATTTTCAATATACAGAGCATCATAGCTCATACCTGGCTATGCTCATCATCTCAACATACATGCATGATTAGTACTCAAGATAACAATTATATCCATTATATATCAGTACCATGCAATACAAGGGTTTTCTTATTACATTAATAACTCATCACTCTATATTTGAGCTTCACATAGGCTCACTCTGTGTTAGGACTTCACATAGCATCACCCTGTGTTAGGGTTTCACATAGCATTACCCTGTATTAGGGTTTATTATATCCTATTACCCAATTTAGGGTTAGGATGCACTGTTCACTTTAGATTAGGGTTTATCATGTCCTTTTACCCAAATTAGGGTTTAGTGTAGCATTACATAACATCACCCTAGATTAGGGTTATGTATCACATTCATCACCCTGTATTAGGGATTACACATTATTACCCTAAATTAGGGTTTTCCATAAATAACCATTTAGGTTCTCAAGATCATATTATTAATGATCAAGTCCTATTTCATTGCTTCACATAGCTAGGAGCCAATATTGATAACATAAGTATTCAATCATACTTATTTATTCTCCTCATTCATCATTAAATGAATTTTCAACACAAAGTATGAGTTTCTCTCTCATCTTTACTAGAATATGATTGTATCAAAGTTTATTGATTTGGATTAACCTTTTCATAAGGCATGTTATCCTACAATTATCAAAGTGTATTACATCTCAATGTAACAATTGACATGACACACTTCATGTGTCACTCATCCAGATATGTTGGATTTAAAACACATCAAGGTATATTAGTCTTGAGGTGTTGGATGTGATATTTATCATATCTTGATGTATCACTTCCCTTATCACCTTTATCTTACTTGAGTTCATCCACTTAGCTTGTATTAGGGTATTCCCCATCCCAATACTTTATGCACCAGTTCATCACATTTATCATGTAATGTATTGGTCATAGGTCACTTATTTAGAATATGCAACCATTACCAATGATATGGGCTTATCTTTGAATTGAGGCATTATTGATGTAAGGTTATCCATTAACCCATCCCTTTAGGTGTTTCACTTATTATCAAATTAGTCACTATTTCATTATTAGGAATAGGGTTTCCCATCTTTGTCAATTAGGGTTCACATAACATCTTACCACATTGGGGTCTCACATCACATCACCCAATGTTAGGGGTTCACATAGCATTACCTTGTATTAGGGTTTCATATATCTTTACCCTAGTTTAGGGATTAGGGTTTACCACTCACATCCGAGTAGGGTTTATCCTACCTCATTACCCAATTTAGGGTTACATCATCACCCTAGATTAGGGTTTCACTCAACTTTGCCATAAATTAGGGCCAGGACTCAATAATCTTTTCAATTAGGGTTTCATGATCTCATTATAATGGATCAAACCCTAATTACATATTTTATTCAAAATGAGAGAATTAGGGATTAATTATGTAAGCATTCCTCTCTCTCTACCTCTCTCTCATCCTTTCTAGGATGTTAAGTACTCCAAGATTGATATAGGTCAGCTCTTCATTTAAGTACACACAGTTAGTGTTAATCATTATAATCACCTTTGTTTTACAACATTAATAATCAAGTAGCTAATTGATCTTTAATCATATTAAGTGTCCAAATGGTTTGACCAATTGAACCTCAAATGGTCTTGGTCACTTAGACCTCAAACGGTCTTGGTCACTCAGACCTAGAATGATTTGAAACCGTTTAAGCAACATAATAAAGAAACTGTATGGACAATTTACACATGAAACCACTTGGGTCTCCAAACGGTTTGAGACCGTTTGGTCTCAAATGGTCTTAACACCGTTTGGTCCAAACTCTCTCAAAACTGAATGAACCAAAAAGGTCTTCCATCACTTTATCAATTTAGGTTTTCAATCATTAAACCATCTATCAATTGAACTACTGATTTATTCTTCAATTGAACCATTGAATCACCCTTCAATTGGACCTTCAATTAGGGTTTTGAACCCAATTGAACTAGGGTTTATAATCAGGAAACCATCACTTAGGGTTTTGAAATCGAGGAACCATCAATGGTTGACATTGTGGAACTAGTTCGATTGCAATCATTGAATAACCACTTAGCTATGTCATGACCTGACCTCAAACAGTCTTGAGGTCATTTAGATGACCTCCAAACGGTCTTGAGACCATTTGACTCAAACCATCATTGAAATCTATGACATTCAATTAGGGTTTGCATCATTGAATCAATCATCAATTGAGTTATTGATTGTATTTCAATTTGATATCACTAGATCTTCAACCATCCAATCATACTTCATCATAGACTTCCAAATGGTCTTGGTTGACCTCCAAACGGTCGTGAGACCGTTTGGGTTAGTCAACCCAAAAAATAAACCAATCAATTTAGAATTTCAGCACTCAACCCTATTAGGGTTTGCAATTGGTAGATTGTCCATATATTGAATTAATCACTTGGATCCATTATATCATCATCCAACATGTACTAGGGTCATGACCTCAAACGGTCAACCCATCCAAATGGTTTGGGATCCAAACCTCCAAACGGTTTGCTAACCATTTGGACCAAAGTCTTAAAATCGTTTGCAATAGATATTTGTGGAGGTGTGTGCTTATGATGATGTCATCATCATTAAGCTATAAACCCACGAAGCTTGTTGTGATTTTCATGGTGATTGCATCAATCAACCGAATAAAAATCCGTGTTCAAGTTATATAACCCGCCTTCAATTGAGCTTCAAATCTCCAAGCTCACGTCAACAATGGTGGATGCAACTCCTTTCACTATCCCAAGGCTCGTCCTCAAGCTTTGAGTGAAAAGGAATGGTTAGAATTGAAGATGTGATTGAGATAAGAAGAAATCATGCATTGATTTTCAATTTCCACCATGGAATCATGGTTGAAAGTGATCAAGAAGCTTACATACAGGTTATAACTCATCCTCCTATTTCTCCTTAGTCCCCTTGAGCTCGTCCAAGGCAAGGAAGAAGAAAAATCTAAAAAAGATCATTGGTTGAGTGGAAAAGAGAGTATATATAAAGGAAATTTCTAGGAGAGAGAAAGTTGAAAGCAATCCTTCAACTTTCCAAAACATGCAACACACTCCCCTCTTTCCCTTGTGCACGAAGGCACCTTCCCTTGCCTTTACTTCCCTTTCACTATCCTCAATTTAAACGAAAAGCAAATTAAGCACCTTAACCCTTATAATAATAATATCCAAAAATTAGTGGATATTACTTTTCTTTATTTTATGTGAGTGGATTATCCACTTGCTTTGAGATATTTCGTGGCCTTTGCAAGGCAAAAGAACGTACACACTTATCTAATTTCAACCATTACCATTTTGGTTGAAGGGCACTTCAATTAACATATTTATTTTTGCATTAATTTGAAGTAAAGTTCCAATTATGCTTAAATCTTGATTATTTTAATATCAAGATTCTCTCTCCTCCAAAATGATACAAATGAGATGCCCCTCTCATTTTATTTTCTATAAATGATGCCAAGAAACATTAAGGACTATTTTGAAGTGGTAATTTGCATATTGAACCCTGGGTTTTGGGCAAATTGCACATTACTCCAAAACTGGGTTTTAATGCACAAACATTACTTTATCAGCTCTTTCTTGGTATTCAGGCTTTCACTAGACATACCTCTGCATCATCTTCATTCTTATAATGCTTCAACACATGAGGAACATATTATCATGTAACATTTGCAATTTAAACCCTCAACTTGGTTAATTTACACTTTTGTCCAACACAAGAAAAATATCATTTCAACATTATTTAAAAAAACTAAAATTGAAATGTGAGTTCCTCTTGAGCCTTAACTACTTTTCAAAAGATAAGAGAAATCATAGAATCCACTTTATTAAGCAAAACATCTAGGGTTAAAGCATAACCCAGGTCAGGGATGTTACAAATTATAAATCACTAACAAGGATTTCGCCCCCGAAATCCCAGGAAAAGGAGAGACAGATTTTATTCATTTATCATACCATCAAGTCTCCACATAACATATTAATGTCATGGAGATATCATCGATCTTTAATCCACACTAAGTTCTTCCACACATGGTTATTCTAAGGAAATACTTTTAGCTTGATACATTTTCCACCATAATTACAATTGTTCCTTCCATTAGTTCAGACTTATCAATGTTTATGTTTATGCAGAGCATAAACCCCTAACATATGACGTCCATATTATTTTATGTAACTAGATTGATTTCACAGTTGGCCAATATATATAACCAACATAAATCATCTATTATATCTTAGATACCAGAATCCTTACTTTGGTATTCATCATATGTGTTGAGAACACATCTCATCCTTATCATATCCATTTCTCTGTTGTTACCACCAAGAGTACACATGCACAAGGTATTTCTTATATTTTAGGCCATTGCTTGTTCCATATATCATTATCTTGGAAACAAAGTCCAAAGCAAACAGATACTTTTCTAAGTATCCATCAACGGATTATTTCTAATCCATGTACATCAAATGTCATAGTACTTAATTGATTGTCATGTTAATGAAAGAAAGAAACATAAAGGAACATACTCCTTTCATTACTCAAGGTTGTTTATCAAAGGGAAAAACATATATATATATATATATATATATATATATATATATATATATTTAACAGAGGTAATCCACTCAGCAATCCTTTACTTATTTGGGAAAGTTCACTTAGCAATTCCTATGTAATTGAGAAAGTTTACTTAGCAATTCCTCATTAGTTGGGAAAGTTCACTTAGCACTTCCTCATTAGTTGGGAAAGTTCACTTAGCACTTCCTCATTAGTTGGGAGAGTTCACTTAGCACTTCCTCATTAGTTGGGAAAGTTCACTTAGCACTTCCTCATTAGCTGGGAAAGTTCACTTAGCACTTCCTCATTAGTTGGGAAAGTTCACTTAGCACTTCCTCATTAGTTGGGAAAGTTTACTTAGCAATCCTTATTTAGTTAGAAAAGTTCACTTAGAAATTATTATATTATTGGGAAAGTTCACTTCAGCAATCCCTATGTTATTGGGAAAGTTCACTTAGCATTCCCTATGTTATTGGGAAAGTTCACTTTAGCAATCCCTATGTAATTGGGAAAGTTCACTTTAGCAATCCCTATGTAATTGGGAAAGTTCACTTTAGCAATCCCTATGTAATTGGGAAAGTTCACTTAGCAATCCCTATGTTATTGGGAAAGTTTACTTTAGCAATCCATATGTAATTGGGAAAGTTCACTTTAGCAATGCCTATGTAATTGGGAAAGTTCACTTTAGCAATCCCTATGTAATTGGGAAAGCTCACTTAGCAATCCCTATGCAATTTCATTATACTCATTAGATTGTTTCAGAATGACTACTTGATCAGAGTAATCAGAAAGATCACAATCTAGGAGTTCCATACTTGCCCTATCTCCAATAATCATATACCTGGCCAGGGTATACAAGTAGTGAGATTAGGTAGTATGCACTTTATTTATTATCATGTTCCTCACTTTTCATTTCATTATACATACATGATTTTCTATTCCTGGATTTTCTTTAGGCTTCACCTCTATATCTCATCTTTTATCACACAGATAAGAGATATTATAAAGTATTTTAAGGAATACTGAGTAAAATGTAAATTCTCATCTTCCTTGTGTCCTTATAGGACTAGTCAAAGGAAGTTAAAAAACAACTACTTTCTTATTTTTAACACATAGAATCATGAAATGAAATATCAGAATGAATCTATTTCATTTGACATGTCACAACCCGAGGGTTGACTATTGCATCTGATTGATTCATTACATAAAACCTCGCAGTTGCTGGTTGTTGACCACGTGCTTGATTGTTAGGTGTTGATGAACCAGCTTGGGACGCTTGTCCTCGTCCTCTATTGTTACTAGAAAACTGTCTCCTTTGTGAGCCTTGTTGACTCTGCCTTAGAGGTAGAGTCGTCATCGAATTCTCGTCTGGACAATCCTTTGCTAGATGTCCCGGTTGTCTACATTGGTAACAGACCCTGGTCGCAAAATAGGGTCAGTGAGATCCAGTCACGAATGTTGATGCTATGTCGGGGGTTCTACTTAGAGCAATACTACGGTCCCTACCACTACTTGATGTCCATTGCGTCTGGGTATGGAATCTCGATGGTGTTGTCGATGCAGAAAATCTCAGCTTCTTAAAACATTCAGATCCTTGTCCTTAAAACTAAGTGTATGCCTTCTTGCCACTGCTCTATCATTTCTTGATTTCAAACCTTTCTATCCTCCTTACTGACTCCACAAAAGTGGCAAACCTCTCCCTATTCTCTAAAGCAGACACAGGAGTGGTCAGTTCAGCGTTCAACCCCTTCTCAAAACGTCGAATTCTTTCCTCATCATTAACTGCCATATGCAGACAAAATCATAACAGCTCCATGAACTTTGCTTCATACTCGCTAACGTTCATCTGTCCTTGTATGATCCTCTCAAATTGAGAGATCTTCTCATATAGATACGTCTTAGGGAAGTATCTACTGTGAATTCTCGTTGGAATACCTTCCATCCAATTTCTTCACTTGGCCTCTTATCTTCTTCTATAATCCACCAGTGACCAACACTCCCTTTTAGGAGGTACACTACATGTCTTACCTTCTCGGCTTTAGGAATATCAAGGATCCTAAAAGCCTTCTCCAGCTCCGTTAGCCAAAAATCAACATCTTCTGGATCAGATGTACCAGCATAATCTATGGCTCCAACTCGACGAAGTCTCTCAAAAGTCTTGTCGGCTCCCTGTCCCTCATTATGGGCTGGTGCCCTAGGTGCAGGTGGTGGCATCCTGTCTGCCATGTGTGTCATGGTTGCCATAAATTGGCCGAACATGGTATGGAAGGATGGATTTTCTATCACAGCCGGGTCAATATGGGGCTGTTCAGGTAGAGGCCCTTCCCTATTCTGGTTTCTTGCACCTCCTCCTGGTGCAGCAACACTGCTATCAGCAGCGTGTTCTTCGTGTGTCCCAGACAGCTTCAAGTTTTTCTTCTCCTCCTATATGAGTAGAAGTCACTATCATATGAACTGGAAGACACAAGAACAGACTCAACATCTTAATCCTATGTCTTTGTAGACTCAACGAACCTAGAGCTCTAATACCACTAAATTGTGTCACACCGATCACAAAAAAATAATTTACTTAAGCGAAAGCGTTCGTTAGCAGCGGATTACCAAAAAATCACTAAAAATTAAAACCATTTTACAGAGAGGTCCACACATAGGAAAACTCTTTCACAAAGAACTGAAGTAATTTAATTACATAATAGTTTACAAATACATGCCAAGTATCATATTTTTCTGAGAATTACAAGCATTAACTGCCCTGATAAACTAAACACATGCAGTATAAAATCTTGAGGCACTGAGCCAAAATCTCAAAAGCACTAACTACTACTCTGAGGACCTGAGAGTACAGAGACGACACATAGGACTCGATGTACATCTATACAAGGCATATCAGCCAGTGTCTCCCCCTGAGAATTCACTGCTGTCCCTACTGCTGTTGTTGCTATCCTTCACCTACTGAAGGATTCCTGCCTCCTCGTCCACATCCACCTAAAAATGTGGTTCCCACGGGGGTGAGACAATTGTAAATTGCCCCAGTGAGAGATATAACTCTCCACCAGAAACATTATTATTGCAGTTTAATAAGATAAAACTGATCAGAGGATTCATAATTGTTTAACATCAGTTAATTCATTGTCTAACATATTAGAACATTCTTCTTATCTAAAGCTTTGCAGCTATAACCTGATAGAGCAGCATGTCACTTATCCAATAAGAAGTTAAAACACATGTATAACATTGATCCTTCTAGGATCTACTAAACAGAGTAACATCAACCCTTTATCATGGGTATTCAACCTTTATGTTATCATAGAACACTTGTTACCACTTATTAGGTAACTAATGCCTTCAAGTCATCTGACCAAGGACATTATGATTCTTGCTACACAAAGCATTCCACATAGTTCACAAAGCTCGTACCACCTCTTGTTACCCCTTAATAGGCAACAAGGCATATTATGGCTTAGGAAGCCCATACATAATTTCAATAATTAAAACACCATATGGCACACAGGGCTTAAAATTTTAGATTACCTCTCACTAAGCATCAAATCATATGAAGGCTTACAAGGCCTATAAAACATTTTCAATATACAGAGCATCATAGCTCATACCTGCATGATTAATACTCAAGATAACAATTATATCCATTATATATCAGTACCATGCAATAAAAGGGTTTTCTTATTACATTCAGCACTCATCACTCTGTATTTGAGCTTCACATAGGCTCACTCTGTGTTAGGACTTCACATAGCATCACCCTGTGTTAGGGTTTCACATAGCATTACCCTGTATTAGGGTTTATTATATCCTATTACCCAATTTAGGGTTAGGATGCACTATTCACTCTAGATTAGGGTTTATCATGTCCTTTTACCCAAATTAGGGTTTACTGTAGCATTACATAACATCACTTTGGATTAGGGTTTTGTATCACATTCATCACCCTGTATTAGGGATTACACATCATTACCCTGAATTAGGGTTTTCCATAAATAACCATTTAGGTTCTCAAGATCATATTATTAATGATCAAGTCCTATTTCATTGCTTTACACAACTAGGAGCCAATATTGATAACATAAGTATTCAATCATAGTTATTTATTCTCCACATTCATCATTAAATGAATTTTCAACACAAAGTATGAGTTTCTCTCTCATCTTTACTAGAATATGATTGTATCAAAGTTTATTGATTTGGATGAACCTTTTCATAAGGCATGTTATCCTACACTTATCAAAGTGTGTTACATCTCAATGTAACAATTGACATGACACACTTCATGTGTCACTCATCCAGATATGTTGGATTTAAAACACATCAAGGTATATCAGTCTTGAGGTGTTGGATGTGATATTTATCATATCTTGATGTATCACTTCCCTTATCACCTTTATCTTACTTGAGTTCATCCACTTAGCTTGTATTAGGGTATTCCCCATCCCAATACTTTATGCACCAGTTCATCACATTTATCATGTAATGTATTGGTCATAGGTCACTTATTTAGAATATGCAACCATTACCAATGATATGGGCTTATCTTTGAATTGAGGCATTATTGATGTAAGGTTATCCATTAACCCATACCTTTAGGTGTTTCACTTATTATCAAATTAGTCACTATTTAATTATTAGGAATAGGGTTTCCCATCTTTGTCAATTAGGTTTCACATAACATCTTACCACATTTGGGTCTCACATCACATCACCCAATGTTAGGGCTTCACATAGCATTACCTTGTATTAGGGTTTCATATATCTTTACCCTATTTTAGGGATTAGGGTTTACCACTCACATCCGAGTAGGGTTTATCCTACCTCATTACCCAATTTAGGGTTATATCATCACCCTAGATTAGGGTTTCACTCAGCTCTGCCCTAAATTAGGGTCAGAACTCAATAATCTTTTCAATTAGGGTTTCATGATCTCATTATTATGGATCAAACCCTAATTACATATTTTATTCATAATGAGAGAATTAGGGCTTTATTATGTAATCATTCCTCTCTCTCTCCTTCTCTCTCATCCTTTCTAGGATGTTAAGTACTCCAAGATTTATCTAGGTCAGCTCTTCATTTAAGTACACACTGTTAGGGTTAATCATTATAATCACCTTTGTTTTACAACATTAATAATCAAGTAGCTAATTGATCTTTAATCATATTAAGTGTCCAAATGGTTTGACCAATTGAACCTCAAATGGTCTTGGTCACCTAGACCTCAAACGGTCTTGGTCACTCAGACCTAGAATGATTTGAAACTGTTTAAGCAACAGAATAAAGAAAATGTATGGACAATTTACACATGAAACCACTTGGGTCTCCAAACGGTTTGAGACCGTTTGGTCTCAAACGGTCTTGAGACCATTTGATCCCAAATGGTCTTGAGACCGTTTGGACTCAAACGGTCTTAAGACCGTTTGGTCCAAACTCTCTCAAAACCGAATGAACCAAAAAGGTCTTCCGTCACTTTATCAATTTAGGTTTTCAATCATTAAACCATCTATCAATTGAACTACTGATTTATTCTTCAATTGAACCATTGAATCACCCTTCAATTGGACCTTCAATTAGGGTTTTGAACCCAATTGAACTAGGGTTTATAATCAAGAAACCACCACTTAGGGTTTTGAAATCGAGGAACCATCAATGGTTGACATTGTGGAACTAATTTGATTGCAATCATTGAATAACCACTTAGCTATGTCATGACCTAACCTCAAACGGTCTTGAGGTCATTTGGATGACCTCCAAATGGTCTTGAGACCATTTGAATCAAACAATCATTGAAATCTATGACATTCAATTAGGGTTTGCATCATTGAATCAATCATCAATTGAGCTATTAATTGTATTTCAATTTGATATCACTGGATCTTCAACCATCCAATCATACTTCATCATAGACTTACAAATGGTCTTGGTTGACCTCCAAACGGTCGTGAGACTGATAAACCAATCAATTTAGAATTTCAGCACTCAACCCGATTAGGGTTTGCAATTGGTAGATTGTCCATATATTGAATTAATCACTTGGATCCATTATATCATCATCCAACATGTACTAGGGTCCTGACCTCAAACGGTCAACCCATCCAAACGGTTTTGGATCCAAACCTCCAAACAGTTTGCAAACCGTTTGGACCAAAGTCTTAAAAAATTGTTTGCAATAGATACTTGGTGGAGGTGTGTGCTTATGATGATGTCATCATCATCAAGCTAGAAACCCACAAAGCTTGCTGTGATTTTCATGCTGATTGCATCAATCAACCGAATAAAAATTCGGGTTGAAGTTATATAACCCGCCTTCAATTGAGCTCCAAAGCTCCAAGCTCACATCAACAATGGTGGATTCAACTCCTTTCACTATTCCAAGGCTCGTCCTCAAGCTTTGAGTGAAAAGGAATGGTTAGAATTGAAGATGTGATCGAGATAAGAAAAAATCATGCATTGATTTTCGATTTCCACAATGGAATTAGGGTTGAAAGTGATCAAGAAGCTTACATATAGGTTAGAACTCGTCCTCCTATTGCTCCTTCGTCCCCTTGAGCTCGTCCAAGGCAAGGAAGAAAGAAAAATCTGAAAAAGATCATTGGTTGAGTGGAAAAGAGAGTATATATAAAGGAAATTTCTAGGAGAGCAAAATTTGAAAGCAATCCTTCAACTTTATAAAACATGCAACACACTCCCCTATTTCCCTTGTGCACTAAGGCACCTTCCCTTGCCTTTAATTCCCTTTCACTATCCTCAATTTAAAAGAAAAGCAAATTAAGCACCTTAACCCTTATAATAATAATATCCAAAAATTAGTGGATATTACTTTTCTTTATTTTATGTGAGTGGATTATCCACTTGCTTTGAGATATTTCGTGGCCTTTGCAAGGAAAAAGAACGTACAAACTTATCTAATTTCAACCATTACCATTTTGGTTGAAGGGCACTTCAATTAACATATTTATTTTTGCATTAATTTGAAGTAAAGTTCCAATTATGCTTAAATCTTGATTATTTTAATATCAAGATTCTCTCTCCTCCAAAATGATACAAATGAGACGCCCCTCTCATTTTCTTTGCTATAAATGATTCCAAGAAACATTAGGGACTATTTTGAAGTGGTAATTTGCATATTGAACCCTGGGTTTTGGGCAAATTGCACATTACTCCAAAACTGGGTTTTAATGCACAAACATTACTGTATCAGCTCTTTCTTGGTATTCAGGCTTTCACTAGCCATACCTCTACATCATCTTCATTCTTATGATGCTTCAACACACGAGGAACATATTATCATGTAAAATTTGCAATTTAACCCCTCAACTTGGTTAATTTTCACTTTTGTCCAACACAAGAAAAATATCATTTCAACATTATTAAAAAAAAACTAAAATTGAAATGGGAGTTCCTCTTCAGCCTTAACTACTTTTCAAAAGATAAGAGAAAGCTTAGAATCCACTTTATTAAGCAAAACATCTAGGGTTAAAGCATAACCCAGGTCAGGTATGTTACAAATTATAAATCACTAACAAGGATTTCGCCCCCGAAATCCTAGGAAAAGGAGAGACATATTTTATTCATTTATCATACCATCAAGTCTCCACATAACATCTTAATGTCATGGAGATATCATAGATCTTTAATCCACATAAAGTTCTTCCACACAGGGTTATTCTAAGGAAATACTTTTAGCTTGATACATTTTTCCACCATAATTACAATTGTTCCTTCCATTAGTTCAACCTGATCAATGTTTATGTTTATGCAGAGCATAAACCCCTAACATATGATGTAAATATTATTTTATGTAACTAGATTGATTTCACAGTTGGCCAATATAGATAACCAACATAAATCATCTATTATATCTCAGATACCAGAATCCTTACTTTGGTATTCATCATATGTGTTGAGAACACATCTCATCCTTATCATATTCATTTCTCTATTGTTACCACCAAGAGTACACATGCACAAGGTATTTCTTTTATTTTAGGATATTGCTTGTTCCATATATCATTATCTTGGAACCAAAGTCCAAAGCAAACTGATACTTTTCTAAGTATCCATCAACAGATTATTTCTAATCCATGTACATCAAATGTCATAGTACTTAATTGATTGTCATGTTAATGAAAGAAAGAAACATAAATGAACATACTCCTTTCATTACTCACGGTTGTTTATCAAAGGGAAAAACATATATATATATTTAACAGAGGTAATCCACTCAGCAATCCTTTACTTACTTGGGAAAGTTCACTTAGCAATTCCTATGTAATTGAGAAATTTTACTTAGCAATTCCTCATTAGTTGGGAAAGTTCCCTTAGCACTTCCTCATTAGTTGGGAAAGTTCACTTAGCACTTCCTCATTAGTTGGGAGAGTTCACTTAGCACTTTCTCATTAGTTGGGAAAGTTCACTTAGCACTTCCTCATTAGTTGGGAAAGTTCACTTAGCACTTCCTCATTAGTTGGGAAAGTTCACTTAGCACTTCCTCATTAGTTGGGAAAGTTCACTTAGCACTTCCTCATTAGTTGGGAAAGTTCACTTAACGCTTCCTCATTAGTTGGGAAAGTTTACTTAGCAATCCTTATTTAGTTAGAAAAGTTCACTTAGCAATTATTATATTATTGGGAAAGTTCACTTCAGCAATCCCTATGTTATTGGGAAAGTTCACTTAGCAATCCCTATGTTATTGGGAAAGTTCACTTTAGCAATCCCTATGTAATTGGGAAAGTTCACTTTAGCAATCCCTATGTAATTGGGAAAGTTCACTTTAGCAATCCCTATGTAATTGGGAAAGTTCACTTAGCAATCCCTATATAATTGGGAAAGTTCACTTAGCAATCCCTTTGTTATTGGGAAAGTTCACTTTAGCAATCCCTATGTAATTGGGAAAGTTCACTTTAGCAATGCCTATGTAATTGGGAAAGTTCACTTTAGCAATCCCTATGTAATTGGGAAAGTTCACTTAGCTATCCCTATGTAATTTCATTATACTCACTAGATTGTTTCAGAATGACTACTTTATTAGAATAATCAGAAAGATCACAATCTAGGAGTTCCATACTTGCCCTATCTCTAATAATCATATACCTGGCCAGGGTATACACATGGTGAGATTAGGTAGTATGCACTTTATTTATTATCATGTTCCTCACTTTTCATTTCATTATACACATAGGATTTTCTATTCCTGGATTTTCTTCAGGCATCACCTTTATATCTTATCTTTTATCACACAGATAAGAGAGATTATAAAGAATTTTAAGGAATACTGAGTAAAATGTAAATTCTCATCTTCCTTGTGTCCTTATAGGACTAGTCAAAGGAAGTTCAAAAACAACTACTATCTTATTTTTAACACATAGAATCATGAAATGAAATATCAGAATGAATCTATTTCATCTGACCTGTCACAACCCGAGGGTTGACTATTGCATCTAATTGATTCATTACATAAAACCTCATAGTTGTTGGTTGTTGACCTTATGCTTGATTGTTAGGTGTTGATGAACCAGCTTGGGACGCTTGTCCTCGTCCTCTATTGTTACTAGAAAACTGTCTCCTTTGTGAGCCTTGCTGACTCTGCCTTGGAGGTAGAGTCATCATCGAATTCCCGTCTGGACAATCCTTTGCTAGATGTCCCGGTTGTCTACATTGGTAACAGACCCTGGTCACAAAATAGGGTCAGTGAGATCCAGTCACCTATGTTGATGCTATGGCAGGGGTTCTACTTAGAGCAATACTATGGTCCCTACCCCTACTTGACGTCCATTGCATCTGGGTATGGAATCTCGATGGTGCTGCCGATGCAGAAAATCTCGGCTTCTTTAAACTTTCAGATCCTTGTCCTTGAAACTAAGTGTATGCCTTCTTGCCACCGCTCTATCATTTCTTGATTTCAAACCTTTCTATCCTCCTTACCGACTCCACAAAAGTGGCAAACCTAGAGCTCTGATACCACTAAATAGTGACACACCGATCACAAAAACATAATTTACTTAAGCGAAAGCGTTCGTTAGCAGCGGATTACTGAAAAATCACTAAAAATTAAAACCATTTTATAGAGAGGTCCACACATAGGAAAACACTTTCACAAAGAACTGAAGTAATTTAATTACATAATAGTTTACAAGTACATGCCATGTATCATCTTTTTCTGAGAATTTCAAGCATTAACTGCCCTGATAAACTAAACACAAACAATATAAAATCTCGAGGCATTGAGCCAAAATCTCAAAAGCACTAACTACTATTCCGAGGACCTGAGAGTACAGAGACGACACATAAGACTCTATGTACATCTATACAAGTCATATCAGCCAGTGTCTCCACCTGAGAATTCACTATTGTCCCTGCTGCTGTTGTTGCTATCCTTCACCTACTGAAAGATTCATGCCTCCTTGTCCGCGTCCACCTAAAAATGTGGTTCCCACGGGGGTGAGACAATTGTAAATTGCCCCAGCAAGAGATATAACTCTCCGCCAGAAACATTATTATTGCAGTTTAATAAGATAAAATTGATCAGAGGATTCATAATTGTTTAACAGTAGTTAATTCATTGTCTAACATATTAGAACATTCTTCTTATCTAAAGCATTGCAGCTATAACCTGATAGAGCAGCATGTCACTTATCCAATAAGAAGTTAAAACACATGTATAACATTGATCCTTCTAGGATCTACTAAACAGAGTAACATGAACCCTTTATCATGGGTATTCAACGTTTAAGTTATCATAGAACACTTGTTACTGCTTATTATGTAACTAATGCCTTCAAGTCATCTGACCAAGGACATTATGATTCTTGCTACACAAAGCATTCCACATAGTTCACAAAGCTCATACCACCTCTTGTTACCCCTTAATAGGAAACAAGGCATATTATGGCTTATGAAGCCCATACATAATTTAAATAATTAAAACACCATATGGCACACAGGGCTCATGAATTTCAGATTACCTCTCACTAAGCATCAAAGCATATGGAGGCTTACAAGGTCTATAAAACATTTTCAATATATAGAGCAGCATAGCTCATACATGGCTATGCTCATCATCTCAACATACCTGCATGATTAGTACTCAAGATAACAATTATATCCATTATATATCAATACCATGCAATACAAGGGTTTTCTTATTACATTCATAACTCATCACTCTGTATTTGAGCTTCACATAGGCTCACTCTGTGTTAGGACTTCACATAGCATCACCCTGTGTTAGGGTTTCACATAGCATTACCCTGTATTAGGGTTTATTATATCCTATTACCCAATTTAGGGTTAGGATGCACTACTCACTTCATATTAGGGTTTATCATGTCCTTTTACCCAAATTAGGGTTTACTGTAACATTACATAACATCACCCTAGATTAGGGTTTTGTATCACATTCATCACCTTGTATTAGGGATTACACATCGTTACCCTGAATTAGGGTTTTCCATAAATAACCATTTAGGTTCTCAAGATCATATTATTAATGATCAAGTCCTATTTCATTTCTTCACACAGCTAGGAGCCAATCTTGATAACATAAGTATTCAATCATACTTATTTATTCTCATCATTCATCATTAAATGAATTTTCAACACAAAGTATGAGTTTCTTTCTCATATTTACCAGAATATGATTGTATCAAAGTTTATTGATTTGGATTAACCTTTTCATAAGGCATGTTAGCCTACACTTATCAAAGTGTGTTACATCTCAATGTAACAATTGACATGACACACTTCATGTGCCACTCGTCCAGATATATTGGATTTAAAACACATCAAGGTATATCAGTCTTGAGGTGTTGGATGTGATATCTATCATATCTTGATGTATCACTTCCCTTATCACCTTTATCTTACTTGAGTTCATCCACTTAGCTTGTATTAGGGTATTCCCCATCCCAATACTTTATGCACCAATTCATCACATTTATCATGTAATGTATTGGTCATAGGTCACTTATTTAGAATATGCAACCATTACAAATGATATGGGCTTATCTTTGAATTGAGGCATTATTGATGTAAGGTTATCCATTAACCCATCCCTTTAGGTGTTTCACTTATTAGAAAATTAGTCACTATGCCATTATTAGGAATAGGGTTTCCCATCTTTGTCTATTAGGGTTCACATAACATCTTACCACATTTGGGTCTCACATCACATCACCCAATGTTAGGGCTTCACATAGCATTATCCTGTATTAGGGTTTCATATATCTTTACCCTATTTTAGGGATTAGGGTTTACCACTCACATCCGAGTAGGGTTTCTCCTACCTCATTACCCAATTTAGGGTTACATCATCACCCTAGATTAGGGTTTCACTCAGCTTTGCCCTAAATTAGGGTCAGGACTCAATAATCTTTTCAATTAGGGTTTCATGATCTCATTATTATGGATCAAACCCTAATTACATATTTTATTCATAATGAGAGAAATAGGGCTTAATTATGTAAGCATTACTCTCTCTCTCATCCTTTCTAGGATGTTAAGTACTCCAAGATTGATCTAGGTCAGCTCTTCATTTAAGTACACACAGTTAGGGTTAATCGTTATAATCACCTTTGTTTTACAACATTAATAAACAAGTAGCTAATTGATCTTTAATCATATTAAGTGTCCAAATGGTTTGACCAATTGAACCTCAAATGGTCTTGGTCACTTAGACCTCAAACGGTCTTGGTCACTCAGACCTAGAATGATTTGAAACCGTTTAAGAAACACAATAAAGAAACTGTATGAACAATTTACACATGAAACCACTTGGGTCTCCAAACGGTTTGAGACCATTTGGTCTCAAACGGTCTTAAGACCGTTTGGTCCAAACTCTCTCAAAACCGAATGGACCAAAAAGGTCTTCCATCACTTTATCAATTCAGGGTTTCAATCATTAAACCATTTATCAATTGAACTACTGATTTATTCTTCAATTGAACCATTGAATCACCCTTCAATTGGACCTTCAATTAGGGTTTTGAACCCAATTGAACTAGGGTTTATAATCAAGAAACCATCACTTAGGGTTTTGAAATTGAGGAACCATCAATGGTTGACATTGTGGAACTAATTCGATTGCAATCATTGAATAACCACTTAGCTATGTCATGACCTGACCTCAAACGGTCTTGAGGTCATTTGGATGACCTCCAAACAGTCTTGAGACCGTTTGACTCAAACCATCATTGAAATCTATGACATTCAATTAGGGTTTGCATCATTGAATCAATCATCAATTGAGCTATTGATTGTATTTCAATTTGATATCACTAGATCTTCAACCATCCAATCATACTTCATCATAGACTTCCAAATGGTCTTGGTTGACCTCCAAATGGTCTTGAGATAGTTTGGGTTAGTCAACCCAAAAAATAAACCAATCAATTTAGAATTTCAGCACTCAACCCGATTAGGGTTTGCAATTGGTAGATTGTCCATATATTGAATTAATCACTTGGATCCATTAGATCATCATCCAACATATACCAGGGTCCTGACCTCAAATGGTCAACACATCCAAACAGTTTGGGATCCAAACCTCCAAATGATTTGCAAACCGTTTGGTCTCCAAATAGTTTGGTGAAACTGTTTGGACCAAAGTCTTAAAATCGTTTGCAATAGATATTTGTGGAAGTGTGTGATTATGATGATGTCATCATCATCAAGATATAAACCCACGAAGCTTGTTGTGATTTTCATGGTGATTGCATCAATCAACCAAATAAAAATTCGAGAATAGAGAAGGAATCAACAATTGATAAAGATATGAAATCAATAACAAAGTTCAAGGGTTCAAGTTATATAACCCGCCTTCAATTGAGCTCCAAATCTCCAAGCTCAGGTCAACAATGGTGGATGCAACTCCTTTCACAATCCCAAGGTTCGTCCTCAAGCTTTGAGTGAAAAGGAATGGTTAGAATTGAAGATGGGATTGAGATAAGAAGAAATCATGCATTGATTTTCGATTTCCACCATGGAATCATGGTTGAAAGTGATAAAGAAGCTTACATACAGGTTGGAATTCGTCCTCCTATTGATCCTTAGTCCCCTTGAGCTCGTCCAAGGCAAGGAAGAAAGAAAAATCCGAAAAAGATCCTTGGTTGAGTGGAAAAGAGAGTATATATAAAGGAAATTTCTAGGAGAGAGAAAGTTGAAAGCAATCCTTCAACTTTCCAAAACATGCTACACACTCCCCTCTTTCCCTTGTGCACGAAGGCACCTTCCCTTGCCTTTAATTCCCTTTCATTATCATCAATTTAAAAGAAAAGCAAATTAAGCACCTTAACCCTTATAATAATAATATCCAAAAATTAGCAGATATTACTTTTCTTTATTTTATGTGAGTGGATTATCCACATGATTTGAGATATTTCGTGGCCTTTGCAAGGCACAAGAACGTCCACACTTATCTAATTTCAACCATTACCATTTTGGTTGAAGGGCACTTCAATTAACATATTTATTTTTGCATTAATTTGAAGTAAAGTTCCAATTATGCTTAAATCTTGATTATTTTAATATCAAGATTCTCTCTCCTCCAAAATGATACAAATGAGACGCCCCTCTCATTTTATTTGCTCTACATGATGCCAAGAAACATTAGGGACTATTTTGAAGTGTTAATTTGCATATTGAACCCTGGGTTTTGGGCAAATTGCACATTACTCCAAAATTGGGTTGTAATGCATAAGCATTACTTTATCAGCTCTTTCTTGGTATTTAGGCTTTCACTAGCCATACCTATGCATCATATTCATTCTTATTATGCTTCAACACATGAGGAACATGTTATTATGTAACATTTGCAATTTAACCCCTCAACTTGGTTAATTTGCACTTTAGTCCAACACAAGAAAAATATCATTTCAACATTATTAAAAAAAACTAAAATTGAAATGTGAGTTCCTCTTGAGCCTTAACTACTTTTCAAAAGATAAGAGAAATCATATAATTCACTTTATTAAGAAAAACATCTAGGGTTAAAGCATAACCCAAGTCAGGGATGTTACAAATTATAAATCCCTAATAAGGATTTCGCCCCCGAAATCCCAGGAAAAGGAGAGACAGATTTTATTCATTTATCATACCATCAAGTCTCCACATAACATCTTAATGTCATGGAGATATCATAGATCTTTAATCCACACAAAGTTCTTCCACATAGGGTTATTATAAGGAAATACTTTTAGCTTGATACATTTTTCCACCATAATTACAATTGTTCCTTCCATTAGTTCAACCTTATCAATGTTTATGTTTATGTAGAGAATAAACCCCTAACATATGACCATGTGATTGCAAAGCACACAGTCTCCCAGGAACCCTAGCCGTCTCTAGCGATAGCCAAGCTGCCAGGGAGGGGTAGACAGGGAGTGCTTTGACGCCTCCATATATCGGTGTTTCCGATCCTTTGAGTCCAGGGTCTCCTGGTGTGGGTAGCCACTGGTTGGCTGGGAATTTTTGACTCTTTTTACAGGTTCTCTCTATGGCAGACGACATCGTTTCGGGATGTGCTAGATTATAGATAGGGGAGGAGGAGGACGAAATCATCAGTTTTGCAGCAGAAGGGGTGAGACCGACGGAAGATGATCTGGAGATAGCGTTGATTGGGAGACTAGCTACGGAACGTAACTACAAATTCAACGCCCTTACACGGACCATGACAATGATATGGAGTCTAAAGAAAAAAGTGGTTTTCAGGCAAATAGAAAGCAATCTATTCGTCATGCAGTTTACTCACTGGAAGGATAGGGACCTGGTATTAGAAGGGGCGCCATGGTCCTTAGAAGGGAACCTATTGTTGCTTCGAGAAATACTACCAGATGAACAACCATCAAGCATAACTATCAACACGAGCCCGATGTGGATTCACATATACGACTTACCGATGGGATACAGAAGCACGGAGGCGGTCAGCGTAGTAGCCAAGCGTATCGGGGACGTCATTGAGGTGGAAGAAGAAAACCTAGGGTGGGGAAGCTTCTGCAGGGCAAAGGTGGTATTGGACGTGACGAAACTGATTAAGCAAATCCTATGAATCCAGGACCAGTCAGGTAAAGTCTTGGAAGTAGAGATAAAGTACGAGCGACTACCAAATATGTGTTACATCTGCGGGATCATTGGACACATTGCCAGGGATTTCCCAAAGGCGGAAGATGATGAGGAAGATATTCAGCAGAGAAGATGGGGGGCCTGGGTCAGGGCATCACTGATAAAGCACAATCGCATCTCGGTGAAGGAGGAAATCGAGGGGAAAGGGGCATGCAAGAAGAACCTCCATTTTGAGACATGACCATGGAGTGGGGGTAGTAATCATAGTAGTACCCAAAGCAGTAGCAGGCTGAGTTTCTGGAAGGGCAAGGGTGAGGGGGCGAGCACCTGGAGAAAGGAGGATGAGGGGGTGATTTCAGGCACAAAGGGGAAAGAAAGGGAAAAGGAAAGAGTGGAGGGGGGTGCAGTGAAAGTCAGGAGAATGTAAGGACAGTACCAGAAAATCACGTAAATGACCCGGAGGAGACCGAACGAGAAACCAGGAAGACGACTGGAAGGAAAGAACGAAATGAAGGGATGAACAATGGAGCAAGCGGGGAGGAACAGACCCTGGCAGATCTGTATGAAGAAGTTGCTGACAGTAGAAGGAAGATCATCATAGAGCTGAAAGAAGTAGAATCAGATAAACACTCGAGAGAAGCAGCTAATCTAGAGGGACATCAAAACGAGGTAGCTATTCAGCAGCAAGGAATGATGATGGGCGAGCCATTTAAAAAGGTTATCAAACAGAATACAGGGATGTTTCATATGGGCAAGAGCCAGCTAAGGGCGACCAGAAGGGGAACAAGAACAAAACTGGGCCGCAATGGCACTCCTCGGGGAAGTAAGAACAATGGCCTACGACGGAGTGGCAATGAAAAAGAGCAGAACCAGGAACTTGCACAAGGAGAGCTTAGAGGACGGAAAAGGAGGGACGATGAAGTGTTTTCATAAGAAAATCTGACAATTAATTACAATTCTCAATAGCCAATTAAGAGGGGCCGTATCGAAGAGATGGTTGAATGTTTTGACCGAGTAGCGGAGACAGGAGTACACCCATCCCACGAATGCCAATGAAAATCTTATCGTGGAACTGTCGAGGGTTGGGACGCCTCGACACGTTATGTACTCTCAGATAGTGGTGTTGGAGAGAGGGTCCCACAGTGGTTTTCTTAATGGAGATGATGGTGCAAATGAGGGCGACTGAAAAAGCAAAAAGAAGATGCGGCTTCATTAATGGAGTCGGCCTTAGCAGTGAGGGGATACCAGGGGGATCACTTTTTGGTGGAAGGATATGGAGGTACAAATCATGTCTTACTCACATCACCACGTGGACTGTGTGGTGAAGGACGATAGGGGATAGGATAGCTGGAGGGCTATTGGCATCTATGGGTGGGCAAGGCAGAATGAACAATATAAGATGTGGGAGTTAATGAGGGACTTAAAAGGGAGATCGAATCTTCTAACCGTTTGGTTTGGGGACTTCAATGAAATCATGTGAAATTCTGAAAAAGAGGGAGGCGCACCAAGAGCAAAGAGGGCCATGGAGGAGTTCAAAAACGTAGTAGATGACTGTAATCTGCTTGATCTGGGATACAGAGGGAGGAAGATGACATGGTACAGGGGAAGGACAGTTAGGACGAGGATACGAGAAAGACTGGACAGGTTCCTTGCGGATGAAGCTTGGCTGCAAATTTATGGGGCCCCAGTAATATATCATTCTCCTTTTACTGAATCCGACCATGCAGCTACTTGGATGATGATGAGTACCAGTGGAAAAGTCTCAGGCTATACTGGAAGGAAGCAGTTTGAAACTATGTGGCTCTTGGACCCAGAATGCACGGGAGTGGTCAGGAACTTGTGGAGTGTGGAACCAGGGGAGGATGCAGTAGACAAGATCAAGAGATGTGGCGAAGGGTTGTCGACTTGGGCGAAGAAGAAATTTGGCAATATCCAAAACAAGATAAAGCAAGCGGAACGTGATCTGGCAAGGGCACAAGAAAGACCACCTAGCGATGATATGATAAAGGAATGTGAAGCCATACATAGTAAACTTTTGGAACTCCAAAAACAATAGGAGAGTTGGTGGTACGTCCGAGCTAGGACAAATGAGATGCAAGATGGGGATAAGAATACCAAATACTTTCACAGCAAAGCTGATCAAAGATGGAGGACAAATACCATAAAGGGCCTAGTGGATGATGATGGTGTGATCCAAACAACAGAAGACGGTATTGCAAATGTGGCGGTAGAGTACTTTGAAAATTTGTTCCAAACTAACAATGGAATCCTGGATGTGGAGGAGGATTGGGGGATAGAGAAGGTTCTGAATGAGAGAGAGGCTGCTGAAATGGAGGAGGCTCCAAATGAGGAGGAAATTTGGGAAGCTCTAAGCGCAATGCATCCTACAAAAGCAGTAGGTCCAGATGGTCTTAAAGCTATTTTCTTCCAAAAACACTGGTCTATAGTGAAGGATGACATTATTAAATTCATCAAAGGGTGGGGGGGTATGACAAGACTTGAGGGAAGTGAACAAGACAACCATAGTGCTTATTCCGAAATGTCAGCAACCACGCAGCATGACTGAATTCCGGCCTATCAGTCTGTGTAACGTCATTTACAAAATCCTTTCTAAAGTTATGGAAAATAGAATCAAACCGACCCTAAAGAAGTTAATTTCTGAGAACCAGAGTGCCTTTGTTCCGGGGAGACTCATTACTGACAATGCGCTAGTGGTCTATGAGCTGTTCCACGCTATGAAGTTGAAGACAAAAGGAAGGAAGGGCATGATGGCGTTGAAACTTGACATGAGTAAGGCCTATGAAAGGATCGAATGGCCTTTTCTAGGGGCTATTATGAGAAGAATGGGGTTCGGAGAGAAGTTGTGCTTGGAGATTACTGAATGTATATCTAGCGTATCCCAAACGGTTTGTCTGAATGGAAAGAACAAAGGAAATATCCAGCCAACTAGAGGACTACGCCAAGGTGATCCTATATCCCCATATCTTTTTCTTTTTTGTGCTGAAGCCTTTTCTATGTCTCTACACAAAGTAGCAATCGCAGGGAAAATACATGGTGCAAAAGCAAGCCGTGGTGGGCTGGCTGTATCCCACCTTTTCTTTACAGATGACAATATTCTTTTTGCTAGAGTGTCTCTAGAGGAATGCTCATATATAGTTGAAATTATCAGCAAGTATGAGGGAGCTTCCGGACAAAAAATTAATGAATCCAAGTCAGAGATCTCTTTTAGAAAAAATATACCAGAGCAAAGGAGGAGGGACACATGCAGGTTCATGAAGATTAGGGAAGTACACCGACATGAGAAGTATCTGGGACTACCAACTGGGATGAGCAGATCTAAAAAAGCAGTGTTCTCGCAGGTCAAGGAAAAAATATGGCACAAGCTACAAGGATGGGTAGCTCAAGCTATACCAACATACACTATGGGTATTTTCAAAATACTGGAGGGGATCATATATGAAATACACAAATGCATAGAACAATTTTGGTGGGGGACCAAAGGGACGGAAAGGAAGATTCATTGGAAAGCATGGGAGCAGCTATGCCTACCCAAACAAATGGGAGGAATGGGATTCCGTGATCTAAGGGTCATGAACCAGGCCCTCCTAGACAAACAATGTTGGCGGCTTATTACAAATCCAGAGTCACTGGCGGGAAGGATACTCAAAGAAAAATACTATAGGAGATCATCGCTGCTTGAGGCGGGCAGAGGAAATAACCCCAGCTATACGTGGAGGAGTATCTGGGGAGCTAAAGATTTATTGAAAGAGGGACTCGAATGGCGTGTGGGGAGAGGCGATGAGATATTGTTCTGGAAAGATGCATGGATACCAAATCTAAAGTCGGGCATTTCACAAGAAGATGTCAAGGGAAATACAAACATACAATGGGTGAAGGAGGTAATTGACCAGAATACAGGAGAATGGAATGAGGACTTGTTGCACATGATAGTGAGCCAAAGGTTGGTACTAAGCATACTAGAAATTCCCCTACCATGTACAAACCAGCAGGACACATATGCCTGGTCACCGACCAGCAATGGCCTCTTCTCAGTCCGGACTGCTGACTGGTTTGGGCTGTTGGGTAATACTACGGCGTGGGAGGTAGAAGATCAAGGCAGGAGGAGGGGGGGATGGGAAAGGATCTGGGATAAGGACTGGCCGCCTAAGCTGAAGCATTTCCTCTGGAGAGTGACAACGGGGTGTCTTGCAACAAAACAGAGGCTCAAGGACTGCCACATCACACAGGAGAATATGTGCCCCATATGCGAGGAGCATCCAGAATCCATAGTCCATGCCATAGTATCATGCAAGGAGGTGATCAACATCATAGAGCACGTCCATGATACTATCCCCATGGAGGAAGTACCAAGGGAGAGCTTCGTTGAAACCTGTAACTGGATGCTGGACCACCTCACCGACGATGAGCTAGACGGTGCCGTTACCCGTTGCTGGGTGAACTGGTCGAGAAGAAATGAGCGCGTTTTCAACCCAGATTCACCGGAACCAACGGGCACCCTACCGGGACTTCTATGGCTTGTTGCAGATTACAGAAGGTATAGCGGTCGGATCTCATGGAGTCGACCACAACCACAAATATGGGGAGCTGCACGATGGACACTGCTGCCAGAAGGATTCATGAAGATCAATATGGATGCTTCATGGAGGAAAGGTCAACCTGCGGGCATCGACTTCGCGGCCCAGAATCGATAAGGAAAACTGACGCTGATAGGGCGAAGAAGCCTGCCCAGAACTCCGACAGCAACGATGGCAGAGGTACTCAACATCAGATGGGCACTGAACTGTGCAATTGAGGAGGGATATCAACATGTTCTGGTTGAATCAGACTCTATGCAGGTCATAGGCAAGCTGAATGGGGGTCAAGCAGAGAGGGATATGATTAGTTTCATTGTCTGAGACTGTTTAGCGTTGTGCATGTCTTTTGTGAGTATTTCGTTCAAACATATTCTTAGGGGAGGGAATGGGGTTGCTCATTTAATAGCTAGTGAGCATCTGTGCACTCACCTCTCAAGTGTATGTAAGGGTCCTTTTCCAGTCTGTGTTGTCGAACAGGAAAGAGGGGATCTCCTTTTGAATGAATGAAATACTCATCTATTATAAAAAAAAACCTAACATATGATGTCCTTATTATTTTATGTAACTATATTGATTTCACAGTTGGCCAATATAGATAACCAACATAAATCATCTATTATATCTCAGATACCAGAATCCTTACTTTAGTATTCGTCATGTGTTGAGAACACATCTCATCCTTATCATATTCATTTCTCTATTGTTACCACCAAGAGCACACATGCACAAGGTATTTCTTTTATTTTAGGACATTGCTTGTTCCATATATCATTATCTTGGAACCAAAGTCCAAAGCAAACTGATACTTTTCTAAGTATCCATCAACGAATTATTTCTAATCCATGTACATCAAATGTCATAGTACTTACTTGATTGTCATGTTAATGAAAGAAAGAAACATAAAGGAACATACTCCTATCATTACTCAAGGTTGTTTATCAAAGGGAAAAACATATATATATTTACCAGAGGTAATCCACCCAGCAATCCTTTACTTATTTGGGAAAGTTCACTTAGCAATTCTTATGTAATTGAGAAAGTTTACTTAGCAATTCCTCATTAGTTGGGAAAGTTCACCTAGCACTTCCTCATTAGTTCGGAAAGTTCACTTAGCACTTCCTCATTAGTTGGGAAAGTTCAGTTAGCACTTCCTCATTAGTTGGGAAAGTTCACTTAGCACTTCCTCATTGGTTGGGAAAGTTCACTTAGCACTTCCTCATTAGTTGGGAAAGTTCACTTAGCATTTCCTCATTAGTTGGCAAAGTTCACTTAGCACTTCCTCATTAGTTGGGAAAGTTCAGTTAGCACTTCCTCATTCGTTGGGAAAGTTTACTTAGCAATCCTTATTTAGTTAGAAAAGTTCACTTAGCCATTCTTATATTATTGGGAAAGTTCACTTCAGTAATCCCTATGTTATTGGGAAAGTTCACTTAGCAATCCCTATGTTATTGGGAAAGTTCACTTTAGCAATCCCTATGTAATTGGAAAAGTTCACTTTAACAATCCCTATGTAATTGGGAAAGTTCACTTTAGCAATCCCTATGTAATTGGGAAAGTTCACTTAGAAATCCTTATGTAATTGGGAAAATTTACTAACAATCCCTATGTTATTGGGAAAGTTCACTTTAGCAATCCCTATGTAATTGGGAAAGTTCACTTTAGCAATCCCTATGTAATTGGGAAAGTTCACTTTAGAAATCCCTATGTAATTGGGAAAGTTCACTTAGCAACCCCTATGTAATTTCATTATACTCACTAGATTGTTTCAGAATGACTACTAGATCAGAGTAATCAGAAAGATCACAATCTAGGAGTTCCATACTTGCCCTATCTCCAATAATTATATACATGGCCAGGGTATACAAGTAGTGAGATTAGGTAGTATGCACTTTATTTATTATCATGTTCCTCACTTTTCATTTCATTATACACACATGATTTTCTATTCCTGGATTTTCTTCAGGCATCACCTCTATATCTCATCTTTTATCACACAGATAAGAGAGATTATAAAGCATTTTAAGGAATACTGAGTAAAATGTAAATTCTCATCTTCATTGTGTCCTTATAGGACTAGTCAAAGGAAGTTAAAAAAAACTACTTTCTTATTTTTAACACATAGAATCATGAAATGAAATATCAGAATGAATCTATTTCATCTAACTTGTCACAACCCGAGGGTTGACTATTGCGTCTGATTGATTCATTGCATAAAACCTCGTAGTTGCTGGTTGTTGACCCTGTGCTTGATTGTTAGGTGTTGATGAACCATCTTGGGATGCTTGTCCTCGTCCTCTATTGTTACTATAAAACTGTCTCCTTTGTGAGCCTTGCTGACTCTGCCTTGGAGGTAGAGTCATCATCGAATTCACATCTAGACAATCCTTTGCTAGATGTCCTAGTTGTCTACATTGGTAACAAACCCTGGTCGCAAAATAGGGTCAGTGAGATCCAGTCACCGATGTTGATGCTATGTCGGGGGTTATACTTAGAGAAATACTACGGTCCCTACCCCTACTTGACGTCCATTACATCTGGGTATGGAATCTTGATGGTGCTGCCGATGCAGAAAATCTCGGCTTCTTAAAATTTTCAGATCCTTGTCCTTGAAACTAAGTGCATGCCTTCTTACCACTAGTATGTCATTTCTTGATTTCAAACCTTTCTATCCTCCTTACCGACTCCATAAAAGTGGCAAACCTCTCCATGTTCTCTAAAGTAGACACAGGAGTGGTCAGTTCAGCGTTCAACCGCTTCTCAAAACGTTGAATTCTTTCCTCATCATTAACTGCCATATGCGGATAAATCGCAACAACTCCATGAACTTAGCTTCATAATCGCTAACGTTCATATGTCCTTGTCTGATCATCTCAAAATGAGAGATCTTCTCGTATAGATACGTCTTAGGGAAGTATCTACTGACGAATTCTCGTCGGAATACCTCCCATCTAATTTCTTCACCTGGCCTCTTATCTTCTTCTATAATCCACCAGTGACCGACACTCCCTTTTAGGAGGTACACTACATGTCTTACCTTCTCGGCGTCAGGAATATCAAGGATCCTAAAAGCCTTCTCCAGCTCCGTCAGCCACAAATCAGCATCTTCTGGATCAGATGTACCAGCATAATCTATGGCTCCAACTCGATGAAGTCTCTCAAAAGTCATGCTGGCTCCCTGTCCCTCGTTATGGGCTAGTGCCCTAGGTGCAGGTGGTGGCATCTTGTATGCCATGTGTGTCATGGTTGCCATAAACTAGCCGAATAGGGTATGGAAGGCTGGATTTTCTATCACAGCTGGGTCAATCTGGGGCTGTTCAGGTAGAGGCCCTTCCCTATTCTGGTTTCTTACACCTCCTCCTGGTGCAGCAACACTGCTATCAGCAGTGTGTTCTTCGTGTGTCCCACACATATTCAAGTTTTTCTTCTCCTCCTATATGAGCAGAAGTCACTATCACATGAACTGGAAGACACTAGAACAGACTCAACATCTTAATCATATGTCTATGTAGACTCAACAAACCTAGAGCTCTGATACTACTAAATTGTGACACACCGATCACAAAAACATAATTTAGTTAAGCAGAAGCGTTTGTTAGCAGAGGATTACTGAAAAATCACTAAAAATTAAAACCATTTTACAGAGAGGTCCACACATAGGAAAACTATTTCACAAAGAACTTAAGTAATTTAATTGCATACTAGTTTACAAGTACATGCCTTGTATCATATTTTTCTGAGAATTACAAGCATTAACTGCCCCGATAAAATAAACACAGGCAGTATATAATCTTGAGGCACTGAGCCAAAATCTCAAAATCACTAACTACTACTCCGAGGACCTGAGAGTACAGAGACGACACATAGGACTCTATGTACATCTATACAAGGCATATCAGCCAATGTCTCCACCGGAGAATTCACTGTTGTCCCTGCTGCTGTTGTTTCTATCCTTCACCTACTAAAAGATTCCTGCCTCCTCGTCCGCGTCCACCTAAAAATGTGGTTCCCACGGGGGTGAGACAATTGTAAATTGCCCCAGCGAGAGATATAACTCTCC
Organism: Alisma plantago-aquatica; assembly: GCA_963693085.1. NCBI lineage: Eukaryota > Viridiplantae > Streptophyta > Magnoliopsida > Alismatales > Alismataceae > Alisma > Alisma plantago-aquatica. Next base: position 1,377,843,291 of record OY856412.1, read on the forward strand.
GCCAGAAACATTATTATTACAGTTTAATAAGATAAAACTGATCAGAGGATTCATAATTGTTTAATAGTAGTTAATTCATTGTCTAACAGATTAGAACATTCTTTTCATCTAAAGCATTGCAGCTATAACCTAATAGAGCAACATGTCACTTATGCTATAAGAAGTTAAAATACATGTATAACATTGATCCTTCTAGGATCTACTAAACAGAGTAACATCAACCCTTTAATAATGGGTATTCAACCTTTAGGTTATCATAGAACACTTGTTACCGCTTATTAGGTAACTAATGCCTTCAAGTCATCTGACCAAGGACATTATGATTCTTGCTACACAAAGCATTCCACATAGTTCACAAAGCTCATACCACCTCTTGTTACCCCTTAATAGGCAACAAGGCATATTATGGCTTATGAAGCCCATACATAATTTCAATAATTAAAACACCATATTGCACACATGGCTCATGAATTTTAGATTACCTCTCACTAAGCATCTAAGCATATGAAGGCTTACAAGGCCTATAAAACATTTTCAATATACAGAGCATCATAGCTCATACCTGGCTATGCTCATCATCTCAACATACCTGCATGATTAGTACTCAAGATAACAATTATATCCATTATATATCAGTACCATGCAATACAAGGGTTTTCTTATTACATTCATAACTCATCACTCTGTATTTGAGCTTCACATAGGCTCACTCTGTGTTAGGACTTCACATAGCATCACCCTGTGTTAGGGTTTCACATAGCATTACCCTGTATTAGGGTTTATTATATCCTATTACCCAATTTAGGGTTAGGATGCACTATTCACTTCATATTAGGGTTTATCATATCCTTTTACCCAAATTAGGGTTTACTGTAACATTACATAACATTACCCTGGATTAGGGTTTTGTGTCACATTCATCACCTTGTATTCGGGATTACACATCATTACCCTGAATTAGGGTTTTCCATAAATAACCATTTAGGTTCTCAAGATCATATTATTAATGATCAAGTCCTATTTCATTGCTTCACACAACTAGGAGCCAATATTGATAACATAAGTATTCAATCATACTTATTTATTCTCATCTTTCATCATTAAATGAATTTTCAACACAAAGTATGAGTTTCTTTCTCATCTTTACCAGAATATGATTGTATCAAAGTTTATTTATTTGGATTAACCTTTTCATAAGGCATGTTAGCCTACACTTATCAAAGTGTGTTACATCTCAATGTAACAATTGACATGACACACTTCATGTGTCACTCATCCAGATATATTGGATTTAAAATACATCAAGGTATATCAGTCTTGAGGTGCTGGATGTGATATCTATCATATCTTGATGTATCACTTCCCTTATCACCTTTATCTTACTTGAGTTCATCCACTTAGCTTGTATTAGGGTATTCCCCATCCCAATACTTTATGCACCAGTTCATCACATTTATCATGTAATATATTGGTCATAGGTCACTTATTTAGAATATGCAACCATTACCAATGATATGGGCTTATCTTTGAATTGAAGCATTATTGATGTAAGGTTATCCATTAACCCATCCCTTTAGGTGTTTCACTTATTAGCAAATTAGTCACTATTCCATTATTAGGAATAGGTTTTCCCATCTTTGTTAATTAGGGTTCACATAACATCTTACCACATGTGGGTCTCACATCACATCACCCAATGTTAGGGCTTCACATAGCATTACCCTGTATTAGGGTTTCATATATCTTTACCCTATTTTAGGGATTAGGGTTTACCACTCACATCCGAGTAGGGTTTCTCCTACCTCATTACCCAATTTAGGGTTACATCATCACCTTAGATTAGGGTTTCACTCAGCTTTTCCCTAAATTAGGGTCAGGACTCAATAATCCTTTCAATTAGGGTTTCATGATCTCATTATTATGGACCAAACCCTAATTACATATTTTATTCATAATGAGAGAAATAGGGCTTAATTATGTAAGCATTCCTCTCTCTCCCTCTCTCTCATCCTTTCTAGAATGTTAAGTACACAAAGATTGATCTAGGTCAGCTCTTCATTTAAGTACACACAGTTAGGGTTAATCATTATAATCACCTTTGTTTTACAACATGAATAATCAAGTAGCTAATTGATCTTTAATCATATTAAGTGTCCAAATGGTTTGACCAATTGAACCTCAAATGGTCTTGCTCACTTAGACCTCAAACGGTCTTGGTCACTCAGACCTAGAATGATTTGAAACCGTTTAAGCAACACAATAAAGAAACTGTATGGACAATTTACACATGAAACCACTTGGGTCTCCAAACGGTTTGAGATCGTTTGGTCTCAAACGGTCTTGAGACCGTTTGATCCCAAACGGTCTTGAGACCATTTGGACTCAAACGTTCTTAAGATCATTTGGTCCAAACTCTCTCAAAATCGAATGGACCAAAAAGGTCTTCCATCACTTTATCAATTCAGGGTTTCAATCATTAAACCATCTAGCAATTGAACTACTGATTTATTCTTCAATTGAACCATTGAATCACCCTTCAATTGGACCTTCAATTAGGGTTTTGAACCCAAATGAACTAGGGTATATAATCAAGAAACCATCACTTAGGGTTTTGAAATCGAGGAACCATCAATTGTTGACATTGTGACTCCCGGATCTGTGTGACTGCCTGGCCAAAGTCTTAGGGTATGAATCGAAATAAGATACCTTTAGGACTCTCTCATCTTGTTCATCCCTTCTCAACTCAAATTCTATTAAGGACCTTAAGGATTAGGGTTTCCTCTCTTCTCCTCGCCCTCTTGAGGTATGGGTAAGGTTAATAAGGTATAAAAAATCTGCCACCAAATTAATGAAAAGCATGTAAACAAGATGTCATGGACATAAGCTAAATAGATTAAGCGCAAACTAAAGAATAGATACATGCTTAGGTCGTATGACACGAGTTGTCATTGCCCTCAGGAGAGACCTGAGGATAGACCTCCTTGCCAGGAGAATGAGTAGAGAGAGAGAGAGTTAGTCTTGGAGGTAGAGACCTCCATTAAAAGTGGAGACCTAGCACATCCTCTGAGGATGATGTTAACCCTAACCCTAAGTGGAAGTTAGAGAGAGAGAGATGACATGATGAGTTAGATGTCATGGTTGACCGAGTGTTTGGTTGGACATGACTTTGGGATGCCATGAGAGGTTAGATGGCCTAGTACCTTTGGTTACCCAACCTTGGAAAGGGGTGTGCATGTTAGAGTGAAGGATAGCTCCTTCATTGATGAGGTTAGTGAAGAACCTATAGAAACCCTATGGGCTTATGCAAGTAGGATTCGAGAGAGAGGTTGAAGTGTCTTGAGTCACCAATGAGGGTACGAGATAATAGGGTGAGAGAGAACTCAAATGTAAGAATATAAGATGATGAAGGTTCTTTGGAAGAACCATGGAGAGGGTGAAGCTACATGGGAGCCATGATGGACATAAGAAAGTCTTATCCTGTTTGTTTGTATGCTTGGAGGAATTTCGAGGGAAAAATTCCTATAAGAGGGGAAGGATGTTACAACCCCATTTTTCATGTTCTTTTGGTGGGAAATGCAATTTCTCCTATTAAAGACATATGAACAAATAATGATGTGATTTGTTTTGGAATGTATTAATTTCATGTACAATAGCCTTGTTTGTTGCTTAGTGGACTTTATTGGTTGTTGGGCCCAATAACAAGAAAAAGAAAATTAAAATTAAAATGATACATAAATAAATAAGAAAAGGAGAAAAGAAAGAGGTAGAAACCTATAGAAGTCAAGGGAATATCCTCCATGAGGGGATTTCGTGCCTTTAGGGTTCCTTGAGGTCCAAGGAGTCCAAAATAGCAAGATAACAGTATAAGAAAGAGGAAATACCAATTAAATTGGTTTTATTAAAAGACAACATGCTTATGATGGAAATACCCTTTTAATTTGGAATTTGTGTTTCAAATTTGGTACACAAGTAGATAATACGAATTCAAAGATTCCTTTAAAATTTGGTTGAAAACGGATAAAGGATTAATGAGTTGTGATTTTTAGAAGTTTCCTAAAGTAAATGGGTAATCTTTGAATCATATTAAATGTCACAACGAAATTAGGATTATCTAGATTTTCAGATTGAATGTGGACCGTTGATCAGAAATATGAGGGTTGGGACTAAGTCCCAGTCACGATGGACTACGGAGCAGGGGATGCGATTTTTGTTTCCCACTTTGGTTGAGATTGGAAGGTTGTGCGCATATGGAAATAGTTCCATTGAACTCGGGAGATCTTCCTGAGTCTGATCATCCCAGGTTTCCAACCCCAAATCCCAGAAATCATGGATGGACCCTATATATAGGGTGGGTGCTATGTGAAACCAGCACTCGCACAAATAGTTCTCGCATGTTCGGAACTCTGAGGCGATTGCTCCGGTGCGTTCAATTTGGCCAAAGACCCCAACCTTCTCCCTCATCTAGATTCAATAAACTTAACATTAATAGATTCTTCAATTTTAGTCAGTTCAATATTGAAAACTCTATAAGCCCTGCTTGTAGTGTTATACCTAGAAAGAAAGCCTTGTACGATTTTGGATCAAACTTGTCGAGAGAATCCTTTGTGTTTAAAACAAAACAAGGATATCCGAAAATGTGAAAGAAGTCGATGGATGGCTTTCTACCATGCCATAACTCATAGGGGGTTTTCTTCAAAGAAGGATGCGTAAAAACTCAGTTCTGCACAAAGAAAGAGGTGCTAACGGCTTCGGCCCAAAACTTCTTAGCTTAATAGCCTCATGGCTTGGGTACCTCACATAGTGCTCTAGATCAGACTCATGGAACACACCATACATCAGGTTATCTCGAGGGGTAAGGCTAAACATAAGCATCTCCACCAATCCATTTCAAATTGACCTATGTATCAGGGACTCATCTTTCTCAGCTATAGCTCAGAGGGGTTGGGTTTTCAGAACACATGTCCACCCATAGTGAACTGCATGTCAGTATGCTTCACATCGGCTCATGACTCATGTCAATCCTGGGCTTTCTCAGCCATTTCTCGATCAAAGCGTCTTCATCTACATACACTGTGGTCTCTTTGACCTTTACAAGGTCCTCTCACCGACATCATCCAAGTGAGGTGGTGACTGACACATCCTCCCTCACAGAGCTTCATACATCCTGATACTGGCTATGGTGGCTGTGACATCCAACTCACAAAAACCAGATTTACTTAAGTGGAAGTGAATCCTTTGCAGCGGAATTACTAAAAATCACTAAAAATTAAAACTTTTTGCAAAGAGATCCAAACATAGGAAAACTCTTTCACCAAGAACCAATGTATAACATTTACATCTTGGTTCAAAAGTACATAACTTGTACCATCTCTTCTCGAGGATTACATACAACAGCTGTCCTATTAACATTATATTCAGACAACATAAGAACCTTGAGGCATCAAGCCAAAATCTCAGATCGATACTTTAAAAGCATTAACTACTGACTCTGAGGACTTGAGAGTACAGAGATGACACATAGGACTACTATCTATATGACTTGATAGGCAGTATATCCACCTGAGATATTACTATTGTCCCTATTGATGTTGTCCTTTCTCTGCTGGGGGAATTATATTTCCTTATCCGCGTCCACCTAAAAACATTAGATCCCACGGGGGTGAGACAATTTGTAAAATTTCCCCAGCGAGAGATATAACTCTCCACTAAAACATTTTTATTGCAGTTTATTAAAATAAAACTGAGCATGAGTTCTTATATATTAACAACAGTATTAATCATTGTATGAACATAGTAAAGTAATCTCCTTCCCTAAGGAGAACATTGCATCTACCCATGATAGAATCATAGTTCATCCATCTACTTGCAATGAATATAAAGAGATATGAATAACATCTATCAACTAGAGATGCATAAAAGAAATGTAACATCAACCAATAATTTTCCGTATTCAATCCTTAAGCAAACATGTTATAAGGCTGATTACATTTTACAATCACACTTATGCCCTGAGGAGATGAGGTATACCGCTCATACTCCAACCGACCACTGTGAAGTCAAAATCGATACCATACAAGATCAATGGACGAGTCAGCTTCCAAGACCTCCCACATCTTGGTCAGTACGAGATCACATGTAGGACATCTTGTGTCTCTGCTAGATAGCTTTCCTAGGTATACTGACAACTTCGCTATAGAGTTACAGTGGCGTGCTGCACTCTCTTTGCGATCGAGTGATTTCATGTTTACCTCCATCGATCTGGCATTAATATTATTGGGAGATGTGTACTGCATCTATCCCAATCATCGGGAGATTCGTGATACATCCATCCCGATATGATAATGAAGCATTGAGAGGTGTAATGTTTACCTTTCATCAATTCCCACATTAGGACTTAAGGATATATTTACCCATTAACCCCCACATATTCAAAAATATGCATTCCGGGTTTTGCCGCAGAGCACCCGTTTGACCATGACCAAAGTACTGACGATGATGGATCTATGGTCAGGGCTCTACATGATATGATTTCACTTGATTAATTAAGTACAATAGCATATTATTTTAGCATCAGTCAAGTTCTCAAATAGGAATTATTATGACAATTGCTACAAAGAAACATGCATTTATTATCATCAATTACTTCTCAGTCTTTATAAGACATTGGGATATCAGTCCCTCAATTCATTACTTGAAAGTTCACATCTCTCACCAATATCACTATCTTTCTTATCAAAATAGGGTATTCATACCCTCAGTTCATCACTAATCACTGTTACCATTTGTTAAGTAACTATTACCTCTAGGTCCTCAAACCGAGGTATACATGATACTTGTTACACAAGCATCTCACATGGCTCACAAGGCCCATTAAATGTCTTGTCACCTTTCACTAGGCAACAACTTACTCATGCGACTCATAAAGTCCATGTACATTTTGTTACTTTTACTAAGCAACAACAACATTAAGGCACACAAGGACAATCAACATTTTTATTATATAAGTGTCATAGCTCAAATATGGCTATGTTCATCACCTCATGATATCTTCATGGTTAATAGACATGATAACAGTCATAAAGGTCAATTATAACATCATGTGATATAATAATAACACCACCATTCCTTTATCAGGATTAGGGTTTACTATCAAATAGGATTTTCCATTCCATTGCTCAATTTAGGGTTAGGATTTCCCATTTCACATTAGTTAGGGTTTCATGTTCACATTATTAGTCCAACCCTAATATATTGTTCCATTCCTCTAGAAGCATTCAATGATATCATAAGTATTTACTCATGATCATTACTCTCATCATATAGCATTAATGATTATCAATTCAAGGTATGAGTTCATCTCTCAACCTTGCCATGGTATGTTTATATCATACCCATTATCTTGGCTTAATCCCCTTTCTCATAGTATGTTAGTCAACACTTGTCAAAGTGCATAGAATTCATTACATCTTCATTGAAATAATTTACATAACACACACTTCTTGTTTTTCTTATTCAAGTATATTGGATTTGAGGTGCATCAAGGTATATTGACCCTGAAATGCTGAACGTGATATCTATCATGTCTTGATGTATCACTTTTCTCCTCATTTCCATCTTACTTAGGTTAATCAACAGACCTTGTATTAAGGTATTTCCCTCTTAATACTTTAACCACTAACATATCACTTTTATCATGTAGTGCATAGGTTACACATTAGAATTGTCCAGATATCTTTAATGATATGGACTTATTTAATGGTTAAGCATTGTTGATATAGAATAAACCATTATCAACCACTTCAGGTATTTCAACTCTTAGGATGTTATCCACATCATTATTTAGTGTTGCATACATCATTCCTAAGAGTTTCATGTCATCATCTTTGTAAGGTGTATAGGGTTGTTACCCATGTATAGAGTTAGATATATAATGATCTAGGCATCATCTTGTCCCTTATACCCTTACTCATTAGAGTATCGACATTACCATTCATATGGTTTACCAATTTCACCCTTCATGGGTGTAACATTCTCATCTTACTTGATTATATTAGCCACACCCTACTTTAGTGTATTGGTCATTATACCATCACTAGGGTTTCATATATCATTACATGGCATTACCTTGAATTTGAGTCTCACATCACATCACTCTTCAGGGTTCCAGATAATATCATTCTAATTTAGGGTTTCACATAACATTACCCTAGATTAGGGTTTCACATGATATTACTCTAGATTAGGGTTTCACATGATATTACCCTAGATTAGGGTTTCACATGATATTACCCTAGATTAGGGTTTCACATGATATTACCCTAGATTAGGGTTTTACATGATATTACCCTAGATTAGAGTTTACTATTCATCCCAAATAGGGTTTTGTATGATATTACCCTGAATTAGGGTTACTCATGTCATCACCCTTAATTAGGGTTACTCATTATCTTAGATTAGGATTACACCTAACATTGCCCTAACTTAGGGTTAAGGTTCAACAATCTTCTTGATTAGGGTTTCATGATCTCTTTATCATGGATCACTCCATACAATTCATATTTTATTCATATTGAATATATTGAGGCTTATCCATTACATGATTATCATACATGCATGGATTCCTCTCTCTCTCTCATCTCTTCTAGAATGTTGACTATGTCAAACTTGGTTAGATTAGATTAACCAATCCTTCAATTGAGTACATTCAATTAGAATAGACATAGTATATTGAAGTATTGCTTGTTTAAGCTTCAAGGATTAACTCACCTAAGATTACCAATCACTTGGTATCATAAAGGTACAACCCTAGTGGTTATCTTTGAGATAAATAAGTAATAATTATAGGGTCAATTAATCCTTCATCACATTGAGTTATCAGTTGATTTGATCACATTGAGTCATCAATCAATCTTGACCCCTTTGATCTCTAAACAGTTTGAAACCGTTTGGGCAAATTGCCCTTGAAACCAAATGGGCTTGGGTCTCCAAATGGTCTTGAGATCGTTTGGACCCAAACGGTCTTAAGACAGTTTGATCCAAACCTTCTCAAAACTGAATAGACCAAAAAGGTCTTTCAATACATAACCAATTCAAGGTTTCAATCAATGAACCGCCTATCCATTAGATCCTTGATTCATTCATCAATTGAAATATTGAATCATCTTTCAATTGGACCATAAACTAGGGTTTTGAACCCGATTGAACTAGGATTTATAATCAAGAGACCTTCAATTAGGGTTTTAAAATCAAAGGACCTTCAATGGTTAACATTGTGGAACCGATTCAATTGAAATCCATGAATCATCATCCAATTATGAAATGACCTGACCTCAAACGGTCTTGAGGTCGTTTGGATGATCTCTAAACGGTCTTGAGGTCGTTTATATGACCTCTAAATGGTCTTGAGACCGTTTGCACCATCCATCATTAAAATTTGTGAAATCCAATTAGGGCTTAGATCATTGGATTGATCATCAAACTAGCTATTGATTACATTTTGACTTGATATCTCTAAATCTTTAATTGCTCAACCACACTCAACCCTAGACCTCCAAATGGTTTGAAACCATTTGGGTTAGTCAACTCAAAGTCTTAACTCAACCAATTGAAAATTCAGCACTTAACCCGATTAGGGTTTCTAATTGGAGGATTGTCCATATATTGAATTAATCAATTGGATCCACTAGATTATTATACAACATGTACTAAGGTCCTGACCTCAAATGGTCAACCCATCCAAATGGTCAACTCATCTAAATGGTTTGGGATTCAAACCTCCAAATAGTTTGCAAACCGTTTGGTCTCCAAACGGTTTGGTGAAACAGTTTGGACCAAACTCTTGAAACCGTTTGCAATACAAACTTGTTGGAATATGTGCATAAGATGATGTCATCATCATCAAGATACGATCATTCATATTTTACTATAATTTTCATGGTGGTTCTATTGGTTTGATCAAATGAATTTCAAGAAGATCAAATGATCAACAATTGATAAGGAATTGAATGCAATAACAATAGTAAGGGTTCAAGTTATAAAACCCACCTCAAATTGAGATCCAAATCTTCAAGATCACGTCAAAAATGGTGGATGAAACTCCTTTCACTATCCCAAGGCTCGTCCTCAAGCTTTGAGTGCAAAGGAATGGTTAAAATTGAAGATGGGGTCGAGATAAGAAGAAATCATACATTGATTTTCGATTTCCACCATGGAATCAAGGTGAAAGGAGGCCAAGAAGCTTACCAACAGGTTGGGGGTCGTCCTCCTTATCCTCCAAAGCTCCCTTGGTCGTTTTGCAAGCAAAGAGAAGAAGGGATTCCGAAAAAGCCTTTGATTGGAGTTGTAAAGGGTGTTTTTATAAGAAAATCAATTAGAGAGAAAATGCCTTATAAAAATCTTTTTAATTCAAAAATTAGTGCCGCCTATTCCCTCTCAATTCCTTGTATACGAGGATATCCTTATTTACTCATATTAATCTCAATTATCCAAGAAATAAAGAAAAGCAAATTAAGCACCTTAACCCTTATATTAATAATATCCTAAAGTGAGTGGATAATTCTTTTTCTTTTAATAATGTGAGTGAGTTATCCACTTCCTTTTGATATTTTCGTACCTTTGCAAGGCAAAAGGTCGTATATTATCTTGAAAATTCATCCCTCACCTTTTGGTTAAAGGGATCTTCAATTAATATAATTATTTTTGCATTAAATTGAATTAGGGTTTCAATTATGCTTAAATCTTGATTATTTTAATATCAAGATTCTCTCTCCTTCAAAGTGATACAAATGAGATGCCCCTCTCATTTTATTTGCTTTAAATGATGCCAAGAAATATAATGGACCTTAATGAAGTGGTAATTTGCATATTGAACCCTAGGTTTTGGGTAAATTGCACTTTACACCAAAACTAGTTTTTAATGCACAAAGATTGCTTTATCAGCTCTTTCTTGGTACTCAGGCTCTCACAAGCCATTCCTCTTCATCATATTCATTTTTATGATGATTTAACACATGAGGAACATTTAGTCATGTAACATTTGCAAGTTAACCCCTCAACTTGGGTTTTTTGCACTTTAGTCTAAAATAAGCAAACATTGCTTCAACATTATTCAAACATGACCAAAATTGAAACATAAGTTACTCTTGAGCCTTAATTACTTTTCACCAAATAAAATTAAGGGTTTAATTAACTTGCTTAAGCAAAACTCCCAGGGTTAAGGCATAAGCCAGGTCAGGGATGTTACAAATTATAAACCCCTAACAAGGATTTCGTCCCCGAAATCCCAGATAAAGGAAGACAAATATTATTCATTCATCATACTATCTAGTATCCACATAACATTTCATTGTTATGGAGACATCATAAAGCTTTTATCAACACAAAGTTACTCCACACAAGTTTATCATAGAATGGTTCACACGGGACACATACTCCACTGTCCTTTTTATCATTAACTGTGGAGTTAATTCTGTGTCAGGTAACACTCTCCTTATTTTTACAATTTCATGTGACATATTCTTGTTTCTAAGGAGTCTCTAATGCTCTTTAGTTAATTCAGAATTTCATTTTCAAGATCATAATTATGTTCTGTCACCCATTTGGGACTATAAGTCTTTTCATACCTCAATTGTGCCATCTCACCTGGTGACACAATACTAGTTTTCCTTATTACTTGTACTAACTATCTTATTAGTTGTACATTCTCTTATCATAAGGAGAGGTTACTTATAAATTAATAATTTATTTTAAAGATATCTTCATTTATTAGATTTATGCAAAGCATAAACCCCTAACATATGATGTTCATATTATTTTATGTATAATCAAACTGATTTCATGGTTGACCATTCCAGGTAGTCAACATAAACCATTTGATATTTCTTAGATACTAGAATCTCTTACCTTGGTATCTATCACATGTATTGAAAACACATCACATATTTATCTTCCTTTCATCTTGGGACATTACTTATTATACATATCTTCACCTTGGAACCAAAGTCCAAGATAAACTGATACTTTTCTAAGTATCCATCACATGAACATTTTTATCTTATGCACATCAAGTGTCCTGAGACCCACTTTATTGCCATGTCCCCGAAAAGAGACAAAACAAGGAATCATATTCTTCTTATTATTCCATGAGTTTTCAACTATTCATGAATCATTTACTCTTTATCTCACCCTAGGTTCCTTGCCCTCAACACATGAATCTATAAGGATGGTCACATAACATTATTCCTTTCTTTGTCATTATCTAACATATTCATGAGCATATTATGATCTCATAACATTTCCCATTTCACATTATGGGAAAATATCTTTATTATATTTACAAACTTTATTAGACAGGGATCATCTCCCTTGTTCCCATTCTTGTCTTATGAGGAGTATACTTTTTACTTCCTCATACATACATACTCATATGAGATTATCTCAGATTCCTCATTCTTATAGTTAGGATATGACATATTTATTCATTCCATATTTCTAATTTCATGATACTCATTAGATTGTCTCAGAATGACTACTTGATCAGAGCAATAAAAAAGATAACAATGTAAGAGTTTCCATACTCACTTTATCATTAATAGTTGTATACCTGGCCAGGTTATATAAATACTAAGATTAAGTATGCACTTTGTATACTATCATATTCCTTCCTTTTCATATTATAACAAGCATGAGATTTAACATTCCTGAATTTTATCCAGGCATCTTCTTCTATACCTCATCCTTTTTCATAGAGGTAAGATCATTATAAAACATTTATAATGTTTACTATGCAAAATGTATGTCCTCATATGACTAATCAAAGAAAGCTCAATCAATTACTTTCTCAATTTAACTCAGAAAACCATAAAAAAACATATTAGAATGACATTATTTTGTCTAACATGTCATGATTCGTGGATGGTTCACTGCCTCAGGCTGATCCTGCCTCAGAGGTTGATTCACCATAACATCTCCGGCTGAGCAATCTCTTGCCAGATGTCCTACCTGTCTACATTGGTAGCAAATTCTGGGTGCTAGATATGGTCTAGAAGGTTCTTTACCCTTTCCAAGTAGCCATTGCCTTGGTGCACTAGGCCCTGGTTGTACCGATGGTACCAAAAACTTCTTCTTTTTGGAACTACTAGGCCTCTGCTCCTGAGTTTGGATAGGCCTTTTCTCAATCATCACCTTATTCTTCTTCTCTGGACAATACCTTCTGATATGTCCAGATTTCCTACACTTGTGACAGACCTTGATTTCATAATGTAACCTATTCCTTCCATCACTATTCATTGATTCAACAGACTGAGGTTGAGCATAGGCTCGATTTAAATCCAGAACTTCATCATTTCCTATTGCTTCAACCTACTGATGTTGATTACAAATCATGTTGATATCCAAAACATCATCATTGGGGGTTGGTAATCTAGGTTGCATTGCCAATATCTGATCCGTTATATACATTACTGTTGCCCTAAATTGCCCAACAATGATACCTAAAGAAGGATTTCTTATCATAAATGGATCAGCTGGAGGGTTCTTAGGCAATTGTTCCTCTCTTGCCTGACTCCATACACCCCTTCTTGGTGCAACATTGCTACTTTATGTAGCAAATTCCTCATGTGACCCAGCCATCTTCAAGTTCTTCTTCTCCTGTATGAGAAGAAGACACTATAAGATACATTGGAAGACACTAGGATAGAATCTACTATCTTAGTCCTATGTCTCTGTAGACTCAGCGAACCTAGAGCTCTGATACCACTAAATTGTGGCATCCAATTCACAAAAACCAGATTTACTTAAGCGGAAGTGAATCATTTGCAGCAGAATTACTGAAAATCACTAAAAAGTAACACTTTTTGCAAAGAGATCCAAACATAGGAAAACTCTTTCATCAAGAACCAATGTATAACATTTACATCCTAGTTCAAAAGTACATAACTTGTACCATCTCTTCTCGAGGATTACATACAACAACTACCCTATTAACATTATATTCAGACAGCATAAGAACCTTGAGGCATCAAGCCAAAATCTCAGATCGATTCATTAAAAGCATTAACTACTGACTCCGAGGACCTAAGAGTACAGAGACGACACATAGGACTACTATCTATATGACTTGATAGGCAATATCTCCACCTGAGATATTACTGATGTCCTTGATGATGCTGTCCTTTCTCCACTGGGGGAATTCTATTTCCTTATCCGCATCCACCTAAAAACATTATCTCCTACGGGGGTGAGACAATTTGTAAAATTTCCCAGCGAGAGATATAACTCTCCGCCAAAACATTGTTATTGTATTTTATTAAAATAAAACTGAGCAGGAGTTCTTATATATTAATAGAAATATTAATCATTGTATGAACAGAGTAAAGTAATCTCCTTCCCTAAGGAGAACATTGCATCTACCCATGATAGAATCATAGTTCATCCATTTACTTGCAATGAATATAAAGAGATATGAATAACATCTATCAACTAGATATGCATAAAAGAAATGTAACATCAGCCAATAATTTTCCATATTCAATCCTTAAGCAAACATGCTATACGACTGATTACATTTTACAATCACACTTATGCCCTGAGGAGATGAGGTATACCACTCATACTCCAACCGACCACTGTGAATTCGAAATCGGTACCATACAAGATCAATGGAAGAGCCAGCTTCCAAGACCTCCCACATCTCGATCAGTACGAGATCACATGTAGGACATCTTGTGTCTCTGCTAGATAGCTTTCTAGGGTATACTGGCAACTTCACTATAGAGTTACAGTGGCGTGCTGCACTCTCTTCACGATCGAGAGATTTCATGTTTACCTCCATCGATCCGACATTAATATTATTGGTAGATGTGTACTACATCTATCCCAATCATCATGAGATTTGTGATACATCCATCCCAGTATGATAATGAAGGATTAAGAGGTGTAATGTTTACCTTTAATCAATTCCCTCATTAGGACATAAGGATATATTCGCCCATTAACCCCCACATATTCAAAAATATGCTTTACGGGTTTTACCGCGGAGCACCCGTTTCACCATCACCAAATTACTGACGATGATGGATCTATGGTCAGGGCTCTACATGATATGATTTCACTTGATTAATTAAGTACAATAGCATATTCTTTTAGCATCAGTCAAGTTCTCAAACAGGAATTATTATGACAATTGCTACAAAGAAACATGCATTTATTATCATCAATTACTTCTCAGTATTTATAAGACATTGGGATCTCAGTCCCTCAATTCATTACTTGAAAGTTCACATCTCTCAACAATATCACTATCTTTCTTATCAAAATAGGGTATTCATACCCTCAGTTCATCACTAATCATTGTTACCATTTGTTAGGTAACTATTACCTCTAGGTGCTCGGACCGAGGTATACATGATACTTGTTACACACACATCTCACATGGCTCACAAGACCCATTAAATGTCTTGTCACCTTTCACTAGGCAACAACTTACTCATGAGACTCATAAAGTCCATGCACATTTTGTTACTTTTACTAAGCAACAACAACATTAAGGCACACAAGGCCAATCAACATTTTTATTATATAAATGTCATAGCTCAAATCTGGCTATGTTCATCACCTCATGATATCTGCATGGTTAATAGACATTATAATAGTCATAAAGGTCAATTATCACATCATGTGATACAATAATAACACCACCATTCCTTTATCAGGATTAGGGTTTACTATCAAATAGGATTTTCCATTCCATTGCTCAATTTAGGGTTAAGATTTCCCATTTCACATTAGTTAGGGTTTCATGTTCACATTATTAGTCCAACCCTAATATATTGTTCCATTCCTCTAGAAGCATTCAATGATATCATAAGTATTAGGGTTTTAAAATCAAAGAACCTTCAATGGTTAACATTGTGGAACCGATTCAATTGAAATCAGTGAATCATCATCCAATTATGAAATGACCTGACCTCAAACGGCCTTGAGGTCGTTTGGATGACCTCCAAATGGTCTTGAGGTCATTTAGATGACCTCTAAACGGTCTTGGAGACCGTTTGCACCATCCATCATTAAAATTTGTGAAATCCAATCAGGGTTTAGATCATTAGATTGATCATCAAACTAGCTATTGATTACATTTCGATTTGATATCTCTAAATATTTAATTGCTCAATGACACTCAACCCTAGACCTCCAAATGGTCTTGGTTGACCTCCAAATGGTTTGAAACCATTTGGGTTAATCAACCCAAAGTCTTAACTCAACCAATTGAAAATTCAGCACTTAACCCGATTAGGGTTTCTAATTCGAGGATTGTCCATATATTGAATTAATCAATTGGATCCACTAGATTATTATCCAACATGTACTAAGGTCCTGACCTCAAACGGTCAACCCATATAAATAGTCAACTCATCTAAACGGTTTGGGATTCAAACCTCCAAACGGTTTGCAAACCGTTTGGTCTCCAAACGGTTTGGTGAAACCATTTGGACCAAACTCTTGAAACTGTTTGCAATACAAACTTGTTGGAATATGTGCCTAAGATGATGTAATCATAATCAAGCTACGATCCTTCATATTTTATTGTAATTTTCATGGTGGTTCTATTGGTTTGATCAAATGAATTTCGAGAAGAACAAATGATCAACAATTAATAAGGAATTGAATGCAATAACAATAGTAAGGGTTAAAGTTATAAAACTCGCCTCCAATTGAGCTCCAAAGCTTCAAGATCACGTCAAAAATGGTGGATTCAACTCCTTTCACTATCCCAAGGCTCTTCCTCAAGCTTTGAGTAAAAAGGAATGGTTAAAATTGAAGATGGGGTCGAGATAAGAAGAAATCATACATTGATTTTCGATTTCCACCATGGAATCAAGGTGAAAGGAGGTCAAGAAGCTTACCAACAGGCTGGGGGTAGTCCTCCTGATCCTTCAAAGCTCCCTTGGTCGTTTTTCAAGCAAAGAGAAGAAGGGATTCTGAAAAAGCCTTTGATTTGAGTTGTAAAGGGTGTTTTTTTTAAGAAAATCAATGAGAGAGAAAATGCCTTATAAAAATCTTTTTAATTCCAAAATTAATGCCACCTATTCCCCGTCAATTCTTTGGATACGAGGATATC
This sequence comes from Alisma plantago-aquatica, assembly GCA_963693085.1. Classification (NCBI taxonomy): domain Eukaryota; kingdom Viridiplantae; phylum Streptophyta; class Magnoliopsida; order Alismatales; family Alismataceae; genus Alisma; species Alisma plantago-aquatica. The sequence goes on from OY856412.1 coordinate 1,377,860,407, forward strand.
CTTCTTGCCTCATATTCCTCTCAATTATCCAAGAAATAAAGAAAAGAAAATTAAGCACCTTAACCCTTATAATTATAATATCCTAAAGTGAGTGGATAATTCTTTTTCTTTTGATAATGTGAGTGAGTTATCCACTTCCTTTGGATATTTTCGTGCCTTTTCAAGGCACAAGGTCGTTTATTATCTTGAAAATTCATCCCTCACCTTTTAGTTAAAGGGATCTTCAATTAATATAATTATTTTTGCATTAAATTGAATTAGGGTTTCAATTATGCTTAAATCTTGATTATTTTAATATCAAGATTCTCTCTCCTTCAAAGTGATACAAATGAGACACCCCTCTCATTTTATTTGCTTTACATGATGCCAAGAAATATAAGGGACCTTATTGAAGTGGTAATTTGCATATTGAACCCTGGGTTTTGGGTAAATTGCACTTTACACCAAAACTATGTTTTAATGCACAAACATTGCTTTATCAGCTCTTTCTTGGTACTCAGGCTCTCACAAGCCATTATTCTACATCATCTTCATTTTCATGATGATTTATCACATGAGGAACATTTATTCATGTAACATTTGCAAGTTAACCCCTCAACTTAGGTAATTTGCACTTTAGTCCAAAATAAGCAAACATTGCTTCAACATTATTCAAACAAGACCAAAATTGAAACATAAGTTCCTCTTGAGCCTTAATTACTTTTCACCAAATAAAATTAAGGGTTTAATTAACTTGCTTAAGAAAAACTCCCAGGGTTAAGGCATAACCCAGGTCAGGGATGTTACAGTGGCTATCATAACAAGCAACCTCTGCTAGGGCCAGGAACTGTTCCCATGCATCACCTTAAACGAGCACATATACTCTCATCAAACCCTCTAATGTCTGGATCATACTCTCCTGACTGTCCATCAGTCGGGGTGATATGTTGTACTCAACTAGCATCGAGTTCTTCTTACACCTACTTCCACAATATGGAAGCGAACTTAAGGCCATACTCAAGACCATTTGAACTCAAATCCTAGTGTAATTGAACTATTTTTGTCTCATATATATAGTTCAACCAAAAATATCATACTAAAAGTGATCTCACTTAGGTAAGGGGATTAGGTCAACTTGGTAAGGTGATCTACCATAACCCATATTGCATCCTGACCTCTCTTAGTCCAGGGGAGACTCACCTCAACGTCTATGGTGAGCTACTCTTATTCCCTCTTGGGGACTCTTCACTATCCATAGCAACTCACTGGGTTACTGGTGTCACCTCTTAGCATGCATGACGACAAGACACATGCACTCTATATACTTCTTCATATCAAGTACTCAAAGCAGACTTTTATTATCCTAGTAGTACCACGATATATGCCAAACTTATAATCATGATCTCCTGCATGTCATGATTCCTCAAGGTCAACTCCTCAGAAACCCTAAAACACTCTAGTAGCGGGTTTCATTGCCTTCTTTTCTAGAGAGGTGTATCTGAAGTTCTTACAACCATCCTTCTATCTCATCAAGCTCTAAGTTGGCTAATCAAGCAACCACTAACTCGACCAATGGGTCTGGTTGTATCTGAGTGTTAGCCACATAGATCTAGTCTTCTGACGACCATAGGGTTCACCTAGCAACCTCTTGTAGCCTCTCTACTGACTAAACAAGATGGTTGTGTCTCAACTAAGAGCATCTATTACCACATTAATTCCTTATGTGCTCGGTGATGATGAAAACATAAAACTTCATATACTCCACACATCACCCTCATCTCAGGTTTAAGTATAATTGAGTCAAGAAAACTTCAACCTCATCATCTCGATTACCATACCCAAGATGCAACTCTTAGGATCCAAGCTGCTCTTGATAAGAACATCCTCATATGATGATTACCTTTGTTCCCTTTGTGTTTCCAAACCACATATTCAACATACTCTCAAAAGGTGTGGTACTTCCTAAAACATAGTAGAAAGGTTTCAACTCATATCACCTTTATCCTCAGTATTGCATGCGTTTTTTCGTGTCTCTCAAACCCATAACAAGATGAAATAAGCATTTGGCTATAGTCCAAATATAGAGTTTAACCTGTTCCAAGAGTAGAGATGGTGCATCACACATCGCCATCACACTTTCCAATCTAAGTTGAAACGTACATCACTTGTCTCCACAACATAAACAACTCGATTATGTGTCTACACCCATGGGAAGATGACCGGCCTAAATCACGCATCCAAAAAGGAGCGGATTAAAGTAGTCAGACTTTTAAAGAGATAACCTGACTCTCAGGCCCCCACAACGATAACGGGGTCCGATGTAGTGATCGGGGTCGAACACAGGGACAAGGTTGGTAGTGCTAAGAACGCAGAATCAACACTCTATACTCCGGTATAAAAGAGGATTAAAAGGTGTTCCCCAAGGAATGACAACTTGAAAACAAGAACAATATAGTGAAGGAAATAAAAGAAAACAAACTATAATGAGAAAATGGGAAAACTCTGATCGGGGTTCACTTAACCAAAACATTCTCTTAACAAGCATATTATCTCTCTCTCCTGCATACTCATATCAAAATTACAAGCAACCATAAAAATGCCTTTTCCACTCTCTCTTGAGATGAGGGTAGGACTAGGCTTGAAAGAAGCCTCTCTCTCTCGAGATGACAACTCAAAAACCTCACAACAAAACATATGGTTTAAAGCATATAGCAATCTGACACTCTTGTGCATTCATGCTACTCCATGTCATGGGATAAAAGTGATATTACTCTCTTGAGATATCAACAATCAAACATCACAAGATGATAGCTAAACATACAAGTGAAACGTTAAAGCAAGTACATGGGGATAATTTTTATATGAGTGTGTATATTCAGACAAGAAAGGATAGATATGCTATAACAAGGAAACATCATAAAGAAAAATAAACCAAAAGACTAACTCCAACTGGAGTTACAAGAAAGATGATGGTTTTAGGGTTTTAGCAGTTTTTAGGAGTTTTGTGCAACAACTTCTGAGGATTTAAAACTATTGTTAAGACAAGACACGAAGGAAGAAAACTTAGGAATAACAAGCGGTAGTAGAAAACATCCTGCACCCTTCTCTCAAGGAGGGTACCTCCAACTAAATGCCAACACCCTCTCTCAAAGGTAATGAATATAGGTTGGAGTGGGAAGGTAAACTAAAGCAACTCTGACCCTGGGTACTCTTGTACTCCCAGATCGGACCAAGCTCTAGAGTTACAACATCCTTCTCTCAAAGGAGTTGAACGGAAAAAATGATTTGATAGCTAGTCAAAACATGATCCAAACATACAATCTAGAGCTCAGATGCTATATAAGAAATCATCCAACAAAAGGGGACCAAACACAGAACATCAGGTATTAAATTCCACAAATTCTATAAGCATAGACATTGTGTAAAAGGTTTCAGTTATAATGCATAATAAATGAAAGTAAATGCTAAAAAGGGAAGATAGGTATCACCCTACTTGATGTGGGAGGTCGATATACAGTAGCAGACCCCTAAGGCACTACTAACTCGATATCGGGTAGTAGCTCTGCCCGATATGCCCGTGTCGGGCAGCCACCCTGTTGGGCGACATGCCGTGACAGCCAGGCGTATCGGTCAGGGCTCTCTACTCGATACGGTCATGTCGGGTTAGAGATGACTTAGGTTCTTGGGTCCCTCGTATCAGGTGTAGGAGGTGAGCTATCTCGAGTTGAAGCCCATCTAGGAACCTGATACACTGGGAGGCCTTCTTGGTCATATTGGGCTGCTGCGGCTACCAGGACGGGTTCTAAGTGAAACACTCCCATCCCTCTCAGGTTGGGGGTGAACTCACCTAGTGTCTCCCGACACACCTTGGGACCCGACACACTAGCTCCAAATGCTTTCCAAAGTGAGTTTTTGTGAGGTTCTGACCTGTCCCATCGAAGTCCTGTAGCTGCTATTTATAGGCAGCAACTAGTAGAGGTTGCAGTTCTTTGTGGGGCCACATATCCTTCATCGACTCCGTTTACGTGGCCCCCAGGATGATCGACACATGTGTGTCGCCCGGTACAGCAGGCCGTTGTGTACTGGGTTACGGGCGTATCAGGTGACCTTGGCAGGTAGCCGCTTTCGATGAGTGACTCGTATCGCGTGACACACCCATGTCGGGCTAACCAGTCGTGGCAGGCAAATCTCTCTGTCTGGTAGGTAGCATACCGCCTGTCGAGGGCCTCCTCACGTGACACGACTGTGTCAGGTTGCTGCCATATCAGGCAGCAATTGCGATGGGTAAGTGTGCGTGTCGGGTGATCCGTAGAAGGGTTGATGCAGGTGCACATTGTAGATGGGCTGGGATGGGCCTTTTGTGGACTTTAGGTGGAAAAATAGGGAAAATCTGTACAAAAAATGGGAACATAGTCAGGGGCGTAGTGCAGGTTATTTTTGTGCATTAACAAGACAAAATTGAGAGGAAAAACAATTTAGAGGGCAGTTTTGACAATGAAATGAAGGCTATAAATGGCCATAAAATGGGTGTTATCAAATCCCCCAAACTTAGCATTTTGATCGTCCTCAATCAATCATACTTATCTGAACACTTTATTTACAATACCCTTCATACCAGGCATAGTCCTCAGACAAGGGGTTTACGCAAGTTCTGAGATGTCTTAAGGAAAATTACATATGTCCACGAGCAACAGGCTTTATTTTTTCCTGCCTTATTTTAAGCAAAAATTCTCTTTTCAGCTTCGGCGAGACTTAAGTGCATGATTTTGAAGTTAACTTTCACACTAAACAGCTTGGGAGTAAGGAGTTGGGTTTTTGGGTAGGCTTAAGGCTTTTTGGGTTTTTTCTTATTTTCCATTGGTCCATCCATATACGGGTCCGTTAATGAGCAAGTGGTCCTTGCAATCCAAGCCAGTTGGCTTTAGAGCAGTGATTTCACATCCTACGTACCACTGCCCCGGATCTACTATGCCTAAAGATGGGTACTTTTGGAGAGACAAGTGTGTTTTTCATTTTTTTTTCCGGCACAACTCTCATGCTTTTATTCACTCTCATAAGGCTTTTATCTCTTTTTGGAATTTTTGGGAAAGGATGAGTTTGCTATTTAGGCAACTTTTTCCTTTACATGCACATCTCTTAGATGTTATAAAATTATTTTTTAAAATTGGCGTAGAAAGGTTGTAGCCTTTGTCGCTTGAGATTGCATTTTCGAAAAGAAAATAACAGAAATATGCACCGCCTTAGACACAAAGAGCATAGTCTAGAAGAAGTTGTGTATGACATTTACTATAGAGTGTCTTTGTACAATTGTAGAGAGGCAAGGAGTTGTATATTCACTATTTTGTATTAAGCATGTGTATATATATGTACACATGGTATGTTTAAGGAAAATAAGAAAGGCAAAAGGGAAAATAAGAAAGGCAAAAGGGGAGAATCTTTAGTACCTCCCTCACTGATATATAGTACCCCCCTAAACTTACCCCACACTCTGTCCCAGAGTTGTGAGATAGATAAGGTAGGGTAGTGATAAGTCAGTGAGGGTTTAGCTGGTGAGTACGCCTTCGTCATATATAAGCTCCCACACATATTCTCTGCGTTTTCTGTGGTAGTCGATGTGGTGGAGCTTTTTAGGTGTTTGTTGTAGCGTCACTGAGCTAGCGATCCATTCCAGCATGTAGATGTCGTTGTCATTTGATTGAGGAATTTGATGTGGACTACTGTGGCAGAATTGAAGCTCGTGCCATTTACTCTCTGTTGTCTCCAGAAACGGTTGGATCAACGTTGTCACCTCGATGTAATATTTTCTTGCTAAGCGTTCGAGGGGTGTCAACGCGGTTTATGTACACTGCACCAGATGATCTTTGTTGCTGTCAGAGTTGTTATAGAACATTACTGCTTGTTGGCAAGTATACACCGTCAGGAGCATCTAGTGATTCTAGTGCAACACTAGAAAGAAGATGATACGTGACATGTTGCTTTATATCTCTGCTATAAACTTTTGCTTCGCTCCTGATTCATCAGCTTGGCAGATATCGTTGAACACCATCGGATGGGCGATGTAAACGTGCTCAAACTTCTTCTGTAGAACCTAGATGTAGGCTGCTACTACTAACAGTGCTAAACATCCTCCTGCCTTTACTAAGTCCTGAAGGTCATCAAATAGGACTATGATGTTTTTTTGCCTCATATATAACGTCTGTGGGTGTAGAATCAGCTAGCTTCGTGAGAATTTCCTTGACCTGTTCCTGGGTCAGTGTAGAACATGCGGAACGGTCGAAGTTGCTGATCATTTCTTCTAACACATCAAGCGAAGTGGGGTCTGCATTCGAGAATACTTCTCGCAAAATTTCCATCCACTTGCCTGCCCCATATACGTATGTAGCCATCTCGGCCTCTTCTCCTGGAATGTTGTTGGTTGAGGAAGATTCTTCTTCTTGATCACTCTCCAACAACTTCTCTAGGATGCCTGCTTCTTGGAAATAACGTCTGTCCTTGATCAGCAACAACGCATAAGTGCTCCTTAGCTGATACAAGTTCTGGCCTTGGAGTTGCCTTATGTATCCAAAGACGTGGAGCATCTCCATGGCATGAAGGACTATGAAGGCATTGTTTCTGCTTCCCACTTCTTCTTGAATGGGGAAGTCTCCGAGAGTGAAGAAGTTCCAAATGTTGTTGTGCCGCTGGACTCCTTGTTTGATTGTGCGGAAAATATGTAGTGGGAGAAGTCTGAGGTTCTTGTCTTCTGGGTGCACGAACGTGTGTCCTGAGCGTGTGACCTCCTCATTGCAGCAGCTGAGGAGCTGGACATCATGGCTTCAGAAATCTGCCACGCATAGGAACTAGTTTCCTTGGGTGCTTGTAGGGGGCCAACACGATGTTTGGGTTGTGTTCTTCAATGTGTTGGAGCATGTTGGCCACCTGGATAGCGTCGAATGCCCCTCTCATCAGTCTTCTTGCCAAGGTTGGGGTGGCAATGTAGATTGGCTGCTAGCCTATCCTGGTTCCTAAGTTCTCTATCACTGCACCCTCCAGGACCCGGAAGAGGATCTTCCCGACGACGGGTGGTGAGCGAAACATGATCCTTAGCGCTCCCCATTGTACAAAGAAATAACCGTCGCTCCAGATGACGTCCTCTTCATTTTCCTGCGATCTTAGGACCTTGTTCATCAACTTCTGGTCTCTGATCGTCAGGTACCCGATGGTCTTCGGTCAAAAACTACCATCTTGAAGGAGGGGATCTCTGATGGCGTAGAAAACACATCTGATGTCGAGCTCCTTCCTCTAAGGGGGTGTTTGTCATTGGCATGGTAGATGTCCTCCCCTTCTCCCTCTGATTCGTCAGTAGAGTCCTCCTCTATGTCGATTGATATATCTATGTCTTCAGCATAATCTAGGGAGGGCGAGGGAGATTCCACGCTGATGTCGCGGGCGATCTCCTATCCTACTGAAGCCCCGTCGGCGGTCTTGTTCGTCGTTTCTCCCTCGGGCGTTGTGGAGGGCCCACCGGAGGAGGGAGAAGATGACGTTCCTAAAGAGGACACTAATGAAGATGGCTGAGAGCCGAAGCCAGGAGGCAATGGGGACCTCCTTGGTTGTCTCGAGCGGGGGTGGTCGTCCCTCCGGTTCAATCTCTTAAATGGCGTCGAGCCGTTGGAGCACCAACTGCATCGTGTTGTTCAATGCCTCTAGTTGGCCAGGAAGGCCAACTAGAGTTAGTAGCTATCGCTCTTGCTCATTCAACCTCCTCTGAAAAGCACTGAACTTGCATGTTAGGGAAGCAAAAGTAACCAAGTGGTTTCTCATTACCTCCTGCAATTGGTCAAACTCTTGACTGAGGACTTGCCCCAGCGATGGGGGGGGCTGCAGCTGTCCTGCCTCTTGTCCTCGAGACATCCCTCACGCTGGAAGTTCGACCCGAAGAGTGTGCATCTTCAAGCGAGTCTGAATTCATCTGAATTGTCCGCGAGGGTGTTGCTTCAGGGCAGGGTGTTGGTGCCTTCGTGGCTGCCTCCACCTCGTCTGCTTGTAGTGGTGGAGAAGGGCACGGGGAAAACAGTTGTTGTTCCACCATCTGATTATCAGCGACCTCCTCTACAACAACCACAGTGACATTGGTGGCAGCGTCGGTGTGGGCTGTGCAGCCCTGAGCTCTGCCTCGAGGAGCTCAACGAACGCATCATTACTTGCGTCCGACTGTACCATAGCTTCCGCTATTGAAGGCGTAGTAGAAGCTTCAGGAGCTGTGACCGTCTCTTCCACGATAGCTTCTTCTGGGGCTATTGTCGTTGTGTCAGCCCTAGTTGTGTTGACGACCTCCACGATCGTCGTTGTGGCAGCCGCGGCTGGGATAGGAGCAGCGATGACATCTTTATTAGCGGCTGCCGCCGGTTGCATGGGGGCGGTGGGTGGCTCGGCCCTTGCGGTTACTGCTGCTTGTTGGAAGGTTATGTTGGCAGTGCAAGCTGCAGTGGCCATCCGATTGGGTAGGGCTTCGACCTCCACTGGCATGAACACCAACTTCTCTGCATCGTAGTTGGTGTAGAGAGGGAGGGGCAATAGAGTGGAAGTTCTTGCAAATTTGCAAAAGTAGCGGAAACCCTCTTTCTTGATTATGTTGGCTCGTTGCAAGAACTTCAGATCAATCATGTCGTCACCTTGCGTTCTTGACAGGCTGCACGACTCCATTGGGTATCCCAACCCTACCACGATCATATTGACGATGCCGCCCATGCAATACTCCTTGGTGGCATCTTTTATTGGTTGGAGTCAGCTCATTAGGAAGCATCCCACATTGATCACCTTGCCCTCCATCACGTACCACATGAGATGGAGTTCTTCGGTGTATAGGTTGCTCGTTTCATATTTGTCGAATAGGAGGCATGCCATAATCTTGTGGATGATCCTCCAGAAGCAAGAGTGGATAGCCGCAACCTTGCTCCCGGACTTGTATGATGATTCACCGGTCAGCTTCTTCCAGAGGTCAATCGGGTTGAAACCGTCACCTTCGCCAATTCTGGCACTGGTGTTCAGCATCTGGTTCTCAGCTTCGGTGGAGGAGAATATTTCACTAAGCAGCTTCTCAGAAATTTCACGCTCAACGTTGTATAGCCGGCCCTGCAGCCTATCTGCTCCGCTGAATATTTCAACTTCGTCCTGCTTGTTCTGCACCCGACGAAGTGAAGACATGAACTCCTTGGTGAGTTCAATGTACGACTTGGAGAAGATGAATCATATGTTTTTCAGCCCGACGGATCCTAAGACGTTGTCGAGCCTACTGAAAATGTTGAGCTGGTGGAAGGAAGGTTGGTGGCAGAATCGGGTTGGCCGGTAGATCTTGGCTTCCAGCTTGGTGTATTGTTGCTGATGCTCTATATCTCGGGACACGAACCGGCTTGGGGAGTGGGCCAGGGGTTCTGCCGCTGTTGTTGGGGTTGCCGCGAATTCTCTCCTGGGCCGCTTCTCGGCCTCAGATGGCCCCGTTGCATCGGGGTTTGGGTGCTTCTTCCCGGCTGTGGTGGCTTCAGCTGTGGCCTCGGGGTTGATCCTATGGCCGTGCTCGTCTACTTGGATGACGGTTTTCTTGGTGCGGGCCATTTATGTAATTATCAAACAAGAATATAGTAAGTAATCAGATTACTGAATGGGTCACGCTACCCGATATCGGGCGGCAGACCAAAAGAGTCACGTCGCCCGATACAAGGTAAGTGATGCTTGAAAAACTAATATCGATCAAAAACTAAGGGAATCCCGACACAAGCAAGTCGATATCGGGTGGGGGTAAACATGTCGTACTGCCCGATACGATCAGGCTGATATCGCTGGCCGATATCGTGAAGCGTTAACAAATGATGCTTGCCCGATACAGATGCCCGATAAGGGTGTTATGGGATACTCGTGTCACCTAGTAGAGATTCATAAGTCGATATGATTCAAATCGATTACATATCGTGCGGCAGACCCAAACACATATCACCCGATCTGAAACTGACTGCCCGACACAGTCGTGTTGCCTGATACAATCAAAAGCTAAGGGAAACCTGACAATGGTGCCATGTGATACGGTGTATCTCCTGATGTAAGCTTGACCGCACGATACAAGTTGCCGCTCGATATGTTGTGTCATGCGATACAGATTCAACTGCGCGATACACGTTAGTCGATACTATGCACGATACGAGCGATAAAACTGCATGATAGGCATATCGTGTTATACCTGTATCGAGTGGAAGGCTGGTGCGCGACACGGGTATCGCGAAGGAACTAGACGACATGAGAGCTGGAGTAAATGTGAGATTGCACGATACAGGAGTAGGTAAAAAAGTGAAATTAGGTGCCCGACACGGTTAAATCCCTATTACTATATATAGCCATGTTGAGCGGGGTAAAATGGGTAAAAGAGGGGGCACGTGTCGTGCGAGGAGGCAAATCATTCCCGAGACGCAGATAAATCAGTCTAATCCGTCATGTCAAGGGCCAATTTGGCTTCCTAAGCAAGCTTCGTGCCGGCCTGCACGTGTGTCACGTGAGGTCGTTGTGTCGCGTGACATGGTCTCCTTTGCTAACACTGCTGTCCGATATGGGTGCCTGCCTGGTACAATTGGCACCCTATCACGTGTTGCGGGGTTCGTTGCCTGATATGTATATTGGGCAATACAACGCCTGATACGGTGCAACGCGCGAACGCTCGCCGCTTGCCCGATATGATCAAAAGGCAGAATAGCGTGTGTCATGCAAGGTAGAAAGGCAGAGAACATGCTCGATACAGACTCCAAAAGAGTAAAACTTAGAGCAAAGACAAAGGCCAAAAATAAAAGGAGAGCGTTGATGGTATCGCCCGATATGGTTAGTTCGGGCGATTGGCCGAAATGGCCAGACAAAAGGGATGTCAGGTCAAAAACAAAAGGGAGATCAACTATACATGCTTGAAACACTCAAAATAAAGCAAATCGAGGGTATAAAAACTAAAGAAAAGCATTGATGGGTAAAACATCATCGGCCAGAAGGGAATACTTCCAGCCTCAGATAGTATTACTCATCAAAGCCTTATAAAACTAAGTCGGTGGCCCATAAAATGAGAGGGTCCGTGCACGTGGCGCATGCACTGACTCGGGCCTTATTATAATGATAATGTTTGTAATGTTTTTCTGCAGAAAGGGAAATAACACCTTATGCTAGGAAAAAAAGGTAAAAATTTGGGCCGCCTCCTGAGGAGCACTGTAGTTTCCATCGTCAGCTCGACAACTTCAAACTCTTTTTACTTCGATCCTTCGACTGTTGCTTCAGTGTCCTGTAGTGTTATTTTTGACCTTCTCACGAATGCTTCGTCTTCATAGAATCTTTTCAACCTGTGACCATTGACCTTGAAGATCCCAGTATTTTCTCCTTGAATCTCCATCATTCTTGATGGATAAATCTTTACCATAGAGAAGGGGCCTGACCATCTTGTTCTAAGCTTCCAAGGGAAAAGTCGAATGCTAGAATTGAAGAGAAGAACTTTGTCACCTTCCCAAATATCCTTATTTCTTAGGTGGGCATCATGCCACACCTTAGTCCTTTTCTTGTAAATCTTTGTGTTTTCGTAAGCATGCTATCTTAGCTCCTCGAGCTCTTGCAGTTGTAGATATCTCTTTTGTCCTGCCTTTTCCAGGTCCATATTTAGAAACTCAATCGCCCATAGGGCTTTGTGCTCAAGCTCTAAGGGTAAATGACATGACTTTCCATAGATTAACATGTAAGGTGTCGTGCCTATGGGTGTCTTGTAACCAGTTCTATAGGCCTACAGAGCATCATCGAGTTTCATGGACCAGTCTTTTCGTGTGCGGCTGACAGTCTTTTCCAAGATTTGCTTAATCTGTCTATTTGATACCTCCACCTACCCAGAGGTCTGGGGGTGGTAAGGTGTAGCAACCTTATGTTTGACTTGGTACTTCTTCAGTAGCGACTCAAACTGCTTTTATCCAAAGTGTGATCTGCCATCGCTTATTACAGTGGGGGGGTACTCCAAAGCGTGGAAAAACAGTCTTCTCAAATAGCTTAATCACAGACTTAGAGTTGCAAGTTTGGGTAGCAAGAGCCTCTACCCATTTCGACACATAGTCCATAGCCACTAGAATGTACTGCTAAACCCTTGATGAGGGGAAGGGACCCATGTAGTCTATTCCCCAGACGTCAAAGATCTCAACTTCTACCCAGTCTGATAAAGGCATTTAATTCCTTTTCCCGATATTTCCGGTTGATTGACACTCTTTGTAAATGTTCACATAAGCATCAAAGTCCTTGAATAGCGAAGGCCAGTAAAACCTGGATTGAAGCACTTTTACGGCAGTTCTGTCTCCACTATGATGCCCTCCATAGGGTGAAGAGTAGCATTCCCTCAAGATTAGTGAGACCTCCTCTTCCGGTATACACCTTCTATACATACTGTCAGATCACTTCTTGAATAGCAAAGGGTCGTCCCAATAGTAGTTCCTGACATCAGATAAGAGCTTCTTTTTCTAGTTGTACTTGATGTCCGGTGGTAGCTGGCCACAGGACAGGTAATTACAAATGTTCGCGAACCATGGTAGGGTTGGCTCATCAGACTGAGCCATTAACATAGCTTCATCATCATAGTTTTCGTTAACAGGCAACTGGTTTTCTTTGTCATAGACTATTCTCAAGAGATGGTCTGCGACTACATTTTCTTTACCTTTCTTATCAATTATCTCATGGTTAAACTCTTATAGGGGCAGGACCCATCTCAACAGTCTGGGCTTTGTGTCCTTCTTTTGCATCAGGTAGCGTATGGCTCCATGGTCATTATAGACCTTTACTTTTCCCCCTATAAGATATGATCTGAAATTGTCAAATGCAAAAACGATCGCCAACATCTCTTTCTCCATGGTGGTGTATTTTACTTGCGCCTTGTCTAGGGTCCGGTTGGCGTAGCAAATGACATGATGTTTCTTATCCTTCGTCTGCCCTAGGACAGTTCCCATAGAATAGTCGCTAGCATCATACATTAATTCAAAGGGGAGCTCCCAATCCAGAGCTTGGAGAATAGGAGGGGTTACTAAGGCCTCTTTTAGAGTCTGGAAAGCTTTCAAATAGTCATCAGTAAAATTGAATTCTGCATCCTTTATCAGTAGGTTCGAGAGAGGTTTTGATATCTTTGAGAAATACTTGATGAATCTTCTATAATAACCCGCATGACTGAGAAAACTTCATACTCCTGTCACGAACTTTGGCGAGGGAAACCTAGCAATGGCCTCGACTTTGCTTACATCAACTTCAATACCTTTCTTGGAAACTTTATGGCCAAGGAATATGCCTTCCTGTACCATAAAATGACATTTTTCCCAGTTAAGAACTAAGTTATTTTCCTCACAGCGCTGCAGGACTAACAATAGGTTTTTCAAGTAGGCATCGAAATCCTTCCCATAAATAGAAAAATCGTCCATAAAGACCTCTATAATGTCTTCCAGGAAGTCAGAGAACATTGAGATCATGCAACGCTGGAACGTTGCAGGTGCATTGCATAGTCCGAATGACATCCTTCAAAAATTATATGTGCCATATAAGCAGGTGAAGGTAGTCTTCTCCTGGTCGTCGGGAAAAATAAGAACTTGATAAAATCTGGAATAACCATCCAAAAAGCAGAAGTACTCATGATGTGCAAGTCTTTCTAACACTTGGTCGATAAAGGGGAGAGGGTAGTGATCTTTCTTAGTGGCTTGATTTAGCTTTTGATAGTCAATACACATCCTCCATCCAGAATCAGTCCGGATGGCTACCTCGTCACCTTTACCCCCCTTTATGACTGTCATTCCTCCCTTCTTGGGCACCACGTGAATCGAGCTCACCCAATTGCTGTTGCTAATGGGGTATATAATGCCCGCATCTCTGAGCTTGATGACTTCTTTCTTTACGACTTCTTTCAACATCTGGTTCATCTTCCTCAGGGGTTGAACAAGGGGCTTTGTAGTTTCTTCAAGATTTATTCGGTGCATACACAGGGCAGGGTTTAGTCCCTTAATATCATCCACTGAATACCCTATAGCTTGTTTGTGGAGCCTCAACTCTTTAAGGAGTCTTTCCAGTTGTTCTTCTGTCAGTCTCTTCTGCCATGGTCAATTTTAAAGAAGCATACTTCACCGTCTCGATAACTTCTTCTTCATCATTCAAATCTCCTTCATCTTAGTGCAGGTAGTCAAGGATCTCAACTACCTCGGGGTCGTTGACCTCTGAGTCCTCTTCATTCAGCACCCTCATAAGAGGGTCCACCACTGCTGCGTCCTCTTCTACTTCCTCACAATATTGGTTATAGCTGTCCACGAAGTAAGCAGATTCAAGCAGCGATGGTCCTTTCATTGAGTCCCTCACCTTGAAATCTATGTGATCGTTCCCGACCCTCAGGGTTATCATGCCTTCAGCGACATCAATAAGTGCCCTTCCAGTTGCCAAGAAAGGACGACTGAAGATGATGGGGGCATTTAGGGTCCTCAATAGTGTTGATGATAACAATGTCACAAGGAATGAAGAATCTCCCTACTCTGACCGAGACATCTTCCATCACTCCTACCAGACTTTTGAAGATGTGGTCTGCCAACTCTATCCTCATATTAGTCCTGACCATATCAGTCTGTCCTAATCGTTGTGCGAGGCTTAAAGGCATGAGGCTGATACTAGCCCCCAAGTCGGCGATACCTTTTCTTTCAATGTTATCTCCTACCGCAAAAGGTATGGTGAAGGCCCTAGGGTCCTTTTTCTTGGTTGGTAATTCAGCTTTTACGAAGGCTGTTGACATGCTGGCTAATAGTACAGTTTTGATCCCTCCTCATCTTTTCTTCATGACTAGATCTTTGAAGAATTTGGCATAGGTCAACATTTCTTACAAGGCGTCTATAAATGGTACCTCCAAGTGGAGCTTTTTCACTAATTCCATGAACTTTTCATATCTCTTCTTGAGGTGAGCCTTTACAAGCTTGTATGGAAAAGGTAATCTTGGCAAGTACTGACTTCTCCTGGCAAAAAATTCCTCTTCAGGTCCTGACTCCCTAACTGGTGGGTGTCAGCTTTCTCCTCTAGTTGGATTTTCTGCAACCTTCTCAGGCTTAGGTTCTTTAGTGCTCGTCTCCTCAGGGCACTCTATTGTCCGTCCTGATCTGAGGGTTTCCATCTTGACAGACTCTGTGCTAGAAGGAATCTTCCCCGAAGGGTTCTTTACAAGCTCAGCCAACTGAGCAAGTTGCTGGTCTATCTACATTGGTGCGTTTGCATGCCTGCCATTTGGACTTGCATAATATTCAAAATGCCTGAGTTGGATAATGCACTTTGTTCAAGTTGATTATTTATTGTGTCCCATCTTTTGACGAAGTCAAAAAGTTGTCCTACTAAGTATGGCTGGCTATTACTCTTGGTATGACTTTGTCCTTGATATTTCCCTTGCCTTTGGCTTGTGTTAGCAGCTTGATAGGGTTGATACATCCCCTGACCTTGATAATTGGTTTTCTTTGTCTGGAATGTGTTGGTCTTGGCATACTGTCCCTGCCCGCTTCTCTTCTCAAAGTCAGGTGATGGCTTGGGTGGGTTGTTCAACTGATGCGAGTTCTCTACGGCATCCTTATTGCCATAACTGAAGCCCAGATGGTCCGACCTCTTGAAGTTGACGTAGGATACATTTGCAGCTTCATCCTCCTCCGAATCACTTTCACTTGACCCTTCAGGTAGAGTATACACACATTTATCTATTCCATGTCCTCCTTCACCACAAGTGACACATTTCATTACCTTCTCTATCTACTTCTTACATTTTATTGCTAAGCTTGAGGCACAGGAGTATAGTAAGTGGACTCGAGTTCTTTAATAGTACCGTTTTTCCTCGTCCCCGACAACGGTGCCAAAAAGTCGACTGACCTAAATCACGCATCCAAAAAGGAGCGGATTAAAGTAGTTAGACTTTTAAAGAGATAACCCGACTCTTAGCCTCCCACAATAATAACGGGGTTTGATGTAGCGATCGAGGTCGAACACAGGGACAAGGTTGGTAGTGCTAAGAACACGAAATCAACACTCTATACTCTGATATAAAAGAGGATTAAAAGGTGTTCCCCAAGGAACGACAACTTGAAAACAAGAACAATATAACGAAGGAAATAAAAGAAAACAAACTATAACGAGAAAATGGATCGGGGTTCACTTAACCAAAACATTCTCTTAACAAGCATACTATCTCTCTCTCCTGCATACTCATATCAAAATTACAAGCAACCATAAAAATGCCTATTCCACTATCTCTCGAGATGAGGGTAGGACTAGGCTTGAAAGAAGCCTCTCTCTCGAGATGACAACTCAAAAACCTCACAGCAAAATGTATGTTTTAAAGCATATAGCAATCCGACACTCTCGTGCATTCATGCTACTCCATGTCATGGGATAAAAGTGATATTACTCTCTCGAGATATCGACAATCAAACATCACAAGATGATAGCTAAACATATAAGTGAAGCGTTAAAGCAAGTTCATGGGGATAATTTTTATATGAGTGTGTATATTCAGACAAGAAAGGATAGATATGCTGCAACAAGGAAACATCGTAAAGAAAAATAAACCAAAAGACTATCTCCAACTAGAGTTACAAGAAAGATGATGGTTTTAGGGTTTTAGCAGTTTTTAGGAGTTTTGCACAACAACTTCTGAGGAGTTAAAACTATTGTTAAGGCAAGACATAAAGGAAGAAAACTTAGGAATAACAAGCGGCAGCAGGAAACATCCCGCACCCTATTCTCTCAAGGAGGGTACCTCCAACTAAATGCCAACACACTCTCTCAAAGGTAATGAACATAGGTTGGAGTGGGAAGGCAAACCGAAGTAACTCCGACCCTGGGTATTCTCATACTCCCAGATCGGACCAAGCTCTAGAGTTACAACATCTTTCTCTCAAAGGAGTTGAACGGGAAACATGATTCGATAGATAGTCAAAATATGATCCAAACATACAAGCTAGAGCTCAGATTCTATATAACAAATCATCCAACAAAAGGGGACCAAACACAGAACAAACAGTATTAAATTCCACAGATTCTATAAGCATAGACATTGTGTAAAAGGCTTCAGATACAATGCATAATAAATGAAAGTAAATGCTAAAAAGGGAAGATAGGTATCTACCTCCTTGATGTGGGAGGTCGATATATAGCAGTGGGCCCCTAAGGCTCCACTAACCCGATACCGGGTAGGAGCTCTGCCCGATATGCCCATGTCAGGCAGCCACCTTGTCGGGCGACATGCTGTGACGGCCAGGCGTATCGGCTAGGGCTCTCTACTGATACAGTCGTGTCGGGTTAGAGATGACTTAGGTTCTTGGGTCCCTCGTATCGGGTGTAGGGGACGAGCCATCTCAGATTGAAGCCCATCTAGGAACTCGGTACAGTGGGAGGCCTTCTTGGTCATATCGGGCTGCTGCGGCTACCGGGATGGGTTCTAAGTGAACCACTCCCATCCCTCTCGGGTTGGGGGTGAACTCACCTAGTGTCACCCGACACACCTTGGGACCCGAGACACTAGCTCCAGATGCTTTCCAAAGTGAGCGTTCACGAGGTTCTGACCTGTCCCATCGAAGTCCTGTAGCTGCTATTTATAGGCAGCAAGTGGTAGAGGTTGCTGTTCTTTGTGGGGCCACATTTCCTTCATTGACTCCGTTTACGTGGCCCTCGTGATGATCGAAACATGCGTGTTGCCCGGCATAACAGGCCGTCGTGTGCCAGGTTACGAGCGTATCGAGTGACCTTGGCGGGAAACCACTTCCGATGAGTGACTCGTATCGCACGACACACCCATGTCGGGCTAACCAGTCATAGTGGGAAAATCTTTCTGTTGGGTAGGTAGTGTACCGCCCGTCAAGGGCCTCCTCGCGCAACACGACTGTGGTGGGTTGCTACCATATCGGGCACCAATTGCGACGGGTAAGTGTGTGTGTCGGGTGACCAGTAGAAGGGTCAATGCATGTGCGCATTATAGATGGGCTGGGACGGGTCTTTTGCGGACTTTAGGTGGAAAAATATGGAAAATCTATACAAAAAATGGGAACAGAGTCAGGGACGTAGTGCAGGTTATTTTTGTGCAATAACAAGACAAAATTGAGAGGAAAAACATTTTAGAGGGCAGTTTTGACAATGAAATGAAGGCTATAAATAGCCATAAAACGGGTGTTATCAGAAGATGTTTCCCATCACCTTTTGGATCTTAACATATCTATTATGTACAATCCTTAGTCATCACCTCAAGGTCTCAAGGGTGCCGACACTTTTAGGGTGATCTGACCCTTATGCATCTAGGGAGTGCCTCTCACATTTACCCCCTTAGGCCCTATGAACTCATTAAGGTGGTCAACCTCATAAACCATGAGCCTCGAACAAAGGTAGATGTTACCTCCTGACCCTATGGTCTTGTGCATTCAGGGAACAGACAACTCCTACTCCCATCAGTCTTATCCCCTACTTCACCTTAGTGTTGACTTAGGATTCTATTGTAGCTCATGATTTCTGTGTTGATACTCATACACATCTCATCCTTGAATCCTTACCTGAATCTCCATCCTCTCTTTGGACATATAGGGCTATCTTGACATCCCTCAATGGGATCATGGTGACCTTCCTACCTCGGTCTAGCCCCATACAGGTTACCTCCATGGAAACCTATCTTCCTGCCCCTTAGAGATGGTCATACATGGGTCTATAGATTTGTTCTTATACTATGCACTCTCCACTTAGCTCATCAAGCTCCTATGAGACCTATTTAGGTTACTTCGAACCTACATAAAAGTGGATACTCACCCTACAGAAGGGTCCCTCCCTAGGATGGGTGAAAACTATCTCTTGATAGCAACTAAGGTCACAAACGTCCCTACGTCCAGGGTTTACATCATCATGTGCATGCTTAGCCCTACCAAGCCACTAAGGCACGTAGGTAGAAAGAAGACAACCCACTAAGCCAATATGGGTTCCTTAGTATGTCATACTTGCTCCTATTCCTCAGCATTGGACCAATAATTTACATGCATATGTCACCAACCTATGTGTGAGGGGTTCGTCAAACATATACCCTAGCCAAGGGGTTTCCTTTTCCTCTAATCCTGAGCGGAGCCATGCTCCAATTTGTAAGAACTCAAGCATCTTTGTGAGCATCAGGCGCACCAGGTATGCTACTTCCCCTCTTAGGTCTAGGAATCCTAGGTTCATTCCTTATGCATCAACTGTCCAACCACGAACCAAACAGGCACAAGGTAGGGCATACACTTCCCACCATTTTTCCATGTGAACAACACCGTGGAGTCCTACACAAGGACAACCGACTCGGAGTGAGACCTCATAACTTGTTACTATACCTCTTCGGTTTAAGGAACTTTCTTCCTATACCTACAAGGTAGGCATCTAAAACATCTATACCTTGGTTCGAGAAGCCTCTTCCTCCTTCTAGGGTTTGGTTCCTCTAAAGGCATCCAAGGTACGACGAGTCTCCTAGGATCATGCACAAAACAACCACAACCATCCTCTTAGACCGTCCATTCTAGGTCAGGACATACCCAACCTCTAATGGTCCCTCATGTCTCAGAGTCTAAGCTTCCAACCTTCTTTCTTGGGTCTTACTCTCTCTCTAGAGCTAACCATACAACCAATCTTACCACTAAAGGTTATCTCTCAAGAAGGCGGATCAAACTCTTAAGGATACCTGCCTACACCTACATGAATGAAACGTACTATCAAGACCTATGTCCGACCAAGATTATCCAAAGCTCTACGTGCTTATCTTATAAGCTATCCAGCATGCCCTTCTGGCCTAGGTCTCCAACTACTGCTAGCACTATTGACGTGCTCTCCTACATAGGTGCATGCTCTTTTATGCTCATAAAAGCCCATAACGGTTTCTATATGGTCACCACTATCCTTTTCGATGAAGGAGCTATCCTTCACCCTAACAAGCACGACCCTTCCAAGGTCGGGTCACCAATCACACTAGGTCAAACCTAGCTCCTGCTTCTCATGGGTTCTCAAAACCAATATGCATGTCCACCCACGTACATGGTCGACCATCATATCTATCTCATCATGTCATCTCTCTCTCTATCAACCTCTTAGGGTTAGGGTTAGCATCATCCTCAGAGGATGCACCAGGTGTCAACCTCTTCCTAGAGGCCTCTACCTCCAAGGATAACCCTCTACTATCCTCGTGACAAGAAGGTCTAACCTCAGGTCTCTCCTGAGGGCACGACAACACATGTCATGCAAACTATATAAGCATGCAACTAATCGTTAGTTTACGCATAAACTATTAAACTTATGTCCATGACATCTTGTTTACATGGTATTCATTAATTTGGTGGAGGATTCCTTAATCTCATCATACATACCCTAACCTCAAGAGGGTGGGGAGGAGAGAGAAAACCCCTAAATCTTAGAATCCTTAAATGAATTAGGGTTGAGAAGGGATGAAAAATATGAGAGTCATAATAGGTATCTTATTTTGAGTCAGAACCTCAGACATTGGATAGGAAGTCACAGTACATTTGGGAGTCCTTGTGACCGACTAGTGGGGTAGAGGAAAATATTGCCAGCCCCCAGTCCGTGATCCTTTTCTAGACATCTCTGTCCTTAGAATATCCTTTAATAACTCCCTTGGGTTCTAAAGAGTTTGTAAAATTTAATAATTATTAGAGATTAAATGGAAAACCTAGCTCTGATACCATTTGTAACACCTGGGCCCACTACCCTAGTACTACTCCAAGCGAAGCATGCTTAATTATGGAGTTCTTTAGAGATGGGCTCCCAAAAAAGGAGGTGCACCTTGGTGATATGGTAGTACAATCATTCCTTATAAGATCTTTTTATCCGAGGCATCAAATCTTGGGACGTTACAATCTCCCCCACTTAGACTCTTGACGTCCTTGTCAAGGCTCAACTATATGACCTCATAATGCTTCCCCATTTCAATGTAGACCCAGAATGGCCCATGGATACCCAGCTCCCGATCACGGAATACTAGCACAAGGGTGGCTGCGTCAACCATGGACAACTCTTTCCAACATGCTTGGACCGCACAGCTCAAGACTGTCATGCCACATGCCCATGTGGGCCCCACCTACTGGAGGGGTTATGGCTCTGATACCAATCGTAATGACCTCACTTCTTGGTAACCCCCAATTAAGGGAGACCAAGAGGTCAGAGGCGTTATCCTGAAATAGGATCAGTGGTTTTGCAAATAACAACATATTGCAAGCAATAAAGATTTAACAAAACAAACTTTACGTTTTAAACATGACTACTCAATCCTTACATACCCTAGTCTCTATGATGTCCCTACAATGGACATAGATACTACCTCTCACATGGTAGATCTCAACTAACCCCCATGATCCTACCTTACAGGTAGATCAATACATAGGGTTGTGGAGTTACATGGCCCTATCCAAAGGTAGTCCAATCCCTGACTCGTGATAACCTGATGATCCTACCTCGTGGGTAGACCATGTACTAGGTCATCTATTTCATCAACATCAAATCTACAGAGGAGGATCGGGATCTGAGCTAGTTATGCACATATATTTATGGTGATAATCATAGTCACTTTATAATTGCATGAAATAAAAGACAATCAAGCAATTATTCCAAGCAATCGGTAAAACTTCAGAAATCACCGGGAAACTAAAGCGATTTAACCATAAGCGTAACCACATACCTATTCAACTGAAACAAGATAGGAATAGTCTAAGCAAATATGAAATCCAGGAAAGCAAGCAATTCACCCAACAAGGATCCTGAAATAACCATACAATTTCCTTTTACTACTCATGTTATCAAGATCTATCCAATCTGATAAGGCCCCTGAATGGTGGCCCCGTTGATTTTTTCCCTGCCTCAAATGGCCTAAGGCAAGGGGATCCTCTTTCCCCCTTGCTTTTCTCTATCGTGATGGAAGGGCTTACCAATATGATGAATGAAGCCTATGACAGAGGGAAAGTGAAGCCTTTCAAGATCAACAATATCGAAGTGCTATCCCATTTAATTTTTGCTGATGATGTTATGTTCTTCTCAACTGGTCATGCCAACAGGTTAAGAGAGATGAAGCGAGTCATTGCAAAGTTTGGCTACCTTACAAGGCTCTATATTAGCACCATCAAATCCAGAATGTACCTGTCTAGGTCCTGTGATGCTAGGAGGGGCAGATTGCGGGAAGCTTTTGGAATCAGAGTCGGGAGACTGCCTACCAGGTATTTGGGTGCTCCTGTTGCTGGTAGTAAAGGGTACGCCAAGGATTTCACTCAGTGTCTGGATCATATCAGAGTAAAGATCGATGGGTGGGCTGCTGTACGGATATCCATGGCGGGCAGACTTATGTTGACCAGATCTGTTCTTCAGGCCATGATCCGGTTTTGGTGCGATGTTTGTGATATTCCGCTACCCATCGCCAATAATATGAGACAGCTTGTTGCTGATTTCATATGGGGTGGCAGAGGTCATGGGGTGTCCTGGGACATGATTGCTAGACCTTTCATCAAGGGGGGTCTCAATGTCATTGGTCCTATGCAAATTGTTACTCAAAGCCAAAAGAAAAGGGTGGACAGGTTCCTTAGGGAGAAGGAGAATGTGTGGTCTCAGTGGATAAAGAGCAGGTACGGCGAGCTGCACCAAGGCTTCGACAGCATCTCGTCTAGAGTGTGGAGGAATATGTGCAAGCAGTGGATGCTCATTCATAACTTTTATACTGTTGATGATCATGGTATTGCGTGCTTAGCTAATCCGAGGGTGATACCATGGATCAACAGTTATACGGGTGACAATGTGAGATGGCATAATATAATCTGGAACAGGAAGATGATTCCCAAATGGAGCACCCTTTCTTATAGAGCGGTGCTTTCAAAACTTCCTACTATGGATAGATTGAGCAGGTGGGGTTTGCAGGTGGACAGAACCTGCGTTCTTTGCAAGGTGGCTGATGAGAACCATGGACACCTTTTTGGCGAGTGTAGGTTCTTTAGGAGAATCTGGGCGCTAGTGTGCCTCAAATGTGAATGGGGTCAAATCTATAATGATAATATTAATGATACGATCACTTGGCTCCTGAGCTTTCTTGGCTGCAGGAGCAAGATAGATGTAGGCGGACTATGTCTTACAGGAGTGTGCTATTATGTCTGGGAAGAAAGAAACAATAGGAACCATAGCAGAAAATCATGTGATGAAGACATGATAGTTGCTAAGTTGGCTTTGAACTTGGCTCGTATTTTCAAATGTAAAAGCGGCCTCTGCTCAGGCCTGTCTGAGCAAGCCAAAAGATACTGGGGTTTTTGTAGATAATACCCCGTGTATACGTCTTGTTTTTTGTAGGTGCTGTGGTTCACACAGCTTCCTTTGGAAATATATTTACCTATTTCCAAAAAAAAGATCTATCCGATCTCACTTGCTCCTTAGGGTTTCTACTTCTTTTTAGGGTTCCACTTGCAATTAGGGTTTTGCTATCACTTTTATCACTACAAACCCTAAATAAGCAAAACTACTCATAAACCCTAATCATCATATGCTATCTCTCCTAACCGGCTTAGGATCAACATTTATCAACATATTTCTAAATATTTTGAATTAAACATATTAATCTCATCCTTTACCCTAAATTAGGGTTTCTACATGCATTAACATGGATTCTTGGTTTAAAACCCTAAAACATGCAATTTCTCATCTAGATCAAATTTGAATCTTTCATTGTCATCAACAGGTTATTAGTACATCAAATTAACCAATTACACATCATAGATTCAATCTTTAATCATAATTAGGGTTTCTAACCTAAGTTTAATGCATTTTTCATCAACTTAATATACTTTTGCAATTAGGAACCAAATCATGTACTAAAACTATTTTTATCAGGTTCCTCATATTTTCTGAGCAAATTTCATATATTAATTTTATCCATAAGAGATTCCTAGAAATTTCTATGAATTTTGCAAGGAAAAACATTATCTAGGATTACATGTTATTTTTAGAAAATTGTCAGTCGTCCGATCCGTGGTCCACTGGATCACACAAAATCCAATGGTCCACAGAGACACGCCTCACTTGTGATTAAAAGAACCAAATGACAACATTTCCCTTACCTGAACTATAGGCATGAGAGGACCCTTTAGTAAAAACATAGCCTATCGTCTTCAACCTGCGTCTAAGCCAAAAGAGTCCCACGAGTCAACTCGCTCATTGACTTCAAACTCCCGACCACCTGTGCGCAAACTGAGGGGTCCAGCAGCTTCGTCTACCCCTCGTGGACTTGGGGGTACCTTCAATTCCTCCTCCGCATTGCTCCTTCCCTGCCAAAGATCCTTGGCTGCTCCGATGACAGTGACAGCTAGACGAGGGAGAAGGTCGGGGTCTTTGGCCAAATTGAACGCACCAGAGCAATCGCCTCAGAGTTCCAAACATGCGAGAACTATTTGTGGGAGTGCTGGTACCACGGAGCACCCCCTATATATAGGGTTCATCCATGATTCTTGGGATTTGAGTTTTCCCTAGTTTCACCACGAAACCTATGGAAACCTGGGATGATCAGACTAGGGAATATCTCTTGAGTTCAATGGAACAATTTCCATCTACGTACAATCTTCCAATCTCAACCAAAGTGAGAAAAAAAAATCACATCCCCTACTTCACAGTCCTCACAACTGGGACTTAGTCCCAATCCTCAGATTTCTGATCAACGGTCCACATTCAATCTGAAAATCTAGATAATCCTAATTTCATTGTGACATTTAATATGATTCAAAGATTACCCATTTACTTTAGGAAACTTCTAAAAATCACAACTCATTATTCCTTTATCCATTTTCAACCAAAATTTAAAGGAATCTTTGAATTGGTATTATCTACTCGTGTACCAAATTTGAAACCCAAATTTCAAAGGAAAAGGGTATTTCCTTCATAAGCAAGTTATCCTTTAATAAAACCAATTCAATTGGTATTTCCTCTTTCTTATGCCATTATCTTGCTATTTTGGACTCCTTGGACCTCAAGGAACCCTAAATGCATGAAATCCCAACATGGAGGATATTCCCTTGCCTTCTAGAGGTTTCTACCTCTTTTTTTTCTCCTTTTCTTATTTATTCATTTATCATTTTAATTTCCTTTTTCTTTTTCTTGTTATTGGGCCCAACAACCAATAAAGACCACTAAGAAACCAAAAAGGATATTGTACATGAAATTCATACATTCCAAAACAAATCACATCATTATTTGTTCATATGTCTTTAATAGGAGAAATTGCATTTCCCACCAAAAGAACCCAAAAATTGGGGTTGTAACAGCCTTCCCCTCTTATAGGAATTTTGCCCTCCAAATTCCACCAAGCATACAAACAAATAGGATAAGACTTTCTTATGTCCATCATGGCTCCCATGTGGCTTCACCCTCTCCATGGTGCTTCCAAAGAACCTTCATCATCTTATATTCTTACATCTGAGTTCTCTCTCACCCTAGTATCTCGTACCCTCGTTGGTGACTCAGGACACTTCAACCTCTCTCTCAAAGCTTAATAGGTTCATGGATCAACACATGGATTGGGTACCTCACATAGTGCTCTAGATCATACTCATGGAACACACCATACATCAGGTTATCCCGATGGGTAAGGCTAAACATAAGCATCTCCACCAATCCATTTCAAATGGGCCTATGTATCGGGGACTCATCTTTCTCAACTATAGCTCAGAGGGGTTGGGTTTTCAGAATACATGTCCACCCATAATGAACTGCATGTCAGTATGCTTCACATCGGCTCATGATTCATGTCAATCATGGGCTTTCTCAGCCATTTCTTGATCAAAGTATCTTCATATGCATACACTATGGTCTCTTTGACCTTTACAAGGTCCTCTTACTGACATCATCCAAGTGAGGTGGTGACCGATACATCCTCCCTCATAGAGCTTCATACATCCCGATATTGGCTATGGCGGCTATCATAACAAGCAACCTCTACTAGGGCCAGGAACTGTTCCCATGCATCACCTTGAACGAGAACATATACTCTCATCAGACCCTCTAAAGTATGGATCATACTCTCTTGACTGTCCATCAGTCGGGGTGATATGTTGTACTCAACTAGCATCAAGTTCTTCTTACACCTACTTCCACAATATGGAAGCAAACTTAAGGCCATACTCAAGACCATTTGAACTCAAATCCTGGTGTAGTTGAACTATTTCTCTCTCATATATATAGTTCAACCTAAACTATCATACTAAAAGTGATCTCACTTAGGTAAGGGGATTAGGTCAACTTGGTAAGGCGATCTACCATAACCCATATTGCATCATGACCTCTCTTGGTCCAAGGGAGACTCACCTCAACGTCTATGGTGAGATACTCTTATTCCCTCTTGGGGACTCTTCTCTATCCGTAGCAACTCACTGGGTTACTGGTGTCACCTCTTAGCATGCATGGCGACAAGCCACATGCACTCTATATACTTCTTCATCTCAGGGACTCAAAGCACACTTTTATTATCCTAGTAGTACCACATTATATGCCAAACTTATAATGATGATCTCCTGCATGTCATGATTCCTCAAGGTCAACTCCTCAGAAACCCTAAAACACTCTAGTAGCAAGTTTCATCGCCTTCTTTTCTAGAGAGGTGTATCTGAAGTTCTTACAACCGTCCTTCTATCTCATCAAGCTCTAGGTTGGGTAATCAAGCAACCACTAACTCGACCAACGGGTCTGGTTGTATCTGAGTGTTAGCCACATATGTCTAGTCTTCTGACGACCACAGGGTTCACCTAGCAACCTCTTCTAGCCTCTCTACTGACTAAACAAGATGGTTGTGTCTCAACTAAGAGCATCTGTTACCACATTAATTCCTTATGTTCTAGGTGACGATGAAAACATAAACCTTCATATACTCCACTCAGCACCCTCATCTCGGGTTTAAGTCTAACTGAGTCAAGAAAACTTTGAGCTCATCATCTCTATTACCATACCCAAGATGCAACTCTTAGGATCCAAGCTGCTCTTGACAAGAACGTCCTCATATGATGATTACCTTTGTTCCCTTCATGTTTCCAAACCACATATTCAACGTACTCTCAAAAGGTGTGGTACTTCCTCAAACATAGTAGAAAGGTTTCAACTCATATCACCTTTATCCTTAGTATGGCATGTGTTTTGTCCTGTCTCTCAAACCCATAACAAGATGAAATAAGCATTTTGCTGCAGTCCAAATACAGAGTTCAACCTATTCCAAGAGTTGAGATGGTGCATCACACATCACCATCACACTTTCCAATCTAAGTTGAAACGTACATCACATGTCTCCACAACATAAACAACTCGATTATGGGTCTACACCCATGGGAAGACTTTTCCCATCAGCTTTTGGATCTTAGCATATCTATTATGTACAATCCTTAGTCATCACCTCAAGGTCTCTAGGGTGCCTACACTTTTGGTGTGATCTAACCCTTATGCATCTAGGGAGTGCCTCTCACATTTACCCCCTTAGGCCCCATGAACTCATGAAGGTGTCCAACCTCATAACCCATGAGCCTCGGGCAAAGGTAGCTTTTACTTCCCGACCCTATGGTCTTGTGCATTCAGGGAACAAACAACTCCTACTCCCATCAATCTTATCCCCTACTTGACCTTAGTGTTGACTTAGGATTCTACTGTAGCTCATGATTTCTGTGTTGATACTCATGCACATCTCATCCTTGAATCCTTACCCGAATCTCCATCCTCTCTTTGGGCATATAGGGCTAGCTTGACATCCCTCAATGGGATCATGGTGACCTACCTACCTCAGTCTAGCCCCATACAAGTTACCTCCATGGCAACCTATCTTCCTGCCCCTTAGAGATGGTCATACATGGGTCTATAGATTCGTGCTCATACTATGTACTCTCCACTTAGCTTATCAAGCTCCTATGAGACCTCTTTAGGTTACTTCAAGCCTACACAAAAGCGGATACTCACCCTATAAAAGGGCCCCTCCCCAGGATGGGAGAAAACTATCTCTTGATAGCAACCAAGGTCACAAACGTCCCTACATCCAGGGTTTACATCATCATGTGCATGCTTATCCCTATCAAGCCACTAAGGCACGTAGCTAGCAAGAAGACAACCCACTAAGCCAATCTGGTTTCCTTAATATGTCATACTTTCTCCTATTCCTCAACATTGGACCAACAATATACATGCATATGTCACCAACATATGTGTGAGGGGTTTGTCAAACATATACCCTAGCCAAGGGGTTTCCTTTTCCTCTAATCCTGAGGGGTGCCATGCTCCAATTTGTAAGAACTCAAGCATCTTCATGAGCATTAGGCGCACCAGGTATGCTACTTCCCCTCTTAGATCTAGGAATCCTAGGTTCACTCCTTATGCATCAACTGTCCAACCACGAACCAAACACACACAAGGTAGGGCATACACTTCCCACCATTCTTCCACGTGAACAACACTGTGGAGTCCTACACAAGGACAACTGACTCGATGTGAGACCTCATAATTTGTTACTATACCTCTTCGGTTTAAGGAACATTATTCCTATACCTACCAGGTAGGCATCTAAAACATTTATACCTTGGTTCGAGGAGCCTCTTCCTCCTTCTTGGGTTTGGTTCCTCTAAAGGCATCCAAGGTACGATGAGTCTCCTAGGATCATGTGCAAAACAACCACAACCATCTTCTTAGACCATCCATTCTAAGTCAAGACATACCCAACCTCTAATGGTCCCTCATGTCTCAGAGTCTAAGCGTCCAACCTTCTTTCTTGGGTCTTACTCTCTCTCTAGAGATAACCCTACAACTGACCTTACCACTAAAGGTTCTCTCTCAAAAATGTGGATCAAGCTCTTTAGGATACCTGCCTACACCTACATGGGTGTAACATACTATCAAGACCTATGTCTGACTAAGATTATCCAAATCTCTACGTGCTTATCTTATAAGCTATCCAGTATGCCCTTCTGGCCTAGGTATCAACCTACTGCTAGCACTGTTGACGTGCTCTCCTAGATAGGTGCATGCTCTTTTATGCTCATAAAAGCCCATAAAGGTTTCTATATGGTCACCACTATCCTTTTCGATGAAGGAGCTATCCTCCACCCTAACAGGCACGACCCTACCAAGGCCCGGTCACCAAACACACTAGGTCAAACCTAGCTCCTGCTTCTTATGGGTTCTAAAAACCAATATACATGTCCACCCACATACATGGTCGACCATGATATCTATCTCATCATGTCATCTCTCTCTATCAACCTCTTAGGGTTAGGGTTAACATCATCCTCATAGGATGCGCCAAGTCTCAACCTCTTCCTAGAGGCCTCTAGCTCCAAGGCTAACCCTCTACTATCCTCCTGACAAGAAGGTCTAACCTCATGTCTCTCCTAAGGGCATGACAACACATGTCATGCAAACTAAGCATGCAACTAATCGTGAGTTTACGCATAAACTATTAAACTTATGTCCATGACATATTGTTTACATGCTTTTCATTAATTTGGTGGAGGATTCGTTAATCTCATCATACATACCCTGACCTCAAGAGGGTGGCGAGGAGAGAGAAAAACCCTAAATCTTAGAATCCTTAAATGAATTAGGGTTGAGAAGGGATGAAAACGATGAGAGTCCTAATAGGTATCTTATTTCGAGTCAGAACCTCAAACGTTGGCCAGGAAGTCACATTGCATCTGGGAGTCCTTGTGACCGACTAGTGGGGCAGAGGAAAATATTTCCATCCCAGACCATGATCCTTTTCTAGACACCTCTGTCCTTGGAAAATCCTCTAATAACTCCCTTGGGTTCTAAAGAGTTTGTAAAATCTAATAATTATTAGAGATTAAATGGAAAACCTGGCTCTGATACCATTTGTAACACCCGGGCCCACTGCCCTAGTACTACTCCAAGCTGAGCACGCTTAACTATGGAGTTCTTTAGAGATGGGCTCCCAGAAAAGGAGGTGCACCTTGGTTATATGGGTAGTCCAATCATTCCTTATAAGATCTTTTTATCTGAGGCATCAAATCCTGGGACATTATGATCTCCCCTACTTAGACTCTTGACGTTCTCGTCAAGGCTCAACTATATGGCCTCATAATGCTTCCCCATTTTAGTGTAGACCCAGAATGGTCCATGGACACCCAGTTCCCAATCACGGAATACTAGCGCAAGGGTGGCTGCGTAAACCATGGACAACCCTTTCCAACATGTCTGGACCACACAACTCAAGACTAGCATGCCACATGCCCATGTGGGCCCCACCTACTAGAGGGGTTATGGCTCTGATACCAATTGTAAACACCCTGCTTCTCGATAACCCCCAATCAAGGGAGACCAAGAGGTCAGAGGCATTATCCCGAAATAGGATCAATGGTTTTGCAAAAAATCAACAATAATTAATAAATTCTACAACAACTAAGCTTTACAATGGAATAAAATTTTTCTTTATCATATCTTGCAAAATATAGGAGTTGAGGGACTTTACCCCATATAACATCTATATATCTAAATCCTCCAATCTTTATTAAGCTTTATTCCATCATTGTCACTTTAAAGGAATATCCATTTTCTTGAAAAACCAAAAACACCGACAAACAAAATGTCGGTTAGTATAACGAATTATACTGGTATGTGGGGGAACCAATAATCTTGCATTTAATTGTAACAACATATTGTAGGAAATTATGATTTAACAAAACAAACTTTATGTTTTAAACATGACTACTCAATCCTTACATACCCTAGCCTCTGTGTTGTCCCTACAATGGACATAGATACTACCTCTCACATGGTAGATCTCAACTAACCCCCATGATCCTACCTTACAGGATGATCAATACATAGGGTTGTGGAGTTACATGGCCCTATCCAAAGGTAGTCCAATCCCTGACTCGTGATAACCTGATGATCCTACCTCACAGGTAGACCATATACTAGGTCATCTATTTCATCAACATCAAATCTACAGAGGAGGACCAGGATCTGAGCTAGTTATGCACATCTATTTATGGTGATAATCATAGTCAATTTATAATTGCATGAAATAAAAGACAATCAAACAGTTATTCCAAGCAATCAGTAAAGCTTCAGAAATCACCGGGAAACTAAAGCGATTTAACCATAAGCATAACCACATACCTGTTCAGCTGAAATCAAGATAGGAATAGTCCAAGCAAATATGAAATACAGGCAAGCAAGCAATTCACCAAACACGGATCCTGAAATAACCATACAATTTCCTTTTACTACTCATGTTATCAAGATCTATCCAATCTAACTTGCTCCTTAGGGTTTCTACTTCTTTTTAGGGTTCCACTTGCAATTAGGGTTTTGCTATCACTTTTATCACTACAAACCCTAAATAAGAAAACTACTCATAAACCCTAATCATCATATCCTATCTCTCCTAATAGGCTTAGGATAAACATCTATCAATATATTTCCAAATATTTCGAATTAAACATATCAATCTCATCCTTTACCCTAACTTAGGGTTTCTACATGCATTAACATGGATTCTTGGTTTAAAACCCTACAACATGCAATTTCTCATCTAGATCAGATTTGAATCTTTCATTATCATTAATAGGTTATTAGTACATCAAATTAACCCATTACACATCATAGATTCAATCTTTAATCATAATTAGGGTTTCTAACCTAAGTTTAATGCATTTTTCATCAACTTAATATACTTTTGCAATTAGGAATGAAATCATGGACTAAAACTATTTTTATTAGGTTCCTCATATTGTTCTGAGAAAATTTCATATATTAAGTTTATCCATCAGAGCTTCCTAGCAATTTCTACGAATTTCGTAGGGAAAAACATTATCTTGGATTATCTGTTATTTTTAGAAAATTGTCGGCCGTCCATTCCGTGGTCCACTGGATCATGCAAAATCCAATGATCCACAGAGACACGCCTCACTTGCGATTAAAAGAACCAAAGGACTGCATTGCCTTTACCTGAACTGAAGGTGCAGGAGGGCACTTTGGTAAAAACATAGCCTATCATCTTCAACCTCGCGTCTCAGCCAACAGAGTCCCGTGAGTCAACTCGCTCGTTGAATTTGAACTCCCAACCACTTGCATGCAAATCGAGGGGTCTAGTAGCTTCGTCTACCCCTCACAGACTCGGGGGTACCTTCAATTCCTCCTCCCCACTGCTCCTTCCCCGCCAAAGATCCTTGGCTCCTCCGATGACAGCAGCAGCTAGACGAGGGAGAAGGTTGGGGTCTTTGACCAAATTGAACACACCAGAACAATCACCTCAGAGTTCCAAACACACGAGAACTATTTGTGGGAGTGCTGGTACCATGGAGCTCCCCCCTTATATATAGGGTCTGTCCATGATTCTTGGGATTTTGGGTTTCCTTGGTTTCACCACAAAACCTATGGAAACCTGGGATGATCAGACTCGGGAAGATCTCCCGAGTTCAATGGAACAATTTCCATCTGCGCACAACCTTCCAATCTCAACCAAAGTGGGAAACAAAAATCACATCCCATGCTCAATAGTCCATCGCGACTGGGACTTAGTCTCAACCCTCAGATTTCTGATCAACGGTCCACATTCAATCCGAAAATCCAGATAATCCTAATTTTGTTGTGACATTTAATATGATTCAAAGATTACCCATTTACTTTAGGAAACTTCTAAAAATAACAACTCATTATTCCGTTATCCATTTCAACCAAATTTTAAAGGAAGCTTTGAATTGATATTATATACTCGTGTACTAAATTTGAAACCCAAATTCCAAAGGAAAAGGGTATTTCCTTCATAAGCAAGTTATCCTTTAATAAAACCAATTTAATTGGTATTTCCTCTTTCTTATGCCATTATCTTGCTTTTTTGGACTCCTTGGACCTCAAGGAACCCTAAAGGCACGAAATCCCCTCATGGAGGATATTCCCTTGCCTTCTAGAGGTTTCTACCTCTTTCTTTTCTCCTTTTCTTATTTATTCATTTATCATTTGAATTTCCTTTTTCTTTTTCTTGTTATTGGGCCCAACAGCCAATAAAGCCCACTAAGCAACCAACAAGGCTATTGTACATGAAATTCATACATTCCAAAACAAATCACATCATTATTTGTTTATATGTCTTTAATAGGAGAAATTGCATTTCCCACCAAAAGAACCTAAAAATTGGGGTTGTAATAGTAAAGGTATAATTTCTATATTATTTTCAATATGTTTGAGAATGGTTTGTCATTGTCAAAAAGGGGGAGAGTGTTGACCTAGAGGTTATAAATTGTCCATATTTTGATAATGACTTAAGCATTACATTCATATGTATCTAATATGTGTATTCAAGATTGATTTTAGGTGTTAGGTCCATGAAAAGGATCAAATTGCTCAAGCCCTAATTTGCTACAGTTCAAGTCAAAAGCAATACAAGTGTGCTTTTTAGGAAATCCATGTAAATGACCTTAGAATATTTTTGTAATCACTTGTATTGATGATATGACTTGTAACTAAGATGAGAAAATTGATTGGGACACTTTGCACCAAGTTTTAATCACTTTTGATGCACTTTAGAAAATTGATCACAGGAAGCTAATCGGTCGAGTTACAATCTCGACCGATCCATTGGATCAATTCTCTGAACAGTGCATCAGTCGAGTTGTGCATTCACAGAACTCGACCGATTGGGTTACTGACCAAACACAACTTTCATTGATCGGTCGAGTTTCTGCAGGACAAACTCGACAAACCCTAAACCCAAGTGATGAGGGAAGTATAGTGAGATGGAAGTGATAGATCTAGATGGAGAGAGAAGAATGGCATACAACTCAGTACTTCTTCAAATCTATATCTAGAGGGCTGATGGCACGGATGGTCTTCTTCTCTCAAAGAAGATGGAGCCTTTAGTCTTCTCTCTTCTCAGCTTCCGCCTTTGGAGATCCAAGACTAATTGGATGGATGGATGGAGATGAGTCTGGAAAATGGCAGCACATCATGGTACTATCAGATCTGATATCTGATCCGATGATTTAACAAGATGGGTGGGTGGCCTATTTATAGGCACACTCCACTGACTTAATTCCTTGACCACGGTCGAGGTCTGGTCTTGGATGAAGCTCGATCGCGATCGAGGCTTTATTGCTATTCTTTCCTTGGTCGAGGTCAGTTGAACCCCTGCCTCAGTCATGCTCTGGTTGACTACCTCCTTGGGTGAGGGTTGTGGTCGAGGTTGGTTTAGCAACCCCCTCAGTCGCGGTCTACTGGACACCTTCTCGATCGCGGCCTGGTTATTGTGACTTTCTGTAGGATCGCGGTCGAGGTTGAGGTATGCCTTGCCTTGGAGAAGTCGAGGTTGCAGTCTTCTAGTTCATCACTGTCCCATATTGATCGCGATCCTGAAGAGCTTGAGTGCAAATTGACTGCGAGCGCAAGGCATTAGGGTGAACTTGGAGACCTTGACCATGATGAGATGATCCATGTTGGATGAATGGGTCGTGGTCGAGATGATGACCACGACCTGGGCTAGATATGTACCTAAAATCAAGGGGGAAATGTGTAAGTGAAGTATTTTTCATAAGATGCTAAAATAGTGGGGAAAGTTAGCAAAAGATATGCTAGGAAAGCATAAAATATATACAAAAAGTGTGTAAAATAAAGTGTTATCAACTCCCCCAAACTTAGAATCAAGCATATCCTCAGGCTAAGTGTAGGATCAAAAATATAGAGAGAAAGAGCATATTTGTGTGACAAATTTTTGCAAAATTTAACACTACTGAGTTATCTCATTCTTGCATCAAGACTTTCATGGTATGCCTTCTCTACCCTTAAAGTCTCATTCCTCCCTCTTATATCTAGAGTTGCACAACTTCTAGTTCTCACCATTGCCTTCAATTGTAAAAGGTTTCTCCTTGTCAACGTATCACCCCTTCCCTTTAGGTTACCAACCATACTAGTAAAACATCTCCTCGAGGGGTAGCTTTCACACTCTTTATTTATTTTCAATTGACCCTATGCTAATGTGTTTGGGTAGGCTTTAAGCTTTAAGTGTTTTCCTCTTCTCCTGAGCTCGCTCACCCACAATTATCATAAGGACAGTGTTGCCCTTTTGGGCGTCTGACTTTAAGTTGGGTGGTTTTATGAGTTTTGTTCTGGATCAGAGGTGGGTAAGTTTGGCTTCAAGGTTCCACTTACAAGCATGACATATCTGCATTTGTGAGTGCAACAATACACTGGATGTGTGGAAACTTTTGGCATCTTTTGGGCACAACTCTCATTATAAATATATTTTTCTTTTTTCTTTTTGTCTTTTTACACCTCCTTTCTGGCTTGGGTGAGCGGGATTTAAGCGGTATTCTGGGCGACCAAGCCTCTTTTTGTGTGTGTCCCAAGCGGGGACAGATTTACTTGAAAGGGTAGTTGTTTCCTTCTCTACGGAGATAAGTATTTTCTGGTTGGAATCGTTAGTTGAGGGTGGTTAGTCAGGAGTATGGCTAGGTGAAGTTTTCTAGTTTCCAAGGGTTTCATGAGCTTAGGGTTATTGCATACACAATGTCTTATTGCAAGAATGAGATAGAGCAGTATTGCTATGTTTCTCATTTTACCTTTATGTGCATTATATGCTCATATATTTCTCTCTGGGAAAACGATAGTACTACAACTTTTAGCATGAAAATAGACTAAATTCTAAGGTAACTTCACAAAAATTTTAGGAAAAAAGGCAAGAGCAGTCTGGCAGAACTAAAATATGTACATGTAAAGTTTGTGGAAATATGAAAATTTTGAAAAATTTAGAGGTAAAATGGTGATAAAATTGTACATTTCTAGCTCGTTTATGACTACTCCCCTAAACGTATCCTTCACCCCGACCCGGGGTGTCAGAATTTGAGTGAGCCTTATAAACGGGCTTTCTTTATTCTTATTTGTTGGTGTTGGAGGCCCACTTGGACTCGAGTAGCATACTTGCATACACTCCTCGTAGAGGATGATACTGCTCGTATTGCATCCCCTCTACTTTTGTACTCAGGTTGGCTAGGGCTGTCATCCAGGCTAGATAGTAGAAGTCACAGTCATTTGACATAGGCACCTACTGAGGGCTCATGTGGCAGAACTGTGTCTCCAATCCTTTGCTAGACACTTTATGTCCAAGCACGATCCCTTCGCTAACCATCATATGACATTTCTCCCAATTGAGAACCAAATGTGTGTCCTCACATCGTTGCAAAACCTTATCCAAATTGTATAAACATTCATCAAAAGACACACCATAGACGGAGAAATCGTCCATAAAGACTTCCAAACAACGTTCAACCATATCGAAGAAAATGTCAAGCATGCAACGCTGAAAGGTTGATGGTGCGTTACACAATCCAAAGGGCATACGGTGGTATGCAAATGTTCCATAAGGACAAGTGAAGGTGGACTTCTCTTGGTCTGTAGGATCAATGGAAATATGATTGTAGCCCAAATAATCATCAAGAAAACAAAAATGAGTTCGGCCTGCCAATTGCTCTAAAATCTGATCAATGAATGGGAGAGGAAAATGATCCTTAAGCGTAGCAGCATTGAATCTATGATAATCTATACATACACGCCACCTGGTTATCAGACGGGTCGTGACTGGCGCATTTAACAAATTATGTGTAACAGTAATTTCCCCCTTTTTAGGGACTACCTGTGTAGGACTCACCCACGTCAAGTCAGATATAGCATAGATGATACCTGTAGAAAGGAGCTTGATCACCTCCTTCTTGATGACCTACATCATGCTAGCATTTAATCTGCGCTGTGGCTGAATTACAGGTTTGGCTCCCTCCTCAAGCCGAATCTTGTGCTAGCACAATGTAGGAGAGATCCCCTTGATGTCCGCAACCGACCACCTGAATGCACCTCGGTGGTTCTTCAACACGATCAGCAGTTGATCCTCCTCCTCGGCACTCAGATATGCCGAAATAATCACTGGCAGCTTCTCACCCTCAGCTAGAAATGCATATTTCAAATGAGGTGGCAGTGGCTTCAATTCTAAATTTGGCGGGCTGATCAAGGATGTTTGAAGCGATGGTGGGAGTTCTCCAAGGTATTCATAGTACCTAGCGTAGAAACACGGCAGCACCTGAAGCATCTTGGCGCATTCTTGTAGTGACTTGCTTCTCATCCAATCATGTGTTATATTAACCAGGCAGGCTTCAAGAGGCAATTCTGGATATGCATTGAAAATAGAACTTGCTATGGCATCATCTTAGGTAGAAGGAGGGATGTCCTCCTCTTCATCATTGGGAAAAACCACAACCTTGGTCTGCTCCATGATGTCTACGACCAGTGTCCCTTTTTCTACTTTAGTCATTATATGGGCCATATCTAGAAATGGCTTCCCTAGACAAATAGAAATATTCTGATCAAAGTGCTTCATCATGCGACATTGCTCCTTTACTTTAGACTGTGTAGTGCTTGAGGGAATGACCATTTCAAACTGATCATCAACAATACCCAAGGTCAAACGACCTCTCCCCATCTCAAGTATCATGTCAGCAGTGGCTTGGAAGGGTCGTCCAAGGAGTAGCTCATTACCCTGTTCATCTTGCATTTCCATTACAACAAAGTCTGCTGGAAATACAAACTGATCAACTTTCACCAACACATCTTCACAAATACCATACGGTTTTACCACGGAATTATCCGTCAACTATATTGTCATATTTCTTGGCCTTGATTCTTTCAGTCCCAACTTCGTGAATGTAGAGAGGGGCATCAGGTTTATACTTGCCCCTGAATCACACAGTGCTTCGCCAAACTTCACTTTACCAATGTAGCATGAAATGTTGAAGCAGCTCGGATCTTGCCTTTTAGGTGGCAATGTGCCCATGTTGAAAGCACTCACCTATTCCTTGAGAACCACAACCTCTGTATCAGGGATCTTCCTCTTCTTTGTAATGATGTCTTTCAGAAACTTACCGTAAGAGGGAATTTTCTCTATTGCTTCTAAAAGTGGAATGTTGACAGACAACTTCCTAAAGCTATCTAGAAACTTCTTGAACTGAGCATCCACTTTCTTGGCATTCACACTATTTGGATATGGGACCAAGACATTCTGTGCCCTTTGATGTGGTGGCAAATATGACGTCATCTTCTGTGTCTCCTCCTCAACAACTAGTTCTGCTGTGACATCATCTGCAAGATCCTCAACCGGCTCTGTGATTGGAATCAAAACCTCCTCTGTGGCCTCACCTGTGTTTTCTGACTGGGGTTTGCTTGGTTCATCGACCATGGGGTTTAAAATCTTCTTACTGCTCCTTAGCAAGATTCCTTAGCTTGTTGGTTTCCTCCTGGAATGTTTGTATTACTCGGAAAGCCTTGCTATGCTGGCTTATTCAGATTTGCTATCTTAGCTGCCATTTGTGCCAAGGATGTCTCTATTGTCCTCATCTGCACCCCATGGCTTTGTAGGGTCTTCCCAAATTGGTTCATGAATTCCCCTTGTTGCTTGATCTACTGACCAAACATGCTCATTAGTTCTTGGTTTTGCTTGATCACTTGGTTGAGCAACTCAGTGCTCTTATCCTCCGCCACTGGTTGGGGTTTTGTGTCAGGGTCCTGCAAGAAATTATTTGGGTCCTTCCAGGAGAATTTTTTGTCTTTCCTCCATGAATAATCGTTATTTCTATACCCCTACTGCTGGCACATGAATTTTACTTGAGCTTCATCCTCGGATTCAGTATCTTCTTTTGCAAGTAGTTTCTTGGTGAGAAGGTCCATCTTCTCATTTAGCTCTTTGATGTCCTTTGACTCTCCTACATCCCAAACATGCTCTACGGCATTTCTATCGCCCCAAGATTTCTTCTTAGCCATGTTCTTCAAAATTTCCCAACACCTTGTCCCTGTGTTATTTAAGAAGAAACCTGAACCCACAGAATCTAAGTTACTTCTATCATGCTCGGAGAGAGCAAAATAGAAGATTTTAACCTGCTTCTCCTTGTCTAGCCCATGATGCGGGCACCTCCTTAGCATGATCTGAAATCGTTCCCAAGTCTCAGAGTAAGTCTCTCCGACTTTCTGACTAAAGTTATGAATTTTTTTGATCATATCATTTGTCTGCTCGGTAGAAAGAACCTTTCAAAGAACACTTCCACCATGTGGTTCCATGATTCCACATACTCATCATCAAGATTATGTAGCCATTCTCGTGCATTTCCCGCCAGAGAGCTGGGAAACAGCTTCAAGTACAACGTCTCCTGTGGAAACCTGTCTATCTTGATCATGTCACAGTTCTCCACGAACTGGCTAATGTGAGTCACTGGGTCTTCGTTTTTGAGCCTGTGAAATGCATTTGATTTGACCAAATTTATCAATGTAGGATCAATTTTATAAGTTGGAATATTGATTGCCTGCTTCTTTATTGGCCCCTTTGAAGCAGATGAGGAAGAAGCTTTTATATTTTCCCATATCGTCTGCTCTTCTGCCATGGCTTCTTGTTCTAACTCGGAATCTATATCTTCCAGTTGGGGTTGAATATTGTTCTCCCCGTCGTCTAGTCCCGACAGTGGAACCTCTGGTGATTGTTGCGTGTAGTCAGTGCTACGCATCCTCACCATGCACTAGTACCTACAACAATGATAATTTATGTTCAGTACCGTGCTAGACAATTACAATAATATGAAAGATAGAACTATGAATTTCAAAAATGATAAAAAAAATAAAAAAAGTGGCCTAGAGTGGCCGCTTGCAGCACTCGTAGTGCCGACAATTGCCGTGTCCCCGGCAACGGCGCCAAAAACTTGACACGATTTTACCATGCGTATAATGCAAGTGCACGCGTCAAAGTAGTATAGGCCCTTGTGAGGCCCGAGTCAAACTCAGGGACACTAAATTATCGGTAGACTACTACTAACTACTCGCAATCAGCTAGACCAATAAAAAGGTTATGAGAGTTGTTGTGAAATAAAAGAAAATAAAATAAAACAAAGCAATCGATTAAGTGTTTAGTTTAATCAATTCAAATGGAGATCTTTAGGATTGTGGTTTCACCGTGGGCTTTCATTGTATGAATTTCCATATAATAAATTAGGTTCATCTCTCAATCCGAGTAGTGTCCTATAGTCAGAATTATCCACTATCGTGGTACGATTCACTACCTATGTCTATGTCGGTTCCACCGTCGTAGTAACCTATACCCTAAACTAGGTGCATTAGAATCGACCTCTGGGTTTCCACCATTAATCTTACATCGCCTTGTTCAAGGGATTTGTTAATTAATGTGAATTTTGTCTCTTTTCAACCGTTAACTCTTATTTCAAAGTAATTAAAGGCATTAGATTATCATTATGGTGATCAAGCATAACAATATAATTGAGAAAACGAAATCATACCACAAATTTAAGAGATAAATTATGAATTACTATGATAGAAATGTCATACAATGCTTCCCCATGCTACTCCCGATCCTAAAGACAAAGGGGATTAGCCCCGCATGTTCATCTCAGAGCAAAACATGGTTAAAGAAAGGGGAAACATAGAGAAAAACGTGAATAAGTAATGAAACCCCTGAACGGAGAAGATCCAAGTGTTCCTCGGCATAGAATGCATGATCTACAGCCTTTCGGTGGTGGAGAACGTCTTCTTCGGCTTCCGGAACGGCTGGGGCATGCTTCTGGGCTCCGTTCTTCTCTCCACACCTTCTCGGGACGTGTGCAACGGCTAATGACGTGATCTCCTACTCTTAGCCGCCGTCATTATGTATAATCACTGAGTTAGGTTGCAAAAATATCACAACCATTGGATTAGAGCCGATCTGAAACAAACTCTGATCTGACGGTGTCGATAACATCGACGCGGGTCGATGGTATCGATCCCTAGCGATATCGACAAGCCTTATTTCTTTTCTTCGTTGCGCCTGATGCTGACTCGATACCATCGATGCGAGTCGATGGTATCGACACCCTTAGGCGTCAGTTTTATCCCTTTTCCATTGCTGAATCTACACGTGTCGATAGTATCGACTTTAGGGTCGATAGTATCGACTGACTGGTCGCCAAAAACCTGATGGTATGTCGCTACCATCGACTTCCATGTCGATGGTATCGACTCTATGCTGCTCCTTGCGGTTGGCTGCCTGTGGTTGAGTCGATAGTATCGAAAGATGTCAATGGTATGGACAGTTGCAGATATGTGTTTTTCCTAAAATTGCAAAACAAAACCACATAAGATGAGATAAAACCTAATATTGTAATCATTTATGCTCAAAACAATAAAATAAGGGAGATTTGACACTGAGAAGGATCATTGACTAAAGTAAGTGAATTATGCAATATTAACCACCAACATGACCAATAAATGCATCAAACACAAGTAAAACAAGTATATAAATGCGACTCAAAATCATCGCCTCACTTCACATCAGTTCTAATCCTAGTGAAGATGGTGTTTGGTCAATTTAGACATAGATGATATTTAAGAAAGCTCATGCTTTATAAAAGAATAATGTTGATCATGTGGTGCACCTTTTCAAGGTAAGTGTTAATGAGATAAAGGAGGTAAGATATGACCACATGGTAAGAATTTAAAATGTGGTTTGAGCGACAATACTTCCATGAGGTTGTTGTATGCGACAAGGTGTGGCATTTTATAATGTTGGTGCATGAAACCATGCATGTCACGTAATATGAGTTCCTGTCCTAGATCTCATGATATTTTGTCTAGAAATTTGTACAAAATACTTGGAAAAGATTAGAAAGAATAAAGAGTTGTTGAATCTTGAGATGCAAAAGAAGGTAATCATAATAGAGTGCTAGTCGACCTGCCATACTTTTATTGATGTTGCTACAAGATTTAAAAGGGATAGTTTGTCCATTTAAGAATATTAATCAATGGATAAGAACACCTCGATACTAATGAGGATGGTTTCCATCATAGTTTAGTTCACTATCTAGGTTACTCTAACACAAGGGAAGTGGATGAATAAGTGGGAGTAGTAGTGGTTATTATGAACACCAAAGAGATTCCAATGTTAGGTCAATTTTTATGAATCCATAGAAACCAATAACCCTATTATCTCTCAACACCCCACAATTCACCAGTTTTGGTCCTTATCATAGAGGGAGGTGTTGGGCGGCTAGTAGACCAAGATAGTTATCTAATGGACATTTGAGATTCTACTCTAGAGATTCTCTTAGAAAAGTTCATAAATAGTCTTAGGGGAAATATCAAATGGATAATTTCAGTAATCACAAAAGATCTGAATACAAGGACAAAATCTTTGATAGGATGGACTACTAAAGGAACTATATCACAAGATAGAGCATATACATGTCTAGGGAAAAGATTCAACAACAAGGAGGTCATATGATACAAACCAAATGGAAGGAGTTGTATCTCCTTGATTAATGATAGTTTAGATTCAATTAATTTCATACTTCACTATTTCTATTAATATTTTGTTAGAACTAGGTGCTACCCAATCGTTCATGACTAGAGCTTTGATATATAATAATCATTTGATTATAATACCCTTATCTTATGAATTTTAGATTTTTAGGTAGAACATATAATATGAGGACAACCATTCCCTAAGTATGTGTGTCAAATGGGAATCATAGTATCCACGTAAAACATTTGCATTTGAGATA
This sequence comes from Alisma plantago-aquatica, assembly GCA_963693085.1. Classification (NCBI taxonomy): domain Eukaryota; kingdom Viridiplantae; phylum Streptophyta; class Magnoliopsida; order Alismatales; family Alismataceae; genus Alisma; species Alisma plantago-aquatica. Next base: position 1,377,902,994 of record OY856412.1, read on the forward strand.
CATAAATTCAATGTAAACATGAGCATGTACCTTTTGGAAAAGTACATGAGATTAAATTCTCTATCAAAAAAGTTATATTAAATGTTTGTGATAAGATGTGGATCCTTGTAAGAGATTTGAATAATTTTCCTATGTGTATGATATCCATGATGGAAATTAATAAGATTCTAGGTGCAGGATGTCAATGGTTCTTAGCATATGTGATTAGCAGTAGGGCAGGGAACCCTAGATTTTCTAAGGTACCTCTTGTTCAACATTTGTTTATGTCTTGCTTGAGGAATTGCAAGAGTTTTGACATTTAAAGGATATTAACTTTAAGACTAATGCTCACCTAGTATATTTCCATTAGAATTAATACTACAACTTAAGGCACTAGCTAAACTCAAGGATCTAAAGAAGAAACTCCAAACGTTGTTGGATAATAAAATTTTACAACGTATGAACTCACCTAGGGAGAACCCATCTAATATGTAAAGTGTATAAAGGGAAGGATGAGGTTATACATCGATTATGTAAAACTTAATAAATTACTATCAAGAATAGGTACAATTTCCCTATGATTAATGACATATCAAATTAAATACCAACAAAAATATAATGCTTCAATCAACATCTTCATCTTATTTTGGCTTGAGATTTGTGATTTTTCCCATAAAAATGATTGGACGCCCAATTTGAAGCATGTGCCTTTTTGAATGGAATTATATAGGGGTTGGCATGTAACTATTTTTCATTAAAAATTATGATGTGTAACTTAATACATTTTGAATAAGGAACCTCTCCTTGAGTAAAATTTTAAAAGTGGCCATTAGCTAAAGGGAGTATTTATCTCTTAAAACATTGATTTGTTATGGTTTCCACCTATTTAGAACCATGATCAAAGATGTGCCACTAATAGAATTCCATACTTAATGTGTCCAATATGAGTCTTAGGTGTTCCTTTAGGCTAACAATGCTCTAGGCATCTTTCATGGACCTGATGAACATAATATTTGAATACTTTCTATATTAATTTCTATAGTATTTATGGATGACTACTTTATATATTCCACATACATGAGACAACATGCATACCACATACAATTAGAATTACAACTACTATAAAACCATACATTATACACTAAGTCTCATAGATGCTAGCTTTGGTTATATTAAGTTGCTTTTCATGAAGATGTCATACCTAGTCAAGGAGTTTTCTTGAATACCAAAAAGGTACAATTTTTATTTAGTGATAAAAATTGAAGATGGCTACTAGATTCACAAGTTTCTATGGATAGATGGATATTACATGCAATTTATACAACAATTTAGTATTATGGCAATGCCTTTAACCAGATTCGCTAGAAAGGATACACATTTATCTAGACAGTTCATTGTCAAAATAGTTTTCTAACTCTTAAAGAAAGTTTCTAGAACCAATTTAATTCCATAAGAAATATGTTTATGCTTCTGGTAAAGGATTAAGTTGTGTATTGATGTTGGATGTTAAACTTATCACCTATTCTTGTATACAAATTAATACATATACATAAAAATGATCAAATACATTACTTAGAGTCGGTTATGTTGTATTTGATCTTGTGACTTGGTGATATTACTTGCACTAAGACAATGAACACAACCCCATCCTCCAACATCTACTTAAAACCATAAGGCGTGGACGGTGAGTTGTCATGCCTTCTACTTGTTTAGGATAAGCCATATAGCTTCATGTTAATAAATAAAAATAAAAAACCCAAGAATCATTAATGTTTGTTCATGTTCATTTAGTTCTTTTACTAAGTTACCATTTCTTAGTAACAAGTAAATCCCACAAATTAAATAATAATATCACATCATGAATATATTAGAACATATCTTATTTATTTTATATAAATAAAAATTAAATGGTATTTATTTGTTCTTATGTCTTGCCAACTAAAATAGACATTGGTTGATAATCCAATGAACAAATATTTTAGGTACGCAAGACAGGTTATCTGAAGCCTCAACTGATAGAATACCGAGTGCGATTACTATAGGTGAATCCCAAGCTTTTCTATGTGTGTATTGAAATGTTCTGATATAGGTATTTGGTATAGTTGTGGGTAAAGTATATGCATCATAACTAAAGTTCTGTACTCTTCTTAAACCATAATAGATACTTCGGTCAAGGGTTTGTAATTAATAAATTGTGATGTTGTTATTTATAACAATATATGAATGTTTATTTTAGTTGTATATTATGACATGTTTTGAGTTGTCACTTTATTTTGGTTAATTACTTTGGGTCAATTACCAACACATCTAAAAATGTTATTTCAATTGATAATGAAGAGAAGTGTCTGATAGTGCAATACCAAAGCTTCCAGTAATGATAGTAGTAGAGCATATATTGTATCAAATTATCTTCTTATGCCACATTTGATAATATCTATGCATTCACTCACCACAAATGGTCCATAAAAGTGAAGAAAATGCTAAGAACCAATTCTGTGGTCCTAGTTCTGCTCTAATATCTCCCAAAGGACAAACTTCCCATCCACACAACCTACCTCCTCTGTCTACCTATTGAGAACATAACCAATTGACTAAACGTTCATTTAATTATGAACAATACATCGATGAAACTCCAGCCCACTTAGATAAACTAGTACTCCACCTGATCCCTTAGAACAAATTAATGGATCATAACATAATGGATGGCATCACTAAGATGGTGAGCAGTTTGAGACCTGGTAAATCATCAAGAGATGAGAGATATACAGAAAGATAATCTCCTCACAACCTACATTAAAACCAAAAAGGGGAGTCAGATTTCCTATCTGGGAGAGAGGTGGGGGACAAATTCAGATCCATCCGATCAACATCGAATGACCCAAATTTGGTCTGAGTAAATGACAAAGCCAGACATGCAACACTGGTTATCCTTAGGTGACAAACCTTGGGAAATCTAGGACATGTGGCTAATAATTTGATCGTGACATCTAAGTATCCATAACTATAGGAAAACGAATTTATTTATCCAAATATAATTCATATTATTGTATTTTTAAGCCTTTTATGTTTCTTAATTCATTTAAGGGATCAAATGAAGTTTAATTAATACCAAAAATTGTACCTGGACTAATGAGGACATGTAGATTTTGATTTTGGCTTTAGTTTTATATTTTTGGCATTTTATTATTTATTTAATATTTTGAACTTTAAGTCATATTCTATCTCATAAACAACACTAGGATAGATAAGTTTGTCCGGTTAATGTGAAAATTCGCAGTTAAACTAATATTGGTAAGTATAATATGAATTTGGGGCTTTTTTCTACTTTTGAAGTCATTTGGAAATTTTTTTAACACTTTTGGATTTTTCTCATATTTTCTTCTCTAAATAAAATTAGGATAATTATCATTGTTCAAATAAATGCAGAACTTGGCACCCAAGCAAAAGAGACCCAAGCTAATGGCAAAATTAACATCAAGATTTTAGTTGAGTCTTCTTAAATAAGGGATGTGAGGCTTGTGCACCGGCAGTTCAGGCCATTCTGGTAGAATTAGAGAGTGGTTGGGACTAGAATAGAGGGCCTTTCGACACTGACAGGCAGGACAGGCGTTGCATACGATGTGGCTGGATGATTTCCTTCAGTTGAGACATGATTACTACCAACTGAGTGACTGGAGGTCGTGAATGGAGTGTTTTCTATATTGTACTCTACGTCTTCGTAGGGGGTAATTAGTGTAGCAGCAGGGGATGGAGGTGTGGAGCACATGTTCTCTAATTGCATCACTACGATGTTCGACTTCTCTCGATGCTTAGAATTAAATTCTAGTTGGCATGTAATCGTACTGATAGGGGGTTGTTGGATGGCTTCCAAACGAGCCACTTCAGCCACCAATCTTTTATTCCAAGCTTTATGGTCTTCTAGATTTTCTTGTAGGTTAACTAATATTTTATGGAGGGCATCCATACTCTTATCTCAGTCGGGCTGAATTTGATCTACATAGTCAAGCTCTCCACCATAGCTTTCATAATATTGTTGATTATAGTTTGCTTCTAGTCTTTTTTGAATAAGTTTGACTTGGAGAGTCACCTTGGGACAACCCCATAGGTCATGGTATATGGAGCCACATTTTTCACATCATAGAATTTGTTACAGTGCATACTCCAATATGAATGAATTCATGATTTTTTTTAATATTAGGGTCAAGAGAAAAGATGTTTCAATGAGTGAAGATATAAGGATATTTCTATTTTTCGGGATAAACAAGACAATAAATTATGAAGATATAAAAAAGTCTAAATCAAAAGAAATTTACAACACTAAACTATAAATTACAAAAATAAACTATAAATTATGAAATCAAACTAAGATAATATACAAGACTGAGAATAAACAAATGAGTTTTTTTCTTTTTCAAAGAACGAAAAATCAAATTAAAAACATTTCAAAGAGAAAATCCTAATTACACTTAAACATCTAATAATATATAACTATCGTTGTCCCTGGCAATGACACCAATTTTTTATGGGGCATTAAATGTCGCACCAAGAAAAATTCTAAAAGAATACCTTCGAGGTTTAATCGAAAGCAGTGCAATAATTCCTCACTCCACACGAGCGAAAGCCTTATTGTACTATACTTTAGGATCGAACTCAAAGGACAACCCTTTTAAGTAGTTATATAAATTCAAAAGTATTAAGAGTAATATTTATCACCGAGTAGTTGAAAGATTGGTTAAACTAAATTGTTTCTTAATGCAACAAAGATTAAAGAATAAAATAACAGGTTACAAAGAGCACCAGGGCATGGGGTTTCACTACCCAGGCATGCATAATTATCATAACAAGATCTAACTCTCCGATAATCATTACTAAATTGAGGCTTAGCTACTGCACCCTCCTGGGATACATGTTGTGACTTGGATTAAACTCCCTTGGAATCGACCATCCTTGGCAACCAAGTTCCCTATTTATTCCAAATGATCTCCCTTACATATGAAAGACCATCCTTGACACGTAGAAGATTGAAGTCCAATCACCTCAATACCCCTTAATGATAGCTCATGGGGTCATTAAGATCATTCTACTATTCTAATCATGCTCACAACAACTGGTATATCTATGATTATAACATATATGTAAAGCAAGTTGTCAATTTGTAAGGCAAGGAATTAAGCAGAATGATACTCTATTTATCAACTATATTGTCAAGTTTAGATACAAGCTAAGATAAAATATGGGTGATCAAGGATTATCCACATGCCCCAACACAAGACGTCTACTCGCTCATGGCGAGGGACAACAACAAAGAGATAGTAGGAACGATGGAGAATGCCATGATGCCTGGTGCATGAAGACCAATCTCTTTGCTGCGGCAGCCGCCTCATCGCTCCTCGCTAGGGTTTGTGTTGCATAATGTGACTTCTAATAACCGATCAGAGACCCTTAGAATGGATGATAAGAATTTTCTTTTATAGTCTTCTTTCATCATTGTAGCAACCCTATACTTCCGCGTCAAGGCTGGTAAGTTGAGATAACTTTGGCAGAGAACGACTTGAGGGGATATTCCCGATTCTAGATTTTTGGGAGCCTTTTACGCTGTCCCCTTATCCCATTGATATCCTAAAATAAACATTCCTTGTAGATAACAAAATTATCTTTCCAGATCATATTTAAACATTAAATTCCGAGTTTAGATGCAAAAGATATGGATGTTTAATGGGACATATAATTCTAACTGCGGGAAACTCTGCCAACCAGCCGACTAGTATAGAAAGTCGATCAGTTGGTTGATTCTTCAACCTTTGAGAAAGGATATTTACTTGTCTTATCAAACTTGCATTATTGCTACAAATTAAACATCAAAATATATTGATTATTAACTAATTTATTAATGAATAAAGTCCTAAAACAAGTAATATGTGCAATAAAACGTGCAAAACTAAACATATAAATGCATCTAAAATTCTCCTAAAAAGAGTAAAAAATCACGCATCAATAATACACTTGGATTAACATAGTTACTTTTTGGTTAGTGGTGACTCTTTACTCTAGGTTTTTAATGGTGAAATTTTGGGGACACAATCCTCTTTAAGGGATGGAGTGTTGTAACATCTCAAAAACTACGACCTTATCCTATTCCCATGATTAAGAGATTAGAATGTTTAGTTCTTTATATTTGACCAAACACCAATAAATCTATGCCTTGATGAATATTGTTAATGTAAATAACATATTATGTGACAATAGGTACTAAAATTAATATTAGCTATTATAATACACTCACATTAACATACTAACCTTTATGTGTGACAACATGGGTGTGAATGCATGTAATGCATCACATATGATCCCTTTGATAACTGATATTCACATAGTGGCTAAAATATGTTTAATAAGTGTCATAATATGCTTAAACCTGAATATGAATAATAATATGAATTTTCATGCCCATAAATATGGATAATGTTTCATTATTCAAATAAATATTGAATAAATGGACTAAATAAGTTAAATACATAACATATCAAAATTAATGTATAATATAAGGAAACTCTTTTGTAAAGGGATTGAAGATAATAGGGCTCAAATTATGCGAATCTTGAAAATAAAAATATAACATTTTGATAAATATAATTGTAATGGGCCAAAAATCCTAATGGTTCCATAACTCAGAAAAGGAAATCTCAAAAGTAAAATATAATGGAAAAATCATGTTCCACATGCCCCCATTAGCTTAGATGCCAATTTCACATTATTTGAACAATAATAACTATTCTAATTTTATTTAGAAAAGAAGATATGAGATAAAGCCAAATATATTAAATAAAATGGTAAGCAATCCCAGAAAAGCAATCTAATGCCAAAAATGGATTTTGCATATCCTAACTAGTCTTATGGAAAAATTTGTCTTTAAATAAATATTTTTTAAACCCCAAATGAGTTCAGAAAGAAAAATAATAATTACATAAATTAAATGCAATTAATCTTACAATTCCAGAAGGTTTTCTTTTATACCCTATCACACATGGTTTCATAAATTTGATAAACACAACTTCTTTCTTGGCAATCAGATGTTGTCACATGACCGTTCTTCTTTCTTCAACCTCCATCCCAAATTGGTAGGAACCATGTATAGCAATAGTGTGAACATGTCGGTCTTCCCTCATGGATTTCTCCCTCATCTCTACCCCTTTTCTTGAGATTTTCCCTCCAATGTATTCTTTGTGAGTTCCCAAACCTATTAATCCCTACTTTCCTTACCTTATTTCTATTGTACAGAAAATCCCTAACTTACATTCTTCCAAAAAAATTCTCAGAAGCCATAACGCTACACCATCACCATATAAGAACTCATTTCACCATCTTTGGTCCTCTAGTAACCCCAGACCACCTTCAATTCCACCTACTATCCTCCCCTTCAATCCACCCTAATCAGTTTTCCTTTCTTGACCTATGGAGTTGGCGGTGGTAGCAGAGGTTGTTTCTGACAAATTGGTTGAGGAAAAACCATCCCTATCCTTTGACAATCTAGATTAGCCTGTCGTTCATGACTGGTTTATCCTCAATCGTTGTATCAATGAGATGAACTTGGTGCTCTCTGGAGCCTTATCGCTATCCTAACCTCGACCAACCTATGACCTACAAACTACCTCAAGGAGTATTCCAGACTAGTCATAGACTGTAAAATATGTGTCATGTTGTAAAGGATTCAATTATGAATCTAACAGTGCAAAAATCACCTCAATTGAACCATCATATCCCAACTTATGGCATTCCAAAGTTTGACCCTTATCCACTTGATTTAATTGATAAAAATTGAATTTGAATCTTTTCATGCCCAAATAGGGTGTGCGGCCCAACTCAAAGAGGCACCCCCTTTCCCTTAGCTATGTCATGAATCTGTAAAACCACATACGAGCTAATCAAGTCTCGCCTCTATGGATCCATCTTGACCCTTGGATCTCGACCCGTGGATTGCCCCTCATAATACAATGAATGGCATGTCATTTTTGACCTCTGTACTTCCCACTAATGCAAAGAACACTGGAGCCACCTACTCCTACCTTGGCACCACAAATCAACCTCCTTTCTTCCACCTTTATCTCCAATTGAGGCCCCTTTTGCCTATAAAATCTCCTTTTTCTCCTATATCACTCATTTTTCTTTATCATTCCCAAATAATAACCCCCTGATTTTTTTCTTCCTCCCCTTCCTTCCATAGCGGTGGTCTCAAGCCCTATTTTTGGGCATTTATCCCCTGAGTGTCCTCGCTGTGTTTTGTGGCCGACAATGGCCCCAACAGAATGTGTGGAGCTGGGGAGACACCTTTTAGCCCCCTAGTGGTCTAGATCTTGAATGTATGCCCCTTCCTGTGACCTCACGCCACCAGGGAGCCAAGCTTCTCACACATGCTTATCTTGAAGGTGGGGTAGAGGGTAGCAACTCAGAACAACTATGCACTACTAGCCACCACTCCAGGAGTGGCTCTAAGTGATGAGTGGCCAAAATTGGCTCACAGAGAGCATTTGTGGGTTGGGCTCAGTGATTTGGGCATCCACCAGTTGGTGGGGCTTGATCTAGATGGCAGCCGCCATAGGATCCCAGATCCATGTCTCGAGTTGATCAAAGAATTAAATGATAGCACCCCCACTTCTCCTAAGTTTATGATTCAAATCTTATAAAATAATTCCTTGGGACAAATAGGATGTATAATATATGACTTTTGATCTAGAGAATGAGATCTATCTAATGGGACTATTTCCATGACCTAATTATACTTCTATTTCTACAAATACTCTAAAAGATGATAGTTCTTGACCTCTTTCTACATGTTCTATGACATGTAATGCTCAAGATGAATCTATGTTCCAAATCTCAATGTTAGCCAAGTAATAGTTATTTGAACATATTAATAGATCAACAACTCTAACTTTGTATATCCATGCACCTTACAATGACCAAATATTGTTCGAATTACCATAAATGGACCTATAAGCAAACTATAACTTCTTTTATGTTATGACTTGATCAAGTGTTCTTGAAACCTCTATGGATGCTCTAAATAAGTACATTATAACCTCAAACATAGTCATTATTGATCATGACCGTTCTTGGGCACTAATGATAATTTTGTTATTATTAATGTGTCTTAATATGGCCTTATGTGATCATTGGTGATGAATGTTAAACCTTATGCTTACATTGATATAAAGTTACTCAAAATGGTTTCGTAGCTAAAAATCATTAATCTTACATGCCTTGTATCTCTATATGCCTTATGGAACATTCTTGTGTCCTAATGTGCCAAAATGCCCTGGTCTTAACTTGAAATGTGTTCTAGTAGACATGTTGATAATCGAGCCTCAAATCGTGTATGAATCATACTCTAATGATGATGTATGGTGATTTCAAATCAATAGAATTATCATGGCATAGATCTACTGTTGGCTAAATGGACATCTATAAAATCCCTTTGTTTTGATTATGACAAACATTTCATTCTTATTTATCTGACGAGCTACTTGAGTGTGCAGGATGACAAACCTATAAGGGAAATTCAACAAGAAGTATTTATATTTTCATGCAAATGTAATCATTGTAAAAACTTGTACAAAAATATAATGTACAAGTACTTAGAATCGCATGTAAATCAAGCATTGGATTTTCCCTAGCTAAACACCTTAGTCATCCATTCAATAGGATCACCTATGCACACTCACACACATAATTAATGCCTAACTTGAAATCTTAAAACAGGATCTATCTCGGTCGACCAACTCCTCGACCGAGACATTCTCGGTCGACAAACTCCTCGACCGAGAAAGATCCAAAGTAGCCGTTAGACACAACTGACAAGTTAGTTGGCAGATGAAAATAGACGTTGATCCAGAGAGCCCGTCGGTCGACAAAACTTCGACCGAGTAGGTGTCTCGGTCGACAATTTCTCGACCGAGACGATCTCTGACAGAAACTGCAGAGTAAAGTAATTAGCCGTTGCAAAAGCAACAAACTTGTACCTAACGGCTAGTTAAGCACTTAGAAACCCCTAGAAGTTATCTAGAACGTCCTTAAGCATACTTAGGCCATTTCTATAAATAGGACAAGCCATAGGACACTAGGACACACTTGATACACTTGCTATACTTGAGAAAATACTTGAGCCCTCTTGTGCAATCTGTTGTGAATTGAGCATTGTGATAAATTGGCCACTTTCCTCTTAGATCAAGCTCGTCCTATAGGCTATATTTTCCTAACCCTAAGCAATCACAAATCCATCATCTTGGCTAGGAAAATCCAAACGCTTGATCTAGGCTAATCAAGCCTTGAGCTTCAAGGATAAGTTGTTTTTTCTCTTATTTCTTTCTTGTTCCTAGTATTCCTTGTACTCTTCTTGCTACTCCAGGTAGGAGGCTGCGGATTGGAGAGGGTGAAGCTCTTCGTGGTGAAGAGGAGGAACTTTGGACTACTTCAGAAGGCTGTCTTGACGGGAAGCTACTTCGGGAGGAAGGCTACTTCAAGGGGGAGCTTGAAGTTACTTCAAGGAAGGCTGCTTCGAGGTTGGCAAGACTACTTCAAGGCGAAGGCTGTCCAAAGGGTGTTTGGAAAGTATTGTAAATTTTATGTAATATCCTTGAGAGGTAATAAAATTTAGTACTTTCAAAATCCCGGTTGGGTAAGCAACCGGGTAGTAGATTGACTCATTAGTATTTGCTAAGGTGGAACTACTCTAAACACCTGTGTTCCTCTTCTTAATCTTTACTTTGGTTGTTTGAGTTTAAATTACTTTAAAATCTATATAAAACTCTATTCACCCCCCTCTAGAGGTTTTCAATTGGTATCAGAGCTTGGCTTCAAGGAACCTTAACACGGTCTTGAAGAAATGGGTGATGGAGTGCTCAACCACCTCAACATTGAAGGAACGCTCGTTGCTAGACCTCCGGCATTCGACGGGACAAACTATCAATACTGGAAGAGAAGGATGCAATTCTACTTCCAAGGAATCAACTGGGATCTTTGGAGAATGGTATCTACACCATACACACTCCCACAAGACGATTTCGCAGTATGGGATGCTAATACGGTAAAAATGGCCCAAATGAATGCAAAGGCAGTAAGCATTTTATATTGTTCCATTTCAGTAGGTGAATTTAATAGAGTATCAAACTATGATACCGCATATGAGATTTGGCATAGATTATCTATAACATATGAGGGTACCGTTCAAGTTAAAAACTCTAAAGTTAGTTTGCTTAAAACCAAGTTTGAACATTTTCGTATGGATCCAAACGAAACTATTAGTGAAATGTATTCAAAATTTTCTACTATTGTTAATGGTTTGAGTGCTTTAGGGAAACCTGTTCTTGAGGAGGATCAGGTATCAAAAATACTTCGATCTCTTCCTCCAAAGTACAAACCAAAGGTGACAGCTATTGCAGAAGCAAACGACCTCACTCGCCTCAAAATGGAGCAGCTCATCGGAAACTTAGAAGCTCATGAGGCAGACCTAGAAGAGGAAGAGAGAAGAGAACATGAGCATCAACGTGGGCCAAAGAAAGACATGGCTCTCAAAGCATCAAAAGCTCTCTCACAAGAGAGTGAGGAATCCAGTGAAGAAGAAGGAGAAGAAGCATTGATAGTCAACGGTAAGAAATACAGAAGGTTTAAATCTAATAAAATTTCTAGTTCTTCTTCCACTCCCAGGTGCTTCGAATGTGGAAAGAAAGGACATTTCAAAAATGAATGTCCCAAAGCTAAGAAGGGAAAGAAAAGCTCACATAAGAAGAAAGAAAAAGCTTATAAAGAGGCATGGGATGAAACGAGTGAAAGTGAAAGTGGAGATGAAAATGTGGAATGTCTAATGGCAAGAGAAGACAATGAAGACTCTCAAGAGGTAAGCCTTATTGAACTTCCTAAAGAAGAATTAGTTGCTAGCTTACAAGAAACTCATGATAAGTATGTTGATGCCAAGAAGAAACTAAAGAAGACTATGAAATCAAATAATGAGCTCATTGCCAAAATAGATGAACTTTCTTCTGAAAAGAATAACATTGATCTTGAAAATGTATCTTTAAAAACATCTTTAGATGATTGCACTAGAAAGCTACTTACTTTGGAAACCAATCTTAATCTTCTATCAAAAGAAAAGACTGATTTGTTAGCCAAACTACAAGCTTTTCAAACTCAACCTATCTTGTGCAATCATTCGGACTATGACAATATTGTAAAAGAAAAGGATTCATTGTTTTCTGATTTAGACCAGGCAAGAAAAGATATACATAAGAAGATGAATGACATTGCTCAGTTGCAAAGAGAACTTTATGAGTTAAGAAGAAAAGATATTCTTGATAACATATTGAGAAGTGGTACTACCTTCAATGGAAGAAAAGGTTTGGGATATGTTCCAAAGAAAAACCAACCCAAAAAGACCCAAACTATGTTTGTACCCAAAAACACAATGGCTAGAAAGAGAAATGAAGTTGATTCTATTACTTGTCATTTCTGTTTACGTCTTGGACATTACTGTTTTTCATGCCCCTACAAGACTAAGAAGTCCAACTTAGTTTGGACTCCAAGACCCCAAACTTAGAAGAATGGAATGTAGTTGAGATATGACAAAATACTTAATTTTTGCTATTTATATTGTTCTATCTCAACAAACGATGCTATGCTTATTGGTATTAATTTTTCTGCATTGCTGTACTAAAACAGAAACTTCGTCGGTCGAAGTACTGTCGACCGAGCTCTGGGTCGGTCGAAGTATTGTCGACCGACTGGATGTCTTTAACAAATCGAAAATCTTCCAGTACTTATTTCGGTCGAAAATTGGTCAACCGAGAAATTTTCTGTGTTTTTGATTGTAATACAGTAACTTGCTCGATCGACAAATTGTCGACCGAGAATGATATCGATCGAACAATTGTCGACCGACTGGTTTTCTGTATCAGAACTTTTATACACATAAGCAAATTAAAAGTTTCTAACCTTATCAGACCATCACATGGGTACCAAAATCTACATTCTAATGCAGGAATGGGTAGTTGACTGTGGCTGCTCCAAACATATGACCGGAAACAAGGACGCATTTCAAACTTTTGAAGAAAAGAAAAGTGGAACGGTCACCTTTGGAGACAATGGTAAGGGCAAGATCGTTGGAATAGGTAATGTTGGAACAAATCTTGAAATCAAAAATGTTCTACTTGTTGATGGATTGCATCACAATTTAATTAGCGTAAGTCAACTATGTGATAGTGGTTATGATGTGTTATTTAACAAAACCTGCTGCAAGTTGTTGATAGAAAACACTACAAATGTCATTTATGAAGGAAATAGAGTTGGAAATCTTTATATCCTTAAACCAAACTCTATGAAATCAGTAATCGACAAATGCTTGCTTGCAAATGAAAATACCTTACAGCTATGGCATAAAAAGCTAGGACATGCTAGTTCACACACTATTAAAAAGTTAGTGAAATATAATCTTGTTCGTGGATTACCTGCTCTGTCTTTTGATCAAGCTGAAAACTGTGAACCTTGCACAATGGGAAAGCAAACCAAAACATCTTTTAAATCAAAACATGTACTCAGCACCAGTAGATCCTTAGAATTAATTCATATGGACTTATTTGGACCAATGAGGACACAATCTATTGGTGGTAAAAGATATTGTTTTGTTATTGTTGATGATTATAGTAGATTTACATGGGTACATTTTATTGCAACTAAAGATGATACTATTCATGTCTTTATGCAATTTTGTTCTAAGATTGAAAATCTTTTACAACATAAAATATGTACCATTAGAAGTGATCATGGTGGCGAATTTGAAAATCATACATTTGAGACCTTTTGTACATCTCAAGGGTATACTCATAATTTTTCTGCTCCACGTACCCCACAACAAAATGGTATAGTAGAACGAAAAAATCGATCCCTACAGGAAATGGCTAGGACCATGATGCTTGAACACAACACACCTAAAACCTTTTGGGCTGAAGCCGTAAACACTGCTTGTTATGTGCTTAATAGAGTAACTATTCACTCTCATTTGAAGAAAACTCCATATGAAATACTACACTCTAAGAAACCTCGAGTTGACTACTTTCATACTTTTGGCTCCACATGCTACATTTTAAATACCAAAGATGATAGAGACAAGTTTGATTCTAAATCACACAAAGCATTTTTCTTGGGATATTCCACTTCTAGCAAAGCCTTTAGAGTATATAACACTATATCTAGAAAAGTTGAGGAATCCATTCATATTTCTTTTCATGAAGAATCAAAATCTGAAAATCTAGATATCATTGATCTCACAAATCAATTCGAAAATACAACCATTTCCAATGATAGTGAGAAAATTCCTATATCGGAACCCCAAGTTGAAACACAACCTACACCTAGGCTTATCAAGGATCATCCCCAAGAACAAATTATTGGAGATCCAAATGATAAAGTCAAAACTCGGTCTTCCTTCAAAGATGTTGTAAACATGGCTTTCGTTTCTATCATTGAACCTAAGAAGATATTCGAAGCTCTTAAGGATGCTTACTGGATAATAGCCATGCAAGAAGAATTAAATCAATTCACTAAAAATGATGTATGGGATTTAGTTCCTAAAACCACAAGACAAAACCATCATAGGAACTAAATGGGTTTTTAGGAATAAGCTCAATGAAGCAGGAGAAGTCATAAGGAATAAAGCTCGATTAGTAGCACAAGGATATAATCAACAAGAAGGAATAGATTTTGATGAAACATATGCACCCGTAGATAGACTTGAAGCCATTAGGATGTTACTAGCTATTGCTGCCCATAAAAACATTAAGCTATATCAAATGGATGTCAAAAGTGCATTTCTAAATGGCATCATACAAGAAGAAGTTTATGTTGCTCAACCACCGGGCTTTGAAATACCAGAAAAAGGTGACCATGTTTATAAACTTAAAAAGGCACTTTATGGTCTAAAGCAAGCACCTAGGAATTGGTATGAACGGCTCAAGACATATCTTTTTGATAATGGTTTCTCTATTGGAAATTCAGATTCCACTTTATTCTTCAAAACATATGCATCTGATTTCCTAGTTGTGCAAATATATGTTGATGATATTATTTTTGGAGCTTCAAATGATTTATTATGCACACAATTCAGTGACATTATGCAAAAAGAATTTGAAATGAGCCTTATGGGTGAATTAACATTTTTTCTTGGTTTTCAAATTAAGCAAACGCCTGCAGGAATTTTCATAAGCCAAGAAAAATACACTAAAGAACTTTTAAAACGCTTTGGGATGGATCAATGCAAACATGCTACTACTCCTATGGCTACTTCTATCAAAATTGATAAGGATGAAAATGGGGAACCTATTGATGATTCCTTATATCGAGCTATGATTGGTAGTTTGCTATATTTAACCGCTTGTCGACCGGACATCATGTTTTCCGTTGGTCTTTGTGCTCGATTTCAATCTCAACCTATGCAATCTCATTTTCTTGCGGTTAAACGAATTCTTCGATATCTAGCTGGCACTACTTGTTTCGGTTTATGGTATCCAAAAGGACAATCCTTGGATTTTAAAGCATATACTGATGCAGATTATGCTGGTTGTCGACTTGATCGCAAAAGTACTAGTGGTGGATGTTTCTTATTAGGAAGAGCCTTAGTATCTTGGTTTAGTAAGAAACAAAATACGGTTGCCCTATCTACAACTGAAGCTGATTATATGGCAGCCGGGTCTTGTTGTGCTCAAGTACTTTATATGCAACAGGTTTTAAGCGATTATGGTTTTAAACTTTCATCTACACCTATCTTTTGTGATAACACGAGCGCCATAAACTTAGCACATAATCCTATTTTACACAGCCGGGCAAAACACATTGAAATCCGTCATCACTTCTTAAGGGATCACATATCAAAGAATCATGTTTCCCTTCATCATGTTGATACGGAAAATCAATTGGCTGATATTTTTACAAAACCGCTTCCTTTAGATCACTTCAACAGCATTAGGAAGCAACTGCTTATTACTCCTTTGGAAGATGTTTTCTTTGATATCTGCGGTTCTTAACACGAATACTTGTTTAATTGTATCATTTTGGCTTTTCAATGGACATTTTCTTATTAGATTTGATGGGATATCTAATTAAGGGGGAGCTTTTATTAAAATGGTTATCTTTTTGAAATGACAAAGGGGGAGAGATATATAAAACTATAACTTAGTATTTATGACAAATTCAATCAATGAGTTTCATAAATATACTCTTGGCTTTACATTGAAAGTTGCTATATTCCCAAATGAACTGGATTTCATGTTCCATAATTCATTGGGAATAATAAGCACACATTTTATAAACAAGAGAAAAAGTTACAAATGGCAATCTAAAGGTATGACATTTATATGTTTTATATTTCCTTTATTTATATTTTGGAAATGTTTGTCATCTTCAAAAAGGGGGAGATTGTTGGCTAAATGGACATCTATAAAATCCCTTTGTTTTGATTATGACAAACATTTCATTCTTATTTATCTGACGAGCTACTTGAGTGTGCAGGATGACAAACCTATAAGGGAAATTCAACAAGAAGTATTTATATTTTCATGCAAATGTAATCATTGTAAAAACTTGTACAAAAATATAATGTACAAGTACTTAGAATCGCATGTAAATCAAGCATTGGATTTTCCCTAGCTAAACACCTTAGTCATCCATTCAATAGGATCACCTATGCACACTCACACACATAATTAATGCCTAACTTGAAATCTTAAAATAGGATCTATCTCGGTCGACCAACTCCTCGACCGAGACATTCTCGGTCGACAAACTCCTCGACCGAGAAAGATCCAAAGTAGCCGTTAGACACAACTGACAAGTTAGTTGGCAGATGAAAATAGACGTTGATCCAGAGAGCCTGTCGGTCGACAAAACTTCGACCGAGTAGGTGTCTCGGTCGACAATTTCTCGACCAAGACGATCTCTGACAGAAACTGCAGAGTAAAGTAATTAGCCGTTGCAAAAGCAACAAACTTGTACCTAACGGCTAGTTAAGCACTTAGAAACCCCTAGAAGTTATCTAGAACGTCCTTAAGCATACTTAGGCCATTTCTATAAATAGGACAAGCCATAGGACACTAGGACACACTTGATACACTTGCTATACTTGAGAAAATACTTGAGCCCTCTTGTGCAATCTGTTGTGAATTGAGCATTGTGATAAATTGGCCACTTTCCTCTTAGCTCAAGCTCGTCCTATAGGCTAGATTTTCCTAACCCTAAGCAATCACAAGTCCATCATCTTGGCTAGGAAAATCCAAACGCTTGATCTAGGCTAATCAAGCCTTGAGCTTCAAGGATAAGTTGTTTTTTCTCTTATTTCTTTCTTGTTCCTAGTATTCCTTGTACTCTTCTTGCTACTCCAGGTAGGAGGCTGCGGATTGGAGAGGGTGAAGCTCTTCGTGGTGAAGAGGAGGAACTTTGGACTACTTCAGAAGGCTGTCTTGACGGGAAGCTACTTTGGGAGGAAGGCTACTTCAAGGGGGAGCTTGAAGTTACTTCAAGGAAGGCTGCTTCGAGGTTGGCAAGACTACTTCAAGGCGAAGGCTGTCCAAAGGGTGTTTGGAAAGTATTATAAATTTTATGTAATATCCTTGAGAGGTAATAAAATTTAGTACTTTCAAAATCCCGGTTGGGTAAGCAACCGGGTAGTGGATTGACTCCTTATTATTTGCTAAGGTGGAACCACTCTAAACACCTGTGTTCCTCTTCTTAATCTTTACTTTGGTTGTTTGAGTTTAAATTACTTTAAAATCTATATAAAACTCTATTCACCCCCCCCTCTAGAGGTTTTCATCTACATCCTAACTTGATCTACTTAATGTTTCTACAACTTGAAATTGTGACCCATTTGCATAGAATTGATCTAATATGACTTGATCTACTTAATCATGATCTTGAATGTTGAAACATTGTAATAAACCAAATCTTATGCTTCCCCTATCTCCAAATAAGAGTTTATCTACATGTAACATTACTCATAATGTGGATGTATCACCTAGACCTAAGGTATTGGTATGACTTTTGGTCTATGATTGAATACTTGCATGCTCGTAACTAAGATTAAAATACTTGAAACGTAGGTCTAAAAGAAAATCCACTAAAATCATATGATGATTTGATTATCAAAATTTTATGATCTAAGACCCTATTTTATATCTTATGCATCTTAGGTCCCCTTGGGATGAACTATCTCCAGAGATCTTATCATAGCTTGTTCTCTACTCATAAGGTACACTTAATCTCTTAACCCTACTATGTTATTGTCTTACTTCTATGTATGCTCGTATGAATGCTTGGCTTGATACTTATTTGAGATACTTGTTCCCTATGATTAGTATGTTCATTTTTCTTTAAATATATTGAACAAACCTCGAACATAATTGAGCTTATCCATTATACAAACCATGTGTACCTGCATATATTCTCGGGGTAAGGGAACAAGGTTGGGCGCCTTACTTGAAATGTCAAGATAAGGTGAACTATGTAGATAAAAGGTTTGGCTAATCTTGAGCACCCTTACAGATCCTTCCACTGGGAAGCTGGTCAATGGCTATGATATGTTGTTGTGTATAATGGATATACACTTAAAACACGCTTTGTATAAAAGAATGATGTTAAGTGTTTCATGCTTTTTTTTTTCTACTTCTGGCTTATTATGATGTTTCTAGCGAAGCAACTTTTATATTACTCTTAAACTATGGTTACATGTTTTTCATAGTGTACTCAATGAACTTGCATTAATATATTTTGTTTATCGAATTTGTAGTTGCCAAATGAAGATCCACTGCACTCAAAACTATAAGCTATAAAATGAACCACCAATGGTATAATTGAATATAAATATGGGTACATATCTCTTATCTCTAGTTTTAGTATCTTTTTATATCTTGTTTTTACTGCTTTTACATATATACTACCTATTTGAAATATTTTTTCCATTCTATGGATGGGTGCCCAAATCCACTCACATTTCTCTTTGTATCCATTAGGAGTATGGACTTAGGGTAACAAACATTTCCATCACAAATGGTATCAAAGTCATATACACATGCCTCTATATGTGTTTAAGCACTACTACACAAATAACCTTTGGCGTCAGTTATTTAAGGCCTAAGGCGTCGGTTTCCAAGCGACACCCAAGTGGGCACCGCTAAAAGTCGACACCTTCAGTGTCGGTCCCCCAACCGATGCCATAAACCTTCCCGCCACCAAAAATGTATCGGCAAGGGGACTATCGACATTGGTTCTTAAAGAAAACTAACACGATAACCTTATTAAAAATGTCGGTTATTAATTAACAACCAATGCCATAACCCTTCCCGCCACAAAAAAGGCGCCAGCAAGGGCATCATCAACGTCAATGTTATATAGGTAACCGACGCCATAACCACAACCACAATGGCCGTGCTACCCAGTACGGTCGTGGTACCTGGCCAGAATCTACTAATAGCTGACACCATCAACGTCAGTTTTTATACTAATAACCGATGCCATATCCCCTGCAACCACGGCCATGTGTCAGTTTCATAGATAACCGACGCCAGAAGGGGTTAAAGACGTTGGGTTTACACTACAACCGATGCATATGTGTTTTGTTGTTGGTTTTACACAAATAATCGACGCCTATGTTATGATTTTTTTTCTTATCAGTTTGTAGGCCTGCTGTATGGCTGGTCAGCAGGATGTAGAACCTGTAGTTCAGTTCTGAACTGTAGGTTTACAACATCCATTGATATCAGCCAACAACATGCCATAAACCTGCAAAATTAACAAGATAGACAATATTATATATTTGTCATGTGATTCACACACATGTATAAGAACATTTAATTCATATTATTTTTCATCACACACATGTAGAAACCAGTAGTTCCATTTCAAATTTCCTCCATTTTCACACACATTTAGCAACCTGCAGTTCCATTCATTTCATCTCTTTTCACATTCAGACACATGTAGAAACATTCATGTGTTGATCATCTGCACATTCACACATATGGCAATTCATAAAAAGTCATTCACATTCACACAAAAATAATTATGAGAACAAAGTTTAGAAATATCATTCTTTATTCATCATCGTCATTATCCCAATTATATTTAAAAATTCCCACTACTTGTAGGGCTTCTGTCCATTGTTCTCTTACATCATTTAACTCATCCATAGTATAGGGAGTATGTACATATAATAACTTTTCACCTGTAGTGAAGTCAATTTTAAACACCTGCAAAGAGAATGATGTATATATATAATTAGTAATATATAACAAGATTGATATATTTCAAATTATCTAATGAGACTACATATAATACCTGATGTATGGTATCAATTTCCATTGTGGCATGTTCGATAATTATGCTCATAAATCGCATCACATAGTATCCACATGCCCAACTGTTGTCTTGTGTAGCACACTATAAATTGAAACATACAAAATATTCAAAAATACAAATAAGCATAGTTCACATAAATAATATATACATTGGAGTCAGGAAATTACTTTCACATTCTGCCAAGTTAGTGGCTGGTTCTTTTTCTTGGGGACCTTTCCTCCAGCTTTGGCGTACTCTTGTAAAGGCCTACATGTTAATGTAACACATTAAATTGCATAATTAAATAGTAATGTAATAACATATGTTAACGGATATAAAAATATGAAATATTTCTCACAGGAATAATGGCCTTTTCATTGCGTGTCCATATATATTCAATTCCTTCCCCACAGGATTTAGATAATAGACAGTGAACGTCTCGGGGACAATAACTAGTAACTCCTAATGCTTACCACTAGAGGTAAGAAAGTTATAAATTAATAACTCAAAAGTCACAATAAAAATGTAATTTTCTTAAGTCCAAATTATAAATAAAGTAAACTTACCCGACATTGAATGAAGCTATTATCACCGTCTTCTTGTTTTTACCAAAATATTTAAAAACATCACAGTAGTATGAAGTAACTGGCCTAAGATTTTTAACTGCAAGAATAATCAAAGATGGAACCAAAAATCCCACATGGAGAAATGAAAAATCTGTACATATCGTGTGTAAGTGACTAAAAAACATGTATTACGTATGCATTAATATATGAGAAACCAGATCACTGTATATAAAACAAGGTATATGGATGTATAAACAAGATCTCACCATATCCATAGCTCTATCATAGATGTGTTCATCCAATCATAATGAAACAACTCCAAAATATCTTGTATAAATATCTTCTTATCGTATAATTGACCTGCATTAATACATATGCATTAATATATATGCAAAACTTGTATTACATATGCATTAATATGTATGCAAAACTTGTATAAATAGATTGTTATTGTATGATTGACCTACAACTTCCTCCGGAATAGTAACATTTATAGGGCAATTTGGATCATGTTCACCTATCCAATCTACCATACCCCTACAATTAGGACCTAACAAGGCTTGTAGGTCCCTTGGAAGCCAACTTGGTACTTCAGGAGGTGGAGGTGGAGGCTGAGATGTAGCGAGTGTCTTCCTTTTGACCTGTATATCTAATTTCATATCAATTGACTCATATATATGTGAACACTAACAAATTAATAATGTAAATTTCGCATACAATATTAGTATAGATGACATCCTCTTTGGGCCACAATATCACTCTGCCTTCTGCCTCACCAAGCGTTTCAAAATCTGGGTGGGCATATGGCAATGTAAGATCTCTCCATTTGGGGACTACACTTATCAGGATCACACAAACCACACCATCTGGTACCAGAGTCCCATGAAACATTTCCCCTGGAAGGAGTGGGAAAGATGATGCCTCTACAACGACATATTCTTGACTTTTTAGATGGCATGGCTTCAACCCCTACAAATTTACATAAAGAATGTTATATGCATATATACAAAAACTCCCAACCTCTGCAAAGACTAGCTACTATGTCATAAGAATACTTACAGAGGATGTTCTAGGTGGTGGCACTACAACAAACATTCACATCAGCAACCTTTCAGAAATGCCATTGAAAAAAATGCTAGTAAACAGGTTTAGCGGCATTTGTTGACATTTTAAAAAATGCCTCTAGCGCCAATACCACTAGGAAGATAGTGTCTTAAGTTGTAAAAGCCACTAAACGTTTGTCTTTAGTGGTTTCGAATAAATGCCACATAAAGGCCACTAAACCATCATTTGGCATTTATAGAAAAGCCACTATCCATCATTTGGCTTTTATACAAATGCCACTATTTTGTATAATGTTGTTGTATAAAATGGTTTTGAATGAATGTAGTGGCTTATGAAAAAAGCCAGTAATGACATACTAGTTCTGCATTACTAATTTTTTATGGATTTTAGTCAGTCAATTTGTAGTTCATGATCAAGTTTTATAATTGAATGCCAATTGCAGCCGACCACATTTTTTTAGAAGTATTGAACTTTTTTATTTATAATCAAATGACAATTATGTGGGGAGGACATTTTACCTTGCCCCTTATATTCAATTCAACACCATCACATATGACTATATATGGTACATATTCTAGACATGATCACTAACTGGATAGCAACTCAATTTGCACTTGGAGACCCCCCAAAGGAATACAAACTCATTTTCTTACAAAAACATACAGCTCCATTCTAGCATTCCAAGTAGTTGTGAGCCTCTGCAGGATTAGACTAGCTACACTGCAATGAAGGTTCATCCTTCTTCTCAGCTGCAGTGATAGAATATGATAATTCGGCCATAAAGTCATATGATTCCTCAGTTGGTTCTTCCTTCTTCTCTTCCACCTTGGCAACAGAAGCCACAGGTGCAACTGCATATCCTGAAGCAGCAGTAGGGGCAGCAAAAACTACAAACTTTCTAGGATCCTACCATGTAGTGAGCAAAAAGTTGAGCACTTGCATGCAAATGTAAGACAAAAAAACTTACAACACTAGCATGAAATAAGATAGTATCAGGGAAGATAGCACCATTGCCAAATTTATAAATAAGGTCATCTTCAGTAACGTCAAGGACCTCAGGGCTGAATACAGATCCACTGTCATAAACTGACATCACAACCAGTCCATATGAGAAGGGCCTAATGCCGAGCTTTGCAAGAAGGGTAGCCTCACAAGAACCCACCTTCTCACCATTCCTAATAAGTTCGACAGGTGTGATAATTTCAAATGTACCATTCACATTATGTCAGCTGAATAGAGTTTGCCATGCAGCAAAGCTTTAGACATTTAGCTAAGCACACAACTAAGCAGATTATAGAAAGGGGGCAAAGCTGACAATCTTGACAATTATGTAAAAGCAAAAGATTATAATCAAACTCAATCTCATCTAGTGTTCTCATAAAACTATAGTCTATACATAATAAGTTGAAAGAATTTTAGTAAGGTAAGAAAGAATAAAATGATTAATAAGAGCAGAACCTGGTGAAGGCCTTCATGTTGTTATAGACAGATCTCCCTTCGTCAATTGCAAAAAATATTGTACTGAAGTTATCATCAACAAGAACCATGTCTGAAGCCTCCTTGGCAACCTGGACTGACACATAAAAAGAGAAGAAACATCATTATCGATAATAATTACTAAAAGACAAGAAGATAGATATACAAATTCCCATAGAGAATATAATCACCTCAGTTCCAGAAATTCCCATGGCAATACCAATGTCTGCCATTTTCAGAACATGTGCATCATTGACACCATCACCAGTCATGGCAACCACCACATGAAAAAAACTAGTAACTGCAAAACATGCAAGAATACTTTCCAGAGTAGGAAGAAAAAAGACATTTACAACCTTATCTCTCAAGAATGGCCTTTAATATCTTGGAGAAACCATTCTTCCTTGAGGCTTCTTCATAGACTTCTCCTCCAGAGCATAGTTCTGACATGTTGACAATGACTTCATGTACCTCTGTAGAGAAATTAGGATGCAAAACTACAGAGGTACACAAAATCGCTATCAACATATCAGTAACAATAGAGCTAGAAGCAGTGTTAGTGAAGAGCATTGCATAAAAATGAAGTCTGATTGCATACACCTACATTAAGGCAAGGCAAAAGGTGATCATCATTGTTAGTAAGTATAACATCAGAATTTAAGAAGAACACACTACTTTAGATACCACTTTTACATACTACTTTGGCTAGTACATTAAGGCAAGGCAAAAGGTGATCATCATTGTTAGTAAGTATAACATCAGAATTTAAGAAGAACATACTACTTTAGATACTACTTTTACATACTACTTTGGCTAGGCTGCAATACATCAACATAGCTGATCAGACAACCTTATCTCTCGAGAGTGGCCTTTAATCTCTTGGAGAAACCATTCTTTCTTGAGGCTTCCTCATAGACTTCTCCACCAGAGCATAGTTCTGACATGTTGAGAAAGACTTAATGTACCTCTACAGAGAAATTAGGGTGCAAAACTGCAGAGGTACATGAAGTCATTGTCAACATATCAGTAACAACAGAGCTAGCAACAGTGTTAGTGAAGAGGATTGCATAAAAATGAAACTCTGATTGCATACACCTACATTAAGGCAAGGCAAAAGGTGATCATCATTGTTAGTAAGTTGGACATCAGAATTGAAGCAGAACATACTACTTTAGATACTACTTTTAGATACCACTTTGGCTAGATGCAATACATCGAAGGAGTTGATTAGACAACCTTCTCTCTCGAGAATATGCTAGATAATCCAACACACATAGAAGCATGCAACTAAAATATGTCAGATACATTTCAGACAGTGGAAACTTCATGCCAACATAATAGGCACATATAAGTCAAATAATAATGACAAACTAAAATAAACATTGGTTGCTACCTTATAATTTTCTCATTCAAAACTATCTTCCTCATCACTTTGATATACACTTTCGTCATCGTGCTGAATTTGGGATTGGTCTTTCTCAATTGTTGAACTATCAACAATTATTCCTTCCATATCCAATCTAACTATGTCACAGGCTGCATTTTCATCCTCTGTTGTCATTGATGGCCCATCTCTAGGTTCACATTGCACATAAGCTTCGACAGTCTCACCATAAGATGGATCTTCCATGTTGAACGTATCTCGTGGGGGAATCTTTACAACAAAATGCCACCCTTTTGCAGTTACATGTTCTACATAAAATAATTGTCCAACTTTAGATGCCACTACACATGGTTCTCTAGTTGATTGAAGTCATCTCAAATTAACAAGAGTCAACCCATGTTCATCATTCTTGATTGTCCTCTTGGAGTAGATGTCCACCCAATCACACTTAAATAATATCACCTTAATGTGTTCATAATAATTGAGCGCAATAACATCCTTCAAAACACCATAGTAGGTAACATCTCTAGTAATTGGATTGCGGTCAATGATTTTAGCATAACAATCAGTCTTAGCTACCAGAAAGGCTCCACTATTTTGTGTTGTTAGATGTCGATCTTTTGCTTTGGTATGGAATCTGTGACCATTGACAATGTAGCCCTTGTACTTAACGGCCAATTGATGTGGACCTTGAGAAAGAAACTTGATTTTATCATCCACCATCTCTGTTCTTAGGAGTGTCTCAATCTAACACAAGAAAAGTTTGTTAGTATTTGATCATGAAGCATAACAAATTTAATTATGATAAATTAACTTACATGTTCCTTAAACCATCCATCAATTGAGTTACTATGTATTCTCTGTACCTCCTTTAAGGACTCATGAGGATGCTTTAGCCTAATGATATCATAGTGCTTCCTAAAAACAAAATATGTGCAATATGTAATTGGAATATGTAATACTATTTTAATAATAGAAGACAATTGTCACTAACTTACTTAATGTAGGGTTCAACTGCATCACAATTGAATAGTACATGCTTATGGGCTTGTTGCAATGTATGTTCGTCCAAGACACATGCTATCATTTTACCAACACCACGACCTACTGTCGAGAAAATTGACCAATCATCATTGTCATGGGTTGGCTCGTTCTCCAAATTTATTTCGTCAGTATCATTTCTATTTGGCTGATTTAATTTTGTTTCAACTCCATCCAAGTATCTTGAACAAAAAGTAAGACACTCTTCAGCTATATATCCTTTTGCTATTGATCCTTCTGGATATCTTTTATTACGAACATATCCTTTTAGGGTCTGCAGATACCTGATAACAAAGTTGGTGAAAATATTATGACAAATTAAATTCCAATAGGTGAAGTCATCATGACGTATGAAAAGTTACCTTTCAATTGGATACATCCAACGATACTGAACAGGGTCGGCTATATTAGCTTCAAAAATAAGATGGACTGATAGATGCACCATTATGTCAACAAAACATGGAGGGAAAATCTTCTCCATCTCACAAAGTGTCACAACAATTGAATTTTCCAATGCAGCAAAATCATTTGGATATATGACTTTAGTGCACAACCTCTGAAAATAGTGACAAAGATTAATAATACATGACTTAGCATTCTTACTGGGAAAAGACACAGTGACAGCTAATGGCAGAAGTTGTTGCATCAACACATGATAATCGTGACTTTTCATTGGTAGCATCTTCTGATCCGTCGGCCTTGCACATCTAGATATATTAGATTCATACCCATCTGGAACTTTGACAAATTTTAGGAGGTTGCAAAATGATATTTTTTCTTCTTTTCCCATCGTATAGCAAGATGGAGGTAGTATGGAATGTGTGCCAATAGTTTGTAGATGAAGCGGAAACCTAATTCCCATATCCTCCAAATCCTTCCTTGCATTCAAGTTGTCCTTACTTTTATCCTTCAGAACTAGCAATGTTCCAACAATACTCTCACATATATTCTTCTCAATGTGCATGACATCCAGATTGTGCCTTACAATGTTAGATTTCCAATATGATAGCTCAAAGAATATGCTTTTCCTATCCCAATTTTGTGTCGAATCTTTACCTCTCGGCCTTTTCTTACCAATTACAGTGCTTCCACTATCAAATTCTGACAAGATTTCAGCTCCAGAAGGAGGTTTAGGTGGACTCCTAAATTCTTTCTCATCGTCAAATGCCCTAGCTTCTTTTTGGAATCTGTGGCCAGTTGGCAAAAACCTACGGTGTCCTATGTAACAAACTTTACAGCTATGTGGCAACTAATGTGAGACAATATCTTTATTACAATAAGGACATGCTTTGTAGCCTTTAGTACTCCAACCAGATAGATGTGCATATCCTGGAAATCACTAATAGTCCATAATAAAGAAGCACACATCTGAAAGAATTCCTTGGCTCCAGCGGCATATGTTTGTACACCAGTACTCCATAGTTCTTTAAGCTCATCAATAAATGGACGCAAGTAAACATCTATATTCTGTGGCAAAGATGGTTTAGAAATTAGTAAGGACAACATAAAATATTGTTGCTTCATGCACAACCAAGGAGGTAAATTATATGGAATAATTACAATAGGCCATGTACTATGAGAATTACTCATTGTCCCAAAAGGATTAAATCCATCAGTGGCAAGTCCCAATCGAATATTTCTAGCATCTACAACAAATTCTGGATGCATAACATCAAATGTTTTCCATGCACGTGAATCTACCGGGTGTCTTAACTTGTCATCTTTTTCATATTCTTCTGCATGCCACTTCATTAAGGAAGCGGTTTTTGATGACATGAACAACCTCCTCAGCCGTGGTATAAGTGGAAAGTGTCTAAACACTTTGGCAGGTGTTCTTCTGGGTTTGTTTACTAGCTCCTCATCATCATCATCTGGTGTTGAAGTCATTAGCCATCTTGATTCTCCACATGTATCACATATGTCTTTATCAGCAGACTCCTTCCAAAACATCATGCAACCATTTCGACAAACATGAACTTCACATAATGTAATCCCAACTCCTTTATTGTCTTCTTCAACTCATAAAAGGAATTAGGTAATTGTTCTCCTTTTGGTAGCATTTTTTTAAAGAACTTAAGAAACATAGATGATGCTTTCTTACTCAAGGCATTAAGACAAACTAGGTGATAGAATTCTAGGATGTAAGCAAGTTTGGTAAGTTTCTTACACCTTGGATATAATTCTATCTCAGAATCCTTTAACAATATATCAAATTTGTCAGCATTTAAATGTTGATAAGTAGTCGACTGTACTCCTTCCATATTTTAGTCTTCACTAAAACTCGAAAAAACATCATGCAACATATCTTGTAAATTTTCATCATCTAGACAATCACCCTGATCATGGAGCATCCATTTCAACATCGACATCTTCTCCATGAAAATCCCAAGAAATATAGCTTTGTAAGAAGCCATTCCATAATAGATGACTCAATGCAGTCTGTCTGGTGGCCTGGTATACATTAGTGCACTTTCTACAAGGGCATACAATCTTGTCTCCAATCGCTAAATGTTGAAAAGCAAAATCCAAAAAGTTGGATACTCCACATAGGTATTTACTACTCGTTCGGTCATCCTCTTCTATCCAAGACTTATGCATTCTACAAAAATAGTAAAAAATATAACATCAAGAATTGTGATACCCGTTTGACTGGTGAATTGTGACAAATACTGTAAAAAATACATTAATTGGTGATTTCCTTATTTAAAAGTAACAAAATTTCATCAAGAATTGAGACACCCATTTGACTGGTGACTTGGCCGTTTTGTTGATGATGCTGTGTCGCAGAGGGAGTCCCTCATAGACGAATCCAATTAGCATGTTCGGAAGCCAGACCTGGTCCTCTCGGTCAATTAGCATGTTCTGAATCCACGCAAGCCAACTAGTTGTGGATATCTTAAAGTGCATTTGCCATCATACTGAACGTCGATTACAGTTGTTGAGATTCCATACTTTAAAGTCACTTGACCAGCCGTGTAGCGTCTTCCGTTCAAATGACGTCACTGTCTAGTAATGGTGAGTTGTGCTAGTGTATGATGGTCTAGGGTGATGTCCAGTTGTTCTGTTTCATGGAAAAGGACAGGGGGGTCGAGGCCCAGGCCATAGTGATTGTTGTGGGTGGAAAGAAACTGTAAAATATTAGTACTAATAATTGTAAGTATATATAATGATGTTATATATTTTCAATAAGTATATATAACGATGTTACATACTTTCAGAGACAACTTGAGAAATACAAATCAGACTTAGATGGAAAGTAAGATGAGTATGTCATTATACCAACAATTATCGTAGTCTACATTATGAATTATTATGTCTGTTTTAAGGAGATCACTTATGAATTATTATGTCTACATTATACTTTTCAATTATACTGATCACTGCATTTCACATCACCTGGTTTCTCAAACGATTTTGTGGGAAGACCATGTAAACATCGAATAGAAAATACCAATCTACCATCTTAATAGGAAACTGATTAATTACATGTGATGTTTACATGAACTCTATAAGTCATATTCTGTTAACATCTTTAAAGTGCTATAGTTTCTTCATTCTTGTCTTTCTTCAAAATTATATCACTACAGATAAAAAGTACTAATAATGTATGTAGAACAGAAGTCAGATCCAATACAAACACCTTTTAAGTATTGTCAATTGAAATGTCTAGAAATAAGAGTGGACTACTATTGGTAAACAAGTTATTAGTCAGAATATGTTTTTTTATTCTGCTGTAAGGTTTCCCATTAATAGTTATTGATGATTTAGGATAACCTGCAGATGAACAACAAATTCCAAGTGGCATGGCATTCGATACCTACAGATTTTTCGTCCAAGCATGAGAATTGTTGACACTTTACATGCCTATTAGCCACCGGTCACAAAAGAGACCTTGAAGGAGGTATGTAAGCTACATCTTAGTTAACATAATAGGGTGCGGTGATGGTTACCTGAAGAGGATTGATCGGAGTCCCTCACTCAAGCTCGCCGACGCCGGAGGGGCAGATTGAGTCTGTGGCGGTGCTTCGGCTGGGCTCGGTCTGCCAAGGAAGATGAGGAAGAACGAACGGTGCCTGAGTATGCTTCATTTTGGCTCAGTTCAAATAGGCGGAGGAGGAAGAACTAACGCTCGCGATCACAGGCAAGGTGTCACTGTGGAATCAGCAACTTGGCACTCCATAGCTAGCAACTATTGGCACCACAGATGACAACTGGAGAACAGCAGGGGCCACCAGTCTCTCCCAATCTGCAGACGATCGTGAGCCACCAACGGACCTAGGGCACGATGGTCAAGGGAGCGAGGAAGTCACATAGGGAGAGAGGGGGAGATCGGAAACGTCAGGCTGAATGAGCAGAGAGTGCAGTGCAAAGGGAAAATTTAATTTGGAGCAGGAAATCAATATAGTTTAGAAAAATATTTCCTAATTTGGTATGGCAATTTAAGATTGCCACTAATTAGAAATAAAAATGCCTTTAATGTTATGTCCTTTTCAGAAATCCTATAATAGGTGGTTCAACGGCATTTTAATTAAAAATACATGTATATTAGAAAGATAGTGGCTTTTTTTTGTAAATGCCACTTAAATAAATGCCACTAATGAGCAGTTTTGCTGTAGTGTGGGTCTACATGATTACTCCCAACCTCTACAGTAGGAGTAATAGAAGCACGACATGTCACATGTATCGTCTGAGTGGCCGTATGAGACACATGCCACTTCACCATTACTTCTTGGACTTTCCTCTCAATCAATTCATCTACCTATACATGGATAGAACAAATGCTAACTATCAATTATTGAATTCCCTTTCACAATAACATTCTAAAAAAAGAATAGGTTACCTCAACTTGTGAAACTCCCTCTTTTGGGACAAGTTTGCGTTGGGATGGCCCAAAGAACTCTTTGATGCCCACACCAGCGCCTGCACCCCTAACACATCTAGGATGCTCCGGGTTACCCAGAGCAACTATCAATTCATCCCTTGTGCCCTTAGGGATGAACTTGCCTTCCTTCCTCTGCTCATGCAGCTCCCGCTAATCGCCATCAACATAAATTGGTAAGTAAACATAACAATAATCAATATCGATAGATTGCTCTAAGAGTTGAATTTTACCATTTTTGTAGTCGCCTCAGTAGTTGCGGGCTTTGTTATATATCCCTTCTTGTTTTGCCTCCCAGCTATCCACATAGCATGGCGAGGCAGAGGTGTGGGACCAATAGTAGAGGACTCCTGAGTAGCAGCAGACTGAGTAGTAGACTGAGCAATATACTCAGCATGTAGTCTTTGGTGAACGCCTACATAGCCCCTTTGCAATAGTAACTTGTTCATCATTGTGATGCCCCTCACTTTCTCAATTTTTTTTGGTGCTCATCAAGTGCCCCAATTTCTTCAGGGGGTACATCACCAACCTAAAATTTGACAAAAAAACACACTTACATGATATAACTATAAATGTGAGGTTAGATATATTTTTAAAATTTACATTGTGAGGTGGCGCATTGACGTCCTCACCCTTATGGTAATCATCAACATGATCATCATATGAATGCTCAGCCATCTGAAAGTTCACATTCATATTGTAAAGTTCACATTGTAAAGTAATTCACATTGTAAAGTTCACATTCAGAAAAATAAAACATATAAAAAAAATATAAACATGCATGCCTCTAATATTGCGATCTTTTATCAATTAACAATCTTTCATTGTGATCTCCGCGCACATACAAGTCATCATTAGCTTCAATATTTGGTGGTGTTGGCAACCTAATTGAGAATGGACTGGAGTCCTCATACTTATCATAGTATTGTTCTTCATCTATAGGATCTTCAATGAATTATCTTTTACCATGAAGAACAACCGACCATTTATAATTTTTAGGATCATCGATATAAAATACTTGTTTCTCCTGTGATGCCAATATGAATGGTTCACCCTTCTCGCCATTCTTTTCAAAGTTCACTAATGTGAAACCCAATTCATCCACTATAACTCCTTTGGTGTTATCAACCCAATTACATTTAAAGAGCGGAATTCTAAAATCTATGTAGTCAAACTCCCATATGTCTTCAATGACACTGTAATCTTAGACAAGTTTCTAGGCCAACAAATACATGTGTTGTCATTCTTATATATAATAAATGCGTACCACTTATCCCATTCTTGAACACCTAATGTCACTAGTAAGTGTATAATGTGTATTGGGTTTTCAAGAAAATTTTGGCTGCATTTACCCGCTATTCTCTAAGTACATATCTTGAAAACCCAATACACATTATACATTTACATCCTAAGTGAGATTAGGTGTTCAAGAACTATCCCAAACCAGTGACTATCCAAGATTTACTCCTAATGAGTAAATCTTGGACGGGTTTCTAGGCCAACAAATACATGTGCTATCATTCTTATATATAATAAATGAGTACCACCTATCCCATTCTTGAACACCTAATCTCACTAGTAAGTGTATAATGTGTATTGGGTTTTCAAGAAAATTTTGGCAATATTTCCCCGCTGTTCTCCAAGTACATATGTACTTAGAGAACAAACAGAGAAATTCTTCTGAAATTTTCTTAAAAACCCAATACACATTATACACTTACATCCTAAGTGGGATTAGGTGTTCAAGAACAGTCCCAAACTGGGGACTATCCAAGATTTACTCCTAATGAGTAAATCTTGGATGGGTTTCTAGGCCAACAAATACATGTGTTGTCATTCTTATATATAATAAATGTGTACCACCTATCCCATTCTTGAACACCTAATCTCACTAGTAAGTGTATAATGTGTATTGGGTTTTCAAGAAAATTTTGGCAACATTTCCCCACTATTCTCCAAGTACATATGTACTTAGAGAACAAATGGGGAAATGCTGCTGAAATTTTCTTAAAAACCCAATATACATTATACACTTACATCCTAAGTGAGATTAGGTGTTCAAGAACAGTCCCAAATTGGGGACTATCCAAGATTTACTCCTAATGAGTAAATCTTAGACGAGTTTCTAGGCCAACAAAATATAACACCAGTCCCCTGTTCACAATCCCATTCAACACACAATTTTCTTATAAAAACACTTATGGAAAGCCATAACAACATATCAATGCTTCCTAAATTAATCAATGTATTATTTTATATATAACACAAATCTAGTGGGTATAACATAGCAAAAAACTCAATATGTCACAATAGAAACATGTCATTAACTTAATATACAAATATTTGTAACATAACTCATTAGGAAGAGAGACCATGAAACACCATGCATTGATTTGAAGTTTTCTTTCCCATCTAAGGTTGTTTGCAATTTCATGCTTGTTTCATTATCTTTCTTTCTAGTATTTCTACTTGAATTGCATATATAATCAATTTCATATAGATAATCACCGCATTATGTTACTAATCATTACTTCATATTATGTCCTATGTAATTTTTACTTAAATAGGAATATGTCCATTTCTCTCCAAGTGACACATTAATAGCTTATGAATGTTTAGATGCATTTATACTATCAATTCCTAGGGTTTACTTTTTTACAGTAGCAAAATATAATAGGGGTTGTTTTTATCATTTTGTTACTAAAAATTGCATGTTTCTATGTAACTTCCATAAATAAACTATTCTATATTAATATGATACTTTAATTGGTTGTGTTCATAGAGTCCACTTTAGGGTTTGGACAAAGGTCGACCGTTCTACCAAATAGATCTTCTATTTTATAGGCAATACATATAGTATAAAGGTGGAAAAAGTAGATTGAAGATATAACCATTTTAGAAATAGAATACCCACATTTGAGTTAAGTTTGAGACATCAATAAATCTTTAATACACATGTTTCAAGGTTCAAAGTGCATAATCTAATCAAATTAGGATGCTAGAATGGACAAGTTTGAATCTTATTTCAACATGCATCAAAATTTATTGAATTGGGTCAAGCATGAGAATTAGAAGCAAAAATATATGCAAGAACAAGATTTGTTCATATCCTAGGTTGATTTATAATAGCAACATCTAAATAAGTAAACTCAAAGCATTACGAGCATACGGAGGGCAGGGAGCAGGGGGGCTGACCTTGGGCGGTGGAGGGAAGGGAGTAAGAGGAGGAGGACAAGCAGATCACAGTTGGGAGCCAGCAGCGGTGAGCAGCGAGCCGGCGAGCACAATGTCAGTGGCGACGAGCAAGGAGAAGGGCAGCGATGAGCAGGGAGCCGGCGAGCACAACGCCGTCGACAGCGAGCAGGGAGAAGGGAGGCGGCAGCGGAAAGCAAGGAGAAGGAGCGACGTGGTGGCGGAGAGCACGGAGCAGTAGGGAGCAGGGGGTGGTGGCGCACAAGGAATCGCCAGACCTATTCTCACGGGGATGAAATAGAGAAAGGGGAAGAGTTGGCTTCGCGCTCGTGCTATTAAGTTAACCTTCAGCTTCAGTTATTAAAAACGCCGACGCTTATAACAATAGGCATCGGTTACCAAAAAAAATCGACACCTCTTCTCAATGATATTCGTCGGTTTCAAAATGAAAAACTGACGTCTATATACATATGCCGACAAAAAAATGTTCTCGAATTCTGACCATAGTGGTCAGTTGCCGTAGGAAACCGACGCCACAGGGGGTGAAAATTTTTGCGGGGACAGCGCGTGAAAACACATAGTCGTCGGTTATTGCAATTAAAATGACAATAAAAATGGGCCCAATTTCTGTCTCATGAAAAACCTTTAGTCGTCGGTTGGTTTGTTAACAACTGACGTCGTATGTTAAATTTTGGAGGTAATTTTTTTTCATTGAAAATTGTGGATTTGGTTGTCGATTTTGGGCGTCAGTTTCTTATTGAGGAACCGACACTAAATAAAAAGTGATACCCATGTTTGGCCACTCCCCACAGATATATGTCAGTTTCTATATTCAACCGACGTTGTAGGTTTTAGGCGTCAGTTTTTGTTAACAACCGACGCCTGTAAATGTGACGTTATAAGCCATTTCTGTAGTGGTGAAGGCATTACATATCTTAATAATCAATGGAGGACTAAAATCATTTCCTAAAACCTTAGAGAGTCGTCTAGAATCTCACCTCTTCTATAAGTATCACCTAATCCACCCAATTAGATGATAATTAGTTAGTCTCCTCATGTGGTTCTTCTCTCATGACTATTAACCACATGATCTCTTGATTATAGGTAGCTTATGCATGGGGAAACTAAAATTCATTTGAAATGATAGAATATGATTAGGATGATAATTCCATGATCTGACCTAAAATTAAAAAACATATATGATGAATGGAAGTACTCTTAAAAGTGATGTACTCATGTACAATGCTTATGAAAATTGAATGTTAAAATATTGGATATAAGTTCTTTATGTGTTTGAGGTGAATTCTTTATATGGTGAAATAAGGCGGAACTCATGCTTTATACCTCATGTATGATGAGGTCCCTATTGATTAAACCAATGTTTCCCTATTATTGATCAAACCTCAAACATAGTTAAGAAAAAAATTTCCTCTATTTGATATGTCCATGATTGTGCCATGAAATGACCATGTCTTTAGAGCCCTAGATTATGATGTGGAAATTTGTTACAAGAGGAAAATCCCAATTTGACCATTATCGTGTAGGCTCAATTTGAACAATATGATAGTCCTAGATCTCAATCTTGCACTTTTACACTTAAGACTCTAAGCTCTGAAATGCAATACAAAAGGGTATAATTGAATATAGGAATTGGTACATATCTCTTATCTCTAGTTTTAGTGGCTTTTTATTTCTTGTTGTTACTACTTTTACATATATAGTGTCTGTGTGAAATATTTGTGCCATTGTATAGATGGACACCATGTCCACTTGCCTTTGGCTAAGTAGCCATTAAGAGTGTGGACTAGGGTAACAAATAGTTCCATGACAAATGGTATCAGAGCTTGATATTAAATCTAACCTATGAAAACTTAAAATCTTGGGTTCCCAATTTGACTTCTCAATTTCCATAATCTATTCTTACCTTGATATTGAAAGGAAGGGAATGAAGTTATGACCTTGATCTTACAAGCTCTTGAAGTATGGTTGCCCTAT
Source organism: Alisma plantago-aquatica (assembly GCA_963693085.1). Classification (NCBI taxonomy): domain Eukaryota; kingdom Viridiplantae; phylum Streptophyta; class Magnoliopsida; order Alismatales; family Alismataceae; genus Alisma; species Alisma plantago-aquatica. Next base: position 1,377,938,938 of record OY856412.1, read on the forward strand.
TATAATCTTGATGCTTAACTCATGATCTTATGAAATACAATTTGATAGTTGATATTTTCCCTTTTAGGACATGCTTGATGACTCATGATTATGGATTAATGTGCTAGTCTAGGGTAAGTGTTGACTTATGACCCCTTAACCTAAGTCACACCCCTATTTGGACTATATCTAAATTTTTTATCTTGCCGATTATTTAGAATTTGAAAAGGTAACCCCTTTCACACAATTTTGATTTCTTGATTGAATCCTCTAAAAGGTCAACTATGAGATTATATTAATATTTGACCTGCATCCTCAATTTGATGATGATCTTGAAATAGGATGACATTGACTATAGTTAGTGGTTAAGTTTCTAGGCCTAGATCATTACCTAGGCCTAGATCATTCATCAACCTTGAATACCATAAAAAGTAACTCGATATTGACATGATGAAGTGTTGAATAATGCTCAAAATGTTGCTAATTGTTGCTCGATTGTTGTATATGACTGAATGATCACCCCTAAGGTCTAAATAGGAACCTAAACCCTAGCTTAGAATTGTATGGACCCATGAATTTTACATCCAAACTTGACTCTTGATATTTATGTATGAAATCTTGACTCATGATTGATGATCATGATATTGATTTAGCTCCTACAACCACCCTATTGGATCTTGAGATGACACTCGATATATGACTGATGACTTTCATGTTCCTAACTTTCAAAATTTGAAATAATGATTATGATGATTCACTCAATTTATGACTTCGAGTTATGCTCCATGTAAACTAGGGTGGGACCTTCCATCGATTTTGAGCACGAAATCACGATGTTGAATTATGATGTTTGTCTCAAATTATTGAAATATGAAATTTCAAATCATGGATGTATAACCCCATCTAGGCCAATGTAGAATCCATAACCCTAAATGTTTGGAAAGAAAGTCATGCCTTACTCTTGAACTCTATCAAATTGACTTGAAATGTGATAACTCTAGATCAAGTGATATATAGAATAATCTCTCCAAAATTATGACTCATGTGATGATACGTCCTATACGACGATCTATGTGACTATGTGTTGACCATGACACTTGATTGCTCGATTTTGGAATAAGATAGATATTGTAAGAGGTAAAGATAACCGATGATAATACTATGGAGATTTTGATGTTGAATAGGAAAACTCAATTTAGATTGTTGACTTGATCTAATTTTGGGGGACTAAATCCCTTTTAAGGTGGGGAGAATGTGCTAACATGAATTTTCTCTCATTCAATTTATGTATATCTTGATTCATTAAATTCCCTATTGTACTCAATGCCCTTCCACACCCTCAATTTGATGAATTCTAGTTGCCTTATGATCAATTGATTTTATTAAATACCATGTTGTACCTATTTATGACTCTAATTTGGGTTTTGAACTAAAGGTCATGCTTTAATATGTGTCATCAACTTGCAACCAAAATTGAACCACTTCAATGAACTTTTCTTGTAGTAAAATATATGTCATGTGGTGAAAGGAATCAATTACGAATCTAACATTGAAAAAATCACCTCAATAAGACCATCATAACCCAAGTTATGGCCTTTAAAATTTGAACTCTTATCTACTAGATTTAATTGATTAAAATCAAACTTGAATCCTATCAGGCCAAAATAGGGTGTGCATCCCAACTAAAAGAGGCACCCCCTTTCCCTTAGCCATGTCATGAATCTTTGAAACCACCTCCGAGACAATCAAGTATCGCCTCTATGGATCAATCTTGAAGTTTAGATCTCGTTCCAGGGATCGCCCCTCATAATCCAACTACTAGCATGTCATCTTTGGCCTCTGTAATACCCACCAACATAAAGAACACTGGTGCCACCTACTCCTACCCTGGCACCAAAAATCGACCACATTCTCGCCAGCTTTAGCTCCAATTGAGACCCCTCTTTCCTATAAAAGCTCCTTCCCCTCCTCTTTCACTCATTTGTCTTCGTCATTCCCAAATCTTAACCCCCTGATTTTGTTGTTCCTCCCCTTCCTCCCATAGCGGCGGCTGCAAGACCTATTTTTGGGCATTTAGCCCCTGTGTATCCTCATTATGTTTTCTGATCAGAAATGACCCCAACGGATAATGGTGAGCTAAGTCGTCACCTTTTTATCCCCCCTAGTGGTCTAGATCTCAAAATTCCTCCCCTTTCAACAATCTCACGTTGTCGTAGAGCCAAGCTTCTCGTGTGGGTTTGTCTTAAAGGTGGGGTAGAGGGTAGTGACTGGGGACAACTGTGCACCGCAACCACCACACCTAGAGCGACCTGAAATGACGAGTGGCCACAATTAGCTAACAAACAACGTTCGTGGATTGGGCTCAGTGGTCCGAGCATCCACTATTAGGTGGGGCCTGATCCAAATGGTAGTCTCCATAGGATCCCAGATCCATGGCTTGAGTTGATCAATGAATGAAATGGTAACATCCCCCTTCTCCTATGTTTCTGATTCAAATATTCCAAAAATGATATCTACCAATTCCTTGGGCCAAATAGACATATAATGCATGAAAAGTTGATCTAGAGAATGAAATCTATCTAATGGGACTATTTGCATGACCTAATTCTACTTGTTTTTCCATTGATACTCGATAAAAAAATAGTTCTTGACCTCTTTCTACATGTTTTATGCCATCAAATGGTCAAGCTAAATTTCTATGTTCCAAATCTCAATGTTAGCCTAATAACAGTTATTTGAACATCTGGATACATCAATAATTTGAACTTTGTATATCCATGTGCCCTAAAGTAAATATTGCTTGAATGAACTTAAATGGACCTATAAGAAAAAGATCACTTCTTTTATGTTGTAACTTGATCAAATGTTCTTGAAACCTCTATGGATGCTCTACATCAGTGCATTATAACCTCTAACATAATCATTATTGATCATGACCCTTCTTGAACACTAATGATAATCTTGTTATTCTTAATGTCTCTTAATATGGCCTTATGTGCACATTGGTGATGAATGTTAAACCCTATGCTTATATTGATATAAAGTTACTTAAGGTGATTATGTGGACTACAAATTAGTAATGTTACATGCCTTGTATCCCTATTTTCCTAACGAAACATTCTTATGTCCTAATGTACCTAAATGCCCTAATCTTAACTTGGAATGTGATCTTGTATACATGCTAATAACCGAGCCTTGAATCTTGTATGAATCTTTCTCTAATGATGATCTATGATGATTTAAAATTAGTAGAATTATCATGTCATAGATATACATCCTAACTTGATCTACTTGGTGCTTCTATGACTTGAAAATGTGACCTATTTGCATAGAATTGATCTAATATGACTTAATCATGATCTTAAATCTTGAAACATTGTAATAAACCAAATATTATGCTTCCCCTATCTCTAAATCAGACTTTATCTACATGTATAATGTGGATGTATCACCTAGACCTAAGGTGTTGGTATGACTTTTGGTCTATGATTGAATACTTGCATGCTTGTTTGTAACTAAGATTGAAATACTTGAAACCTAGGTATAAAGGGACATCCACATGAATCATATGATGATTTTATTATCAAAATCCTTTGGTTTAAGACCCCAAGTTATATAATTATGCATCTTAGGTCCCCTTGGGTTGGACTATCTCTATAGATCTTATCATAACTTGCTCTCTACTCATAAGGTATGCTTAATCTCTTGATGCTACTATGTTATTGGCTTTCTTGTATGTATTCTCATATGAATGCTTGTCTAGATAATTACTTGTTTGAGCTACTTATTCCCTATAATTAGTATGTTCATTTTTCTTGAAATATATTGAACTAACCTCGAACATAATTGAACTTGTCCGTTATACAAACCTTATGTACATGCATGTATTCTCGGGGTAAGGACACACGTTTGGGTGCCTTACTTGAGATGTCAAGATAAGGCATACTATGTCAATAAAAGGGTTGGCTAACTTGAGCACCCTTACGGACCCTTCCAATGGAAAATTGGTCAATGACCATGATATGTTGTTGGGTAAAATGGAAATACACTTAAAATACACTTTGTATAAAATAATGTCATTAAGTGTTTCATATTTTTTTTCTACTTCTTGCTTATTATGATGTTTCTAGACAAATAACTTTTATATTACTCCTAAATTGTGGTTACATGTTTTTCATAGTGTATTGAATGCATTCACATTGATATATTTTGTTTATTGAATTTGTAGTTGTCAAATGGAGATCCATTGTATCAAGACTCTAATCTTTAAATTGAACCACCAATGGGTATAATTGAATATCGAAATGGATACATATATCTTATCTCCAGTTTTAGTATCTTGTTATATCTTGATGTTACTACTTTTACATATATACTACTCATGTGAAATATTTGTTCCATTCTATAGACAAGTGCCTATGTCCACTCACCTTTGGTTTTGTATCCATTAAGAGTGTGGACTTAGGGTAACAAATAGTTCCATGACACCGACCTTACCCCAGGTTGCCAGGTTCAATGAGAGGCAAGGAAGGTGGCAAGCATCTCCATCACTATCATCTCACATTGTTAATAGGTTTTGGATCACAATTTCGAGCTTCTCAAGATTTGGTACTCAAAAGAGTTTGATGCTCTTCTATTTTGATTAATAGAGTTGAGCAAATCTCAAAACTGCCTAGGTGTTTGTTTCATTAATACCATGCCTCCATTGGAAATTAAAAGTTTTTGCCCCACTATTTGGTTCTTGCCACATGTGGGTGTTGCGCGGTCCTGATGACACATGTCTCGCCTTTATAGATCCACTTCAATTTGATGTTTAAGTTGATAATATAATACAAGTGGCTTTTATGGGATTTCTTATTGCTCTGATTTTCTAAAATTCATAGTAGTTAATTTGTAATCCAAAAAATAAATAAAATACGTTCTAAAACCTAGTAATTGTTCTCTATCATTCGGTGTCACTTTTATCACCTAAATCAAATATAATAAATATATGCTTATCCAAGGATTTTCCTAATTATTTAATATTTCTAAAATTCATAACTAATAATATATAAGTCAGAAACATAAAGTAAATTGTGTTATAATCTAAAAAACATATAATCCATAAGATCACATGGTTTGGACAACCTAATTCAATAATAATAAAATGGCAATTTGTATGGTTTATATAATTAATGTAAACCTAACCCTAATCTCATATATTCCTTTAATTGATTTCTTATGGAATGAGATGGAATTAAGGTTTTCACCTTGGACACATATAGACTTCATGTGATGTATGATGCATCCCTATTTATCATATTGAGAAATCAGCCAGATTTATATCTTTCTCTTGGCCCATTTGACATATGCCCTACACATTGTTCTCTCTCTCCTAAGAGGTTGCTTCATTTGGGTTCTTATATTTTTTATTGATCTTGTTTACCTAGTTTGAAGGATATTCTTATTGCACTCTCATTTATAACTTTTTCATTTATTCCACGTGGACACTCTAATTTGAGTATCTAATGCTCTAGTCCTCATGTTGTGGACTTTATGATCTTACGTTGCATATTATTTGTGGACATGATTAGATATTGGTTATGGGTCCTCTGACCCCACATGATAATTGTTGGATGTTCTCATCTTATTGTTTTAAAGTGACTGAACTTGTTCTTGACTCTACATTGTGCATGGTTTAGACTAATTTTATTTCATGTAGTGGTACATGTATACAACCATACTTTTGGATGTGTGTATTTCGTCTAGAGTATGCATATTGCACTCATATATATAAAAGGGAACATGCATTCTTCCTGGCGTGTGTTTCTTCCACCCAATACTTTTAGGATGAGATCCTATGATGTCCCAACCCTTCTTCAAATAAACTTATCTATGTTTATTTACATGCACTGCTATGATTTGTGATATCACTATTGTGGCATTATTTTAAAGAAAGAAATATCTTATTCTTGATTATCATTATATATGAAATCCATATAATTTTGATAGATACTATGGTGGCACTTTTCTATGGGAATCCTTGTTACATTTGATATCATTTTCCCTTATATTGCTCAATCCCCAATTAATATGTTCATATCAGCTTGTATATTGATTACTTCAATTTTTATCTTCCCTTCTGAAGTATACAACCAACCCCAGATGTAGGTCAGGGAGAACATGACACACAAATGTGGAACTAGCTTATGGAGATGAATATTAATGGGAGATAGACTTGAGATAGTTGGATAACCCTCTACTTAGATCCAAATGATGTTGTACTTGCATGTAAGGCCCTTATTGAGAGAATTATGTAACTTTGATAAATTGAATATAGTCATGAAATATTATTTCGCTGCTATATTTTGGTCTTTTGTACATCATCATTTGAGAATGGAAAATTTTACACATATTCCAACATACCTTTTTGATAAAGGTATGTTGGAATAGATAGATTCATTCCTCAAATTTAGTGGGGAGTGGATCCCCTCTCCAGTCCCACTCCTTGCAATTTCTCCATGTAAATAAATAGATTCTTATTACCAGTCATATGGGTTGTAGAATCCAAATAAATAACCTGAACATATTTGGATGAAGATGAAGATTCTTGAAGACATGAAGGTCACCTAAGTGTTGTATTGGGATATATTTTCTTGAGGTGTAACAATAAAAGTAGAAGTAGCCGTAATTAGTGCTTCATGGTCAGAAGAACTCAATTTTAGCATCTAATGATTGGTACCACTAGAGAATAAAAGTAGATTCTTCATCAAAATCATTATTTGACACTTGATTTGCCTATTCATGTTTTCGATGCTTTTTCTAGCATTTGTCTTCATTTTAATTAGTACACTAGAAAAAGTTGCATAATCTAAATTTGGAGGGAGACGATCTTCTTCCACTATTGTTGATACTTTTTCCTCAGACACAAGTAGGATTACCACACCCTCATACTACAACACCAAGGGAAGCAGGCTCCTTGAAGGTAGTAGTAGAAGAGATAATATGAGATATACACCACTGTAGAAATAGCTTATAATGTCACATTTAGAGAAGTCAATTGTATCCAAAAAACCACGCCTAAACCCTACAACGTTAGCTAAAGACACAAACTCACATCTATATGTGAAGACCGGCCAGACACGGGTATCACTTTTTATTTAGAGTTGCTTACTCAATAATACACCGACACCTAAAATCACCTGCCAAATCCAATTTTTCCATTACAAAAAAATTCCTCTAAAATTTCACATATGGCGTCGGTTGTTTACCAAATAACCGACAACTAAAGATTTTTTGAGAGATAGAAATCGGCCCCATATTTGTCGTCGGTTTGCTTACAATAACCGACGCCGATGTGTGTTAGCGCGTTGTCCCCGCAAAAAATTTTACCCCCCAAATTTCCCAATTGGCGTCGGTTTTTTATAGAAACCGGCGACTATGGTTGTAACTCAAGAACATTTTTTTTGTCGACATATGTGGAGAGACGTCGGTTTTTTTTGTAGAAACTGACAAAAAATATGTGTATAGATGTCGGTTTTCGTATAACCGATGCCTATGTCCCACTTAAGAATCACAAAATGTCCTCCCCTTCTGTTCATTATTTCATTCTCTACTCGACCTACTAATGCTCTAGTGATTTGTTCCTCCGCCGCCGCTCTCCGTTCTACTCTAGTCACCGCCATCGCCGCTCTTTGGGCTTCCTAGCCGCCACCGCCACCGTACCACCCCCACTGCCGGTGAGGAGCTGCGCTCACTGTCGGACACCACACAATCACCGTTGCTGTCGTGCTACCACATAACTGTCGCCGATGCTGCGTTGAGGAGCCACGAGCTCAGGCCGCTGCCTACATGTACTTCCTACTCTTATTCTTCCTACTCCTCTTCTTTCTCCACTCGTCTTCCTATAATCCATCCTGGTCCTCTTCTTCCTCCACTCTTCTTCCTACTCCTTCTCCCTGTTCGTCCTACTCCTCTTCCTCTGCCACGAGATAGGGTTTGTTTGGTGGTGTTGGCGGCGAGTAGTGTATTAGACGAGATTGGGATGGCTTTGTTGATGATGCGCTCTGCATTCGTGTGGGTCTCTTTGCTTGTTTGGGTAGCCATTGCACTTCATTTTGTTTTTTTGTTGTTTATCCTCTCTTGGTTGTGAATTTGTTCTATTGTGTACATTCATGCTATTTATGTACATACACTTGATTATTATTGTTAGCAATTTGAGGTTATGGAATCATTTCATATGTGGTGATTTCTATGCATGTTTGTTTGGCGTGAGTTTATGTGGTAAGTTGTGCAACTCTTAATTGCTTTGTGGTGTCTGGACCATTGGTAAACTTTCTCCTCTGGGTTGTGTTACTACCTCAGATTTGAGGCATGTGATGAGAGGACCGTTATGCTGGTTGCCTATTTGACCCCTAATTGGATATTGGGTACATGTTTCTGCAATGATGTTAATTCTTCCTGCTCCTCTAAAATTGATGTATATTGACCCCTAACTAATACATTATAATAGAATTGAATGGTGCATTTTTCTTGTTGCAGGTGCTAAATTGAGTTGATGCGCTTGTGCTCTTGGGGCTGAATTGAGTTGTTGTGTCATCCATTTGTGTTGTTGACTTGCATATATTTCTTCTTCAGCCTTCAAGTGAGGTATAATATTCTCACTATCCCAATGTGCCATTAGACTTTATTTTGATTCAAATCTTTGATATTTGGAATCATGATTTATTTATTGTTTAGTATTTACTGACAAGCATGATTAAATGATGTTACACAAAACTTAGGATATGAATGATGAAACTAGGATTGTAGGTATAAGAATGACAACAAACATGTATTTGTTGGCCTAGAAACCCATCCAAGATTTACTCATTAGGAGTAAATATTGGATAGTCCCTGGTTTGGGACTGTTCTTGAACACTTAATCTTACTTAGGATGTAAGTGTATAATGTGTATTGGGTTTTCAAGAAAATTTCAGCAACATTTCCCCATTTGTTCTCTAAGTACATATGTACTTGGAGAACAATGGGGAAATGCTACCAAAATTTTCTTAAAAACCCAATACACATTATACACTTACTAGTGAGATTAGGTGTTCAATAATGGGATAGGTGGTACACATATATTATATATAAGACCTTAAATCCTAAACTTTAACCATAAACCCTAATCTTTTAACCCTAGACCCTAATCTTTTAACCCTAAACCCTAATATAGACTTGTTTTCTCTTTGATCATAGAATGGATAGATCATGGATTTCCATTCCAAATCACTGCACCCCAGAGTTTATTTCTAGTCTTGATTAGTTTATTAGATTTGCCGAGGAACATAGGAAACAACCTGGAGATAGGTTCTTTTGTCCATGTAGGCATTGCGGTAACAACTTGAAAGTCAGCACTGGTGACGAAATCAAAAGTCATGTCATGTGGAACGGGATTGTACAAGGCTATACAGAATGGCACTGACATGGAGAGATTTCAAACCTAAAATCAGAGAATGTCGATAGCAGTGCTTGTGTGGAAGAAGAAATTGCCTCCGATGACGTAGATGTGAACAAACCAGTTCCAATAGTCATCATTGATGTGATGTTAGATAGTTGTGGGCTAGAGCACACCGATCCACCTCCCATGTTTAGAAACATTGTGCATGATGTTGAGATACCATTATACATAGGTTGTACTAAGTTTATGAAGCTTAGTGTTGTGTTGAGATTGTATAAGCTGAAAGCTAACAATAGATGGAGCGACAAAAGCTTCACGTCATTGTTGTCTTTGTTGAAAGAAATTCTTCCTGAAGGAAACGAGCTGCCAATCTCAACATACCAGTTAAACAAATTGTTGTGCCCAATGGGAATGGAGGCCAAGAAGATACACGCATGCCCAAATGATTGTGTATTATTTCAAAAGGACTATGTGGATTAAAAAGATTGTCCAAAATGTGGTGCGTCAAGGTATAAATTGACGACTTCGGGGGAGCTCAAAACTGGTTCTCCGACCAAGGTGATGTGGTATCTACCTATAATATCACAGTTTCAATGCTTATTTGTCAATCCGATAGATGTGAAGAATTTGAGGTGGCATGCAAATGTTAAGAAAAATAATGATGGGATCTTATGACATGCGTCTGAATCCCCACAGTGGAAGAAAATTGATTTATTGTACCCTAAATTTGGTGAAGAAGTCAGGAATCTAAGACTTGGGCATTGTACAGATGGGATGAATCCGTACAGACATTGAGCAGCCAACATAGCACTTGGCTAGTTATGCTTGTTATATACAATCTTCCTCCCTGGTTGTGTATGAAAAATAAGTATGTTATGATGTCGTTGTTGATATCGGGCCCTAAACAACCTGGAAATAATATCGACATTTATCTTGAACCTCTGATTGATGACTTAAAGAAACTCTGGGGTGAAGGTGTGATGACCTATGATGCTTCATGAAGAGAGACATTTCATTTTCACGCTATGTTGTTTTGCATTGTTAATGACTTTCCAGCATATGGGAATTTGTCTGGATATAGTGTCAAAGGATCTAAAGTGTGTCCTATATGTGAAGAGAACACTGATTCAATATGACTAAAACATGGCGGCAAGACTATATTTCTTGGTCATCAAAGGTTTCTTCCAAAATTCCATATGTGCCGTAGGTTATGCAAAACATTCAATGGACGGAATGAGGAACGGAGTGCACCTAAACATATACTAAGGGAGTTTGTTTATGAAAGAGTAAAAGACTTTGCCAATGAATTTGGTAAGAGATCACAATGTACCATGGCCACACAGAGTGACAAATCTTTATTCAAGAAGAAGTCAATATTTTGGGATCTTCCTTATTGGAGTTATTTGGTAGTCAGGCATTGTATCGACGTCATGCACGTTGAGAAAAAAGTCTATGATAGCGTCATTGGTAATCTGTAGAATATACCAGGTAAGACTAAAGATGGGATAAAATCTAGAATGGACCTACATGAAATGGGAATAAGGTCAAAATTAACAGAAGTAGTCAGTAGCGATCGCAAAACATACTTACCTCCCGCTTGTTACACGTTGTCTCGAAAGGAGAAGAAAGCTTTTTGTGAATGCTTGGTAAATGTTAAGGTGCCACATGATTACTCATCCAACATCCGTAGATTGGTATCAATGAAAGATCTAAAGTTGATAGGTCTTAAATCTCATAATTGTCACACTCTAATGCAACAAATATTGCCTGTGGCAATTCGATCTATATTGCTGAAGCATGTAAGGTTTGCAATCACCAGACTTTGTTTCTTTTTCTACAGTCTATGCAGCAAAGTTATTGACCTTGATACTCTCAAAAAATTGCAAAGAGAAGTGGTTGTTACCCTATGTCAGCTTGAGATGTATTTTCCTCCTTTGTTCTTTGATATCATGGTACATCTTGTTATCCACTTGACTAGGGAAGTGAAAATGTTGGGACCAGTTTTCTTGCATTGGATGTATCCCTTTGAATGATACATGAGTGTTTTTAAAGGTGATGTTCGAAACCTTTATCAGCATGAAGGGAGTATTATTGAGGGTTATGTGGCGAGAGAGGTTATGGATTTTTATAATTACTTTCTGAGTGGTAATGACGCTCCTATTAATGACAAGAATATTGAGGAGTATTCCGGAAAAGGAATTTTGGGATCACAGATATGAAAGTAATCAGCTGTGAGCAGTTGGAACAAGGTCACTTGTATATTTTACACAACATCAATGAAGTGAGTGTTTATATCGAGGAACATCCCAATTTCATCAAGAGACAATATCCTCGATCCAATTCAATGTGGCTTGCTAGAGAGCATAACAAGACATTTATTAAGTGGTTTGAAGATAAAGTCTTATATCAACTATCTCAAACACCAAATAATCTTACTGAAACTATCAAATGCCTCTCCTTTAAACCAAAATTGAATGTTATGTCTTATGAAGGGTTTGACGTACATGGATTCTCATATTACATAAAGCGTCAAGATGATAAGAGTGTCGTCCAAAACAGTGGGGTCACCCTTCAAGCGTCTTCATTGTTTTTTGCAAGTGCAAATGATAAGAGTCCACGTGAAGCTAAAATGTCATATTACAGTGTCATTAAAGACATATGGGAGTTTTACTACGTAGATTTTAGAATTTTTCTCTTTAAATGTAATTGGGTTGATAACACCAAAGGAGTTATAGTGGATGAATTGGGTTTGACATTAGTGAACTTTGAAAAGATTGGTGAGAAGGGTGAACCATTCATATTGGCATCATAGGCGAAACAAGTATTTTATATCGATGATCCTACAAATGATAAATGGTTGGTTGTTATTCATGGTAAAAGATAGTTCATTGAAGATCCTATAGATGAAGAAGAGTACTATGATAAGTATGATGACTCCAGTCCATACTCAGTTGGGTTGCCAACACCACCTAATATTGAAGCTAATGATGACTTGTATGTGCGCGGCTATCACAATGAAGGATTGTTAATTGATAAATGATCACAATATTAGAGGCATGCATGTTTATATTTTTTTAAATGTTTTATTTTTTTGAATGTGAACTTTACATTGTTTTATTATCGTCTAGTTATGTCAAATGCTAAATGTTTGATTTTTAATGACACTTTCAGATGGCTGATCATGAGCATGTTGACCGTGATGATGATTACCATGCGGGTGAGGATATTAATGTGTCGCCTCACAATGAAAGTTTTAAAAATATATCCTATATTTCTATCTATATGTCCATTTATAGTTATATCCTATAAGTGTGTTTATTTTATCAAATTTTAGGTTGATGATGTACCCCCTGAAGAACTTGGGGAACTTGATGAGAAACAAAAAAAATTGAAAAAGTGAGGGTCATCACTATGATGAACAAGTTACTACAACAAAGGGGCAATGGACCCAAAGGGGAAATCCAGTTGGAGTGAACTGCAACTCATTTATTTCATATCTTGGGGTTCTTACTCATAGCCATTGTAGTCCTAATGTAGAATCTTGGCATAAAGTTCCTAAGGGGAAGAAAGACCTAGTATGGAAGGAACTATGTGTGAGTTATTATTATTTGCAATTCTATTTTGTAGATTACTAATTTTTATGATACTAGTTAATAGCAATTCTATTTTGCAGAGTATATTTGAACTGGATTAAAAGCTGCATTGTAAATGCGTGATGCAACATTGTGGGAGGGTCCTAAGGAACTATAGGACAAATCTCACCCGAGATTACATACTTGATGTTGAGAAGAGGAAGAAGCCAGCCACTGAGCAATGGAACTACCTGGACCCCAATGACTGGGAGGAGTTTTTTTACCAAAAGAAAAACTGATGAATTCAATTTATTAAGCGCCACTCCCAATCTAATTAATATATGTTCTTATGTATTCACATATTCAAGATTAACCTTTAGTGTTACTAACCAAATCAATGTGCTTACTAACAAGTCTATCAGCGATGCTCAAAGACCAAGGCATGCACTAAATGAGCATGGCCACACGATGGGTCCAAAAGGCTATGTAGGTGTTCGCCAAAGACTACATGCTGAGTCTACTGCTACTCAAGAGACTGCAGAGTCCTCCACTATTGGTCTTGCACCTCTGCCTCGTCATGTTATGTGGATAGCTGGGAGGAAAAACAAGAAGGGAGATATAACGAAGCCCACAACTTCCGAGGCGGCTACAAAAATGGTAAAATTCAACCCTTAGAGCAATCAATTGATATTGATTATTATTATGTTTACTTACCAATTTCTATTGATGGTGATTAGCAGGAGTTTCATGAGAAGAGGAATGAAGGCAAGTTCATCCCTGAGGTCACAAGGGATGAATTGACAGTTGTTGTGGGTAACCCAGAGCATCCTGGTCGTGTTAGGGGTGCAGGCACTGGTGTGGGCATAAAAGCATTCTTTGAGCCATCACAGCACAAACCTATCCCAAAAGCGGGATTATCAAATGTTGAGGTAACCTATTCTTTTTTTAGAATCCTATTGTGAAAGGGAATTCAACAATCCAAAGCTATCATTTCTTTTGTCGATGTATAGGTAGATGATTTAATTAATAAGAGAATCCAAGAAGCAATGGTGAAGTGATATACATCATAGACTGCCAATCAGACAGTACCTGTGGCGTACTGCTCTTCTCCTACTACAGAGGTTGGGAGTAATCATGTAGACCCACCTAACATGTTCGATGTAAGTCTTTTTATGACATAGTAGCTAGTCTTTTCAAGATGATATGTTATGTATATATGTATATAACATTCTTTACGTAAATTTGTAGGGGTTGAAGCCATGCCGTCTAAAAAGTCAAGAATATATCGTTGCAGAGGTCGAGGCTTACCCAACCCTTCTAGGGGACATATTTCATGTGATTCCAATACCATATAGTACGATTCGTGTGAGCCTGATACATGTACTCCCCAATTGGAGGGATCTTCCATTGCCATATGCCCACCTTGATTCTGAAATGCTTGGTGAGGCAAAAGGCAGAGTGATATTGTGGCCCAAAGCAGATGTTGTATATACTAATATTGTATGGTAAATTTACATTACATTGATTTGTTAGTGTGTATATATGAGTCAATTGATCTAAAATTATATATACAGGTCAAAAAGAAGACACCCGCTACATCTCAACCTCCACCTCCACCTCCTGAAGCACCAAGTTGGCTTCCAAGGGACCTACACGCCTTGTTAGGTCCTAATTGTAGGTGTATGGAAGTATGGATAGGTGAACAAGATCCAAATTTCCCTATAAATGTTTCTATTCCAGAGGATGTTTGACGTGTATTTTACTACGCGCTAAAAATGCAAGTGTACGCGTCGAGTAGTACAGGCCTTGTGAGGCCCGAGTCGAACACAGGGATACTCAGAATTATTGGAGACTCCTACTAACTATTTGCGATCAGCTAAGCCGAATAACAAATTAGGGTTTGTTGTCAAAATTTAAAAGAAAATAAAAATAAAACAAAGCAAACAATCGAGTAAAGGTTAATTTAATCAATTCAAAAAGGTATCTTTAGGATTGCGGTTTCACCGCGGGTTATCATTGTATTAGATTTCATATAATTCCTCAATCTTCTCTCTCTATCCGGGTAGTGTCCTGAAAATAGAATTACCCACTGTCGTGGTGTAATTCACTACTTAGGTTTAGGTCGATTCCACCATCGTAGTAATCTATCCCCTAAACTAAGTGCATTACGAACAATCTCTCAGTTTCCACCATTAATTTTACACCTCCTTTGTCAAGGGATTTATCGATTAATGTATGTTTCGTCTCTTTTCAACCGTTAATCCTTCTGTCGAAGTAATTAAGGGCATTAGGTTATTATTATGGTGATCAAGCATAACAATATATGGAGAAAACGAAACTATACCACGGATTTAAGAGAGAAAATATGAATTATTAATATAAAACTGTCATACAATGCATTCCCGGGCTACTCCCGGTCCTAAAGATGGAGGGGATTAGCCCCGCATGTTCATCTCACACAAGTACATGGTAGAAATAGGGGAAATCATATGAAAAACGTGAATTGAATGGGAAAACCCCTGAACGGAGAAGAACCGATTGATCCTTTGCGTAGAACACGAGCTTTCCCGCCTCTCAGTGGTGAAATCCGTCTTCGGCAGCGTCCGGATCGATAGGTATGAACTTCTGGCCTCCGTTCTCCTTTTTCTCCCTCCTCGGCACTTGTACAATGGTAAATGAGATGATGATCTCGTCTGGGCGGCCGTCATTAGGTATAAGTTCCTAATTAGGTCGTTAATTAACTCCAGCCATCCGATTGAAATCATTCTGAATCCAACGCATATTTGACAGTGTCGATACCATCGACGCAGGTCGATGGTATCGACCTAGTGTACTAGCGACAACCTTCTTGTCTTTTCGTTCGAGTGCCTGAAGCCATCTCGATACCATCGACTTGGGTCGATGGTATCGACTACCCTGTAGCGACGGTTTTGTCGTTTAGTGTCACTGTAGCCTCCATGCGTCGATGGTATCGACTTGGGGTCGATACTATCGACAGCTTCCTCGCCAGCAACCTGAAGGGGTCTCGATACCATCGACATCTGAGTCGATGGTATCGACTCTTTGCTGCTCCTTTCGGCTGGCAACCTGTGGTCTTGTCGATGGTATCGACTTTCGTCGATGGTATCGACGGAAGCAGATACTTGTTTTTCCTAAAATTCAAAGACAAGATCAAATAAATCCACACAAATAATAATAATGTGATAATGAATGCTCAAAATGATGAAACTAAGAGAATTTGACATAAAATGATGGCAAAGACCAAAATGAGTGAATTATGCAATATTAACCATAAAAACGACTAATAAAAGCACAAAACACATATCAAACAGGTCTATAAATGCGACTCAAAATCATCGCATCAAACTCCCCTAAGCTTGAACATTGCTCGCCCTCGAGCAACTAATCCTTAGAATAGAATTGCAAATGTCAACTGAAAAACAACACACCAACCCAACATCCCATATGACTCCCACTGAACATTCTCAAACCGGCCTTTCCTAACCACAGAACGGTAATTACCCTAAAGGCGAAAATAATAATCAATAAAAGAAATTAAACTCCAAACCGATGAACACTATCACATAAGGCATTTAACATAATAAAATTCGCCGATTCAGCATTGGTGCATCTTGTGATCGCCTATACTACGCTGCTCGCCCTAACTACCATCTACATGGAAGCAGTTCTCCTGATATTCATTAGTGAGGAGAAAATCACGGTGGCCTACCAATCCGAGCAATGGGTGGATGAAAATGGGTGGCTCATGGAAGAACTTGGAAGTATTGTACAGTTTCAACATGCATGATACAAAAATGTCCTATATGATCCACATGCACATTAGAAATGCCCTAATGTCTAAAATTGGGTGGAATGATGCATGCACTAACCTTCCACCTCAAAATGAGATGGATATCTAGTCAAACTACATCATGTACTCAATTATCCTGAAATGCGAGTGATATCATGTTCCTTTCTCCTTCTTTTTTTCACTTTCCTCTAAATTCTTTTTTTTATATACTGCAGAATTTCAGATTTTTTTTTCTTTAGCCCGCATATCCATAATTGCTTAAAGATAGGTTTATTGGGCTATTTTCTTCATGCTCAGAATTTTTTTTTCAATATTTAGAAGGTATGGAACAGTTTAATTCACCATTGGGAAAAAATTGAGATACATGATATACTTTATGCATGAAAATCATGAGTGCAACTACATGGCATGCACCTAAAGGTAATGTGCATGAATTCCTATATTTTGTTTTCTTCTTTTTATGCAAACATATGGAAAATACCAATGCAAGTCCTATCTAAATGCTATGCACACAAAAAGGAATTAAAACTGCACTTTACTTCCAATTCTTAGGTGGATTATGGAAAAATGAAGTGGAACGATCACAAGACTAGATGACTAAACCTTAGAAAGATATTATGTGTCCCTCTTTACTGACCTGTGTAGTAGTTTTAGAGGGTTCTCTCTCTTACATCCAATTAAGGTCTCATTACCCTTTGGTTAGGTTAGGCTCAAACAACCATTTCCGGCCACTTTCATGAATCACTAGGAGTACATATATGCAATGTTGTTTTAAAGTTGACATAAGCAATCATTTTCGTAGGATGTGTCCCCAAGGTCAAACAGAACAAGCTATCCAAAGACACAAAAATTTTTAAATTTCCCTTAAATTTCCCATGAACTAACAACAAGATGACACACTTCTACGACATCCACAATTACACTAGATAGCACGTGGATCCTACAAAAGCTAAAGATGCAAGAAACAAATAACAATGCTAAAAACTAAAAACAATAAAAGATAGAGCTATTCCAACTACCCCCCTAAGCTTGAAATCGACTATGGCCTCATAGTCAAAAACAAACTTAAAGATTGGAACAGAGATACCCGATCACTCTTGTGGAGGTGGAGGTGGCTGCGAAGAAGTGGGGTCCCAAGACGGGAACTACCCTTGGAAGTTCGGCTCATACGGGGGCATTGGTGGAGGCTGTGGATACCCACCAAAATAGCCCTGACTCCAGTAGTGGTCGTAGAATGGCTGCTGCTGCTGCTCCATCCTATGCAGCCGATCATGGATGCTCTCTTGATTGGCGAAAAGAAGGCGCTCATTCTCGAAGATCGCCTGCTGGTTGACAAAAAGCCGGTTGGTGGTGTCTTGAATACCGGCATATGCAGCGGTGTGGCTGTGATGTGTCTGCTAAATGTCTTGGAGCATGCTGTACATGCCCTGCATAGAATAAACATCCTCGCTCTACTTTGAGGACGGCGGCGGTGGAGGCGGATGCGGAGAAGATGATGAAGCACCTGGATGCATCCGAGGACGCTTCCGGGGTGCTACGCATGCTCGAAGAGGTGTAAAGGCCTCTTCTTCCTCCTCGGCCCCGTCGTCCTGTCCGTTGTCACCGCCGTCATTGCCGCCTTCTTCCTCATCGGATTCGATGGCTATGATCGGCCATCTGAAATGCTGTGCGTCCTCGATGTTGAAGACGGGATCCGGCAGCACACACTCCTGGTACGCTTGATTCACGTGGCAATTCGCAAATGCCACACCATCCCGGAGAAGAATTAAGTTGGCCCGGTGAAGATGTTGCAAGTTGACCTTGCTTCTGGTAGAAAGAGGAGTGAGGGATTGGAAATTCAATCCCAAGTATGATGCCAGTTTGGTGATGAGCCCACTGAAATGAATCGGCACTTTCCTCGTACTCCTCTTCACATCCATCACACGCTGTAAAAAGAATGCACCCCAATTGCATTCTTGTCTCTTCAGAAGTTTGTATAGAAAGAAAAGATCGGAGCCTTGAAATTTGCTAAGGGCCAGATCACCCCGCGCAAAAACTGTGGAACTCAGCATCCAATGCAGGACCCGGACGAAGGGGTGCTCGAAGTCGGCTACCACAGCGTTGTGGTAGCTAACCGACCTCCCTTGTGGCACCGTCACCAACTCGGAGAAGATTACGTCATAATCGGTGCGGTGGTCCGGCCTCCGGTGGTCATACTGGGAATGGTTCCAGTTGAAAATTTTGTTGAACTGCCTTAGCATGAGGACGTAGTTGTGGTTGTACAGCCGGAAAGACACCCGACCCTGGATCCACTCTTGGTCGGTAGCATTGATGTCGTTGGGAAAGATGCAGACGTCCAACGACGCCATGAACTCGGCTACCAACTCTTTATATGTCGGCCAGTCACCAAAGAACGGCTGGCCATCTTGGTGAGACTCCAGTTCTCCAGGCCTTATTCTAGTGTGACGGGCCTGTCCGTTAAGAACATAGGCCAAGTTGGCCTCGAATCCCAGATCTCGGACCATCTCCCAGTCCACATACCGGGTAGGCTCAATCTTCCTCCGCATTATCTCCTCGTAGATCTTTCGAACCTCCGGGGAAGGATGGATGAGTCGGGGACGAACGACCGATGCTGTTGGTGGTGGTACGAATTCCTTCAGAGTTGCGTGTGAGGACGATGCTCCGGCTGTACGCACCATGTTGGCGACGAGAAAGGGGTTGAAGAAGAGCTCGGGGAAGATGGAGAATTGACTCTCCGCTCGGTGAAGATCTTTGCTCGGTGTTGCTACTCTTCGATCTTGGATGGCTCGGGGGAGTGCTCAGCGTGAAGGAGGAAGATCACTCTGAAGGTGTGACGTCAAATGACGTAATGACTCTCCTTATATAGACTTGGCCGGCGCCACTGTTTACCCGTCGATACCATCGACGTGGGTCGATGGTATCGACACGTCTCGATGCTATCCGCCCCCCTCGCAAGTATCGACGGCTGACGATTGCTTGATCTTGTAACCCGGATCGCTGACCTGTCGATACAAGTCGATAGTATCGACGCAGCACCCGGATCGATGACGTGGACGCCGCGATCGCCGTCGATTGTTTTGCGCAGATCGGTGACATGGATGGTCGATACCATCGACATAGGTCGATAATATTGACTTGGCTTCATTGTGACACCGCCACTTTGCACTTAAACCTGTAACTATGTCGATACCATCGACGAGGCCGTCGATGGTATTGAGTTGACTGAGACAAATCGATCTGAACTTCTCCAGAGATCTCGATGGTATCGACTCCTGTGTCGATACTATCGACTGTTGTTGGGCGACCTGCCTATAGGTGTGTCGATACCATCGACGAGACCGTCGATAGTATCGATTCAGAACGAACTCTGCAGTTGTCAACCTGAACCTATGTCGATACCATCGACTAGTGTGTCGATGGTATCGACTCCGCCTCAGCCTGCACAATGAACAAACAGATCAAGGTATCTTCTTTACATTAAAAATTGAACGAAATTAAAGCAACCTATGATTATAATTAAACTATCCTAATGTACCGATGGTTGGGTTGCCTCCCAACAAGCGCCCTTATTTAACGTCTTAGGCTAGACGGCTTCCGGGCATCTCATTCATCCGCAAGTGTAATGAGCTTGACCTCATTCACTTTTCTCTTGTAATTCTCACCAAAATACAGCTTTAACCTCTATCCATTCACCAAGAACGTGGCATCACCATCACGCACTAGAATCGCGCCGTGTGGTTTGACCTCTTCCACCACGAACGGTCCACTCCACCGGGATTTTAGCTTCCCGGGATGCAACTTGAGTCGGGAGTTGAACAGCAAAACACTATCTCCCTTCTTGAACGTGCGCAACTCGATGTGACGATCGTGGATCCGTTTTGTGCGCTCCTTGTATATTCGGGCATTCTCATATGCCGTCATCCGTAACTCATCTAGCTCGTTCAACTCAAACATTCTCTTTCTCCCAGCTTCATCATAACTCAAATTTAGCCTTCTAAGCGCCCAATGGGCCTTGTGCTCCAACTCCACCGGAAGGTGACAAGCCTGACCATACGCCAACCTAAAAGGCGTAGTGCCTATAGGTGTTTTGTAAGACGTTCTATATGCCCACAGTGCGTCCGGTAATAGGGCACTCCAATGCTTCCTTGTGGATGCCACCGTTCGCTCTAGAATCTTCTTGATTTCACAGTTTGAGACCTCCACTTGGCCTTGAGTCTGCGGATGATATGGGGTGCCAATGTTGTGCTTGACCCCATATTTCTTCAGTAATGTCGAGAACTTCTGATTCTGGAAGTGTGTACCCCCATCGCTTATTATCATTCGGGGTATCCCAAACCTGCAGAAAATATTTTCCTTCACGAACCTGCACACTACAGTAGAATCATTAGTCCTTGTGGGGATTGCTTCCACCCACTTCGACACATAGTCAACGGCTAGCAAGATATACAAATTGGAGTTCGAGGACACAAAGGGTCCCATGAAGTATGCCCCAAAAATCAAATACTTCAACTTCCTGAAATACATTCAGGGGCATCTCTTGTCGCTTTGAAATGTTACCTGCTCGCTGACATGGATCACATTGCCTTACGAAATCATAAGCATCCCGAAACAAAGTTGGCCAATACAGGCCACTTTCCAACACCTTAGCTGCTGTTCGTGAACTGGCATGGTCTCCTCCCGTAGGTGATGCATGGCAATGGTGGATAACACTCTCGTACTCCACTTCAGGCACACACCTACGTAAGATACCGTCCCTGCATTGCTTCAAAAGAATTGGATCATCCCAAAAATAATATCTTAAAGAATGAAAGAATCTCTTTTTCTCTTGATATGACCAGTCTTCCGGGATGATCCCGCAAGCCAAATAATTAACAATTTCAGCGAACCACGGCTCTTTAGAATTTATTTTCAAAAGTTGTTCATTGGGAAACGTCTCAGTTATGGGTATTGATCCAACCCTATTCTAGGGCTGTATCTCGTGTCATTTTGTGCTTTTATCACATTCAAATGCATTAGAATTACATGTTATTTCCCCCAATATGATTGTCATTGCAAATACACTTATGGATGTTCTTTGCGCTGCTTTCCAGGTACTTGGACCTTTCTTAGATGGACGAGGGGGAGAGAGGGACCCAAAGAAGGCCCCAAAGTCTCCCTCAACCTATCTCCAGTAGCGAAGACTCATCCCCGAGCAAAGACATCTGAAATTGACAAAGTTAGAAGAGAATTAAAGAAGTCAAGCCTCACCACGGTCGTTGCCCCAAGGCCACGGTCGTGGCTTTATTGCCAAAGTCCAACAGGTTGCAACAGGAGAATCCATAGATCGCCCACGACCGTGGCAGCCCTGCCACGACCATGGCAATTGAAGACACCACGGCCGTGGCCATGAACACGGTCGTGGTCAGTAGAAGAGAACACGACCGTGGCACCCCACCACGGTCGTGGGAATTAAATGACCAAAAGCCAAGTTCAACAGGTTCTTCCTCCGAGCTGCCATGACCGTGGCCACCTCGCCACGACCGTGGCCAAAGACAAGCAAAACGCCCGTGGCCCCTCCCCACGGTCAGCCCAACTCCTCCAAAACGGTTGTGTCACCCAACACGGCCGTGGTGCATGCTACCCACCACGACTGTGGCACTCCGCCACGGCCGTGTCCACCACCCTACTTTGTTTTTTTTACCACTTTCTTCACACCACGACCGTGTTCACCACCCCAAGGTCGTCCACCACTACCCCCACCACGGCCGTGGCACACCCACCACGACCGTGGCGATCACCTACCCTACACATTTTTCCACTGTCATTCCTATTTTGCCCCCACTTAACCCTAGCTCCTATATAAGCAATAGATGCTTCTAGGGCTCGAGGAGGACACCTCTAGAGCACCCCTAGCCACAACCTAGCTGCTTCCTTGCCTCCATTGCTCCAATCCACCCATTTCCTGGCAATCTACCCCATTTCCATCCACTTTCCACTCATTTCCACCATAGAAACCTAGTTTCTCTAGGTTTCTATCCATAACCCCCACCATTTTCATGCACCCCTGCACCATTGGAGGAGTGAGGACGGCTACAGCTGCTTGGAGGTGAAGAAGGAGACCACTACATCGAGCTTCATGGCGTTTTCCCTTCTTCTACCCCTTTCTTTTGTTTCTAGTTTGGTTATGTATAGCTAAGCCCCCTTGGGTGGGCTGTTTGGGGCAAAAATGTGACTTTGATACCATGTTGGGGGAATATAATTTGTAATGAACATATTTCACTTCTATGATGATTGCCTTTGCTTAAATCTCTTTTCCCATAGCTTGTGCATGTAATTGTTGTTTAATTGCATTAATTGCTTGCCTTGTAATGTTTGAAGACATTTACATCTAGGTTGATTTTGGTTTATGTAGCCATCATAGGATTGGCTCCTAGGACCTTAATTCGGATCCCTAGCTAGCCCCCTATCTTCCTACATAATTCCTCTCTTCCTACATGCAAATGTGAGCTCTAAGCGACTAGTATAAGTGTGATTAGTGTAATTGCCTAGGATTTCCTAAAGGCTAAGGTGGCTAGTGGCATGAGGTCAAATATCCTCATCTCTACTCCCATCCTTACCCTTGGTCCTCAATTGACTAATGCCACTTATCCTAGAGACCTAGACTTGGTGAGTCCTATGAGAATTACATCTAGCCCTAGTTCTCCAACTAGTAGCATAGAGTACATTCTCATAGCACCCACCTTGTTGTTTGGTTTGGTAGTCTAGAATGAAATATGCTAATTGCTTATTATGGTGACATCCCCCAATTAATGTTAAGGTCACATTACCAAACGGCCCACCTCCTTCATCTAATTGCTTTAAAACCCTAATTGCCTAATTTGTTTGTTAATGCTAGTGTAGTTCATTTGCTTTAGTTAACTTAGTTAATTGCCTAGTTTTGTTAGCTAAGTGGTAATTTATGTTTTTGATCTTGATTAGTGGTTAACTTAGGTTCTCAATTGCTAGTTGCTTGCTTAGTCTAGTATAGTCTGTTCTTGCTCTTGTTTAGATAGCTTGTTAACTCAGATTGCTTATTTAGTCCTTTGATAACTTAGTTTCACATTGCTTTTCCTACTTGCTCATTTAGCTCAATCAATCAAACAAACCTTCAAACCCTAAAAACCCTAAGCTCTGCATAAGGAACATAGCTCACGTTTTCCAACTCTAGCGCCCCCTCTATCTCCGCGGTTCGACCCCGCATCTTGCCTTTAATCTATACTACAACAGTACCCCGTATGCTTGCAGGCGCATTGTTTTAGTTTTAGTGATAGACTTGATTTGGGACCATATAAATTTTCGAAAGCAAGGATCCCATCCATCATCCCGTGCCTCCCGACCTCGTGGATTGCACTCGGCCACTCTAGTTGGCCGGTGTTGTAACCCTCTAGCGGGAGCATACCAAGCTTTCTGGCGCCGTTTCCAGGGATCTTAGAGGCGCTCGGCCTAGTTAGATAGCGTAGCTTAGCCTTTCCTTTTGCCCTCACCATTTCTATTCTTTATTTTTTGTGTTACTCCTGCATATTGGTTCACTAACTTGGCTCTTTGTTGTTTGTTTGTGATTTGCGCAGGTGACAGCTGTGCATGCGCAACACGCGTTCGACTTGCACCGACTTGGTGGTTTACAACCCTGAGATTGGGAGAAGAAGACGTCAAGCGCGCCGCAATCTACACCGAGGAGCCGGGATGGCCGATAACGACCCACCACCGATAGTTCCACCTCAGCCGCATCGCCCGCTTCATGAATATTTCACGCCGGAAACTACAATTCCCCCATCGCCACGCTAGTTGATCAAATGCCCGGACAGCAGTTTTCCATCCCACCGGCACTCTTGGGGCTTCTTCCCACGTACTACGGAATGGAGAAAGAAAATCCTTATCACCATATAGATGCATTCTTGGAAACATGCTCCACATTCCGTACGCCCGCCGCCACAGACGACTCGATTAGGCGGACGCTTTTTCCCTTCTCTCTCAAAGAGAAGGCCAAGGAGTGGTACGTTTCGAGGCCCGAGCTCGTCACATGGAATGAAGTAAAGAATGAGTTTCTGAAGAAGTTCTTTCCGATAGACAAGTTATCCTACATGAGAAGGTGCATCACGTCCTTCGCCCAAAAAGAGAACGAACCCTTCCATGAGGCATGGGAGCGGTTCCAGAAGTTGCTTCGTGACTGCCCTCACCACGAGGTCCCTCTTTGGTAGCTAGTTCAGGCCTTTTACACTGGGCTTGAGGAGCAGAGTCAAAACAATGTAGATTCTTCTTGTGGGGTCACGTTCATGGAAAAGCCACCCGAAGACTCATGGCCGCTGTTTGAGCATCTAGCCGAGAACTCTCGCCACCGAGCTTCCACAAAAGGGGGGCATTGCGGCCGGGACTACACCTCCCCACCCTCCTCCGTGGCTCCCGCACGCAACACCGCCAACCCCGATATGATGAAAATGATGGCAGATATGATGCAAATGATGAAGAATCAAGTGGGTGGCTCTTCTAGTCAACCCGCAATGGTCGTGGAGACTGTAGACGAGGAAGTTAACGCCTTACATTCCTTTGGTGGCCGCAACAACCAGGGCCCGATGTCCCAATCCTACACTCCTGAGTGGAGGAATCACCCAAATTTCTCGTGGAAACAATCAAATGAGGATGGACAAGGACAGGGGCAGCAGAAGCCACGATACAGCTCCAAATTTGAGGACGAGGTTCTTGGAAGGCTAAGAGGCCTTGATGAAGTCAAAAAGGATGTTAATGCACATGGCCAATCTATAAGCCGTCTTGAGCATAGGCTGGATCAGATCTCCCTCTCTTTGGCTAGAAGAGAAGAAGGAAGACTCCCCTCTCAACCTATGCCGAATCCAAACAATGATGGGACTTTTCAATATGCTCCTCCGCCTCCTCAAGCGCCGCTCAATTATCAATATGCTCCACCTCCACCTCACACTTACCAACAACCACCCCCGCAATATCACCCTCCTCCACCACAACAACAACCGCAACCCCAATTCATCCTCCAAAATCCCAATTCCCCTCACCAAAGGCCTCTACCACCCCAACAGCCACAACCACCTCCACAAGCTCCCCCTTCTATCGCCCATGAGCATGTGAAGGCTGTGACTACATTGAGGAGTGGTAGGACTTTGGAGAGACCCCATGGTACAGTTGTTGGCAGAGATGACACCAAGGCAGAGCAGGTTAATACTGAGATGCGGATGGATGATACTGTGATGAGAGGCAGTGTTGATACCGTGACGCCGAGCAGTGATACTGTGATTCCAGTGATACCGGTAGATGATACTGTTGATTTGGACCGCTTGGGATCCCAACTCCCACCATATCCTGATGCACTTGAGGAACCTTCTGCTGCAAAGAAAAAGAAGAAGCATGCGGATGATATCTTAGAGATCTTTAAGCAAGTGAAAATCAATGTACCTCTTCTAGATGCAGTCAAGCAAATTCCGTCCTATGCAAAGTTCCTTAAAGAATTGTGCACCTTCAAGAGAAAGACAACAGGGAGGATGCCTAAGAAGATCAAGCTCACTGAGCAAGTGAGTTCCATTCTCCAACACACCATCCCCTGGAAAAGAAAAGACCCCGGTGCTCCAATCATCTCGTGCTACATCGGGGCACATCGCATAGACCATGCTCTTCTTGACTTGGGGTCTAGCGTAAACTTGATGCCGTATGATCTGTTTGCTGAGCTCCAAATGGGAGAGTTGAGGCCAGCCCATTGCACTCTACAGTTGGCCGACCAATCTGTGAAGACGCCTAGAGGGCGTGTGGATGATGTGTTGGTCCGTCTTGATGAGGATACTTCTGCCTTCTTCCCAGCCGACTTTATCATTCTTGATATGGAAAGGGAAGCTAGAAAGGTGCCAATCATCTTGGGGAGACCTTTCTTAGCCACAGCTGATGCCGTGATCCATGTGAGGACGGGGACCATGTATGTTACATTCATGCACATGAAGATCAGGTTGAACATTTTCAAGTCTTCTACGACAACCGAAGTGATAGGGGCCACCGAAGAAGATTGTTATTTGGTGGAATGCCTAGATGAGATTGTTGAAGAGTTCCTACCTGCGTGGATTGAAACTGCTACTCACGGTAGAGGTCTTGAACCAATTGTTGAGTTCCCTGACGACGATGATGAGGATGATGAAGAGTGCGAGCTAGCCTTAGTGGCTGCAAGCCAGGACCTCCCGTCTATTTCTGCACCTTTGAAAAACTCCCTTGAAGCACCCCCCGTTCTTGAGTTGAAAAAACTTCCTCAAGGATTGAATTATGCTTTCCATGGCTCAAATGACACCCTCCCGGTGATCATTTCCTCCATTCTCTCTCCTGAGCAAGAAGATGCTTTGATGAAAGTCTTGAGGAAGAACATCCAAGCCATTGGATGGTCTATTGCTGACTTGAGAGGGATTGACCCCTCCATTTGTGTGCATCGGATATACTTAGAAGAAGATGCGAGACCGACCCATCAAATGCAAAGAAGGCTAAATCCAAAGTTGAAGGACGTTGTAACTCAAGAGGTTGTAAAGTTGCTCGATGCAGGGATCATCTATCCCATTTCTGACAGTACATGGGTGAGTCCCATCCAAGTTGTGCCCAAGAAGGGTGGGATTACAGTTGCAGAAAATGTCGTTGGTGAGCTTATGCCGGTGAGAGAACAATCAAAGTGGAGAATGTGCGTGGATTACCGGAAGCTCAATGAAAAGACAAAGAAAGATCACTACCCACTTCCTTTTCTTGATCAGATTCTAGAGAGGCTGGCTGCGCAGAGTTTCTATTGTTTTCTGGATGGATACTCGGGATATTTTCAGATTGCTGTGCATCCAGCGGATCAAGAAAAGACGACATTCACTTGTCCAAGTGGTACATTTGCCTACCGGAGAATGCCATTTGGGTTGTGCAATGCCCCTTCCACTTTCCAGAGATGTGTAACCTCAATCTTCGCTGACATGCTTGATTCGTCGCTTGAAGTCTTCATGGATGATTTTTCAGTTTTCGGGAAAACTTTTGATGAATGTTTGCTACACTTGGCTGTTGTCCTCGAGAGATGCGTGAAAGTTCGGCTGGTTCTTTCTTGGGAGAAAAGCCACTTCATGGTGTCTGAGGGTATAGTTCTGGGACACCGAGTTTCGAAAGATGGGATTGAAGTTGACAAGGCCAAGGTGGATCTTATTTCTACACTCGACTTTCCTTCGACCGTAAGACATGTTCGATCTTTCTTGGGACATGCAAGATTCTACCGGCGTTTCATCAAGGAATTTAGCAAAATCTCAAGACCACTCTGTCGATTACTTGAGAAAGATGTTGAATTTCAGTTTGATGACAAATGTGTTGAAGCATTCAATCATCTAAAAGAGAGGCTTGTTTCTGCTCCTATCATGCAGCCACCAGATTTCTCCTTGCCGTTCGAGATCATGACGGATGCATCCGATATGGCGGTGGGGGCTGTGCTGGGTCAACACATTGGCCGAATACCTCATGCTATCTATTATGCAAGTAAAACGTTAGACGATGCTCAAATAAACTATACGACTACCGAGAAAGAGTTGCTTGCGGTAATCTTCGCTCTTGACAAGTTCCGGTCGTATCTCTTGCAAAACAAAGTGACAATCTACACGGACCATGCTGCGCTGAAGTATCTCATGTCCAAGAAAGACTCAAATCCAAGGTTGATCCGATGGATTTTGTTACTCCAAGAATTTGACATAGAAATTGTGGATAAGAAAGGAATAGAAAATGGTGCTGCAGATCACCTCTCCCGTGTTGATGGACCTTTTGATGTGAAAAGTCCAATCAAAGAGACAATGCCACATGAACAACTCCTCCTAGTCTCATCTGTCCAAAAGCCGTGGTACAAGCACATAGCGAATTTCCTGGCTAGTGGGAGGATACTGAGCATGTGGACAAGAGAGGAAAGCAAGAGATTGTTTGCTATGGTAAAGAACTACATTTGGGATGGCCCTCACCTCTTTAAATATTGCCCGGACCAACTCATTAGGAGGTGCATTCCGGAGATGGAGCAGCAAGAAGTCTTATCTATGTGCCATTCCGGAGTGTGTGGAGGCCATTTTGGAGGGAAACGCATGGCCGCCAAAGTTCTTCAATGTGGATCGTACTGGCCAACATTGTTCAAAGATGCTCATGACTTTTGTAAGAGTTGCATCAAGTGCCAAAAAGTGGGCACTATCTCCAAGAGGGACATGATGCCTTTGTCACCTATCTTGGTGGTAGAAGTGTTTGATGTTTGGGGGATCAACTTTATGGGTCCTTTCCCCCCTTCTTTCGGGTATGTCTACATCTTGGTCGCCGTAGACTATGTATCAAAATGGATTGAGGTTGTGGAAACAAGGACAAATAATCATAAAGTGGTGTGTGATTTCGTGAGATCCAACATCTTTAGCCGTTTTGGTGTTCCAAGGGCTGTGATTAGTGATGGCGGGAGTCATTTCATTCACCGCACTTTTGAAGGACTGCTAAAGAGACATGGGGTGAACCATCGTGTAGCTACTCCTTACCACCCTCAAACGAGTGGTCAAGTTGAGTTGGCAAATCGGGAGATAAAGCTCATTTTGGAGAAGACGGTGCGACCGGACCGTAAGGATTGGTCACTTCGACTCAATGAAGCTTTATGGGCATATAGGACTGCATATAAAGCCCCGATTGGCACTACACCGTTCAAGCTTGTCTATGGTAAGAGTTGCCATTTGCCGGTTGAGATGCAACACAAGGGGCTGTGGGCCTTGAAGAGGATGGACTTTGATGAAGAGTGCCGGAATGAGAAGAAAGTTTCAATTGCATGAGCTAGAAGAGATGCGACATGAAGCCTATGAAATGTCAAAGAACTACAAGGAAAGAACCAAGTTTCTACATGACAAGATCATAAAGAAGAAAGAGTTTGAGCCCGGCAAATGGGTATGGCTGTACAATTCAAGAATGAAGTTCTTCCCCGGAAAGCTTCGTTCTAGATGGGAAGGTCCTTACCTTGTCAAGAAGGTGTACCCATCCGGAGCAGTGATCATTTGTGCAAAAGAAGGAGCTAAGGAATTCACTGTTAATGGGCAAAGGCTGAAACCTGTCGTTGAAGTCGGCCCGGACAAGGCCAACCAAGACTTTGATGTTGTGATGCTGGTAGAAGAAGAATTTGATGAAGAGGAATGCTTAGATGAGGATGAGAAAGGGATCTACTATAAAGATCTCTTGAAAGTTCCAAAGAAATGAAGGAGCACAACAATCAATAAGCCTGGCTGAAGGCGGTAAATTTAGCGCTAGTGGGAGGCAACCCACATCGTTTGAGACTCTCAACCCTTCTTTTGATACGTTAGTTTTGTTTTACACAAATACACACACGCACACTTGTGCTTTACAGTTTTTGTTTGAGTTTTGATGATGGCAGGTGATAGACATCAGAGAGAGAGGATCTAGAAGTTAATCGTGGTCATTAAAACCAAAAGATCATGTTTTGAAGTTTGAAAATTGAAAAGAGAAATCCACCACGGCCGTGGGGCTGGACCACGACTGTGGCACAGGCGGCCAAACACGACCGTGGCTCTTTGCCACGGCCGTGGGAATTAAAGCACCAAATCGGCCAAAGTTACAGGTTGTTTTGAAGATCGGCCATGACCGTGGCGAGCTGCCACGACCGTGGCGATGGAGAGTGCCAACGACCGTGGTCCCCACCACGGCCGTGTTAAAGAAGGCTGGCCACGACCGTGGGTAACTGCCACGGCCGTGGGAGTTATTGCTGCATATTGACCGGAGTTACAGGTTGTTTCGAAGATCAGCCACGACCGTGGCAAGTCGACCACGACCGTGGTGTAAGGACAGAACCACGACCGTGGCGGGACACCACAACCGTGGCGAATTCAGACCAGGGAGTCCTTCATCGACAACATGACCGTGGCACCCGCCATGGCCGTGCTACATAACCCTCGCCACGACCGTGGCGCCCCACCACGACCGTGGCAGAACCCGGTTCAAGAAAAAAAATATACTTTTAAACATCCAAACTCGACCCCCCTCTTCATTCCTTCGTCTTCCACCTCCAGAAAATGACCGTGGCGGCCAAAGACGACCCCGTGCTCCCCATTCACCACCAAATCCACCACAATCCACCCCCTTTTTGATCCCCAATCCATCCCAAATCGATCCCTAGCCTTCCCTCTCCCATTCCCACCGTCCAATCTCTCCCAGTTGCATCTCCATCTCCATTTCCATCTCCATTCCGCCCAGCAGCACCCCCCACACAAAACCTCCACAAAAACACCTCCATTCTCGCCCAAATCCACCACTAACCATATAACCACCATCCGTACATCACGATCCTGCCATTCCACCCACAAAACCACATCCACAACACCTCTCCCATAAAAATCCGAAAATCACCACATCCACCTCCATTTTCCGCAATGAAGAAGATTGGGAAAGCTATCACAAAGGGGACCAATATCCTCACCGGAGGGAAACGACGTTCTAAAAACGCCTCCTCCGATGTATCCGTCCCATCCCACACCCCATCACCTACCACTTCCACCCACCATTCCCTCCGCCGGTCGCAATCGGTGAGCGGATCACACTCCCGCTCATCCGACAGCCACCACATCACAGACGCCACCTACGAGGGGGAGGATGAAGAAGAGGAGGAGTCTATGGGGGTCGACTTGGACCACCTCATAGATGAGATCGAGCTGGCGGCCGCAAAAAGAAACCAGCGATCCAAAGCGGCGCCGTCCTCATCCAGGCTGCCTCCAAAGCCCGCACCGCCCCGCCATTCAACATCCAGTGCGGCGGTGAGACATGAGGTGCAGCCGCAACGCTCGCGGCAATTGCAGCACAACGAGGAGCAGTCGGCCCACTGGTACAATTTTGATACCAGTTCGGGGTCGCAATCTTATGCAATGGAGGAAGAACAAGATAGCGAGGAGGAAGAGGTGGAGCTGGAGCCGGAAGGAGAAGATGTCCTGACTTTTTTGGAGGCAGACAGAGAGAAGACCCTGGGCAAAGCACCAGCGGGAGTGTCCTATGGTAGAGGACACAGGCAGAAGAAGGCTAATCTTATTTACCCCGAGTGCATGACAAGGCGAGTTGTCGCCTCCAGGTACGGCTGCGAGAAGACAATTGAAGAACTTGGAATCAAAGAGACAGTGGAAACGGGTTTGAAGAGGATTGGGTTGTGGAATATTCTTTTCACACCCCAATATACATATCCCACTTTGACCCAAGAATTATTTGCCACTCTGGAGAAGACAAAAGTGAGGGGTTGTGATGCACTCAGATTTTCCATAATGGGCAACATGCACACCCTCACTTCCACTGAGCTGAATGCTATCTTCGCCTCTAGTCCTGAAGAAGCTATGAAATTGGACGACGGCCTGTTAGAAAGAGAGGTCAGTTTGGACTATGCGCATTATTGGCAGACCTTCATGGGCAGGGAGGACTACAACGCAGGTAGATCAAAGACTGCAGCTATAAGTAACCCGCAGACGTGCTACGTCCAAAAGGTCCTAGCAAATACGATTGTGGGCAGATACGACAACTAGGGCAACATTTCTCAAAAGGATATGCTTGTCTTGATCAGTATGCACTACAAGAGATATGTTGACCTCGGAGTCCTTTTGATAGATCATATGAAATCCATACCTTATAAGAGTTCAAAGCCTTTTGTTATGGGTGGATTTGTGACTTCAATTGCACTAGCACTGGGATACGATCTCTCGGGGGCGCAAGACGGGATTGGGGCAGAGTTTGTTGACCTCAATTATCTGACGCGTTCGCACACAGTAAAGATAAAGAACAAAAGAATGATCTATTTGGCCACTAGTGTGTACGATTTTGAGCTTGAGCTGCCATACCATGCAGAGCCTCTATTATCCACAATGGGACCTGGCAACAGGATGAGGGAGAATTTGAGGGTATGGCAGCTAGACCACCCGAGAGAGACTTATGTAAGGGGAGCCACTGCCGCGCACGAGGACGTTGCTGAATCTAATGTGCAAGGGCAGGAGCATGAAGAAGAACAAGAACGGAAGCCCCGAAGAACAAAAAGGAGGGATGAGGGAACATCCCAGCTACATCCACCCTCAGGAAACGCCTATGACATGGCTACCATCCAGGCGCACCTTGAGAATATTCAGAAGACTCAAGGTGACATGCAGCTCGTCCAGCAGTACATGTGGCAAGATCAACAGCAAATGCATTACCAGATCAACCACTTGTACCAATACCAACATGCCCAAGCAACACGAAACCCCGAATGGGGTGCAGACTTTTGGGGTGGTATAGCTGGACATCCACAGGCGTATCCTCCACCCCAGGACGACTACTGGGGGCACTACTATCAGCATACTCCTTTGAGCTCAGCTCCAGACTCAGCTCCTCCTCCAGATCCTCCTCAAATGTCGGACCAGCCACCGCAGCCTTGATTCTTCCCCTATCTACCCTAAGCTGTAGTTTCATGCTGAGGACAACATGATTCTAAGGTTTGGGGTGGGTAGGGCGGTATGCACCACCCTTTCTCTCTTTCTGTCATTTTGTTTCACCTGGCCAGTTTGTTTTAGATTTCTGCTGATGTTTTGTTCATTGTTTTGTTGCTTGTCATGTAGTTTTTTTTGAGTAATTTTGCAAAATTTTTGCATTGCATCTCATGTAGGTTTTTGCTAATTTTTGCATGCTTTAGCTAGGATTCACTTGCTTTCTACCTAAAATTGTGTTTGAATGTGATTTAGTACAATGTGACACATTTTTGGCCAATTTTGCCCAGATTTGATATCTCTTGTCCAAAAAGCGTGTTTTGACTCAATCTTTACCATATTGAATGAAATTGCTTATCTTTGACAAATACAAGATGATATGCTATGATAAAGTGCTATGTGGTATCAACGAGTGACTTCTTACATGCTCGTCACCTCCCTTGGGAATGTGTTGGTTTGTTTGAATTATGATCCGAGAAAGCATAGAACGTTTAATGTTTGTGGAGTTACTTGATTGATATATGGATTTCATTTGGTTCGTTCATGTGATGTGATATCTATGGTGAAGTGTCAGACTAGTTTTCATGCATGAGACCTTATGTGGAAGGTTATGCCAAGTGACCCCTCTTTGATCCGACTATTCTTCCACCATCTTCATACCCCTCCGCCTCATAAAAAGATGCCAAAGTGCACATATTAGCCGTGGCCACCTCCAAAAGTTTGGGGTGACCACATCTTTATCTCCCCGCTTCACTCTATCCACCATGTGCCCTACCTACACCAAGGGCAAAGAAAAAGAAAAGCAAAAATAAAATAAAAGGATGCTCCTGTTTAAGAGCATTCAAATAAAAAAAAAGAAGAGTGTGTAAAAGCACTCCGAATCTTACCGCAACCCTTTCTTCTCCTTTTATACCCATTGATCTAGAAAACATAAAATCTAGCTCACTTTATCCCTTTTCCGTAGCCATGTGGGTCATTTGGCATAACTTGAAGCATAAGGTTGAAGGCATGAAGGTGAAACGACACTCCTAGTCATCGGCGATTAACATCATCATGAAACGGTCTACCCGGAACCTTATGGATGAGGTATTGATAACTTGTACAATCCATGCATTATATGTGAAGTTCTTGTGCTCTGTGCTCCCTTCATGGTTTGTTTGTGAAAGTAGAAGAGGAGGGAAGTGATTTGCATGTACCTAGTCACCGTTGATCCCATTTAGCATTTGTCGCCCATCATATTGTATTTGTCATATCTTTTGATTGAGAAAAAGGGAAAAGAGATTGAGTTGGAGCATACTTGAGGACAAGTGTGTTTCAAGTTTGGGGTGGTGATCCAACCCTATTCTAGGGCTGTATCTCGTGTCATTTTGTGCTTTTATCACATTCAAATGCATTAGAATTACATGTTATTTCCCCCAATATGATTGTCATTGCAAATACGCTTATGGATGTTCTTTGCGCTTCTTTCCAGGTACTTGGACCTTGCTTAGATGGACGAGGGGGAGAGAGGGACCCAAAGAAGGCCCCAAAGTCTCCCTCAACCTATCTCCAGTAGCCAAGACTCATCCCCGAGCAAAGACATCCGAAATTGACAAAGTTAGAAGAGAATTAAAGAAGTCAAGCCTCACCACGGTCGTGGCCCCAAGGCCACGGTCGTGGCTTTATTGCCAAAGTCCAACAGGTTGCAACAGGAGAATCCATAGATCGCCCACGACTGTGGCAACCCTGCCACGACCGTGGCAATTGAAGACACCACGGCCGTGGCCATGAACACGGTCGTGGTCAGTAGAAGAGAACACGGCCGTGGCACCCCGCCACGGTCGTGGGAATTAAATGACCAAAAGCCAAGTTCAACATGTTCTTCCTCCGAGCCGCCACGACCGTGGCCAAAGACAAGCAAAACGCCCGTGGCCCCTCCCCACAGTCAGCCCAACTCCTCCAAAACGGCCGTGTCACCCAACACGGCCATGGTGCATGCTACCCACCACGACCGTGGCACTCCGCCACGGCCGTGGCCACCACCCTACTTTGTTTTTTTTACCAATTTCTTCACACCACGACCGTGTTCACCACCCAACGGTCGTCCACCACTACCCCCACCACGGCCGTGGCACACCCACCACGACCGTGGCGATCACCTACCTACACATTTTTCCACTATCATTCCTATTTTGCCCCCACTTAACCCTAGCTCCTATATAAGCAATAGATGCTTCTAGGGCTCGAGGAGGACACCTCTAGAGCACCCCTAGCCGCAACCTAGCTGCTTCCTTGCCTCCATTGCTCCAATCCTCCCATTTCCTGGCAATCTACCCCATTTCCATCCACTTTCCACTCATTTCCACCATAGAAACCTAGTTTCTCTAGGTTTCTATCCATAACCCCCGCCATTTTCATGCACCCCTGCACCATTGGAGGAGTGAGGATGGCTACAGCTGCTTGGAGGTGAAGAAGGAGACCACTACATCAAGCTTCATGGCATTTTCCCTTCTTCTACCCCTTTCTTTTGTTTCTAGTTTGATTATGTATAGCTAAGCCCCCTTGGGTGGGCTGTTTGGGGCAAAAATGTGACTTTGATACCATGTTGGGGGAATATAATTTGTAATGAACATATTTCACTTCTATGATGATTGCCTTTGCTTAAATCTCTTTTCCCATAGCTTGTGCATGTAATTGTTGTTTAATTGCATTAATTGCTTGCCTTGTGATGTTTGAAGACATTTACATCTAGGTTGATTTTGGTTTATGTAGCCATCATAGGATTGGCTCCTAGGACCTTAATTCGGATCCCTAGCTAGCCCCCTATCTTCCTACATAATTCCTCTCTTCCTACATGCAAATGTGAGCTCTAAGCGACTAGTATAAGTGTGATTAGTGTAATTGCCTAGGATTTCCTAAAGGCTAAGGTGGCTAGTGGCATGAGGTCAAATATCCTCATCTCTACTCCCATCCTTACCCTTGGTCCTCAATTGACTAATGCCACTTATCCTAGAGACCTAGACTTGGTGAGTCCTATGAGAATTACATCTAGCCCTAGTTCTCCAACTAGTAGCATAGAGTACATTCTCATAGCACCCACCTTGTTGTTTGGTTTGGTAGTCTAGAATGAAATATGCTAATTGCTTATTATGGTGACATCCCCCAATTAATGTTAAGGTCACATTCCCAAACGACCCACCTCCTTCATCTAATTGCTTTAAAACCCTAATTGCCTAGTTTGTTTGTTAATGCTAGTGTAGTTCATTTGCTTTAGTTAACTTAGTTAATTGCCTAGTTTTGTTAGCTAAGTGGTAATTTAGGTTTTTGATCTTGATTAGTGGTTAACTTAGGTTCTGAATTGCTAGTTGCTTGCTTAGTCTAGTATAGTCTGTTCTTGCTCTTGTTTAGATAGCTTGTTAACTCAGATTGCTAATTTAGTCATTTGATAACTTAGTTTCACATTGCTTTTCCTACTTGCTCGTTTAGCTCAATCAATCAAACAAACCTTCAAACCCTAAAAACCCTAAGCCCTGCATAAGGAACATAGCTCACGTTTTCCAACTCTAGCACCCCCTCTATCTCCGCGGTTCGACCCCGCATCTTGCCTTTGATCTATACTACAACAGTACCCCGTACTCTTGCGGGCGCATTGTTTTAGTTTTAGTGATAGACTTGATTTGGGACCATATAAATTTTCGAAAGCAAGGATCCCATCCATCATCCCGTGCCTCCCGACCTCGTGGATTGCACTCGGCCACTCTAGTTGGCCGGTGTTGTAACCCTCTAGCGGGAGCGTACCAGGTATGTGCAAATCTTTTTCATCCACCCTATTTAACCTAGACAAATGATCAGCACTACATTCTCAATTCCAGACTTATCCTTGATTTCAATGTCAAATTCTTGTAAGAGCAAAATCCACCTAATGAGTCTAGGCTTTGCGTCGTTTTTCTCCATCAAGTATTTTATCACAGCATGGTCGGTCCATACAACTACTTTAGATCCAACTAAATACTGCTGAAATTTTTCAAAAGCAAACACGACGACAAGTAATTCTTTTTCAGTAGTTGTATAATTCAATTGAGCATCATTCAGAGTTTTGGAAGCATAGAAAATCACAGCGGGCTTATTATCTACCCGTTGCCCCAAAACGGCTCCTACTGCAAAATCCGAAGCGTCACACATCAATTCAAAAGGTTTTGTCCAATCCGGCGTTTGAACAACCGGGGCAGAAATCAACTTTTCTTTCAAAATATTGAATGCATGAAGACACTTATCGTTGAAATCGAAAACCGCATCTTTCTCTAAGAGTTCAGATAAAGGTTTTGCAATTTTAGAAAAATCTTTAATGAATCGCCGATAGAACCCGGCGTGTCCCAGAAATCTTCTCACCCCTTTTACAGAATTTGGTGGGGGCAGCTTGGAAATCACCTCAATTTTTACCGGGTCTACCTCAAGACCTTTGTTAGACACCTTGTGTCCTAGCACTATTCCCTCTGTCACCATCATGTGACATTTCTCCCAGTTAAGGACCAAGTGTGTGTCCTCACAACGCTGCAAAACTTTGTCTAAGTTATATAAACATTCATCAAATGATGCACCATAAACCGAGAAGTCATCCATAAAAACCTCAAGACAACGCTCTACCATGTCAGAAAATATGACGAGCATACAACGTTGAAACGTCGCCGGTGCATTACATAAACCAAACGGCATTCGTCGGTAAGCAAAAGTCCCATAGGGACAGGTGAACGTAGACTTCTATTGATCCAAAGGATCAATCGAGAACTGGTTATACCCCGAATACCCATCCAGAAAACAAAAATGCGACCGACCGGCAAGACGTTCTAAAATTTGATCAATAAATGGTAAAGGAAAATGATCCTTAAGTGTGGCAGCATTCAGACGACGGTAGTCAATACAAACTCTCCACCTGGTTACCAATCGGGTGGTGACAGGTTCATTCAACAAATTTTTAGTGACAGTAATTCCCCCCTTCTTAGGGACTACCTGTGTGGGACTCACCCACGTCGAGTCTGATATGGCATAGATAATCCCTACAACAAGAAGTTTGATGACCTCCTTCTTCACAACCTCCATCATGCTCGGATTTAAACGTCTTTGAGGCTGAATAACAGGCTTGGCTCCCTCTTCGAGCCAAATCTTGTGCTGGCAAAGAGTAGGGGAGATCCCCTTGATGTCTGCAACAGACCACCCAAAAGCTCCACGGTGGTTCTTCAGCACTATCAGCAATTGCTCCTCCTTGTCCGCACTCAAATAAGCAGATACGATCACCGGTAACTTGTCTTTCTCATCTAGAAAGACATACTTGAGATGCGGGGGCAACAACTTCAATTCTAACTCTAGCGGGCTGATAAGAGATGAATGCAGCGGTGGGGGAAGTGCACCTAAATCTTCATAGTGCCTCGTATAGAAGCATGGAAGCATCTGAAGCATTTTAGCGCACTCCTTGAGTGATTTACTCCGCATCCAATCATAGGTAACATTCAACAAACAAGCCTCCAGCGGCAATTCCGGATATGCATCAACAACAGAAATAACAATCGCATCATCCTACCAAGAGGGTGGAATGTCCTCATTCTCATCATTCGGAAATCCAACAGCTTTACACAAAGAAACAACCTTAGTTTGCTCCATAATATCCACAGCTAAGGTTCCATTATCCATCTTGCTCATCACATGAGCCATGTCCAGAAATGGTTTTCCAAGGCAAAGTGAGATGTTGTGATCCATATGTTTCACCATGTTACATTGTTCTTTTGCTTTAGAAGACACAGTGCTAGAGGGCATGACCATCTCAAAGCGGTCATCTGCTATGCCTAAGGTCAAGCAACCTATCCCCATCTCTAAGATCATGTCAGCTGTAGCTTGGAATGGGCGTCCAAGTAACAACTCATTGCCATGCTCATCCTGCATTTCCATAACCACAAAATCAGCCGGAAAGACAAATCGATCCACCTTTACTAAGACATCTTCACAAATTCCATAAGGCTTCACCACAGAGTTGTCGGCCAATTGGATAGTCATATTGCTTGGTTGTGACTCCTTTAATCCCAGCTTTTTAAATGTCAAAGGGGCATCAAATTGATGCTTGCCCCTGAATCACACAATGCTTCTCCAAATTTAAACTTCCCGATATAGCAAGAAATATTGAAACACCCGGGATCCTGTCTCTTTGGCGACAGAGTGCCCATTATGAAGGCACTCACTTGCTCCTTTAGCACAACGACCTCAGTATCTGGTATTTTCCTCTTCTTGGTGATGACATCTTTTAGAAACTTCCCGTATGAAGGGATTTGCTCAATAGATTCCAATAATGGAATATTGACCGAAAGCTTCCTAAAGCTGTCCAAGAATTTCTTGAACTGTGCGTCTACCTTCCTTGCCTTTGCACTATTCGGATAAGGGACCGGAACGGCGTGTGCCCTTTGATGAGGTGGCACATAAGGTGTCATTTTCTGCGGTTCCCCCTCAGCAACCTGTTCTTCAATACCATCCACGTCTATGTCTTCAACTTGCCCTGTGACTGGTGTGGGCTGCTCCGTAGTGGTTTCACCTTCAACTTTATCTTGTGGTGTGCAATTCTATTTTGTAGATTACTAATTTTTAGGATACTAGTTAATAGCAATTCTATTTTGTAGAGTATATTTGAACTGGATTAAAAGTTGCATTGTAAATGCGTGATGCAACATTGTGGGAGGGTCCTAAGGAACTATAGGACAAATCTTACCCGAGATTACATACTTGATGTTGAGAAGAGGAAGAAGCCAGCCACTGAGCAATGGAACTACCTGGACCCCAATGACTGGGAGGAGTTTTTTACCAAAAGAAAAACTGATGAATTCAATTTATTAAGTGCCACTCCCAATCTAATTAATATACATTCTTATGTATTCACCTATTCAAGATTAACCTTTAGTGTTACTAACCAAATCAATGTGCTTACTAACAAGTCTATCAGCGATGCTCAAAGACCAAGGCATGCACTAAATGAGCATGGCCACACGATGGGTCCAAAAGGCTATGTAGGTGTTCGCCAAAGACTACATGCTGAGTCTACTGCTACTCAAGAGACTGCAGAGTCCTCCACTATTGGTCTTGCACCTCTGCCTCGTCATATTATGTGGATAGCTGGGAGGCAAAACAAGAAGGGAGATATAACGAAGCCCGCAACTTCTGAGGCGGCTACAAAAATGGTAAAATTCAACCCTTAGAGCAATCAATTGATATTGATTATTATTATGTTTACTTACCAATTTCTATTGATGGTGATTAGCAGGAGTTTCATGAGAAGAGGAATGAAGGCAAGTTCATCCCTGAGGTCACAAGGGATGAATTGACAGTTGTTATGGGTAACCCAGAGCATCCTGGTCGTGTTAGGGGTGCAGGCACTGGTGTGGGCATAAAAGCATTCTTTGAGCCATCACAGCACAAACCTATCCCAAAAGCGGGATTATCAAATGTTGAGGTAACCTATTCTTTTTTTAGAATCCTATTGTGAAAGG
The DNA here is from genome assembly GCA_963693085.1 of Alisma plantago-aquatica. NCBI lineage: Eukaryota > Viridiplantae > Streptophyta > Magnoliopsida > Alismatales > Alismataceae > Alisma > Alisma plantago-aquatica. Next base: position 1,377,979,704 of record OY856412.1, read on the forward strand.
GAATTCAACAATCCAAAGCTATCATTTCTTTTTTCGATGTATAGGTAGATGATTTAATTAATAAGAGAATCCAAGAAGCAATGGTGAAGTGATAGACATCATAGACTGCCAATCAGACAGTACCTGTGGCGTGCTGCTCTTCTCCTACTGCAGAGGTTGGGAGTAATCATGTAGACCCACCTAACATGTTCGATGTAAGTCTTTTTATGACATAGTAGCTAGTCTTTTCAAGATGATATGTTTATGTATATATGTATATAACATTCTTTACGTAAATTTGTAGGGGTTGAAGCCATGCCGTCTAAAAAGTCAAGAATATATCGTTGCAGAGGTCGAGGCTTACCCAACCCTTCTAGGGGACATATTTCATGTGATTCCAATACAATATAGTACGATTCGTGTGAGCCCGATACATGTACTCCCCAATTGGAGGGATCTTCCATTGCCATATGCCCACCTTGATTCTGAAATGCTTGGTGAGGCAAAAGGCAGAGTGATATTGTGGCCCAAAGCAGATGTCGTATATACTAATATTGTATGGTAAATTTACATTACATTGATTTGTTAGTGTGTATATATGAGTCAATTGATCTAAAATTATATATACAGGTCAAAAAGAAGACACCCGCTACATCTCAACCTCCACCTCCACCTCCTGAAGCACCAAGTTGGCTTCCAAGGGACCTACACGCCTTGTTAGGTCCTAATTGTAGGTGTATGGAAGTATGGATAGGTGAACAAGATCCAAATTTCCCTATAAATGTTTCTATTCTAGAGGATGTTTGACGTGTATTTTACTACGCGCTAAAAATGCAAGTGTACGCGTCGAGTAGTACAGGCCTTGTGAGGCCCGAGTCGAACACAGGGATACTCAGAATTATTGGAGACTCCTACTAACTATTTGCGATCAGCTAAGCTGAATAACAAATTAGGGTTTGTTGTCAAAATTTAAAAGAAAATATAAATAAAACAAAGCAAACAATCGAGTAAAGGTTAATTTAATCAATTCAAAAAGGTATCTTTAGGATTCCGGTTTCACCACGGGTTATCATTGTATTATATTTCATATAATTCCTCAATCTTCTCTCTCTATCCGGGTAGTGGCCTGAAAATAGAATTACCCACTGTCGTGGTGTAATTCACTACTTAGGTTTAGGTCGATTCCACCGTCGTAGTAATCTATCCCCTAAACTAAGTGCATTACGAACGATCTCTCAGTTTCCACCATTAATTTTACACCTCCTTTGTCAAGGGATTTATCGATTAATGTATGTTTCATCTCTTTTCAACCATTAATCCTTCTGTCGAAGTGATTAAGGGCATTAGGTTATTATTATGGTGATCAAGCATAACAATATATGGAGAAAACGAAACTATACCACGGATTTAAGAGAGAAAATATGAATTATTAATATAAAACTGTCATACAATGCATTCCCGGGCTACTCCCGGTCCTAAAGATGGATGGGATTAGCCCCGCATGTTCATCTCACACAAGTACATGGTAGAAATAGGGGAAATCATATGAAAAACGTGAATTGAATGGGAAAACCCCTGAACGGAGAAGAACTGATTGATCCTTTGCGTAGAACACGAGCTTTCCCGCCTCTCGGTGGTGAAATCCATCTTTGGCAGCGTCCGGATCGACAGGTATGAACTTCTGGCCTCCGTTCTCCTTTTTCTCCCTCCTCGGCACTTGTGCAATGGTAAATGAGATGATGATCTCGTCTGGGCATCCGTCATTAGGTATAAGTTCCTAATTAGGTTGTTAATTAACTCCAGCTGTCCGATTGAAATCATTCTGAATCCAACGCATATCTAACGGTGTCGATACCATCGACGCGGGTCGATGGTATCGACCTAGTGTAGTAGCGACAACCTTCTTGTCTTTTCGTCCGAGTGCCTAAAGCCATCTCGATACCATCGACTTGGGTCGATGGTATCGACTACCCTGTAGCGACGATTTTGTCATTTAGTGTCGTTGTAGCCTCCATGCGTCGATGGTATCGACTTGGGGTCGATACTATCGACAGCTTCCTCGCCAGCAACCTGAAGGGGTCTCGATACCATCGACATCTGAGTCGATGGTATCGACTCTTTGCTGCTCCTTTCGGCTGGCAACCTGTGGTCTTGTCGATGGTATCGACTTTCGTCGATGGTATCGACGGAAGCAGATACTTGTTTTTCCTGAAATTCGAAGACAAGATCAAATAAATCCACACAAATAATAATAATGTGATAATGAATTCTCAAAATGATGAAACTAAGAGAATTTGACATAAAATGATGGCAAAGACCAAAATGAGTGAATTATGCAATATTAACCATAAAAACGACTAATAAAAGCACAAAACACATATCAAACAGGTCTATAAATGCGACTCAAAATCATCGCATCAATGTTGTAGGTCAATCATACGATAACAATCTATTTATACAAGATATTTTGGAGTTATTTCATTATGATTGGTTGAATACATCTACGATAGAGCTATGGATATGGTGAGATCTATTTTATACATCCATATACCTTGTTTTATATACGGTGATCTAGTTTCTTATATATTAATGCATACGAAATACATGTTTTGCAGCCACTTACACACGATATGTACAAAATTTTCATTTTCCCATGTGGGATTTTTGGTTCCATCTTTGATTAGTCTTGTAGATAAAGACCCTTCATCAATTACTTCATACTGCTCTGCTGCTTCTAAATATTTTGGTAAAAAAGAAGATCTTTGATTAGCGGGAGCTGTACGAGCAGAGGAAACAAGGCACATTGATCCCTCAAGGCACAAGGGATGAATTGACAGTTGCTCTGGGTAACCCAGAGCATCCTGAACGTGTTAGGGGTGCAAGAACTGGTGTGGGCATCAAAGCATTCTTTGGGCCATCCCAGTGCAAACCCAGAGTGGGACTTTCACAAGAAGAGGTAACCTATTCTTTTTTTAGAATGTTACTGCAAAAGGAAATTTAATAATAAGAAGCTAATGTTTCTTTTATCCATCTATAGGAGAATAAGAGACTCGAGGATATAGTTGCTAAGAAGGTCAATGATATAGTTGTTGAGAAGGTCAAGGAAGAAATAGTGCGGTGGCAGGCATCTCAAGCTTCCAATCAGCCTATGGCGACCCACTCTTCTCCTGATGCACAGACTGAGAGTAATCTTGTAGACCCACCGCCTAACACGTCTATTGTAAGTATTGTTTATGACATTGTAGCTAGTGTTTTCAAGATGATATGTTTTCAAGATGATATGTATATATGTATAATATTCTTTACGTAAATTTGTAGGCATTGAAGCCATTCCGCATAAGAATACAAGATTATGTTGTTGCAGAGGCGCAGGCTTACCCGTCCCTTCCTGGGGCAACATTTCACGGGACTCCAATGCCACAAGGCTACATTCGTGTGAGCCCGATACGTGTATTACCCGATTGGAGGGAAGCTACATTGCCATATCCCCACCTGGATATTGATACACTTGTTGAGGCAGAAGGTGGGGTGATATTATGGCCCAAAGCAGATGTTGTCTACACTACTGAAATTGTAAGATATATTTACATTACTTTAGATTGTTAATGTGTATATATGAGGTCAACTTATCTGAAATTATATATACATGTTAAAAAGAAGACACCCGGAGCACCTAGGCCTCCACTTCCACTTCCTACATTACCAAGTTGGGTTCCAACAGACCTAAAATACCCGTTAGGTCCTTCTTGTAGGGGAATGGCATGTTGGCTACAGGTACATAATATACATTTCCCTATAATTGTTTCTTTAGAAGCAAATTATGCAGGTCAATCATACGAAAGCTCTTTATTTATACAAGATATTATTGAGTTGTTTATGTATGATTGGTTGAATACATCAATGATAGAGACATGGATAAGGTGAGATCTTGTTTATACATTCATATACCTTGTGTAAGATCCAGTGATCTGGTTTCTTATAAATTAATGCATACGTAATACATGTTTTGCAGCTACTTAGTCGAAAATCAATGCAAACAATTTGCATTTGATCATGTGGGATTTTTGATTCCATCATTGATTAGTATGGTAGCTAAAGACCCTGATAGTGTTCAACAATACTGTATAGATGCTTTTACAATTTTTGGTCAGCAAAAGAAGACAATAATAATAGCTCCATTCAATGTCAAGTAAGTTTACTTTATTTATAATTTGGACTTAAGAAAATTACATATTTATTGTAGATTTTAAGTTATTAATTTTTAACTTTTTTACCTCTAGCGGTAGGCATTGGGAGTTACTAGTTATTCTCCCCGGGACGTTCACTGTTTATTATCTAGATCCTGCGGGGAGTACATTGAATACTAAAATTGGACACGTAATGAGAATGCCATTATTCTGGTGATAAATATTTCATTTTTATATCCGTTAACATCTGTTATTACATTACTATTTAATTATGCAATTTACTGTGTTACATTAACATGTAGGGGTTTAGATGCATTCAAAAATGCTGAAGGAAAGGTCCCAAGGAGAAAGAACCAACCAATAATTTGGAAAAATGTAAAAGTAAGTTCCCGACTCCAATGTATATATTATTTATGTGAACTGTGCTTAGTTGTATTTTTTAATATTTTGTATGTTTCAATTTATAGTGCGCTACACAAGATAATGGTTGGGCATGCGCATACTATGTGATGTGATTTATGCAGATGATTATCCAATATGCCACATTGGACATCAATACCATACATGAGGTATTATATATAGTCTCATTAGTTAGTATGAAATATATCAATCTTATTTTTATATTATTACTTATATATATACATCATTCTCTTTGTAGGTGTTTAAAACTGACCACACTATAGGTAAATGCTTAAAAGATGTACATGTTCCATATACGATGGAAGTATTAAATAAAGTAAGAGAAGAATGGGCAAGAGCCATACAAACAGTGGCGATTGTAAAATATAATTGGGATGTTGATAGCGATGTTGAATGATATTTTGTAAATGAATATTTCTGAATGTTTATACATGTATTTGAATATTTCCACATGTGTGAATGTGAGAATTGAATTGATGTCTGAATGTATCTACTTGTGTGAAAAGTATATATGTTGATTTTACAGGTTTGTGGCATGTTTGTAGGCTGATATCAATGGATGTCATAAACCTACAGTTCAGAAAACTGAACTGCATGTTCTCATCCTGCTGACCAGCCACAGCAGGCCTGCAAACTGATAAGAAAAAAAAATTAAAACATAGGCGTCGGTTATTTATAGAACACCATCATCAAAGGCTTACAACATCGGTTATTGGATTAAAACTGCCGCCTAATGTGACAAACAACCCGACCGTGCAGGAAAGCACGGCCGTGGCGGGAAATGGCGTCGGTAAATAGTATAACACCGACGCCTATAGTACTAAACACGGCTGTGCCCTTTTTGTGGCGTGAACCCTTTTGGCGTCGGTTATAAAACTTACGCCAAAGTGTTCGACCTTTAGCAACGCCCACATAGGCGTCGCTTGAGAACTGTCGCTAAAAGGGGTTTAACAACTGATGCCAAAGACATGTTCTGTAGTAGTGATAGTGATAATAGCTCCATTCAATGTTGAGTAAGTTTACTTTGCTTATAATTTGGGCTTAAGAAAATTACATGTTTATTGTGGATTTTGAGTTATTACTTTTTAACTTTCTTACCTCTAGTGGTAGGAATTGGGAGTTACTAGTTATTGTCCCCAAGACGTTCACTATCTATTATCTAGATCTTATGGGGAAGGAATTGAATACATTATATAGATACACAATGAAAATTCCATTATTCCCGTGAGAAATATTTCATATTTTTATATCTGTTAACATCTTTTACTACATTACTATTTAATTATGCAATTTAATGTGTTACATTAACATGTAGGGCTTTACATGAGTTCAAAAAAGTTGGAGGAAAGGTCCCCAAGAAAAAGAAACAACCACTAATTTGGGAGAATGTGAGAGTAATTTCTCGACTCCAATGTATATATTATTTATGTGAAATGTGCTCATTTTTATTTTTGAATATTTTGTATGTTTCAATTGATAGTGTGCTACACAAGATAATGGTTGGGCATGTGCATACAATGTGATGTGATTTATGGACCTAATTATCAAACATGCCGCAATGGAAATCGATACCATACATCAGGTATCATATATAATCTCATTAGATAATATGAAATATATCAATCTTATTATAATTATATATATACATCATTAGATGTACATACTCCCTATACGATGGAAGACTTAAATGATGTAAGAGAACAATGGGTAAAAGCCCTACAAGTAGTGGTAATTTTTAAATATGATTGGGATAATGATGGTGATAATGACGATGATGAATAAAGAATGATATTTCTAAACTTTGTTCTCATAATTATTTTTGTGTGAATGTGAATGAATTTTTCTGAATTGTCATATGTGTGAATGTGAAGATGATCAATACATGAATGTTTCTACATGTGTCTGAATGTGAAAAGAGATGAAATGAATGGAACTGCATGTTGCTAAATATGTGTGAAAATGGAGGAAATTTGAAATGGAACTACTGGTTTCTACATGTGTGTGATGAAAAATAATATGAATTAAATGTGCTTATACATGTGTGTGATCATAAATTGTTGTCCATCTTATTAATTTTGTAGGTTTGTTGCATGTTGTTGGCTGATATCAATGGATGTTGTAAACTGTAGTTCAGAACTGAACTGCAGGTTCTTCATCCTACTGACCAGTCATACAGCATTACTGCAAACTAATAAGAAAAAAAAATCAGAACATAGGCACAGGTTATTAGTATAAAACTGACAACAAAGACATACAGTGTTGATTATTAGCAAAAAACTGATGTCTACGTGGCTAGGTACCATGGTCGTGTTGGGTTCTTCATGGCACTAGGGATATGGAGTTGGTTATTAGTATAAAACTGACGTCTTTAGCTGGATATAGTGTCAGTTATACATAAAAACTGACACCGATGGTGCCCTTGTTGGTGTGTTTTATTGGTGGCGGGAAGGGTTATGACGTCGGTTTTTGTGAAACATCGACGTCTTTGCCCTGGATATAATGTCAGTTTTATTAAATAAAAAACACCTATAGTGCCCTTTCTGGCGCATTTTTGGTGGCGGGAAGGGTTATTGCATCGGTGTTAAAACTGACGCTGAAGGTTTCAACTTTTAGCAGCGCCCACTTGGGTGTCGCTTTGAAGCTGATGCCAAAGGACTTAAATAATTGACACTAAAGGGCGGTTCTATACTAGTGATAGTTGTAGATAGAATCATATAACAATGGAAAGGGTTCATATGCAAGAATTTTTTGATGGACAACTTCATAACTTGGAGGTAGAGATGCTAAAAATTGTTATGGATGTATCCCTTCTTGCTTCTTCTGCATTTTGGAAAGATCAAATGATACAGAGTGATGAAGCTTGAGATCATCCCCAAATCCCTTTAAAGTCATTGAAGTGCAAAGCAAAGGCTGAGTTATCTTCAAGTTTAAGAGAATACAATTGTTTGTATTAGTAAAATATTGGGATGCATTTCCTTTTCTAGAGTATACTTGAGCAATGTGATCCATGCCTCCTTGGTTGTGTTGGTGAAGAGTATATTAGTAGAGATTTTGATTCAAAGGTACTCACACTCAAGGAGAGAATTAGGGAGTCATGTTTGTCCCACTTCTTATAATCTATCTTCCTTTTCTAGATGCTTCGTCTGTTACTTTCTTTTTGTCAGATGTCTCTTCTTTAGGTGGATGTGGATAAGTGAGATGCTCCAACTTTCCCAAAGAATGTGCATAGATCTAAAACAACATGTGCATAAGACATAGTTGGAGCCATTAAACTTCATAGAAGTTACACACTTGGAGTGTGTCTAGAGGATCTCAGTAAAAGAATAGGATGAACATGTAGTATACCAACATAAGGTATAATGGAGCAACAAATTTAAAGTAGAAATAGGGCCAGAAAGTCACTAACATGATGTGTCAGGAAGTGTACATGCCATGCTGAGTGCAACAAAAGTCACAACTGATGATTTGTGCAAAAGTGGATGACAACACACAACATGTAACAACCCCACCCCTCGACAACCCCCAATTAAGGAAGGCCAAGAAGCTAGAGCCGTTATCCCAAACATGATCATATGGTTTTGCAAATAATAATAAAAAAGTATACCACAACTAAGCTTAATGTAGGATATATATTTTTTTTCTTTTCCCATGCCTTTCAAAAATGGGATTTCAGAATTTTACCCAAGGAGATAACTATCTAACTATATTCCTCCAAACATTCTATAGCCTTGTTCTTTTTCAATGTCACCTTTTATTGAATATCCACTTTCCATTAAGCTTGTAGACGTAACAACATATCAAAAAAAAACACCGAAAAACAAAACATCGATCAGTATAACAGGTTATACAGGTATGTGGGGGAAAACAAACTATTTGCATCTAGTTGTAACAACATATTGCAAAACAATTATTATTTAATAGATCAAACTTTACATCTTAAACATAACTACTCAATCCTGACATATCCAAGCCTCTGTTTTATCCCTATAGTGGACATGGATACGACCTCTCCCATATGGTAGATCCTCAATAGCCCCTTTTGGTCCTACCCCAAAGGTAGACAAAGACTTAGAGCAATATAGTCGTATGATCCTACCCAAAGGTAGACCAAACCTAGACTCATGATAATTTGTTGATCCTACCCCAAAGCTAGACCAATACCTAGATCATCAATTTATCGCATATACATAAAGTTGCAGAGGAGGATTAGGATTTTAGCTAGTCATTCACATATATATGGTGATAGCCATAGTCACTTTATAGTTGCAAGAATTAAAGTTCATCCAAGAAGTCAATTTCAAGAAAATCGATGCAACCTCAAAAAATACCTTGAAACTTAGAAGAGTAATCATAGACATATCCATATACCTTGATCAGAAGTTCTACATGTCCAAGCAAGAGCAATCAGTTAGTCAACCAAGCAAATTTATCCTGAAAGATAAAGCAATACAACCATGTATCATTGTTTTATCCAAATCACCATTAAAACTGACATGGGTCTCAAGTTAGGGTTTCTAGGTCAACTATAGAGTTTCATTAGGGTTTTAAATTCCTAAACCCTAATTATCACTTTTCATGATCTTTTAGGTTAAAAACCCTAATCTAGACTTTACTTGCACTTTTAATCACATGGAAACCGTATTTCATCATTTAATGAGTTATTAATCTCAAATTTTATCCAAGTTATCTTTTTATACATAAAAGATCATTCTTTTATTATCAATATCATTTGGATACATTACGATCATCAAAACCTAAAACTTAGGGTTCTTATACGTTTAACACATTAAAGATGCTAACTTTAGGTTTTTTTGAATTAGAAGCAGATATATGATTTGATCATATTTTTATTGCACTCCTTACATTCTCCTTATCAATGTTCATACATAGTTCATCCTAATCTGAGTTACCAATTTTTTTTTATCAATTTTACAAGACAAAACCTAATCTGACCAATTAACAACTGACACACCAACAATCAAAGGATATCCATCTCGACTTTGGGACTGGGCATAGACAATAGGCTCATTCCACTATGGCGACCCATGCATGTGTGTCTGGCTTAAACGATAGGTGCAAAGGAAAAAAAGGGCAGACTATCTTTACCTTTCATTGTGTAAACTAGGGGGTAAAATAGGAAATCTATAAGTCGACTTCTTCTTCCTCTTTCTTGTGCCTCCCACGGTTGATAATTTCAAGGATGTGGTCAACCTGACCATTGACCCTCTCCGTACTAGCTCGGATGAGGTAGTTGAGGTGCCTACTATGTTTGCCCAGGTCCAACGAACTCAAAGGTTCTCTTAGATTCGACTATGGGTCTTAGGAGGAAGAAGCCCGATGGTAGAAACTTGCCATTAAACTACTGTGATGGCACTTATAGCAAGATGAGAAAAAAATCATTGTTTTATTGATATGAAGACCGGGAAAGTCCCATCATGGTGTGGCCTTCATTCCAACACCATCCTCTCTAATTAGAGGGGTCCAATTCCTTGCCATCTACCTTTCACTCTGTTGAAGGGGATGGCTTGATCATTGGTGTGGGGCTGAGGGAAACTGGAGCGATTGAGGGGAAAGGAAGGACCAGTGAGTCCATAGAAGACTTCCCACTACCTTATATAGGCACAAGGGGTGTGGGAAAGGTTGGTATTTCTCTGCCCTAAAACCCCAAGTTTTAGGCAGATCGGGTACTTTTCCAATATGATGAAGTAACAAAATTGCAATGGATTATTGTGTTTGTCTTCTCTTCCCAAGTTTGTTGGACTTTATTTCGTGGGAAAACCTTTAAGGAACAGAGGGGAAGAGAGGAGAGGAATATGTTATACTATAAACTTGGTTTCCCCTTTCAGTCTCACTGGGTAGAAGATGATGGTTGGACCCTCAATCTTTAGATCCACAGTCTCTAGGGTGCACACCCTTATTAGAGGGCATCCCCACTTATTTTCTTTTTAAAGAAAATAATGTGACATTTATTACAACTACTTCGATATCCCTCTCACTTTAGGAAAAACATTTAATTCATAACTCTCTCTTCTTTTATCCTTTTTCTCTCAAATTTTAAGGGAAAGTCTTAAATGACTTTATCTAATTGTGAGCAAAGATTGGGACCAAAATTGAAAAAAAAAACTTTTTTTCATATGCAATTCATCCACTTTTAATACATATATTGTGCATTTAAAATTCATCTTTTCTCTTTCTTTCTTTTCTATTTTCTTTATTTTGATCTCTTTTCATATAAGAAACCATGTGGAACTAAAAACTAAACAATGGTGGTCATCCATGCCAATTTCTAGAGAATTATACATAATTCTCATATATGCACACACTTATCTTTTATTTCTTGTTTACTTATTATAGGATTTCTTTTATCTCTTTTCCATCTTATCATTATTTGATGTATTAAAATAGGATAAACTATGAAATCATGCATCCAAGGGAAATTTTGCATAAGAATCCATTCTTTGAAAACAAATCATACAATTGTCCCATTAAAATTCCTTTTATTTATAAAATTGCATTTCAATCAATACAAGAAAAAATTCAGGTTATAACACAATGTCAGATCACAGACACACCATATGTGATGGCAAAATAACAGATTCATGTTAGGAAATGACCCAGGACGTGTGGTGAACCTTATGAATCACCAAGAGAAATAGGGATATGTTGGATATATCCAATCATATCAAATAATAAGTAGGACAAGCCCTATAAAAGGTGGTCATAGATAACCATAAAAAAGGATGTAGTGTGCCTTTTGAACAATCAATCTTTAGGACATAAGACCGAAAAAAAATTCATAGGAAGTGCCCTTAGATCCTCTTGTTGGGAAGAGGATAGGGCTAGAAACGAGCATGGATCTCCCTAGGTGTGAACAACATCGGTGGATAAAAAAGAAGACAATGAATATATATGGGAGGAGACATGGCTTGGAAAGGAGGGCCTCCCGAGATGGCTATACGTCCTGCTCTGATATCATGTTGAAAGTCATCATTTTTCTATATATTAGAAAGGTAAACCCCTCTCCTATAAACAGGAGGAGGCAAAACAAGGAAGTGAATAAAAAACCCTACTATGCCTATTATATATGGGCCCATATTACACACAACTTACGTAAAATTGAAATATAAATAAATAGAATAAATGAGATGGAGATAAATAGATCTCAATAAATTTAAAGGTGGGGGGAGATCCCGTCATGTGTATTGTTTCTAATAGAATTCAATTTTCATGTGTTAGCTCTTCTAAGCATCAATGCAAGCCTAAGAAATCATGTATTCTCATGTGATACAAACATATTTACACAAGGAACACCAAACTATAGTATGATGTTTGCTTACATACAAAAGTGAGAACTATGATGAAATAAGAGTGGTAAAGGTTAGAGCGGGAGGATAAGCAGTATGAAGTTTTTTAAATGGATAAGGAATATTTTGGAAGTGGTCATATGGATAGAAATAGATGATAGGAAGGGTAGTACGGGTAGAGACTTTAAGAAAAAAAATTCTAGAAACTAAGTTTATGCTGAAAGGGTATCATTCTTTGCTTATTTTATGTGTGCTTTTCAAACAAATACATGGCCATTTAGGTCTAAATAAGATTCCATCTAAGTGGAAAGTTGTGATATCTTTTTAGCATCTGAATCTAAATTTGGTGATAGGAACAACTAGATAATGATGTGAAGATAAGTGGTGATGTGATAATGAGATAAATCATAGGTACAAGAATGGAGTAGGTAAGTAATTAAGTAACCTTGAGAAATATAAGAGAGTTGAGAAAGGAGGAGGAGTGGTCATTATTAATGAGGATATAGCAAGGAGATGGTATAAGCAGTGATGTGTGGTTGAAGGATGATTGGTAACATATGTGTTCTATCATGCATTACTTGACAAAATTCCTTTTTGGAGGTACAATTTAGTAATATAAACAAGCATGACATAACCCTGTAACACGTTCCCACACCCAAGGAGGAGGTACATGGTATTTCACCTCCTACTAACATATGATGATGAACAACTTCACTTTAGTGAAGGAATTTTAAGACATAAAATGAACTCAATTGACACATTACCCAAGGCCTTGTATGATCCATAAATGGTTTCTGAAATATAGCATACATATTATGTAAGTATAATCACATTAGGTGCATGGTATGAGTATGTAAAAATGAAATATGTAAATTAAAAAAACCAACACATATGGTGTGAAATCAAGGATTATGATCAAGTTGTACTTTTTCTATAGTGGTAATAAACAAAAATTCTCATTATCATCAAAAACTCAATCCCAATCATAGTGGTGGCAAAAAAACCCAACCAGACCCAACCTTTTGTATTGAATATTTGGGTCACGTGCGGTCGATTCGAGTTAATTTTAGTATTGGTCGGGTTGAATCTTGTCCAATTTGGGTTGGGTTTGGTATCAGATTTGCAATACATTTTTGCTAATACTTTTTGTAGAGTTTTTTTTATAATGTTCCAGTCAAGTTGGGTAAGGTTGGTCTCAGGTCAGTTCTATGCATGTTTGCGTTAGTTTGGCCCTGTTCAAGTTTGATTCTATTTCAGATTGAGTCTATGTCAATTTGGGTCCATTTTGGGGCTGGCCAGACTAGGTTGGGTTCTATAAACCTAACTCATTTTGAGGCCTAATCTCAACCAAGTAGCAATACACTAATATTGGGTTCTTAGGGAGAACCACACATGAAAAAATATTCATTTCCTCAAAATATGAACCAAAAATATTTGTATGACTTATTAAACCTTAACTTAGGATATAACCCATTATGCTTTATCATCAAAGAAGTTTGTGTTTCTTTCAAAGATAAAGATAAATACCAACATTAGGTGCGATCTTAAACCGTGTACACCATAGATACATGTATTTTAAATATGATTTGAATCATTTTTGTAATGTCCTAAGATTTGAGGCCTCAGATAGAATGATCTTAAATGGAATGATTGGACTACCCATACCATAAATGTGCACCTCTTTTTCATGGAGCTCATCACTAAAGAATATGTGGGTAAGCATGCTCAACTAAGAGTAGTACTAGGATTGGTTAACAGTCAGGAAGTTTGTCTTGGCTTGCGTGTGGATGAGGACAAAGCACATTGTTAAGGCTAGCGATGGTCTATCGGGATAGTCACCATTCCTGAAACTCTATGATAGCCTTGGGCAGTGCGCCCGGGTGTTACAAATGGTATTAAAGCTATGACCCTCTAGTAGGTGGTCCCCACATGGGCATGTGACATGCCAATCTTGATTCGTGCGATCTAGGCATGTTGGAAAGGTTTATCCTTTGTGATGTAGACACCCTTGTGCTAGTAGTCATGATCAGGAGCTAGGTCCCCATGGGCCATTCTAGGTCTGCACTGTAATAGGAAAATATTATGAGGTCATACAATTGAGCCTTGATGAGGATGCAAGAGTCGAAGTGGGGGATATTGTAACATGAAATTTCATCACACACATATTATAAATCCAAGAGGATGATGAATTTCTAAAATTCTTTATCTTGAAATGGTTGACACTAGAAATTTCATCATAGACATATAACACCTCAAAACTAGGGGTATGCTAATAATTATCAATGTTATGGTTACATCACCAATGTCAAAAACCTATATGTGAATGTTGGAAAAGAAATTTCTACCTTCATTAGGTAAACTTACATCATTGTCCCAATATTTGATTTACCTTTTTCAAATAATGAGTTTATTAAAAAGACAAACTAGGATCATAATCTGAATTTTAATAATTGGATCAAAGTTTATAAGACTTGATTGGATAACTGATGTTGGTTTAAACTAACTGAATGTCAATGAATCATAATTACATGAAGGATTAAGTTAAAGGAGTCTAATGTAGTTTGGTTCTCTTTAAGGTTTTTGGAATGTTGTAATATAAATCTGGAAACGAAGCTCTACTAAATGGTTAAAGGTCATTAACTTCATTAGGTTATAGGGAACTAATGTAACTAATAAGCTCCTGAAGCTGGCATTGACCCACTAAATGTTGATATAGGGGTTGTGTCAATTTGTAAGGTTGATGGTGACTACTTTTTTGGTAGTTTTATGAAATCAAATATAATATGAGAATTTGAGGTCAATCTATCGATCTATGTACTAGTGTCAAATTTCTTAACTTCATTTACACCTACTGGTAAAGCCTACTATGTATCACCATCTAAATCTACTTTTGTGCAAGGAAGGGGACTCAGATGAGACTTGGATCATAAAGATGTACAATACAACTCTACATGGAGTTCATGCTAGAATTATTCAAAAACATGTTCATCTCTTGGGTTATTATTTCTAGCTTTAATAAAGAGAACTATCTAGTTTCTCTCTCAAAATTTGTCTTGTATATATCGAGGAATCTTTGAGGATCTACTGGTGTATGTAGTGAGAAAAAATGTGATCCTAGGGTTCCATGCACAGAAGCATCTCAACTCCAAGACCTTTTGAATAAAAGTGGGCTATTTAATCCTCTTTGAATATTTATTTTTCATCTAGATATCCCAATTTATGGTCTAGAATAGTATATAAGATTTTTTTTCAAAGAAATGAAAAAATTGGTGGACTCTATGATACATACTTTATGTAATTTAGAATTATATCATGGTATATAAAAAATGTTCTTTTTAAAGATAACAATGTGAATTTATATTTACCTTCAAAAAGAAGCATTAACCCACATAAAGTAATCATCAAGGTGGTTAATTATTATATTTTAAATTTATTTAAGTTAAGTATCATGATTATATAATCACATAGAAAATTTTTGACTGAGACTATTGGTCACTCTCACTCTGTCTCTTCTTATATTATGTAGAGGTTTATCTACTTACTTCTCTCATAAGAGAACTTATCATGAAAAAGTTGACTTTCTAATACATGAAGTGTCTTTTATGCATGTAATATACATGAACTATCTAGCATTCTCTTAATATACAAAAAATCAAGAAATGAGTTAGATACAAGGAATCCTAGTCAATGCATAAAATTATTAACGTATGATCAATTACTCAATAAAAAAATGCTCAATCTACGAGATGCAATTAGCTCTAGATTGATGTTATTGTTTAATTCTTCATGTTGAGGTATTCTTTACACATGATGTGACAATTTCCATACCTAAATTTTATTAAGGTTATAATTTCCCATTTTTTACCTACACTATTAGATACAATTGATCACTCTCAAGCGAGTTGATCTTCTTATATTATATCTTGGGGATACTCCCAAGAGACAAAATGTTTAAGAACAATATTTGTTGAGAAATTAATCAATCTAGTATATTATAAACATAAAGTTGATGGGTTAATTGTAAAAAATGAATATTTGCAAGTGTTAGAATGAGAACTAAACTTATAATATTAAATGGATAAAAAAATGTGGGGGTTTCAAAGCTCACTACCAATCCCATTCTAACACACACACTTCATCAAAACATGCATATACAAATATGTGGATAAATTATTTAAATACTTATTCATTTGAAATTGATATTAGTCAAATATAAATGTGGCTTCCATCACAATATGAATGTTCAAGAGATCACACGTATAAAGCTCCAAGACAAAACTATTCATGGTAATATCAATAATCTCACTGGTGTTATTAGATAATTTGGATTCTTTTCTGATATCAAAAAGCCCAATAGTCATGGAAATTTGTGATCAATCACAATGGCAAAAACCGCCAGTTTTTACACAAAATGATGCTAATACAATATTAAAACATTATATATAGATAGAAAATAATGTGATAATTATGCTACTACCCCACCCTAGTAGAGAACTACTACCCATGGGATGCAGTGAGATTAGTAAATGTGCAAATGTGCATGAATACCTAATTCCTTCACAAAAAGCATGAATATGCATGAATACATAAGCCTAACAAATGTGAAATTCATTAACAATTACACTAAAATATAACATAATATGCAAATGCAAGAAATCTTAGGTTTTTCATTCATCAAAACACCCAAAGTAGAATGTTTCTTATCATTAAGTGACAAAAAACACAAAATCAAGAAATACATCCTGATCTCATTAGTTACACATGTTAGTAGTTTACAACACCCTTGATTCCTTTACACTAATATGGTTAAGAGACCCAACCTACTATGATCACACTAGCCATGTACTCATTCCCAAGTTCACTTCACAACATGAAATATCCAACCAACAACTCCAATATCAAGTTCAAGTAAAGAATTCATGATTTTTGAGGAATATCACAAAGATCATGAACATGCACATTATCCAATGGTAGTGTTATGGAATATATGTCAAATGGAGTATGTAACAAATCCTTAGTTAGAAAAAAGAGGGAATGGAAGTATGGAGCTTTCTGGGCTTATCTTGCCTTTTTTTTTACTTGAGATTGATATTTTCCATGCTAGCAATGCACAAGCTTTGCATTCTGTGCACATTGGCATATTT
Source organism: Alisma plantago-aquatica (assembly GCA_963693085.1). Lineage (NCBI taxonomy): Eukaryota > Viridiplantae > Streptophyta > Magnoliopsida > Alismatales > Alismataceae > Alisma > Alisma plantago-aquatica. The sequence continues at coordinate 1,377,996,738 of OY856412.1, forward strand.
TTCATTTATTTTGAATGGTACACACCTAATACATACAGTGGGGTATGAAAGAATGTGATAGATATGGAAGGGAGGGTGACACCCTAAACTCAGGTTTCTAAAAAATGTTTGGCTTTTTGTTGTTTTTGGCGGTTGGAGGGTAAGAAAGTGGAGGAGGATATGCAAAATAAAGTATTACATCTAGTGCCTAATAAATTTACTCCAATATGATATGTTGACTTAGTCCTCACCTTTCATTACAACAACAAAATTAAATGGGAAGTTGGTGATTTCTTGTATATGATTCACTATTTAGTATGAGAAAATCAATATTTAATCACATTCAATTCTATAAAACTTTCCATTCTTTCCATGGAAGGTGCTATGAAAAGTAACTAGCAGCAATAATGGTCTTAACAATCAAAGGTTCAAGAAAATATTATCAACTTTAAACTACATGGTCCAGTCAAGGTAACTATGACAACTGCTAATTATACCATGCATGATAAAAAAACCTAGTCACCTCGATTACATGTAGGTCATATTGAATACAAATAACACCTGACACTAAAAAAAATAATTAGAATTGTTGAAAACAAACTAAACAATATGCAAGGTAATTACATGCAAATCAAAATGCTTTATTCATGAAATATATACATATAAAAGAGGAAGAGAAAATGGGTGCATGCAATATATTGAATGGAATGATACTACCCACCCTCGATCTTGATCTCAAAAGATGTATCATTCTTGAGGAAACCATAAACTAATAATGGAGGGGAAGAAATTTCTCTACAAGAAATCCTCATTTCCACATTATCTAGGCCAATGAAGCCAATCTGAATGTGGATCGTGTAGTTGATTCTATGGAGGCAGAGGACATGTTCATCGTACTTTAGATATTAAGCATAAGATGCACCTAGTAGCCAGAGTCTAGGGTAGGGTCCTGCTACCAATGCTTCTAGTACAACAATTGTGGCATGTGTCAATCTCCCTACTGGTAATGTCATTGACAATAACTAATGTGCATGTAATTTATATGGTTATTTTGTGGCCTTGTCACTTTTTTTCTATCAATGCATGTTTGAGAGAACTCAATGCCTACTAGGAGGAGATCAAGCATACTAAAGTTGAATACATATGTGGAGTGGGTGTAGGGGATACTATGTGGCCCCTATGAACTAGGGTTGAGTTGTATATGTTGCTTTATGAGATGGGATAGCCAACAGATTGTGGCCAAAGTGGATGCATCCTCATGATGTGCCTCATTGGATGCAAGTTTTGAAGTTGTCTTTATGCCTATGAAAACTTTGGCACCCTATTAATGTGCATGGTGTTATATATGACCCATGAGATCATCCATATCATAATAAGATTATATTCATGTGAAGGGTGCATAAGTAGGAAGCTCAAGGGTGGCATGCTGATCCTAGAACATGAGGAGGAAATTCTTACACTCTTAATCTTATACTGGATTTTCGTCATGTAGAAACTAAATGTGGATGTGTTACGAGGCTCTAATTCCATGAAGTCTATATGTGTGTAGCCTAAATAAGGAACAATGCTCGTTATGATGTCACCAAATGTGAAGGTTGAACTCAAAGTCTCGAAAGGATTTATCATTACTTACTCTCAAAGAATTTATATCCATTTCGAGAATCCACATATTTCTCAAGTATTGAAAAAGTCAACAAGCCTCAATTAGAGATCCTAGTGTTGTAGTTTTGTAAGCTAGCATATGGTTTGAAGTTAGGTCTGGGGGACCCTTTGATATTGGGTATGGTGGCTTTACTTAGTACATAAGCTGAGAAGTCCTACACCGAGTAGAGCACATGCGAAACAAGAGCTTATTTGAAGTCGAAATCAAGGGAACAGGACTGCAATGAGCATGAGACATACAAGAAAAGTGTGATCCATGTACTAGATCAGATGCTCAATCCAAGTTTAGAATTTATTGTTCAGAATGAAATAAAGGAAAATAGATATCAGTTCCAGTGATATCTCCCTGGGCACTGCCATGTGGGAATATGATGCCCAACTAAATCTATTAGATGTAAGGGCCACAAGGTTGTGAATTTAACTTTATTTGGCACTACTTTTTAATAGAGGCATCTGTCCAATGATCTTGGCACAATAGATATCTCTATAAAACACAATCCACTCACCCTTAGTAGTGGCTCACCTCATCACACAATCCAATTTGAGTCACCCTGGCAAATAATTTTCCTCAAGTTAGTCTCATTCAATTAGTCATCATGGACAAAAATGGGAACTAGGTATGATTCATAGTTCATGTGGACTTCTCTCACTTGATGAAATGAGGAATTCAAACTTCAATTATTTGAAGTCATGTTTGGAAGTGTACACAAACTAGATTATGTAGACTACATCTAAAATAGGGGGAAATATTAATGTATCCCTATCTCACTGAGAGTGGTCACATCGGTGTAGTGTGATGTTGAACACCAAGGCTTTCCATTTTATTCAACGCTTTGTTGTGCTTAGTTTTCCATATCACGTTGCACCTACTAAGTTGTAGTACTTTTGATGGTGCATGCACAAAATAAGTCAAGAAAGAGATAGAGTGTCCCACCTCTTGTAGTTACTGATCAATCATAGAAAAATCTTCTTCCTCATTGCAGTGGATCCAATCATCCACCATTTTCACATCATTTCACTAGGTTGTGGTACTCTTAAGAATAAAATGTAGAAGTTGTCTCCTATTGGGGGAATCTTGTCGTTATCTTTGAACATGTCTTCCTATGACATAGAGGTAACGTGGGGGGTAGCATGGCATGAGAAAAGGATTCTTTGGTGGGTGAGTGGACATCATGAATTGATCATATTTCTCCTTCTTTCCAATGAGAATGTAGATTCTCTTTGCAACATTTTGAAAAGAAATCATCCACGAATGTGGTATGGAGGATTTGGAAAGATGGTTGAGTGTTGTAGTTGAGGGGGTGGGTGGTGTTAATGGGAAAATTGTAATAAAATATTATAAATGAAGAGGTGGATAAGGGTTGGGTAGAGTTGGATGGCATTCAAGTTATATCATTGGAGTGATAGGGAGCAGTGGTGTTGGTGTAGTGGTAGAGGAGGGGAGGGAGTATGCAGCGATGGGAGTGGAGATGAAAGAGTAGAAAGAACATGTGGTGGGTGGAGAGATCAAACAAACAGGGTGGTAGCGTGACACTAATGGCTTGTAGGATGATTGGATACAATCATTGGGGCATGTGGGTTGTTGTCTATGGCATGTGGGGGAATATGAGATATTGGTATAGAAGAATATTATAGCTTACCATCTCTTACTATTTCACAATTTTGTCTTTCTAGATAACAAACAAATCTCCTAAATGGATAGTCAACCTACTAGATGATCCTAACCCTACTCCATCGATACTGAAAGGTTATAACCAAGTGGCTAGCACCACTATAAAGAATGTGCATATTCTGAAAGTTCTAGATGATCAACTCTGAGTTTTAGATGCACAACTACAAATTCTAATGATTCCATGTTTCTTTGTTGAAAATTATAGATGACCATCTAGAGTAGTTTGTGAGTGAAAATTTCCTCCTGATGATCCAATTGACCATTTAGTGGTTCTAGGCAACTAAATACCCTTTCTAGTACCTTATTTTGGTTTTGTGGAGTTGATATCAAACCAGATAGCAGATCAAAACAATTGTCTAAAAGGATATGTACCCTTCACTGCAATGATGTAGACATTCTTTATGTTAAGTCATCCATCATTTTGTACAATCTATTTGGTACCTATCCATCCCAATCTATTATGTGAATCAGAATATTGAACAATCTTATTTATTATCTATCAATACAAAAATATAATGCAAACTAATAGTCAAATGAAGATTGGTAACTATAGGTGAACCATTGGTTACCCTCCTAAAAATGTTATTTTTTTCATATGAGGCTCAGGTAGATGACATATCCTTATCTTTCTATGATGATGTCATCTATTGGACATCCTACATTTTGAGTTAACTCTTGATACTCTTCTCTTTATCCTTGAATTTTCTGCTCATCTTGCTCCATATGTCAAACAACCCCATCAAGATAAAAAATGTGAAAAATGTAAGGACCAAAACCTTCAATCTTCTAGGGAATATTTACAAACATCAGTTATGTAATAATGCATATTCTTTCTTTGGAGATCCTTGTCCATTAGGTATCCACCATTTCCCACCTTCATCCACTCTTCATGAATTTGGGGATTTTCATATGACATAAATATCAAATTTTTGGGTTCCTACATTTGGAACTAGCGATGCTTCCTTACTTTTCTCATTTAAATTTCAATTATTTGATTTCCCACAATGATTTATACTCCATCTTCACTACTTATTGATGTCTTGCAAACTATCTTGTGTGCCAGAGTGTATAATTGAGCTTCTTTGCATATTTTATTGTGTTTTTCCTACTTTCTACTCTAATGTCGCCTTCATTTTTTGATTTGATACCAGTACCTACCCACTCCTATATAAATGGTAGGGTGTGGATATTTGTGATGAAGACTATATTTCTTGAGAGTATCCTTGAAGTTTCTCTATAAGAAATGGTAACTACTATATGACATCACTATGCATGGGATTTTAAAGCTAGGATGGATAATATCTTAGAAGATCTCGATCACTGTCTAAGAGTTATAGTAGAGTTGGGTAGTGCTCTAACTAACTTGGATACATAATTTTCCAATACAAGAATGTAGTTGAAGTCACAACAAAGTGAACCCATGTAACCCACCCCATGCACACTAAATCCCTCAACTTCCTACCAACACAATACATGCACACCATGTCAACTCACTATGCTTCATGTTCTACAGCATTTGATCATATAATTTTTCAGAATCGTGTAAGGTATAAAGATTGTAAGCTAGTAACACCCCCACTAAAGAACCTTGACAATTGTTTTGTTTGTGGTTATGTGCCTGCCTATGGGGACTGAGTAAGAATGACTTAATATAGATTGTACATCCTCCTACAGAATGCAAAGTCTCTAGAGGCCATATGAGAATAGTCTAAAAAGATAAGGTACATCCTAGTAATAATGTTAACAACTAATAGAAATTCCATTCTGGATCCTACTGTAAAATATGGGTACATGGTGTTCCCACTAAAAAGTTCTATGATGTCTATGTACCTTGGTGCGTACCCACCCTGAGGTACTATAATGACCTTCACTAGTTGGTCATATAGTATCCCATCATTGATGGGGGCCATTTCCTATTCCTCATTTTGCATTTTACCACGTATGCACTCCCTTTCTTAGGGTCAATTCTAGATCAAAATATTAGGGAATAAGGATCTAATAAACAAGCCTTGTCTTTGCTTCCTTCTTGGCTAAAATACTTGATGGCTACATGGTCAATGTAGGTGATCACATGTGACCTACCAAATACAATTTGAATTCATTGGAGGAATATACAATATCTAGAATTTCCTTTTAAGTAATTGCATAGTTATGTCGAGTCTCTATTAGTGTCTTACTAGTGTAGTAATTAACATGGTGATTCTTTTCCATGTGTTGGCCTACAAATTCTTCCACTACATAGTCAATGGAACCACACATGATCTCAAAAGGAAGATACCAATCCGGAGCTTGTATAACATTGTGCAGGCACAAGTGCCTCCTTGAGGTAGTTGAAACTTTGGAGACATTCACATCAAATTTGGACTCAACATCCTCCAGTAATAAATTTATGAGTGGCTTTGCAATCTTGGTAAAGTATTATATGAATCTACAAAGATGCATGTGTCTCCTAGAAAAGACCTGCCTTTCATGGTTGATATAAATTTGAAATTGCTTTGATCTTAGATTCCTCGACCTCTATTACTAAGAAGCTAACAAGGAAAATTGAATAGTGCCCTCCTTCACCATCAAGTGGTATTTGTCCCCAATTGAGAACCATGTGTTATTCTTTATTGTGTACAAGGAATACATATAGGTGATGTAGATGTGACTCAAATTAAAGAGAATCATTGATGAAGACCCCCATGATTGTCTTAATGTACTTTGTGAAGATGGTAAACATGAAATGATAAAAAGTAGTAGGGGCATTGTGTATCCCAAAATACATTCTTTTTTATGTATCACTCCTAAATGTATAGGTGAAGGTGGTCTTTTCCCGATCATTTATATGTATTTGAATCTGATAAAAACCCAACTAGTCATCCAAGTATTAAGAAATTGTTGGTGAGACAGACTCTCCAGGACCTAATCTAGGAAGGGAAATGATCTTTATTTGTTTCATATTTCTATAGTCTATTAACATACCCCACCAAGTCACAATAAGTCAATTTTATTATTTATCATAATATTGTACCTCCCTTCTTGGGGGAATACCTACACAGGGTTCACTAATGGTGAGTCATAAATTTGATAGGTTATTTTGATTGTTTAAAGCTTGATCACTTGCTTATGAACCACCTCCTTCATATTTGGATTTAATATACATTGGTGTTTCACAAAAGGGTTTGTAGACATCCGCCATATGAACATCATGTACCACATGCTAGGAAAGACTTTGTAGGATCAACTTTTTTGAACCCAAATGCTTTGTCTTTTAGTCTGCTCAATTACATTTCTATCATAACCAACAATAGTTATCACCAAAAAAGGTTTTCATTGTTGAGGAAATGATATTTGATCCCAATAAGAATAAACTTCATTTTGGGTTCCTCACATTTCTTAACTCTTCATCAATTAGAAAAACATATTTTAATTTTTCAAATGTTGCTTTATGATTCTCTTCCTTATAGTAATGTTGAAAGAGAATTTTATGTACCTAGTGATGGTCTAATTCATAGGACTAGGGTCACTAAGATCCACCTCTGAGATATCATGAATTTAGGAAGTCTTCTATTGGAGTTGGTTCAGCTTGTCCACACAATCCAAAAATAAACATCGTCTTGGTAGAGGGTCCTTTCAAACTATCAATTACCTTGAATTTTGTGGACTCTTACCCAACTATCAAGGTCAAGGTACCTACTTACACATTATTTAGTACTTGAGGTGTTTAAGGAAGGGTCTACAAAATATCAAAAGGTAGAGAATGTCTTCCTTGATATCCATCACTACACAGTCATAAGGAAATTGATCTTCACTCCCATTGGATCATCTTCCACCACACTAAGTTGTTACATAGTTGATGAATCACTGAATAAAATTAAAACACACACATGTAAGGATTAATAATTTTCTTAGACTATGGGGCATGATTGAGATATTAGCACCTAAATCTATGAACCCATTTTAAATGGTGATATCATCTATGTAACTAGAAATGCCAAATGATCTTAGATCCTTGAGCTCATAGGGCATGGAATGAATGATGTGATAGATAATACATGGTATAATCATTATCTAATGCTTCATGACATGGAATTATACATCAAGGTAGTCTTTATGAAGTTTGTCCATGAGGGCACGTCACTCATAGCATCTAGAAACTAAATATTTACATGTAGCTTCCTAAAAATTCATGAAGTAGACTTCTACTCTGATATGTGGAAACATTCTACTGAACAGTGGACTTGACTTGTATATCAAAATATGTGGTTCTTTTATGTTGTATTTGTCAGCCTCTCCTACTTTCTTTTCATTGTCATTATATTTGTGACATGCCACTACCTCTAGGATGACCTCAATATCATCATGTACAGGCTGTAGTTCTACAAGCAATGATCATTCTAGAAATATCATTCATGGTCTGATAGTCATCACAATTATTTGTTCCTAATATTTTGGATTATTCTCTTGTTGACTTTTAAATGCTCCTGTTATGTGTGGTTTTTTTGTTGTTATCAAAGCCAATTGCACCTCCATGATTTTGTTAAGATCTTGTTGGCTATTCATCATATGCTCCACATGTTTTTGCTGGGTGTCCACACACTATTACACTAGACCATGTGATTTTTCTTAATAGACATGGTGCTAGTTGATATTTTAAACTTCTACCCATAATTATAGTTTCCACTGTGTTGATCCTCCTAGTAATTATTCTGATTTTGTTGGAAACTTAGTGGACCCTGAGCTTGACATTAAGCATACCTGAATCTAAGTTGGTGACAATCTTTGTCTCATATCTGAGTCTTGTAATGAAACCCATGAAGATTGTGTGACATGTTAGACATGTAACATTGCTATCTTTCTATTGGATCAATGGAATTGAATTCCTCCATTCTCTTGTTATATTGTGACTGCCGTAACTGGTTGACAACATCATGTTCCTATGGAAGGTGGTTGAAACCCATGACGGTGTTTTCTTCCATGTAGTAGAGTTGGCATCGATCAATAACCCCTTTCTTGATGTGGAGATTCTCTTTTCTATCTAAGTCATTGGAGATTCTCTTTTCTATCTAAGTCATTGGACTAGACTCTCCAAACTAACCTACTTCATAGTTAGTTGCCTGAGGAAACCTACAAACATATTTAACTACAGTTTCTTTCCTCTTTGATGGAAACTTTGAGCACGACCTCCTTATTTGTCTTTACTCCAGTTCTACTGGTTCTTTGACATCCATTCTAATACTTTCTTAGTCTTACCAAACAATTTACAAATAAAATTTCCTCTAGAAGATGTGTTAAGAGCCCCCTAGTACTATCATGCATGCCCTTATAGAAGTTATCCACTAGTGTCATTGGAGAGATAGAGTTATGTGAGAACTGACAATGAATATCCTTGAGGTGTCCAAGCTTTGAATAGTTTCTCACCTAGTTTTTCTTGAATTGATTGAGCTACCCTCTAATTAGGTATTTAAGTGAGGGTGCACATAAATTCTTCCAAAATGGATTGTGTAACACTTTCGATATATGAATGTTGTTGAGTTGTCATAAGTTGTACTAGTTACTCACTTTATCTATGAGGGAATAGTAAAATAGACTTGATTTTCTTACTCTGTAGTGACACCTATCTATTTTCTTATGTAGAAAAAATTAGTATATTCTAGTATATTTTCATGTGAGTTGGTCATCAATACCACCTACATAGATTTTGTTCACTAACATATGAATCAAGTATGTCTTGGTGATGAAGGTATGGCTATGATTAGTAGGAATGTTACATTCAGAAGCTTTAGAAATTGAAAATTTTCATGGATCTTTAGCTTCTCCTACCTCCTCGACTACATGCATTACAACCTAAATTACATCCCTGACTTCTACGATGGCCTTCATGCTTTTCTATGCTAGGACTTCTTCAATGCAGTGTTGGATCTCCTTGTCCATCTTTGCCTTTTTCTTTTAGATGAATTGGTAGAAGATGTGTTACATCATAGGATTTGATTGGCTTGATGTAAGTCATAAATATATAAAACTCAATTTCATGGAATTCTACTTTCACTTTAGAACTTAAGTTCCGTTCACATCTATGTGGTTGGTTTTTGTAGGTGTCAATATAGAAATACTTACAAAATCAATTTTATTGATTTATAATCTGTAATATAGTAATTAATAGGGATGACAAAGATTTAAAAAATTTATCCGTAGATAATCACATCATTTTTTCAACAAAATTCATATTACTAAGCAGTCATTGCTCGTGGTGCACATGTTTCTTCTTTTGAAACCATTATGCGATGGTGCGATAATAACTTATGAAAAATTATCTTGGTTAAAAGTTGCATCAAAATAATTCTACTTCACTTTATATGTATGAAATGTTGTAATGAAATCTATGTCTTGTGTATATATTAATATTGATTTATTATTTAGTACTATGTACAATGTTATTTTAAATATTCTTCATGCAATGATATAGTGAATAATGCTTTTTCTACTTTATGTTACACAAACTATATTCATTTTATAATGTGGTACTATGCAGTTATTTTTTCCATGGTACAAATATGTTTCCTATTTTAAAAACCACAGTTATATAGTGTCTTGATGGTGTATAATATTTTAATGCAATGTAGTTATGCTTTCTACAATAAATCATATTCATACCGCTACCACCCCAATTGATAAGTGTTTTATGTTTTTCATTCATATACAAAATTGGATATAATTTTATGGAAGTATTGTGGGTTAATTCTGAACTCATTTTCTTCTCTTTTTAAAATAGAACTTGTGAAATATATTTTATATGCATGTTTGCAACTTGTTGGAAGTAACTAAAACTCAAGTTTTGCATTTACATATAAGAAATGATAAAAAAAAGCATAAAAACTCAAGTTCATAAATTTTACACACCAATTATGACAAACCAATCAGAGCCTTAGGATCACAGTTTACGAAAGTGTTCATTTTTGAAGAGCATAGCATAAACTAGTACATAACTTGAAACGATAGAGTAAGAAATAATAAGCAACCAATTCAGAAGAGTGATAAATCAAGAATATATAATTCTCAAATATATTAAAGAAACATTTAAATAATTATCGATTCACTAAAAATCAATTATTCTATTCCCAATAACAAAACCATTTTATGACAAGATAAATATTGTATCTCAAAATTTACTAGGACTATAGAATCATAATTTATAGGTAAACTATTAGATACAAAATATCACATGCAAATGGACAGGCATAACCATAATATAGCTAAGGGTTGTGTATCAAGAGACAAAATTATATTTGAAAATTATCACAACATCAATCAACCTAGAACTATATGATTAATAAAAATTTATGTGTTCATTTTGAACTAAGAATAATTGCAGGAATTAAAAATGGTATTTAAACTTATGTTATTAATATAAAAAAACTAAGACAGGCATGGGGCTTACCACTCACTATCTATCCCAATCATACACACACTCTGTTGGTAAGAACATGTAATATATTGCTTTATAGAGCAATTAATTGTATACTCCTAGTCATGAATACTGAGGAAGGTCCTAAAGAGAGAGCTCTCGTCTATCTCTAGAATGGTGGCTTCTAATCCCATGGTCGGGGCCGCCCAGGCTAGCACAGATTCCCCTGTGCTGACCTCCACCCAAACACCCGTGTCTAATGGCTCTTCCCCAGTGCTCGAGACGGCGCCAGCCGGGGGTGACCCTGGATGGTCGCGATGGAGGGTCGTTCGTGGACGGACACTCTATTGAAGCCGATGGAGGTTGCCAGGAACCTCAAGTTGGTTCTCCTACCTGGGGATCCCAACGAGCCCGCATTCAAGGATAGTGATTACAGTCCTTGGATGAGGTTCCCAGTCCCTGTGGTTGATGCCATGGAGGAGTATCATCATTCAGGTGATCAGAAAAATGTCGCTATTGGAGCAACTGAAAGGTTGGATGCTAAGGTGATGGAAATCGAAGGGGGAACTTCAACTATCGAGCCTGGCGGGTGGGATCTTCTTAGCGAGGTTTGCAAATGTTGAAGACTTGTCTACCACACTGGATTGAGGTACCTGGTTCATAGATAACAAGTTGGTTCTTATCCAGAGGTGGACACCCAAGGATGGCTTGAGGCATACTGCAGTGACAACGGCTCTGGTCTGGGTTACTCTTCCAGACGTGGGGCAGCACTAGACGATGCAGGCTATATCTATCATAGCCTGTGGCATCGGTAGCCCTAAGGTGGTGGATTTCTGGGTGGCAGGGAGATATGCTGGTGCGGCGCACATCTGTGTGGAGATCAAGGAAGATAGTAAGCCACCTCCAGTTGTTATGGTGGAGATGCCATATGGTAAAGAACTAGAGATTAAGGTAGTCTACGATGCTTTGTCGGACAAGTGTGAGGCGTGTGGGGTTTTCGGCCATGGCAAGGGTGATTGTCCACGCGTTGGTGAGGCCAGAGTCGAGCTGATCGGAGGCAGAGGTAGGGAGTCAATTTCTTCTCTGAGAAGAGGAAATATTAGGAAGAGAAAGGGCCATATAAGTCATCATCCTCAAGTACCTAGAGAGCAAGGGGAGGGCGGTGTTCGGCCTGCTGCTGAGATCCCGGTACAGACTTCTATCCAGGTGGGGTCATCAGATGATGTTGAGGGCGAGGGGCTAGCTACTGGGTCAAATGAGATGGAAGACCCAAGAGGTTTTGATGCTCACGATGTGTCCATTAATTTGCTGCATAGGGTTGTTTGTGAGGAGGAAGGCTTCACCAAGTCCGGTTCCAGATCCAGAAGAAAGGGGAAGGAGAGGGAAGTTGAGGATGCTTCCGTTGAGGCTTCTAACCCGTTCTCTGTGTTGGATGGTTTGGAGGGTGACATCGAAGTTGTTGGAGGTAGCAGGGGCACAACTATCCCTGAGGAGAACCAGAAGAGGAGGGGATACCCCCGGAAGGGGGGGTAGGGGACATGGTCTTTAATGTGCATCTTCTCCTGGAACCTCAGGGGGGCATCTCTCGTGGGCAAGCAGAGGAAGCTTAGGGAGATCATCCAAGAGGTGAGGGTGACGATGGTGGTGGGAGTGGAGATGAGAATTAGAAGAGATGTTGGCAACAAGATGGTTGGCCTCTTCCCTGCGGGGTAGTGGTTTGCTTCGAACCTTGAGAAAATAGAAGGAGGGAGAATTGTTGTAGGATGGAATCCACAGGTGTGGGATGTCCAGGTGATTTTTTCCATGGACCAAATGATGACAGTTAGTTGTATTAACCAGGGTGGCCTTCATGTGGTGGTTTAAGCGGTGTATGGGCACAATTCTGAAATGTGCATACGGAGGCTATGGGAGGTCATGGCTTCGGCTAACCAAAAAGAGCTTCCACAGATTTTCATAGGCGATTTTAATCACATTAAGAAGGCTCACAAGAAGAAGGGAGGTCTGCCTGTACTAGATTCGTGTATTAGGCACTTCAATGATGCTATATACGTTGCTAATCTTATTGAGTTGAGCATGAGTGGGGGCATTTTTACATGGCAGAACAAAAGAGAAGTTAAGAGGTGCATTGCTAGTCACCTTGATAGAGTGATCATGAATGAAGTGTGGCTTGATGTTTTCCCATTGGCCAATGTTAAGCTTGGTGGACACATTAATAGTGATCATGCATGGCTCATCGTGCAGCTGACTCAGGAGGTATGAAAAGGCAAACCATTCTATTTCTTTAATAGTTGGTTGGAGTGGCCCAACTGTGTGGAGGTTATTAAAGAAGAATGGAAAGGCAGGGTGGTAGGCAATCCTCTATACATTTTGATGGATAAACTGTCTAGGACAAAGGCGGCATTGAAGAACTGGTCCTCAGGTCTGTGTGATATGAGGAATTTGATCCTTGAGGCCAAGGACCACCACGCCAAGGCTACTGAATCTCTAAGGAGGAATCCTCTAGAAGAGGAAGCCATTCTTTATGAAGCGTCCATGGCTGAAAACTTGTCTAAGCTTGAAAGAGATGAGGAGATATGTTACTAGCAAAGAAGTCGGCTGAAATGGATCAGGGATGGGGATAAAAACATGAAGATTTATCATGTTGCGGTGAAGAGAAATCAAATGAGAGACAATATTCATATGTTACTCAAGAAGGATGGCTCGACGGTTATTTCACAAGTGGAAGTAGAGGCAGAAGTTGTTGAGTATTTCAATAGTCTTTATAATAAAAATAATCTGCCTCATATACCGGCTCATGTTCTACCACCAAGGAGAGTAACTGATGAGATGAATGCCAAGTTATGTGGGCCTGCCACAGATGAGGAGATCAAGCATGCGGTGTTTTGCATTGGGGCATCTAAGGCCCCGGGGTCTGACAGCTTCAATGCAAAGTTCTTTCAATCAATGTGGTTGTTGGTTAAAGATGATATTGCCAGAGTGGTTAGATGGTTCCTGGTTGGTGGCAAGATGCTTAGAAGGGTCAACCATGATTTCATTCCCCTCATACCTAAAATTAATATGGTGGATACCATGAATGATCTGTGCCCCATTACCTGTTGTATGGTGGTCTACAAGATCCTTTCCAAGTTGTTGGCTAATAGGCTCAAAATAGTGTTGCCCGACATTATTTCCCCTGCTCAAATGGCATTCATTAAATGCAGAAGTATATCTGATAGTGCTTTTCTTGCGGAAGAATTCCTTCTTGACTTTGGGATTAAGAACAACTCCAGAAAAGCTTGTGTGAAACTTGATTTGGACAAGGCGTATGATAATGTGAGATGGGAGTCCCTTTGGGTGAGTACGACTGCGTTGGGGTTCTTTGATAGATGGATGAATATTATCAGGGAATGTGTCACGACTACCTCCTTTTCTATGTTGGTGAATGCATGTCCCTTTGGCTTATTCAATGCATCCAATTATCTTAGGCAAGGTGACCCATTGCCCTCTGTGCTTTTTACCCTGGTGATGGAAATTTTGACTTGTTTGATGGATAAAGCTCAACCTGGTAAGCTAATTTCAGTGTTCAAGGAAGGTGGATGCAGGGTTCTTTCTCACATGATCTTCACTGATGATGTCTTATTCTTCCTATCCGGTAGTAGGAGAACACTTAGCAACTTTTAGAAGCTTATGAAGGAGTTTGGTGATTGTACGGGGCTATATCTCAATATCATCAAATCTAGAGTGTTTTTGTCCAGGTCCTGAGACCACTATTGAGGTCGGTTGAGAGAAGCGATGGGGATTCAGGTAGGTGTGCTACCCACAAGGTATTTGGGTATCCCTATATGTGGCGGTAATAGGAGAGGTCAATTAAGAGAACCAGTGGGGATGCAGGTAGGTGTGCTACCCGCAAGGTATTTGGGTATCCCTATATGCGGCGATAAGGTGCGTGGTAGGGATTTTCAAGGGTGTGTTGATGCTCTTCATGATAAAACTGCCAAGTGGATGGGCATCAATCTATCTATTGCTAGTAGATTGGTCCTTGTGAGATCAGTCCTTGAGGGTATGGTCAGATTTTGGTGTTTGCAAGTCCATCTCCTTCTCTTTGTCTTAGACAAGATGCGGAGTGTTATGTCCTCATTCAATTGGGGGGATGGGGGCATGTTTTTGCGTGGAAGATAGTTTCCAAGAGGTTTGAAGAAGGAGGGATGAACGTCTGTGACCCGAAAGATTTGGCTCGTGCAGCAGCTATCAAGAGGATTCATAATTTTTTGACAAATGAGTCTGTTTGGAGCAAGTGGATGAGGTCAAGGTATGGTCTCTCTCTACTGCTTGGCATTCTAAATAATGTTTCTAGGACCTGGAGAGGAATGTACAGGCTATGGACAGAGATGGCCCCTCTCTATATGCCATCTGTTGATGACTGGGCATTGATTGATCAGAAGGTTATCCCTTGGAAGGCTACGCCAATGCAGGGTCCATGTGTCCCCTGGTTTCCACTATTATGGAGCCAGGGACATGTGCTGAAGTGGAGATGCTGCTCCTTCAGAATTCTACTGGGGAGGTTGCCAACGAGGGACTAAATGGCTAATTGGGGGCTTGCCACAATTGGGGGTTGTCTCTTGTGTAGATCTGGGGATGACTCCCACTCTCATATGTTCTTCAATTGCAGTTTCACTCGCTATCTTTAGAGCAGGTGCTGGTTGAAATTGGGGTGGGGTGAGGTGGCTCCTAATACCCTGTTGGATGGCATTTATGAAATGTTGGTTTGGACCAGCAGTAATACACATATGAGGCATTTTGTTGGTATTTGTTTCACTGGCCTTTGCTTCCTTATTTGGAAGGAGCGTAATAGTAGACTACATGGGAAAAAGGACATGGATGTCCTTGTTGTGTTTGATACTTTTGTTTCTTGTTTTAGGATGGCTTTCAAAGCTAATCCTAAGATTGGTAGAGGGGTCAGCAGGGAGGTGTTGGCCCGGTGGGATTTTGTAGCTTAACCCACTTGTATAGTATACGATGGCTTACAACATCTATACACTTTTTTGTTGATATAGTAATACTTTACCTGCTCCAAAAAAAACACTCCTATAACATAGATGTGATATTTGATAGATCACATGTTAATTAATCACTCTAGGATCAAACTGTCATCAACAACATTAAATCTTAATACATGACCTTAATGGTTTTATATATAAATTCATGCCTCTTTGATATTGTAAGGCCACACGATCATGGAAATTGGTAGTAAATAAATCATAAAGGCAACAAATGATGGATTTGTACTTATATTAATATAATATCTAAATCTAAAAATGTAGAGAGGAAAATTGGGATAGTGGGATACTCCCCATACCCTATTATCAAATACTTTCTACCCATAGGAAAGTAGTAGAGTTAAGAATGATAGAAGGAGATATTATGAATAGAGAAATATTGAAGATGAGAAATGTCGTGATGAGTGATACACCTCCATATGATAAATGGAATCTCTAGTAACATTCACTGGTAGAGTTTATATTCGACTTTATACTTGGAGGGTTGTTTGAATCTATACTAATGACAAGGATGTGAACCATTTCCTTGGAATTGCATGGAACTGTTTTTGTGCTATTCATGAAAGTTTCAATTTGATATAATTTCATCTGAATACTGGGGATTTGTTTAGTGCATAAAAGTAGCATTATGTTAGAAAGAGAACTAGATAGGATGGACATTCATTTAGTGACAAATAATCCGATTAGGCCAAAAAATTATGTTTATAAGATAAGCAATGTTAGGGCCCTTACGTCACATATCTATTTATGATCCATGGACACCCAGCTCCTGATTGCAGCTACTAGTGCAAGGGTGGCCACATCACCTTGGACATCCCTTTCCAACATGCCAAGACTGCATGACTCAAGCCTGGCATGCTACTTGACCATGTGAGCCCCACCTATGAGGTAGAACATGCAACCAATGAGAGATTGACTCTACCTCTGTAAATATCCACTCTCCTACACTCCTTTCATTTCATTTGGTAGAGGTTCAATAGAGATCAGAGATGCCAGACGATATTTTTGGAGATTAGAGTCGATGGGAGTCCATTGAGATTGACATCCATAGAATTTTCATGGATGTATGTTCTAGGATCGATGTTCCTTGGTCTGATCTAGAACCATTAATCATTTTCCTTGCTTCTCTTGTGTATGATTCTTGCTCTTTTACTCACTTCACTAGTACAAAATCGACCTTTAGTGTCGGTTATTTAAGGCCTTTGGCGTCGATTTTAAAGCGACACCCAAGTGGGCGCCACTAAAAGTCAAAACCTTCAGCGTCAGTTTTAACACCTACGCCATAACCCTTCCAGCCACCAAAAACGCACTAGCAAGGGCAGTATAGGCGTCGGTTATTTAATAAAATTGACATTATATCCAGGTCAAAGACGTCAGCATTTCACAAAAACCGACGTCATAACCCTTCCCGCCACCAATAAAATGTGCCAGCAAGGGCACCATCAGCGTCAGTTTGTATATATAACCGACACTTAATCCAGATAAAGGCGTCAGTTTTATACTAATAACTGACACCATATAGATGTCGGTTTTTGCTAATAACTAATGATGTATGTCTTTGTTGTCGGTTTTATACTAATAAACGACGCCTATGTTCTGGGTTTTTTTTCTTATCAGTTTTCAAGCCTACTATATGGCTGGTCAGCCGGATGCAGAACCTACAGTTCAATTCTGGTCTACAAGTTTACAACATCCATTGATATTAGCCAACAACAGGCAACAAACCTGCAAAATTAACAAGATGGACAACAATTTATGATCACACACATGTATAAGCACATTGAATTCATATTATTTTTCATCACACATATGTAGAAACCAGTAGTTCCCTTTCAAATTTCCTCCATTTTCACACACATTTAGCAACCTACAGTTCCATTCATTTCATCTCTTTTCACATTCAGACACATGTAGAAACATTCATGTATTGATCATCTTCGCATTCACACATATGACAATTCAAAAAAATTCATTCACATGTCATCAAATACAAAAATAATTATGAGAACAAAGTTTAGATATATCATTCTTTATTATTATCATCATTAGTATCCCAATCATAATAAAAAAAACTCCCACTACTTGTAAGGCTTTTTCCCATTGTTCTCTTACATCATCTAATTCTTCCATCGTATAGGGAGTATGTACATCTAATAACTTTTCACCTGTAGTGAAGTCACTAGTTTTAAACACCTGCAAAGAGAATGACGTATATATATAATTAATAATATATAATAAGATCGATATATCTCATATTATTTAATGAGACTATATATAATACATGTTTAATGGTATCAATTTCCATTGTAGCATGTTTGATAATTAGGTCCATATATCGCATCACATAGTATGCACATGCCCAGCCATTGTCTTGTTTAGAACACTTTAAATTGAAACATACAAAATGTTCAAAAACACAAACAAGCACAGTTCACATAAATAATATATACATTGGAGTTGGGAAATTACTTTCACATTCTCCCAATTTAGTAATTGTTTCTTTTTCTTGGAGATGTTGGAGATGTTTCCTCTAGCTTTTTTGAACTCTCTTAAAGAACTACATGTTAATGTAACACATTAAATTTCATAATAAATAGTGATGTAATAAAAGATGTTAACGGATAAAAAAATATGAAATATTTCTCACGTGAATAATGGCCTTTTCATTGGGTGTCCATATAATGTGTCCAATTCCTTCCCCACAGGATCTAGATAATAAACTGTGAACGTCTTGGGGACAATAACCAGTAACTCCCAATGCCTACCACTAGAGGTAAGAAAGTTAAAAATTAATAACTCAAAATCCACAATAAAAATGTAATTTTCTTAAGTCCAAATTATAAGCAAAGTAAACTTACTCAACATTGAATGGAGTTATTATCACCATCTTCTTTTTTTTACCAAAATATTTAAAAGCAGCAGAGAAGTATGAGGTAATTGATGAAGGGTCTTTATCTACAAGACTGATCAAAGATGGAACTAAAAATCCCACATGGGAAAATGAAAAATCTTTACTGATCATATGTAAGTGGCTGCAAAACATGTATTACATATGCATTAATATATAAGAAACCAGATCACCATATATAAAACAAGGTATATTGATGTAAAAACAAGATCTCACCATATCCATAGCTCTATCATAGATGTATTCAACCAATCATAATGAAACAACTCCAAAATATCTTATATAAATAGATTGTTATCGTATGATTCACCTACAACATCCTCCAGAATAGAAACATTTATAGGACAATTTGGGTTATGTTCGCCTATCCATACTGCCTTACCCCTACAATTAGGAACTAAAGAGGTGTATAGGTCCCTTTGAAGCCAACTAGGTACTTCAGGAGGTGGAGGTGGAGGCTAAGATGTAGTCGGTGTCTTCCTTTTAACCTGTATATATAATTTCAGATCAATTGACTCATATATACACACTAACAAATTAACATAATGTAAATTTACCATACAATATTAGTATAGACGACATCCATTTTGGGCCACAATATCACTTCACCTTCTGCCTCACCAAGTGTTTCAGAATCTGGGTGGGCATATGGCAATGGAAGATCCCTCCAATTGGGGAGTATATGTATCGGGCTCACACGAACCGCACCATCTGGTACTGGGGTCCCATGAAACATGTCCCCTAGAAGGGGTGGGTAAGCCTCGACCTCTGCAATGATAAATTCTTGACTTTTTAGATGACATGTCTTCAACCCCTACAAATTTACGTAAAGAATGTTATATACATATATACATAAACATATCATCTTGAAAAGACTACCTACTATGTCATAAAAATACTTACAATAGACATGCTAGGTGGTGGGTTTACATGATTACTCCCAACCACCTCTACAGTAGGAGAAGAGCGGCACGCCACAGGTACTATCTGAGTGGCAGTCTGAGATGCCTGTCACTTGCTAATTGCTTCATGGAGTCTCTTATCAAGTGCTTCCTCGGCTCTCATATCAATTAACTCATCTACTTATACATCAAAAAAAGAAATGCTAGATTTAGATTATTGAATTCCCTTTCACAATAACATTCGAAAAAAAGAATAGGTTACCTCAACATTTGATAATCCTGCTTTTGGGACAGGTTTGCACTGTGATGGCCCAAACAACACTTTTATACCCACACCAACTCCTACACCCCTAACACGTCCAAGATGCTCTGGGTTACTAAGAGCAACTATCAATTCATCCCTTGTACCCTCAGGGGTGAACTTTCCTTCCTTCCTCTGCTCATGAAGCTCCCGCTAATCGCCATCAATAGAAATTGGTAAGTAAACGTAACAATAATCAATATTGATTGCTCTAAGAATTGAATTTTACCATTTTTGCAGCAGCCTCATCAGTTGCGGGCTTGGTTATATCTCCTTTCTTATTTTGCCTCCCAGCTATCCACATAGCATGGCGAGGCAGAGGTGTGGGACCAATAGTAGACGACTCTGTAGTTTCTTGAGTAGCAGCAGACTGAGAAGTAGACTCATCCTGTAGTCTTTGGCGAATGCCTGCATAGCCTTTTGGACCCATCATGTGGTCATGCACATTTAGTGCACGCCTTGCTCTTTGAGAATCACTGATAGCCTTGTTAGTAAGCACATTGATTTGGTTAGTAACACTAAAGGTTAATCTTGAATAGGTGAATACATAAGAATGTATATTAATTAAATTGGGAGTGGCGCTTAATATCTAAAATTCATCAGTTTTTCTTTTGGTAACAAACTCCTCCCAGTCATTTGGGTCTAGGTAGTTCCATTGCTCAATGGCTTTCTTCCTCCTCTTCTCAACATCTCGTATGTAATCTCGGGTGAGATTTGTCCTATAGTTCCTTAGGACCCTCCCATAGCATTGTATCACACATTTATGATGCAACTTTTCATCTAGTTCAAATATACTCTGCAAAATAGAATTGTTATTAACTAGTATCCAAAAAATTGGTAATCTATAAAATAGAATTGCAAATAATAATAACTCACACATAGTTCCTTCCATACTAAGTCTTTCTTCCCCGTAGGAACTTTATTCCAAGATTCTACATTAGGACTACAATGGCTATGAGTAAGAACCCCAAGATATGAAATAAATGCGTTGTGGTTCACTCCAGTTGGATTTCGTGCATGATCAAAATCCGCACCTAGTTTGGGTCCATTGGCCCTTTGTTGTAGTAACTTGTTCATCATAGTGATGCCCCTCACTTTTTCAAATTTTTTTTGCTGCTCATCAAGTGCCCCAAGTTCTTCAGGGTGTACATCATCAACCTAAAATTTGACAAAATAAACGCACTTACATGATATAACTATAAATGGACATATAGATAGAAATATAGGATATATTTTTAAAACTTACATTGTGAGGTCACGCATTGATATCCTCACCCTCACGATAATCATCATCACAGTCATCATGCTCATGCTCAACCATATGAAAATTCACATTCACATTGTAAAGTTCACATTCACATTGTAGAGTTCACATTATAAAGTTCACATTCAGAAAAATAAAACATATAAAAAATATAAACATGCATTCCTCTAATATTGCGATCTTTTATCAATTAACAATCCTTCATTGTGATCTTCGTGCACATACAAGTCATCATTAGCTTCAATATTTGGTGGTGTTGGTAACCCAACTGAGAATGGACTGGAGTCATCATACTTATCATAGTACTCTTCTTCATCAACATGATCTTCAATGAACTGTCTTTTACCATGAAGAACAATCGACCATTTATCATTTATGGGATCATTGATATAAAATACTTGTTTTGCCTGTGATGCCAATATGAATGGTTCACCCTTCTTGCCAATCTTTTCAAAGTTCACTAATGTGAAACACAATTCATACACTATAACTCCTTTGGTGTTATCAACCCAATTACATTTAAAGAGTGAAATTCTGAAATATATGTAGTCAAAATCCCATATGTCTTGAATGACACTGTAATATGACATTTTAGCTTCATGTAGACTCTTATCCTTTGCACTTGCAAAAAACAATGAAGACGCTTGAAGGGTGACCCCACTGTTTTGGACGACACTCTTATCATCTTAACGCTTTGTGTAATATGATAATCCATTTATGTCAAACCCTTCATAAGACATAACATTCAATTTTGTTTTAAAGGCGAGGCATTTGATAGTTTCAGTAAGATTATTTGGTGTTTCAGATAGTTGATGTAAGACTTTATCTTCAAACCACTTAATAAATGTCTTGTTATGCTCTCTAGCAAGCCACATTGAATTGGCTCGAGGATATTGTCTCTTGATGAAATTGGTATGTTCCTCGATTAAAACACTCACTTCGTCGATGTTGTGTAAAATATACAAGTGACCTTGTTCCAACTACTCACGGTTGATTACTTTCATCCGTGATCCCAAAATTCCTTTGCCAAAATGCTCCTCAATATTCTTGTCATTAACAGGAGCGTCATTACCACTCAGAAAGTCATTGCCAAAATACATAACCTCTCTCATCACATAACCCTCAATAATACTCCCTTCGGGTGATAATGGTTTCGAACATCACCTTTTAAAAATGTTCATGTATCATTCAAAGGGATACATCCAATGCAAGAAAACTAGTCCCAACATTTTCACTTCCCTAGTCAAGTGGACAACAAGATGTACCATGATATCAAAGAACGAAGGAGGAAAATACATCTCAAGATGACATAGGGTAACAACCACTTCTCTTTGCAATTTATCGAGAGTATCAGGGTCAATAACTTTGCTGCACAGACTGTTGAAAAAGAAACAAAGTCTGGTGATTGCAAACCTTACATGCTTCGGCAATATAGATTGAATTGCCACAGGTAATATTTGTTGCATTAGAGTGTGACAATCATGAGATTTAAGACCTATCAACTTTAGATCTTTCGTTGATACTAATCTACGGATGTTGGATGAGTAACCCTGTGGCACCTTAACATTTACCAAGCATTCACAAAAAGCTTTCTTCTCCTTTCTAGACACATGTAACAATCGAGAGGTAAGTATATTCTCTGATCGCTACTAACTACTTCTGTTAATTCTTTCCTTATTCCCATTTCATGTAGGTCCATTCTGGATTTTATCCCGTCTTTAGTCTTACCTGGTATATTCAATAGAGTACCAATGACGCCATCATAGACATTTTTCTCAACGTGCATGACATTGATACAATGCATGACTGCCAAAGAAGTCCAATAAGGAAGATCTCAAAATATTGACTTCTTTTTTAATAAAGATTTGTCACTCCGTGTGGTCATGGTACATTGTGATCTCTTACCAAATTCATTGGCAAAGTCTTTTACTCTTTCATAAACAACCTCCCCTGGTAGAGGTTTAGGTGCACTCTGTTCCTCATTCTGTTCATTGAATGCTTTGCGCAACCTATGATATAGATGGAATTTTGGAAGAAACCTTCGATGACTAACATATACAGTCTTGCCACCATGTTTTAGTCATATTAAATCAGTGTTCTCTTCACATATAGGACACACTTTAGATCCTTTGACACTATATCCAGACAAATTCCCATATGCTTGAAAATCATTAATAGTGCAAAACAACATAGCATGCAGACGAAATGTCTCTCTTAGTGAAGCATCATAGGTCATCACACCTTCACCCCATAGTTTCTTTAACTCATCAATCAGAGGTTCAAGATAAATGTCGATATCATTTCTAGGTTGTTTAGGGCACGATATCAACAACGACATCATAGCGTACTTATTTTTCATACACAACCAGGGTGGAAGATTGTATATAACAAGCATAACTGGCCAAGTGCTATGTTGGCTGCTCAATGTCCCGTACGGATTCATCCCATCTGTATAAAGCCCAAGTCTTAGATTCTAGACTTCTTCACCAAATTTAGGGTACAATAAATCAATCTTCTTCCACTGTGGAGAATCAGACGCATGTCGTAGGATCCCATCATTATTTTTCTTAACATCTGCATGCCACCTCAAATTCTTTACATCTATCGAATTAGCAAACAAACGTTGAAAATGTGATATTATAGGTAGATACCACATCACCTTGGCAGGAGAACCAGTTTTGGACTCCCCTGAAGTTGTTAATTTATACCCTGACACACCACATTTTGGATAATCTTTCAAATCCACATAGTCCTTTTAAAATAATACACAATCATTTGTGCATGCGTGTATCTTCTTGGCCTTCATTCACATTGGGCACAACAATTTCTTTAACTGGTATGTTGAGATTGGCAGCTCGTTTCCTTCAGGAAGAATTTCTTTCAACAAAGACAACAATGATATGAAGCTTTTGTCGCTCTATCTATTGTTAGTTTTCAGCTTATACAATCTCAACACAACGCTAAGCTTCTTAAGCTTAGTACAACATGTGTATAACGGTATCTCAGCATCATGCACAATGTATCTAAACATGGGAGGTGGATCGATGTGCTCTACCTCACAACTATCCAGCATCACATCAACGATGTCTACTTGAATTGGTTCGTTCACATCTACGTCATCAGAGGCAATTTCTTCTTCCACGCAAGCACTTCTATCGACATCCACTAATTTCAAGTTTGAAATATCTCCATGCCAGTGTCATTTTGTATAGCCTTGTACAATCTCGTTGCACATGACATGACTTTTGATTTCGTCACCAGTGCTGACTTTCAAGTTGTACCATAACGCCTGCATGGATAGTAGAACCTATCTCCAGGTTGTTTCCAATGTTCCTCAACAAATCTAATAAATTGATCAAGACCAAAAATAAACTCTGGGCTGTAGTGATTTGGAATGGACATCCATGATCTATCCATTCTATGATCAAAGAGAAAACAAGTACATATTAGGGTTTAGGGTTAAAATATTAGGTCTTATATATAATAAATGTGTACCACCTATCCCATTCTTGAACACCTAATCTCACCAGTAAGTGTATAATGTGTATTGGGTTTTCAAGAAAATTTTGGCAGCATTTACCTACTATTCTCCAAGTACATATGTACTTAGAGAACAAATGGGGAAATGCTACTGAAATTTTTTTGAAAACCCAATACACATTATACACTTACATCCTAAGTGAGATTAAGTGTTCAAGAACAGTCCCAAACCAGGGACTATCAAAGATTTACTCCTAATAAGTAAATCTTGGACGGGTGTCTAGGCCAACAAATACATGTATGTTTTCATTCTTATACCTACAATCCTAGTTTCATCATTCATATCCTAAGTTTTATGTAACATCATTTAATCATGTTTGTGAGTAAATACTAAACAGTAAATAAACCATGATTCCATATATCAAAGATTTGAATCAAAATGAAGCCTAATGGCACATTGGGAGAGTGAGAATATTATACCTCACTTGAAGGTTGAAGAAGAAATATTTGCAAATCAACAACAAGTCAACAACACCTGCAACAACACAAATGCATGATTCAATTCTATTATAATGTATTAATTAGGGGTCAATCTTGAAGTTTTAACTAGAGCTTCATATATCAACATACATACTAGGTCATATTTCAAGTCAATATTTAGGCATTTAATCACCTTAGGGCGCATACATGATTCACAAGATATTTGGGTGCACAAAGAATAATATATGTTACTAATTTAGGAGTTCACATAATCATTTTAGAAATAGAAGACCCACATGTGAGTTAAGTTTGAGATTCAACATCAATGTATCTTTAACATGCATGTTTCAAGGTTCAAAGCACATAATCAAATCAAATTAGGATGCTAGAATGGACAAGTTTGAATCTTATTTCAACATGCATCAAAATTTACTAAATTAGGTCAAGCATGAGGATTAGACAAGTTAAAACTATACATTAATGCTAATAAGTAGATAAATGAATAAAAATCAGTAGATAATAAATACAAATCAGTAGATAAGTAAATACTAATCAGTAGATAAGTAATTTGAAAAATTAGTAGATGATTAAATAATTTGAAAAAGTAGATGAACAAATAAAAAGGCCTAAATTTAAATAAGGTGATGAATAAAAAATCATTAGATGAACAAATCAGTAGATAAGTAAATACAAATCTGTAGATAAGTAAATATAAATCAGCACATAAGTAAATACAAATCAATAGATAAGTAAATACAAATCAGTAGATAAGTAAATACAAATCAGTAGATACATAAATACAAATCAGTGGATATATATATATTCAAATCAGTAGATAAGTAAATTCAAATCAGTAGATAAGTAAATACAAATCAATAGATAAGTAAATACAAATTAGTACATAAGTAAATACTAATCAGTTAATGGAAATTAGTAAAATAAAAAACTTTGTTACATGTATTACTTCTAGGCACCCAGGTTGAGGTGGGCCTTGGGCTGCCTAGGCCACCTAGGTGCCGCCTGGGCGCCTGCCTGTACAACACAGAGTTCAAGATATGTAACCTACCTAGTAGTAGGGGAAGTAGAGGCTAGCTCTGGCGACCTCATGCTCGAGCTCTGATGGTGCAGTAGCTCCTCAGATGACCTTCACAACTGTGACGACCTTCACAACTGTGACATCCTTCACAGTGGCGACGGCTGGTGGCTGGAGGAAGAGGCCCAAATGGCGGATGGAGGAAGAGGACCGGCGGCAGGGAAGGTAGACTGGTGACTACGGCCACCAGGTGACAGAGGACGGCCAGCGGGCAGTGGAGGGCAGGGACGGTCGACGGAGGAGCAGCAGGCAGCAGAGGAGTAGTAGGCGATGGAGGACCAACAGGCGGCGGAAGAGCAGCAGGCGGCAAGCACGGAATCTCTACAATCGCCAGAGACCTAGTGAAATCGCGATGAAATAGAGAAAATGGGAAAGAGTTTGTTTCGTGTGTGGGTTCTATTAAGTTAACCATCGTCGTCAGTTGTTTCAAAAACTGACACCTAAGATCGAACAGCGTCGGTCACAACAAAAAAACTGACACCTATGTTCAATCATAGTCGTCGGTTTCAACTAGAAAAACTGACGTCTATCTACATATGCCGACAAAGAAAAAGTTCTTGAATTACGACCATAGTCATCGGTTTCCATAGAAAATTGACGCCAATTAGGAAATTTTGGGGATAAAATTTTCACGGTGACAGTGCGCGAACACACATCGACGTCGGTTATTGTATGAAAATTGATGACAAAAATGGACCAAATGTCTGTCTCATGAAAAACATTTAGTTGTCGGTTTATTGGTCAACAACTGACGCCGTATGTGAAATTTTTGGAGGTAATTTTTTTGCACTGGAAAATTGGATTTGGCAGGAGATTTTAGGCGTCGATTTCTTATTGAGCAACCGATGCTAAATAAAAAGTGATACCCATGTCTGGCCGGTCTTCACATATAAATGTCAGTTTATGTATTCAGCCGACATTGTAGGGTTTAGGCATTAGTTTCTTGGATACACCTGACGCCTGTAAATGTGATGTTATAGGCCATTTCAATACCAGTTCTTTCTTGTTGTTCTTTATGCTCCTTCATCATACGACTGAGCTCTATGTTTTTCTTGGTGTTTTCTTGTTGGAACCCTATGCATGTGGGTTGAGAGTTCTCTCTTTTCTTCTTCCTTGCTCTAGTTCCACCCTATTTGCGGAAAAGAGGAGAAGTTCTTAGAGGTTTGTTGGGTTGACCTTGAAGTTTGGGAGCTGATGTCTGGAGTTTTCACCATAGATTTCAGTTTCCTTCTCCTCTTTAGGCAAGTTATATAAATTTGAATACATTTTATTCCTACCTTTTGTATGTGTGTTATTGATCTTACTTAAGATTCTTAAAATGCTAAATTATGTCCCTTATAAGTGTTATTTCATAGGAAAAATGATGACCCAAGCATGTTAACTATATTTTAGACCGTGTGTACATTATTTTGCTGAACATTGAGCTAGTCTTTAAGTATGAAAGACCTAAAATTCAAAATATCAGTGCTTGAACTAATGTTATGGTGATGGAAAACTGGTTGGACGAAACCTTAATACATAAAGTAACTTATTCATGATAAATATTGAATGTTGATGATGGCATTACATGAAGTAGTATTGTGTAGATCGTAGTGATACTTATGGCATGTTACACTCAAGTTGTTGGTGAATCCTTTTATAACCAAGGATGATTACTTTCTCTATGAAGGAGTGTATGTAATTGTTTAAATACATTTTATATCTTTTGAGGTTGCAAATCCCAATGAATTATGTACAAAGTGTTTAGTGTTCATACATAATTTGATTGATGCAGTCAAAATGTAATAAATTGAATAAGGTAACCAAGTGTAACCTTAATCATGTAATTTCCTAAGTATGTAGAACTATTCTGGTGTCAGGACTTGTTGCATAGTGAAAAGAGCAATCCGAAAGGAGCTTGGGGTGTATACTTTTGAGTATATGCTAGTGTAGGGAGGATATACCCTTGTTATCATGATCCCAAGCTTTTGGAGAGTGGTTGAGGCCTTGTATTAGAGATGATATATGTTGAGAGTGCCTACGGTCATAACTCAAGATTTGAAGGTTGTATACCCTAGTTTCTAGTGTCGTTCTTGTGTACCCAGGATGGAGTATGTTGTTTAGGAGTTGGGATGATATGCCACTACGTCAAACTTGTATGACCGAGGGGAAGAGATCTTTAGGATTCCAGTCATCCTAAACCTTATAAGAGGTTCATTTTGATTTCACAATGGTTAGCTAGTAGTTTTAGTGGTACACCTAAAACTACCTCGATTTTAATAAAACATGTAACTCAGCCATGTAGTATAACTATTAGGGTTACTTATTAAATCACATTGGATGATATTCCTTGCTATGTTTCTTTTGATTTGCGGATATTGAATAATGTGGGAAGAGAAATAAACAATACTTATGATTCTATCTATGCCTAATGTTGGTGCAAGTTAAACATGCTTTCAACTCTATAATATTATTTACTTTAATTGCTTATATATAATTCTGGTAAGAAATAGATATTTTTTGAATTATATCTCTCACTGGGGCATGTGTCTCACCTTGTGGGTCACCACATCTTTTTAGGTGGTCATCAGTGCCGTCAGATGTCGAGTGATGAGGAGGAGAATTTTGAAGATCTGTAGAGTCTGAGAAGGTTGGTTAGGTTGTATATAGTCCTAGAGTCATCCATGTACTCTAAAGTCTAGGCCGAGAGTTTTGTATATCATGCATATCGACTTGAGATTTTGATTGTACGCCATACAGTGTATAATGCAAATGTTGTAATTATGTGAGAAACACATTTTGTATACTGGTTATGACCACTGCCACTAAACTTCTGCAAATCTACATGGTATGATATATGTGAGGTTGAACCTCTGTGTAAAGTGTTTCTTATGGAATGATGGAAACTCTATTTGATTGTAATTTTGTACCTTTTCATTAATAGTGATAATTAGTATTTGATCGATATTTTGATGTTGGTACTTTCATTTAGCATAGTGGGTTTCCACATTTTGTAGCATTATACATTTAGGTTCGCTAAGTCTACAGAGATATAGGACTAAGGTTGTTTTGTCTGTTCTTAAAATTCAGCAAATCGAACCATTGGTTATGGTTGTGTAGATATGTCTAGAGAATGTGAAGAACATGCTGAGAGCAGCTTCATGGTGCCTGGAGATGGTGATAGGAAATGAGTACCAAATGGAGGAGCACCTGAAACGGGGCTAGAACAGCATGTTCCACCTCTATTTGACCCTTTAACCATAGATGATGTATCCTTTCAATTTGTGTTTGAATAGGTAATGACAACGATTATGCATATGGCAGATAGGGAGCCTGCACCTCAACCAAGGGCACTTGCTCCAAATTCGGAATCTTTGGGACTAACCTCTCATGGCATCCCAAAGTCATATCCAACCAAACACTCGGTCAACCATGACATCTAACTCATCATGTCATCTCTCTCTCTAACTTCCACTTAGGGTTAGGGTTAACATCATCCTCAGAGGATGTGCTAGGTCTCTACTTTTAATGGAGGTCTCTACCTCCAAGACTAACTCTCTCTCTACTCATTCTCCTGGCAAGGAGGTCTATCCCCAGGTCTCTCCTAAGGGCAATGACAACTCGTGTCATACGACCTAAGCATGTATCTATTATTTAGTTTGCGCTTAATCTATTAAGCTTATGTCCATGACATCTTGTTTACATGCTTTTCATTAATTTGGTGGCAGATTTTTTAGACCTTATTAACCTTACCCATACCTCAAGAGGGCGAGGAGAAGAGAGGAAACCCTACTCCTAAAGGTCCTTAATAGAATTTGAGTTGAGAAGGGATGAACAAGATGAGAGAGTCCTAAAGGTATCTTATTTCGATTCATACCCTAAGACTTTGGCCAGGCAGTCACACGGATCTGGGAGTCCTTGTATTTCGACTAGCGGTGTGGAGGAAAATATTGCCAACCGCCGATCGTGATCCTTTTCTAGACACCTCTGTCTTTCAGATAATCCTCTAATAACTCCCTTGGGTTCTATAGAATTTGTAAAATTTAATAATTGTTAAAGATTAAGTGAGGAACCTTGGCTCTGATACCAATTGTTACGACCCCGCCTCCCGATAACCCCCAATTAAGGGAGACCGAAAGGTCAGAGTCATTAACAAATAACCTGGATCAAAGGTTCGACAAATAATCAATAACAATTAATGAACTTTACCAACTAAACTGAAAACTGGTATAAAATAAAACTTTGCTTACCTTTTCAAAATTGGGATTTCTAAACTTCTATCCATGAAGATACTAATCTAACTAATCCTCATGTGCACATTATTTCTCATTTAATTCCACATATGTCACTTTTACTGTTTGTTCTTTTCATTTGTACCTAAAATGCTGACAAACAAAACGTCAGTCAGCAAGAAGCTGGTATGTGGGGGAAATAATAATCGTGCAACTATAATAACAATGTAGTCATCCAAATATCATTTAACATCCAAGATTACGCTTTAAGCAATACTACCCAATCCTTACCTATCCCCTATCTCTATGTTGTCCCTACAGTGGACATGGATACTACCTCTCTCATATGGTAGATCCTTACCCCCATGGCCCAACCACATAGGTAGCCAATACCTAGGGTTGTGGAGTCGCATGGCCCTACCCAAAGGTAGCCCAATCCCTGAATCATGGTGACTTGATGGTCCTACCCCATTGGTAGCCATGTATTAAGTCATTCAGTGACCTGATGGACCTACCCCATCGATAGCCATGTACTAGGTCAATCTATTAAGCTATAGAGGGGACTAGGATCTGAGCTAGTAGGCACATGTCTTAGGTGATAGTCATATCCACATTATAATTTGCAAGAATTAAATGCAACCAACAATTTAACTCATGTCGTCGATAAAACCTCATAAATCCTCGGGAAACTAATTCAGGATATTCATAGGCATAACCACATACATGTTAGGCAGACTCAGATGCAGGAATAGTCCAAACAAGCAAGTAATCCAGAATCAAGCAAGTACACAGTTCAATCCTAAAATATACATCCAATTCCTTTTTATCAAAAACTATCCAAACCATCTTACTACTTATGGTTTCTATTCCATTTTAGGGTTTCTTCCTCTTTTTAGGGTTTACTTTGCAATTAGGGTTTTACTTCCCTTTACTCTTCTTAAACCCTAATTTCCTCATCGATCCTTCATGAAAGTTATTAAGGTTACCTTTTACAGACACATAACCTTAATTCCAGATTAATGCACAATTATCCATCAATTAAGTCCATTAAGCCTATTTTACATTAAAGCTACCATTTTTATCCTTTTTAATCTATGACAAAGTCACTATGCTCATTTATCATCAATTCGTAGTTCATTATGCTCTAATACTCATATGAACGTTATTTATCATTAATTCTACCTTTTATCCACTAGGAAACCCTAATTTCCACATTAAGGGTATTTAACCCCAATTAGGAACTTTAATGCTCGAAATAACTTTATATCTTATCTTCATTCACTACTTTGAATAATTAAAGCCATTAAGAGTCGCATTTGCCAACATTAGGGTTTCAAGTCCCATTAAAACATATTTATGCACATGAACTCTCAATTAAACTAATTATGTGCAAAATTCATCTTCTTCGATCTTAATGTATCTCTTTATGATTAACTTGTTAATATCAACTTTAATCATCAATCAAATCCTACCAATCACATTAATCATATCAAAATAGGGTTTCTTAATCATTATTACATTAAAGTTAATAACTTCCATTACTTTTCGAATTACAATTAGAATTAGGCTTGAAATATATTTTTATTGCATTCCTTGAGTTCTCCTGATCAAAATTCATGTATAATGTGCATCTATCCGAGCTACGATTAAGGAGATACAAATTTAACAAAAATCACTTACTGTGGGCCAATAGGAGGCTGCCACGTAGGCCTTGCCATGCGACGTTGCTTGGTTGCTTTGGGAAACATAACGAAATTCCATTTTTGCCCCCGCATAAGTCAGTTGTGTCTTCAGCCCGCGTAGGGCATAACGGTCCAACAAGCGGGGGTCTTCTTCAAGCTCGGGATACACGAGCTACGCGCGCCTGTAGCCCTAGGTGCACCTTCCCCTCTCCTCTACTGACCCCGAAGGCCATTGGGGAGGGTGCCTTTGCTTCCGCCCTACCCCCTCACACTCATGGGCATCAAGAACCCACGACCAAGGTGTCCGGCTTGCGTGGGCCAGGTCTGCAACCCGCAACCCTGCTGCGGACCTCCGGTGGTTACTGCGCTTCGGTTCTGGTATAGCCATAATGGCAACACAACTCACTGACATCCTGGAGCACCCATTGATCATTGCAACCCAATATGGCCGCTTCATGACTTCACAATCACGTAGCCCCTCTTAGTTAGGGTTTACGGACGAGATCATGGAAGAAGAAGAGAAGATGGCATGTAGGATCTTCTAGACTCGGCCCAAGGCCTTACCCCTTTAAATAGGGGAGGGTAGATATGCCCTAGGATGCTCACCCATGAGATCCAAGTCCTATTCTAAGAGGAAACCAATTCCTTCAATGAAAAGAAACCTTCTCTCTCTTCTTTATCTTTTGATTTTTCCTTTTTCTTCCAAATATTAGGATTTCGAAAATTACTTTCTTTATATTCTTTGTACTTGCCTTTTAATTTATTGGCACAAAATTTCTATTTTCTTTTAGTAGGAAAATACCAATTTTACACATCACCACAAAAATCATGAGTAATGTATTACATTACTCCCTCATTTTTTTATTGGTACGTTCTCTTTCTTTTCCTTCATTGGGACTCCTTAGATCCCAAGAAACACAAATATTTCAAAATCCTTTTTAATGGGTACTTATTATCCTTCTAGATGCATCTATATCCATTATTTCTCATTATCTTGTTTATTTCTTATTAAAATATCTCTTTTTGAGGATTTCTCCTTGTTTCTTTTTATTTTCCTCATTGGTATTCCTTTTAATGTTAGGAATTCTTGGGAAATGAAATTCCACCAAGGATAACTCAATTATACTTCCTTCCACTTATTTTCCACATAGTACCATTGTTTTCAATTTCTTTCTTAACAAGGAAATACTTAATTGATCCTTTCTTTTCTTATTGATTTACCTTTGCAACTTTGGACTCCTTGGGACCCAAGAAACCCATGTGGCACGAAATCCACCTTTGGATTAAGTTAGTTTGTCTTCTAGAGGTTTCCACATCTCTCTTTTCTCAAAAACTAAATTATTCATTTACTAATTGAATTTCCTTATTATTGGGCCCAATAGCAATTAAAGCCCACACAACAATCATCTAGGCTATTGTAACGAAATTCATGCATTCAATCAAAAGACATCACTATTTGTTCATTTATCTTTAATATGAGAAATTACATTTCTCAGCAAATGAACCCAAAATTGGAGTTGTAACACTTGAGCCTTTATTGTTCAAAAAGAAACTTGTCCCTACTGAGTCCAAATTACTCCTGTCGTGTTCATTAAGGGAAAAATAAAAGATCTTTGCCTGAGTTTCTAGATCCATCCCATGATGTGGGCATTTCCGCAACATAATATTGAATCGCTCCCAAGTCTCTGAGTATATTTCACCTGCTTGCTGTTTGAAATTATGAATCCTCCTCACGAGATCCTTTGTCTTCTCGAGCGGTAAATATTGTTCAAAGAAAACTTCAATCATTAGGTCCCATGATTCCACACATACTCATCATCAAGGTTGTAAAGCCATTCCCTTGCGTTTCCTATTAGAGAAGATGGAAACCATTTCAAATAAATTGCCTCCTGTGGAAATCTATCCACTTTCACCATATCACAGTGTTCCACAAAGGTACTTATGTGGGCAACTAGATATGAATTCTTTAGCCCATGGAAAGCCTATGGCTTGACCAACTGGATCAGCTTTGGGTCAATCTTGTAACTAGGTATGTTGATAGCATGTTTCTTGATTGGCCCTTTCTACACAGAGGAAGAAGAAGCTTTAATCTTTTCCCAAATGGTCTGCTCCTCGGCCATTGTGAAAGTCTCAAGTTCTTCTGTAACGTCTTCAAGTGGTTTATTTATCCACTCGTCTTCAGATCCCAAAGATGGAACCTCAGGTATCGATTGTGCGTAGTCTGTACTAAGCGTCTTCACCATGCACTAGTACCTGCAATGTGTAAAATCGAATAAGTACATTACTAGACGAATAAAGAATATGAAAGATAGACAATTAGTCTCAATAATTAAAATTTCAAATAAAAAGAAAAAGTGGCCTAGAGTGGCCGCTAGCAGCACTCGTAGTCCCAAAAATTTCCATTTCCCCGACAATGGTGCCAAAAACTTGACACGATTTTACCGTGCGTATAACGCAAGTGCACGCGTCAATGTAATATAGGTCTTTGTGTGGCCCGAGTAAAACACAGGGAAACATAATTATTGGTAGATTACTACTAACTGTTCACAATCAGCTAGATCAATGGGAAAATTGAGTTTGATTTTGAAAAAGAAAATAAAAATAAAAGAAAACAAATCAATCGATTAAATGGTTGGTTTAATCAATTCAAATGCAATATCTAGGATTGCGGTTTCACCATGGGTTCTCGTTGTACTAATTCCTACACAATTATTAGAACTCATCTCCCATTCCGGATAGTGGCATGTAGTTAGAATTGCTCGCTCCCGCAATACAATTCACTACCTCAATCTAGGTCAGTTCCACGCCAGTAGTAACCTATACCCTAGACTAGGTGCATGAAAAGAACACATCTCTGGGTTTCCACCATTAACTGTACATTGCCTTTTCCAAATGATTTATTAGTTAATGTGATTATCGCACCTTTTCAACTGTTAATTCTTCATCAAAAGTAATTAAAGGTATTAGATTACCATTATGGTGATCAAGCACAATGATAGCAATGGAGAAAACGACATCATACCACAGATTTGAGAGATAAATAGTGATGAATTATGTAAAAAGAGTCATACAACGATTGCCCGGGCTACTTCCGGTCTTAGAGACAAAGGGAATTAGCCCTACATGTTCATATCAACATTACACATGGAGAAAAAGGAGAGAAACATTGAGAAATGAATGGAATTATGATGTAACCCCTGAAACGGAGAAGATCTGGATGATCCTCGGTGTGAGGCGCACGTTCTGCAGCCTTCGGTGGAAGAATCATCTAATTGTGGCTCTGGAAACGTCCGAGGCATAGCTCTAGGCGTTGTTCTTCACTCTCCTCTCCTCCAGGACTCATGCAATGGAATAGAACGTGAATTACATCTTTGGGCCATCTTTGCCTAGGTATAGGTACCACTTACGACCGCCAAAAGAACGCAACCGTCCAATTGGAGTCGTGTTGGATATTTTCCTGATCTGACGGCATCGATACCATCGATGGGGTGTCGGGTACCGATACTTTCTTTAATTTATGGAAGTCGTTTGATGGCATCTCGATACCATCGACCGTTCCCATCGATGGTATCGACGGGGTGACTTCTGGCATGCTGTTGCACTTTCAAGACCATCGACATTGGGTCGATGATATCGAACTATCTGCTTCCTCTCCGGCTTTGCTACTGTTGCTCTGTCGATGCTATCGAAGGACCATCAATGGTATCGATGGGTCCAAGAATGCCAGCTGCCTGAAATAAAGAGAGGAACACAAATCAAATATGAGAAATATGATAATTTATGCAAAATAATGTAAAAAAAGATGAATTTGATGCAGACAAGGATAATTGGCTAAAGGAATTGAATCATGTGATATTAACCATAAATATGACCAATAAGCACATAAAACGAGTGTAAAGATAGCCTATAAAAGCGACTCAAAACCCCTGCATCAAATTCCCTCTGCTTAGATCTTGAAGTTTTTATTATCATGTAAGCCCTAAGTGGGAGATTATTATGTAATCTTATAAATTGAAACTAGTCATGATCTATTTTTTCCACTGGTATACATTGGTATTTATGATTTTCATTTATGAAAGCATAAATAATAGTTTGTTATGCATCCAAAAAAGGTTTGTATGTGTTTTTTTATGGAGGATGTCTCTTATCTAATTTAGTAGGGAGTGGATCCCCTCTTAGGTCCCTCTCCTTGCACCATGTGTGTGTCTCCTTTTGGAATTCCACCACATTCTATAGGAGAGTCATATGGATGAATTTCAAAAAAAGTCCAATCCCATTCCTAATCACAACTCAAAATAGAATGAAAATAGGAAATTTGAGATGAATCTCCAATTGACTATTTGTTTCACCCATTCGATTGGTTGGTATATCCATTTGTTTGACTCACAAGTACTTGTACAATACAAATGAGAAATTCAATTCCAAATGAAACAAGTACCCTTTTCCCTTGTTGTTTCTTAACTTGTATCCAATTGATTGGTTGCGTTAATTAATCGACCGGTTGGCTATTTTCCCTATTTGGTAAATCGATTGATTTGAACCATCTAGTCATCCAAATGGATTACCCAAGCAACTAATTAGAAAAGATATAATCTCTTACATGATTTTTTTTTGGTGAACCCAGCATGCATCATATTCCAACCCAAGAAAAGAGAGTACAAAAACAAGTGATCCAGAGTAGATCACCAAGAAAAGAAAAATTGTACAGAACAAAAGGAAGAAACTATCTATACAGGCTATGCGTATCTTTAATGCTCAGATCCCAAATCGAGTCTGAACTTCCTTCAAAATTCAAGAAAATTCTACGATTCCTTTCACGCCAGATAAAAAAGAGCACAAAATAGACTATTGCAAAATTTAATTCCCTTATGTATTCTTTTGTGTGTGACTTCATGCGTTCTATATTACATTGGTAGTGATGTCAAGGACTGTATAAGAGAAGAGTGGAATACAACAACACATCATTGCTACCAATGTAATTGGAATAAGTGGAGAACTACTTTAACTTGTAAGTTATCAACATTACTATATGACTATATAATCCCTTTGTCATAGATATCTTTATTGAAACCACAACATAAAGTTTTCATCCTCTTAACATTCAAGCTATTTTCTTAAAATATAATAGACTATTGAGATTGTGTGAGCTCAATATCATGTATTGACTCACATGAACATGGTCATTCATTTCAAAGTTTCACTTAATAAGTGACTAGGATATCTTTCCAGTAGAAAGGACAAATTCCATTTACATCACTCAAAAATAAATCACAAGTGTCATAGTTCACCCAATCACTAATTGTATGGAAACCCTTATTAAAAGTCACGCTGGGTAGTGTTAGAACTCATAAAACAACATGTGATTACTATAGTGACTTCAGGTTTGAGGATCAAAGTCACCATAGTTACATCGACATATGACTATTAATACCATTACATAGCCTCCATGTGTGATTCCCAAAGTGGTTTTGTAGAAAGCAAGTTTTCTTTAACAAGTACCCATGTATATGGATTTGATATCTAATAGACTAAAGAGACATAGTCACCATTCCACATGCACACTAGTCTTATGTATTATCATTGTTCTATAATATCCACAATAATAAATGACTATGGACATGACAAGAATGAGTACTCTTAAATTTACATATGATCTTATGTTCATATTCTCAACCAAAATCATGTATCATGAAGGGAAAACATTCTTAGTACATTTATACTTTATTCCATTGTTTTAATATTGAAATTAAAATTAGAATTGCCTTTTTATTAATAATCAAATCATAGACAACGTATCCTTGTTGAAATCATCACATGATGGATCTCAAGAAACACAAGAACAACAAGTTCATTAGTTTTTGCTTTATTGCACTGCTATTGGTCTATTTAGTTGTCCTCTCTCCTCGATCAACAACTGCTACTACATTGGTTGACTAGGCCAATTGTCATAAGTTGCATCTAGTCCAAAAATTTTGCCAACCTATACAAACAACTTGGCCATCAATTGTGGGTGACAAAATATTTTTCATTGGTTGCATCAGAAGTACCCCTTATTCAGATGTTTCTCTTGTGTCTTTCCCTGGTTGACCAAAAGCAGTTGAAATCTCATCGAACGGTGGTCGTCGATACTGTCATTATACACTAGACTAGTATAAGGGATTAATTACCCATGCATAAAACTTCAAAAGCATCCAAACCAAAATATAATATTCTAGATTATGAACTACATCAAAAAATAATTATGCATTGGGTTTGCCTTTACACCTCCAAAAATGGTGAAAATGCACAAATGTACAACAAATTACATTAAATTACAAACTACAGAAAACCAAGTGCAAAATCACTCAAATTTTAAAATAAAACTATATCAAATGATTTAGAAAATGCATCAATGCTTAATTAAGACAACTAAGCATCCAAATTAAGATAATTACGTGTATTTAAGAGGTAATCCAAGTCAGATGCCTTACAAAAATTAAGTGTTAGAGTATAGGGTGCAATTTCTTTTCATACCTTTGGTTACATATTGGACTACACAATTTTCATATTGATAAGATTATGTAAATATTATAGGTAGGTGATGCAATGCAAAAGAGGATCTATCTCCCATGAAAGTATAATGTATGAAATAAAAGCAAATCAACCCAATGAATTTTAAGTATCCTGAACCGTTTTTATTAGAATTCCTCACTTTTGATTTTGTGTTCTAAAAGCTATAATGTGATTGATTTTAATCCCAACAAAGAAAACTCTAATATTCAATAAAATTAATTGAAAATGTCATTTGAAAATAAAATGAAAATGCAACAAAGTATGAGAAATAATAGAATGATATGAATTGAAACAAGAATAATAGACATTAATCAAACAACTCTGACCTTGAATATTTTCTCCCTTGAGAAATTTAAAATGATAAGCATTATACAAACAAAAAATCTCAACCCTCCTCACATGTCTCTTCATATCATACTTGAATCACTACCACCAATGTCGTTAAGCAACCTAACATCATGGAATCTTGAAATTTGACTATCCATGTCCTTTCCTAGAACCATTACCCAATCTATGTACCAAGCCAACACCCAAAAATAAAATACATATCTAGGCATTCTAAGGAATAAGGTAAGAACAAATCATAAAATGCACACCCTTTAATATTAGGTTTTAGACAAATAAGGTTATGAATGAAGTTTTCAATTGCCATACTCCAAGTCAAAAATAAAGGAATTCAGGTATAGAAGGAAGAGTGATTCTCACCTTTGTTTCTTGAATTTATTTATTTATTATTATTTGAGTAAATATTGTAATACAACTAGTATGTGAGAAATATGCATATTTTGATTCAGCTTTGGTAATACATACCAATACTATACATGGAGAGGGTATGGAAAAAGAAAAAGGTAGAGGGGTGGGGATGACATCTCAAGATTAGGTTTGGAATATTTTTATAATTGTAATGTTTTTGTTTGATGGAAGAAAGAAATGATGGAGGAAGTGAATACGAGGGAGAGAATCTGATTACAACCCTTCTTTTGTGACCTAAACACTAACATACTTTGAGAAAAGTACATTTTTAGATATGTTCATTTTATATGATCATAGGAACACCAAGTTTGATCCCTATTTGTTCAACCTAAATATATCGTAACTTCTAAGAACGATGATGGTTATAGCCATCTTATACATTGAATTATTTCTAACAAATGAAATATTTCCAAAAAAGGTTACTACCTCATTATTTTTATTAGATCGAATAGGAGTTTGATGATAAAGTCTATATGAAAATGAACGAATGAAATTGTAACATGACTAAAGATTGAATTCCAAGGAAAATGTAACTAATAAGAATAATAATATATTTAACAAAATGAAATAAAAATGTACCTTTGTGTGATCAACTAAAATCTATGGTGGATCTGAACCTCTAAACTATAACTAAGATAAAGAAGACATGGGTGGAATGAGAAGTGCACCACCACCCTCACCCTTAGATTAACAAATTGCACATCTAAAGAAAGCCTAAGACTCCAAATTGAGGGTAAGAAATCACATTAAGCTTGTTTGGATGGCCATATCAACTCAATGAAGCTCCATCTAGAAGAAATATAAGTAAGAACTTGTACATGAGGGATCCATGGTGCAACTGGGATTCATATTAGTATTGAAACTAAAAGGCACTTTCAGTGTGATTTAAGCACACCATTGTTCACCCCATATTCTTTCCAATTAAATCTAACAAATTCCTTAACCTATAGAAGTATTGTTGTTGATATGTGTGAATCACAAGAAAATTCATAAACTAGAGTGGTTGTTGTGTGGTGATTTTTTGACCCTTCCAACTCATGAAGTGTGGTGATAGATTACCTTCTTATACAACTAAGACAATATGTACTAAAACTAATTCTGTTAATGCCAACGACACTAAATTGAACCAGAGAGAGCCCTCCTCCGGGGAGGCTTTGATGACTCAAGGTGAATGGGAGGGAAAGGAGAGCGAGGGGTGAATGATATGTTTTATATTTTTATCATTACCATACAAGATATGTGGTATTCACATAGAAGGACATGTCCCATCTAACCTGTAAAGTGGTTGGGTTGCAACTATATTTAGAAATGAAGCATCAAAACTAAATGATATATGCATGAAGTTTTTTATTGAAATGGTGCCTCTTCATACAAAAAACTTGATGTGTCGTAGAAGTTGGCTTTAAATTTTCATCGTGAAGCTTTTACTAAATAAAGTTACCTAAGGTATCCTTGGAGTTGTGCAAATTATGTATCAACTCTATATTAGTGAGGTGATGCCTCAAGTTGTGATGAAATATAAGTGTGATTGTCATGCGTATGATCCAGAGGGAATTTTCTTGCCTCTACCTCATAGACGATCAAGTAAGTATGGTTCTCATATATCCTTGGTGGATATTAACTTTTTTGCATTGCACTTCATATACATAAGAAACCTAATAATTTTAAAATTCAGAATTCATTGCAATTTAATAGATTTTTGAAATATAGCTTACAATTACAATGTCATGTCTTTGATATATATTGGAAATCTACGTCATGTAAGATGTATTATAAGAATCATATTGTAAGAATTTATGACATAATTATTATTTATAAGTTAAATTATATGATAATACAAATAAATCACATATAATACTATTGATGAGTGAATTATTTCTATAATAGACAACGAAATAAGAATTTAGTTTGCAAATGTTATGAAATAATAAGGCTATGATGAACATGAATATGTGAAATCAATGATAGGATGTGTTGACACAAATATGTGATAATATATTCATTCAGTATGTTTTACTTTAGTATATCCATCACTAAGTATGCTAAATTGTGACTAAGTAATCCACACTATTCTAGCATATGAGATAACATGGAATAAGTATTATCCAGGTCTTTAGTAATCAAGGTTCATGGTGGTTTGTACTATGGTGAAGTAAATGACTTGCCAATTGGTAAAGTCTTGGGTGGAAGTGGAAAAAGCACTAGAAGGGGTGTGGGGGTTGATGTGCATGATATTACTCTGACAAATTCACTAGGTGTGAAATCCCTTGAGTTACCTTAACCAATATACACCATTCACCACCCGCAAGCGAACGACTCTTATTGTAGCTTAGTTTAGATCAAACCCAAATGACAATGATTTTAAGGATAAACCAATCAATGTAACCATGAAATAACTAGCATTTAACATAAAGATGATTGATTTATTTATGCTAATATTGCAAATAAAAAATGTTGAATTTAAGTCTAGGTTTATCAAATGGTGAGAAACTAGGGTGGAATGGGTTTCACCACCTCTTCGTATCCTTTTCTCTCTCACTGCGTCATATTACATATGGAAATATGTTTTGAGGCCAGGAAGGTCCCCTTTTGATGTTAGGATTGAGACACAGACATATATCACTCTAAGCTTGCCATTGCATTACCTAGAGTTCATGCATCAATCACCTTAGAAAACACATATATGAAATTTTTATTGAGGGTTTCAAATGAATCAAATGATGTCCTAGATCCTAGGTTCAAAGTTCTCTACTTCTAAGATCTGATTTCCATATAAACTTGATGATCATGGTAAGAATACAAGTATAAAAATGATTGATTCCAAATATGTATTGGTCAATACAATGGCAAATTCAATAAAGAGAACAAAATTGGATAGGGGGTCTTCTCTCCACACCCTATCAAGATGACTCTCATTCATTGTAGAAAATACATGTACAATAGATGAAAGAAGAGAAGAAGAAGTCATTATCATAGAAGAAGAGGAAATCCAAACTATGATGTGCATGAAGGATTCTTTAATTTCTAAAACAATTGCATCCAAAAAACAA
Source organism: Alisma plantago-aquatica (assembly GCA_963693085.1). Taxonomy (NCBI): domain Eukaryota; kingdom Viridiplantae; phylum Streptophyta; class Magnoliopsida; order Alismatales; family Alismataceae; genus Alisma; species Alisma plantago-aquatica. The sequence goes on from OY856412.1 coordinate 1,378,039,150, forward strand.
TAATACACCACCTAGAGTTTTTTTGGAGATGGTTTAGTTGGGTCATCAATCTCTCTATTCTTGTGGACTAAATTTACTTCTATGTAGGTGAAGTAGTGATAACATCTACTTTTATACACTTTTTACACATATTTTATACCTCTCCAAACATATATTTTATAGACTTTTCCACTTATTGTAGCACTTTATGTTGAGAATCTTATGTGCACACCTTTTCCATCCTTGCAGGTCACATCAAGACACAACCATAGTCAGCACCTCGACTCTGGCTCATTGACCATTGAGGACTCTCACACTGTGGACGATGCCACCATTCACACCAATGCTTTGTGACTACAGTGCAACACGTCGGTTTTGGTCATGGCCTACAATCAATTCATCTCAACCTCAATTGACCTCGACCGAGGTAATGCCCCGACCGAGGCGATGCCAGGCCACGACCAAGGTGATAGCATATCTCGACCAAGGAAGCCTCGACTGAGGTGGGACCTCGACCGACCACTGTGGTTGAGCCTCAACCGATACCAAGCCTCGAATGAGGTGTGAATGGTTAACTCGGTGGAAAACACTTATAAATACGCCACCCACTTCGACTTGTTGAGGGGGGAGATCATCAAGGACCACAAAGTGCTGCCAAATTCCATACCCACTTTCATCCATTCAATCAGTCTTGGATCTCTGAAGGATGAAGTTGAGGAGAGAGAAGATTGATGACCCCTCCCTCAAAAGAAGGAGAGCTTCTATACTGTCCATTCCATATATAGATTCGAAGGAGTACTTTGGTGATCGCCATCTTCTCTCTCTTCTAGTTTTGTCATCTCCGTTACGTTGTACCCCTCCCTCTTTGTGGTTATGATGTATATATCATTTTATAACCTCGTTACGCTACTCATTAACATGTGTGGCTAAACACTTAACTCAAGTTGGAAGTAGCCACTAAGGCTCTCCCAAAAAGTATATTCTTTCTTCCCTTTGAATACATATATGCTTTTATTAAGATTATCTCTGTATGGTTGTTATTAATGCTTCACTTGTATGCTTAGCTACCATCTTGTGATGTTTGATCATTGGTACCTCAAAAGAGTAGTATCTCCTTTATCTAGTGTTATGGAGTAGTATGAATGCATGAGAATGTTGGATTGCTAAAGCTTATGGTCATATGGTTGCTTTGTGGTTGTGAGGTTGTTATCTCGAGAGGGAGGGCCCCTTAGTTCCTAGATCTATCCTTATCTCGAGAGAGGAGGGAACATACATTTTTCTATGATTGCTTGTAATCTTGGTAAGAGTATACGAAGGGGAGTGAGTTTTGCATGTTGGTGGGAGACCTTAGTAGGTGAAACCCGATCCGAGTTACCTTCCATATCTTTGTGTCTTATCATTCGTTCTTGTTTTCTCTTGTTGTTATTTTCTTTCTTTATTTTAACTTTCTAGTTTTGGCTTGAGCACCATCGTTCCTTAGGGAACAACCTTTTTAAACCATCTATTTATCCAGAGTATATGAGTGTGAGACCATGTGTGCTTAACACCTGCTACCCTTGTCCCCGTGGTTTGACCCTGATTACTATGTCAGACCCTGTATACTAGTTGCGGGGCTTGAGTGTCAGGTTATTATCTTAAGAATCTGACTACTCCAAATCCTCTTCATTTTAGATGCACAATTTAGGTTGGTCAACTTTTTAGCACCATTATCGGGGACAAGGTAAAACATCACTATTAAGAACTTGAGTCCACTCACTATACTCCCGTGCCTATAGCTTAGTAATAAGCTTGACCACATAGAAACCTTAAATTTGCTACCCTGCGATTACATAGAATAGTTTATTTTAACACGTCCAATTTTCTAAGTTGACTGTGCGGTCTATTCAGGGAACCTGGAGGGAAGAAGATCTGTTCAATTTTTCACCTTAACCTTGAGTCACCATTCCATCTCGTGTGGACGGTACTCTCACTGGGAGGATGAACGAAATGCAAGAGTTCAACATGACCCCCCACCACCAGGGAGAAATGAAGATAGAGATGGTTGTTACTTGGACGGTCATCAACATGAGGAAGAATGTTGGGAGGAAGATCGTCACAAAGAAGAACAACATGACGAAGAACGAAGCTACCGTCACCGTAGAAGGCACCATCGCAATCACTGTGACAATGAACTTGAGCACGATGACCGAGATAGTGAAAGGAAAGATGATGAAGAAGGAAAGACTCTTAGAGAGTTGGCAGAAACTAGGGCCAATGAATCCAGATGCCCAATCATCATCCCGCACTTCAATGCAGCAAACGTCGAGTTGAAACCAGCTATAATCTCAATGATCCAGAACAAACCTTTATGTGAAAATTTGAGAAGTGAAAATCCATACCATCACCTTGATGCCTTCAAAAATATCTTCCGATACAATTAAGATGAGGGGAGTTCCTCAAGAAGTGATATATTGTAAGGGGTTCAACTTCTCCCTTGAAGATAAGGCTCTCTACTGGTACCTCAACCTTCTCCACCAGTCCATAGATGGGTGGAGACCCCTTGCAGATGCCTTTGTTACTAAATTTTATCCCACTAAGAGAACTATCCACAACATGAAGAAGATCGCTTCTTTTGAAAAAAAACTGAGAGAAAACCTTTACGAGGCATGGGAACACTTTCAAGATTATCAGAGGGACTATCTGCACCATAACTACTGTAAGGGGTTCCTAGTGACCAACATCTACAATGGGATGACTCCGACTGAGAGGACTTCGCTGAACACAGCTGCTAGAAGTGACTTCCTTGGAAAGAAGCCAAGCAAAACTATGAAGATAATAGACAACATGGTTGCACTACAAGCAGACATGAATTACGACAGAAATGATAGAGGATCAACAAAGAAAGTAGGATCTGAAGGACCATCAATCGAAGCCAAAGCCTTGGAAACTATAACTGCCCAAATCTAGAAAATCACCACCGATGTCAAACAACTGAAAGATATTGGAGCCAAAGTCAAGAAGCACACTGAGAAAGCCATGAAATGTGTCACCTATAGAGAAGGAGAACATTAATTGATAACTGTATCTATACCTGACCAGAGGAGAGCGATGAAAGTGAAAGTGAAGAAGAAATTGAGAATGTCTCCTACGTTAACTTCAAATGACAAGACCATCATGGGTTTAACTATGGCAACAAGGAAGCTGTAGAGAATGTGCATCAATTGGGTAGTTTTTCTAAACCTCCTTCAGGATTCGAGAAGAAAGGAGGATTGACCCAATACACTAATACTATTAATTACCAGACAAACAAGAACAACTATCAAGGTCAGAACAAAAATGTGGGTCGACAAGGGAAAGTACAAGGCCTAGGGCCGAGCCGAGCCAAGCCAAGGAAAACAACCAAGTTGATATGATTTCTCAACTATTCAACTTCACAAAAAGGCAACCTTCGGTGAATGATCAACTCGCTCAAAGTGTCTCACAAATTTAGTATTGCTAACTACCATGCAAACTCAAATGGTGGACATGCAAACTTACCAGAGGAAGATTGATCAATAACTTGCACAACTAACCGAGCTCATGGAAAACCCTTCAGGGAAGATCCCATCAAATAATGAGACTACAAAAAGGGCCACTCTCCTATCTGGGAGAGCATTGGAAAATCCTAATACTAACAACACTGAAGAAGGAGGAAGCAATGTGACTTAGCATTCTGAGAATGAGAAGGCAATAGAAGAATCAAAACGAAAAGAAGTAGGGTTGCACAAAAAGAAATAAGGAAGAAGAAAAAAAGAGCTCAAATCCTATAGGAGACGACCTTTTGAAGAAAAATCTCTACGCCCCAAGAGTTCCTTTCCCCTACAAGTTAATAAAAGCACACTTGAAGAAGAGATACAAGAAGTTCATGGAAGCCATAAAGAAGATACACTTGGATGTGTCCTTTCTCAAAGAAATAGAAGAGATGCCAACCTATGCAAAGTTTTTCAAAGACCTGATTACAAAGAGAAGAAGAGGTGATCACATTGAAACTATCCAGTTGGCAAAAATGTCAAGTGTTTTTGTTCAAGCCAAGTTACCAACCAAAAAGAAGGACCCTGAAGCACTCAACATACCTTTTTGCATCAGAGAAAATGTGGAGAGAAAAGGGTTAGCCGACTTGGGAGAAAGCATCAATCCAATTCCCTTGACTCTAGAACAAAGGCTTGGGTTGATAGACATGGTAAAGATGGGGATGAGGATCGAGTTTTCCGATCATACCTTCACAAGGCCAGTGAGAATAGTTGAAGACGTTTCGATACTGGTTGGACAATTTTTCATACAATGTGATATTATAGTAATAGACACAGTTGACGATTCCAAATGACCTATGATATTCGGGAGGACTTTCCTCACAACATGGAGATCCTTAACAAATGTTGCTGAAGGAATCATCACACTGTGGGTGGGGAATGATCACTTGAATTTCCAGGTACAAGATGCCATGAGGGGACCGTCTCTATCTGAGTCAGTTTACTTCATGGACAACTACAATCAATATTGTGAAGAGGTACAAGAAGATAAGGCAATAGTTGATCCCCTAATGCAAGCCTTAAATAGCCAGGACCCTACAATGGAGGGCCAAGAGGTTGTAGAAATCATGGATCACCTGAACCAACCCAAAGAGGAATCCAGTGATGAGGAGATGATAATAGAGACAATGAAGTACGCTTCGTTAGAGCAAATAGCTGAGGAGAAGGGAGAACCAAAGCCGAATCCAGAATTAAAACCTCTTCTAGAGGGGATGAAATACGAATTCCCAGACAAAGAAGAGAGGAATACAATGATTTTAATGCCAACTTAACAGACGACCAAACAGAGAAGTTGCTAAATGAGCTAAGGCTGCATAGAAAAGCCATAGGGTATTCTATAGAAGACATTTGGGGTCTTAACCTGGTTTTATGCATACACATAATCTTCCTTGAACAAATAGCCAAGCCCCTATCTCAACCGTAGAGAAAGATAAACCAAATGCTAAAAGAGGTTGTGAAGAAAGAAGTTATAAAGCTACGAGATGTTGGGATCATCTACCCAATAAGCGACATCAATTGGGTTAGTCCTATCCATGTGGTACCCAAGAAAGGAGGAATGATGGTCATACAAGGGGAAGATGGAGATGAAGTAGCAACGAGGACAGTTACAGGATGGCGCTTGTGCATTGATTATCACAAGCTAAATATAGCCACCAAGAAGTATCACTTCCCTTTTGCATTTATTGACCTGGTCCTAGAGTGGCTGGCTCATAATGACTACTTTTGTTTTCTTGAAAGATATTCATGATTTTACCAAGTACCTATTCACCCTGAAGATCAAGAAAAGACCACCTTTACCTGCATTTATGGCACTTATGCCTTTCGAAGAATGTCGTTCGGTTTATGTAACACACCAGTAATTTTTCAGCATTGTATGATATCCATATTTTTAGACTTTCTGGAAGACATTGTAGAAGTCTTCATGGATGACTTTTCTATATACGGGACATATTTTGAAGCCTACTTGAGAAATCTAACTTTGGTGCTGCAGGGCTATAAAGAGAAACACCTTGTCCTAAATTGGAAGAAGTGACACTTCATGGTTCAGAAAGGTATCGTACTTGGACACAAGGTCTCAAAGAAAAGAATTAAAGTGTATTTAAACAAAATTGAGCCATATCAAAACTCCCACCACCAAAGTCGGTCGTAGGACTACGAAGCTTCTTGGGACACACAGGATACTATAGGAGATTCATAAAAGTCTTCTCTAAGATCGCCAAGCCATTATCCAAACTGCTGATAAATGATGCTAAGTTTGAGTTTACCACTAGATGTCTAGATGCCTTTAACACCCTCAAAAGAGCATTAACGATGACACCTATCCTACAAGAACTAGTCTGGGAGTTGACTTTTGAGATAATGCGTGATGCCAGTGACTATGACATCAGGGTAGTCCTCAGACAGAAGAAAGAAAAGAAACATTACGTGATTTACTATGCGAGTAGAACCTTGGACGAAGCCCAAGTAATTTACTACAAAGACACCTACAGAAGAGAAGGCAGTCACATGTGTCGAGGTGATTGTAGAAATGCTAAAGATTCACAACAAGGGGTACAAGCATAAAGAAGGAAATGACTTCAAGAAGACACGATTCTACTACAGGAGCCCTTAGTAGGTGCCTCTATCAAACACATGTGACTTCTACTATCTAGCCTGGATGGTGGCCCTAGCCACTTTGAATACGAAGGTGGAAGGAATGCAGTACAAGCAATACCACCCACTATGCAAAGTGTACACTAGCATGCTCCTTGAGTCAAACTGGGCCACCAAGACCAGCTAGCAGAAATAAAGCAAGCTTGTGTATACACCTAACTATAGTTTTCACACCCCGACTTGGGTGAATGATAAGTTTGGGGGAGGAGTTATAAACATGCACAAGAGGTACAATTCCATCCCAAAATTTGCAAAAAAATTGAATTGTTTTTAGTTCTACATATCTTAGCGCACTTGTACATATTTTAGTTCCCACCAAACTGATTTTGTGAAAAGTTTATACATTGAGGAATTTTGTTACAAGTCACAGTTTTGCATAGTTACCTTTGAGTTTGGTTGTTCCCTTGCTAAAGGTTGTAGTGCTATCATTTCTAGAGAGGAATATATGAGCAACTAATGCATATAGAAGTAAAACAAGAAGCATAACAATATATTTTTATCTCATTCTTATAATAAGACATTGTGTGTGTAACAATCCTAAACTTATGAAACCCTTGGAAATTGGAGAACTTCATCGAGCCATACTCTAGACCAACCACCCTAACCTGACAATTCCAGCCTAAAAATCCTCACCTTCCCCGAGAAGGAAACAACTATCCCATTCAAGTTTAAGTATCCCCGCTTTGGGATGAAAAGAGGCTTGGCCGCCCAGAAGACCACATAAAAACCCACTCACCCAAACCAGAGAGGAGGTATGAAAAGCCAAAAAGAAAAAAAAATGCATGTATAATGAGAGTTGTGACCAACAGATGCCAAGGGGTTCCACACTGTCGGTGTATTGATGCACTCATGAATGCATATATGTCGTGCCTGTAAGTGGAACCTTGAAGCCAAACTTACCCACCTACAATCCTAAATGAACCTCACGCAACCACCTGACTTAATGTCAGAAGCCCCTAAGGGAAACATTGTCCTTATGACAGTTGTGGGTGAGGGAAGTTCAAGAGAAAAGGAAAACACTTTAAGTCTGAAGCCTACTTGAACACATCAGCATAGGGCCAACGAAAAATAAAGGAAGAGTGTGAAAGGTACCCCTTAGGGAGATGTTGTACTAGTATGGCTGGTAACCTAACACAGGAAGGGGTGATATGTTGAGACAGAGAGACCTTTTACTACCAAAGGCTATGGTAAGAACTCAAAGTTGTGCAACTCTAGTTGTGAAGGGGAAGGAATGATATTTTAGGATTGAGCGAACATACCATAAGTGTTTTGGTGTAATTATGAGATAACTTGATAATGTTAAGTTTCACAAAAAATTGTTACAAAATTGCTCTTCTCTCTACAATTTTGAACCTACCCTTAGCCCGAGGATAGGCTTGATTCTAAGTTTGGGGGAGTTGATAACATCTACCTTACATACACTTTTTGCACATATGTTATACCTATTCAAACATATCTTTCATAGTATTTTCTACTTATTTTAGCACTTTATGTAGAGAATCTTATGTGCACACCTTTTCCATCCTTGCAGGGTCACATAAAGCCACATCCATGGTCAACACCTTGACTATGACTCATCGACCAGTGAGGACCCTCACACCACAACCGATGTCGCCAATCACACCAATGCTTCACGACCACGGTGCAGTGTGCCCCTTTTGGTCACGACCTACAAACAATTCATCTCAAACTCGATCAACCTCGACCATGGTAGCACCCCGACCAAGGTGATTCCAGACCATGACCAAGGTGATAGCATATCTTGACCAAGGAAGCCACAACCGAGGTAGAGCCATACCTCGACTGAGGTGGGACCTCGACTGACCACTACGGTTGAGCCTCGAACGATACCAAGTCTCGACCGCAGTGTGAATGGTTAAGTCAGTGGGAAACACCTATAAATAGGCCACCCACCTCGACTTGTCGAGGGGGGAGATTCTTAAGGACCAAGAAGTGCTACCAAATTCCATACCCACTCTCATCCATCTAATCACTCTTGGATCTCTGAAGGCAGAAGTTGAGGAGAGAGAAGATTGAAGACCCCTCTCCTTTGAAAGAAGGAGAGCTTCCACACCATCCATTCTAGATATAGATTCAAAGGAGTACTTTAGTGTATCTCCATCTACTCTCTCTCTTAAGATCTATCATCTCCTTTATGTTGTAGCCCCTCCCTATTCGTGGTTATGATGTATCTATTAGTTTGTAATGTTTTTATGCTTCCTGTTAACATGTGTCTAAACACTTAACTTGGGTTGTGAGTAGGCACTAAGGCTCTCCCAACATGTATATTCTTACTTCCCTTTTAATACACATATGCTCTTATTAATATTATCTCCATACGCTTGTTATTTATGCTTCACTTGTATACTTAGCTACCATCTTGTGATGTTTGATCATTGGTACCTCGAAAGAGTAGTATCTCCTTTATCTAGTGCTATGGATTAGTAAAAATGCATGAGAATGTTGTATTGCTAAAGCTTATGGTCATGTGGTTGCTTTGTGGTTGTGAGGTTGTTATCTCGAGAAGGAGGGCAACTTAGATCCTAGATCTATCCTTATCTCAAGAGAGGAGGGAACAAACATTTTTCTATGATTTCTTGTAATCTTAGTAAGAGTATACGAAGGGGAGTGAGTTTTGCATGTTGGTGGGAGACCTTAGTAAGTGAAACCCGATCTGAGTTTCCTTCCATATCTTTGTTCTTACTATTTGTTCTTGTTTTCTCTTGTTGTTATTTTCTTTCTATATTTTAATTTTCTTTTTGGCTTGAGCACCCTCGTTCCTGAGGGAACAACCTTTTTAAAACATCCATTTATCCAGAGTATATGAGTGTGAGACCATGCGAGCTTAACACCTGCTACCGTTGTCCCTATGGTTTGACCCCGATTACTAATTTAGAACCTGTATAATAGTTGTGGGGGCTTGAGTGTCGGGTTATTATCTTAAGAGTCTGACTACTCTTGATCCACTCCATTTTGGATGCGGAATTTAGGCCAGTCGAGTAGGTGTACGATGGATGATAGATGGAAGTACTTCCTTTTGACTTCCATGAATGTTAAAATCTTAGAGTCTTAGAGAAGATAAGATCCCATCAGTCAGTAGACCGATAAGAAAACCAATGGGAGGAGTCAGTGGAGACTGGAGCTGGGTGCCACACAGTGACAATGACAATTTGGTGGTGTTTGAATGGGTCCTCTTTTAGGTGGCTTTGATATTCTATTTATAGGCATGGACTAGGGTTTGTAACCCTTCCTAGCTGCTTTGTATAGTCTCCATGGATATGAGGGGTCAGTGGTAGGAGGCAAACAAATTGTTTCACACCCATAGAGTGATACCATTGGGGGTCTAACATCGGGATGGAGCACATGCCATGAGTCGACAAATGCAGGAATCACATCGTTAGGTAAATCTTTTCCAGGAAGATGTCCCAAGGTCAATCGGTCTTCATCGGGCAGGTTGACCATCAATCTATGAGTCATCATTGGGCACGTCGCACATTGATCATCAATGTGTGGGAGAAGGGTGTTACGTTAAGGGATGAGGAAGTAGACCCATCATGAAAAATATTCATAGGGTGTTGCTCACATGTCAGGAAAGAGAATCATCACTCGATGGATGGCCAGGGTGTAGGACACTGATCAGTTGACAAATGATGGATTTCCATTGACAAGACTCCCCTTGGGCCAATGAGATTCCTGGGAGAAGTGAACCCCCCCAGGGGGGCTAATTCTATGGGTCATCGAGGTTGTGTGTTGGGTGAACTTCTGATAGGAGAAATGTTGGTCGACGATGTAGCCTGATGAAGTCTCATATCCTAAAATTCTTATCCATTTTATTAAGAGTTTCTTGGAACCACATCCTCCTCACATGCAATGAAGTACAATCTTACCATGGAAATAATTTTTTTTTATCAAAACTTATAAATTATCATAAAATCTGGGAAAACTTGAATGCACACCATTTTTAAACTAAAACGATGAAAATAAAAGAAAAACTAGACTGAAAGTGCAACTAAACTAGGATGCATATGCATTCATTAGGGGAATCATCCTAATATGGAAAGATATCCCAAAAATAGTTTATGTATCCAACAAATAACCAAGATTCTAATGATAATAAGTGATATTAGAACACTCAAAAAACAAACTAGAGGCTCTTGTAGTACTAAGTCTCTAATGTGGTATCCACATTAAACCTCAAAAACTAGTAGTAGCCATGATTAGTGAATTATTGCATTAAGAGAATGTGAAATTCATACTCTTTACATATTGAGAAATGTGTTAGTCAAACATTTTCATTGTGTAATTTTATTTAGTAGACTAAAGAGCTGTGACACTCCACCTAACTAATTGAATAAATCGATGAATCCATTTATCATTGAGCAACTATTTTTTCATCCAAGCCCGACATAGAAAGTCTTATTGTAGACCAAGAAGCTAGCGTAGTTAATTTCATAAGGTTTACCTTAAGAAATTTATGGTGGACCCTTGCAGTTGATGAGGGAGGCTATCTTGCATGGTAAAATGCCATGTTGATTTTGACATTTTTTCTATAAATTGTTTGATATTTAGTATGAGAATTATAGTAATACAAAATGAGAGTAAGAATATTGAAACACCTGTGTGGAAGTAAAATACTGTTTTCTAATAAGAATGTATGTAGCATAAATTTATTTTATTCCACTTATTGCTAGTGATGTCTAGTGTTTTTTTATTTTTATTTTTAGGTGTTATCTCCACAACCACATTTTGACTTGGTAAGTAACTTTGGATTTCAATAACCATTATTTCATATTAATAGCTTAGTATATCTTTTCATGCATAATTCAGTCCAGTTCATTCAGATGCATGTGTCGGGTCTGTAATGGGCTCTAGAAGGGTGGGGCTGAATATACCTAAAACTAGTAGACCTTCAAGAAAGTTCTAAGATAATATGCAAGAATGAACTTTGAGTGCAACTAAACAAGCATAGAAAGGGAGAGAGAGATTGAACAAGAACTGATTAAAAAAAAGTTACTTATAGTGATTTTAACCTCCAAACTAGGAGATGTAGATCGACTACCTGGTTGGTTCAATCTCTAGGATTTTTAACCATTTCTCACTTCTTATATTGCACTATTAGATTTACAACAAAAGACCACCCTTTTCTAGGTCTAGCACTAAACTATCATCCTTTTTCAGATCAAGGAGCCAATAAGCTTGCAAAAAATTACCTATCCATGACTAAGAGTCTTCCACCTTACCAATGATTTTCATACTCTTATAACAAGTCTTTGGACTTCTTCAAGAACTTATACACTCTTGCAACAAGTATTCCACCTTTAAGAATTTACCCACTCTCAACTTGGATCTTCTGCCTTTGACTTCACCGTCATTGAGGAGAATCTTTTCACTAAGGGACTCCTTCCCTTGTTCTTCACCTCTCTTAGCTAAGAGAGAGAATCTTGATCTTCATTGTAGAAAGAGAGATTGGGAGGTAGAGGAAGTGAGAAACTCACAATATATACATATGGGACTAGATCTCTTAAAATCTCCTACTAACTCTAATGGACGTAGCAAGTGATTAAGCTTATGGGAATCAGGGAAGGCTCTTAGAGGAAAAATCTATCTCAACTATATTACAGAGACCTATATGGTACTTGGCTAACCATCTGATGAAGCCCAAGGGGTCATATTTTTAGTTGATGATGCCTCCTAGCTAATATAACCATTTAGGAAAAAGTTTATCCATTATTGGAGTGTCCAAAGAATATTTATTCCCCTTTTTACTCCCCTCCAATGGCTATATTTCACTACATAATGTGGCTGCTAGAATACTATTGTTCGAGTTACCTTTTGAGAAACTCAACCAATAGACTTTCTCATAGTGTCGTCATTTGAGTTACCTTTTGGGAAACTCATATGACAGAGCAGATATAGTATTTTTGTTCGAGTTACCTTTTGGGAAACTCAACCAAAAAACTCTTTTTGTTTGGGGCATTTTTTGATCAGCTGAGTTACCAATTTAGATAACAAAAGGTTCTAGAAAGCAACGTGAACAATGTTTTTGGCTGAGTTATACCATAGGGTATTTTAGCCAACTACACTTGCTATTTTGGGGTTTTAAACACCCTCCCAAGTGCATATCAATTCATCCTATTGACCCTATTACAAATGTAAGATTAATTACAAGTCATAGAATTATTACAAGTGATTCACATTAGATATCTAAGGATAAAACTATCTATTCTTCAACCTTTATCTTTATACATGTATGACTTGATTTCTCCAAGTTAGGATGTACAAGTTAGACATTTTGAGTGTGTCTTATCTAATATGAAATCTCTCAATTAGAAGCATCAGGCAAAAATAAGTACAATGGTTTAGTGATCATTATAACAAGGAATTTGTCAATTTATACCTTGAGTCAACATGTTCCCACTTTTCAAATATGAGAAACCATTCCATAAATGTATTGAATCCGTTTAAGAAAGTTAAAATCATACATTTGGAAAAGCTTAGGGGGTTCAATGAATTGAGTACATATTCTTCATTGAGGGGGAACATACAAGTGATACCCCCCACATTATAAATGATAATGAAAAATGAAATCATAGGGAATAGAGACCCTAAGCCTAATAAATGGGGAATGAATAGTGAATTATGTCTTATAATATATGTGAGATGAGATATGATCCCGACCTATACCCAGTAGTGGGAATGTTAAGGAAGAGATGCTATATGCTCCAACTAGGATTATTCTCTTAGGATATCTATTTAAACCAGAAGGCATGGATGGTGAGTCGTCATTACTTCTACTTGTTTAGGACAAGAAAAATAGCTTCATATTATTAAATAAAAATGAACAACCCAAGAACCATTGATGTTTGTTCATGTTCATTTACTTGTTTAACTAAGTTTCTATTTTTGAGTGACAACTAAATCTTAGAAATAAAATAAAAATATTACATAATGAATATATTGGAACATATATTATTTAATTTATATAAATAAAAATTCAATTGTATTTATTTGTTCTTATGTCATGTCAACTAAAATAGACATTGGTTGATAATCCAATGAGAAACCTTTTAGGTACCTAAGACGGGTCACCTAAAGCCTTAGATGATAGAATACCGAGTGAGATTACTATAGGTGACTTCTGAGCTTTTCTATGTGTGTAGAGAAAGGTTCTAATATATGTATTTGGGATAGTTGTTGGTGTTTTGATGAAGGAAAATATGTTTACCTTAATTGAAGTTGTTTACTCTTCTTAAACAATGATAGATACTTCTATCAAGGGTTCTTAGTTAATAAGTTCCGATATATTTTGTTATTTATAACGATATATGAATGCTAATTTTAGTTGTATACTATGTCGGGTTTTGAGTTGTCACTTTATTTTGGTTAATTACTTTGGGTAAATTAGCAACACATCTAAAAATCATATTTCAATTGATGATGAAGAGAAGTGCCTGATAGTGCAATATGAAAGCTTATAGTAATGATAGTAGTAGAGCATATATTGTATCAAGTTATCTTCTTATGATATAATTCATAAAATCTATGCTTTAACTCACTGCAAATGGTCCATAAAAGAGAATCACATGCTAAGAACCAATTTTGCGGTCCTAGTGGTGCTCCAATAGCTCCTAAAGGACAAACGTTTCATCAAAGGAACCTACCTCCTCCACCTCCCTATTGAGAACATAAGAAAAGGACATAATATTCATTTAATTATGAACAATACGTGGATGCACTTTCGGACCACATACATAAACTAAGACTCCATCTTATCCTTAGAACAAAGTAATGGATCATGGCATTGTGGATGCCATCACTAAGATGGTGAGTGGTTTGAGACCACAAAAACCTATCTAGATCTAGTTATGTAGCTTAGAAATTATATGAAAATCTTAAGAAGATTGGATTTATTAACTTCATGACACGATTTTACCATGCGTATAACGCAAGTGCACGCGTCAAAGTAGTATAGGCCCTTGTGAGGCCCGATTCGAACTCAGGGACAATAAATTATCAGTAGACTACTACTAACTACTCGCAATCAGCTAGACCAATAAAAAGGTTATGAGAGTTGTTGTGAAATAAAAGAAAATAAAATAAAACAAAGTAATTGATTAAGTGTTTAGTTTAATCAATTCAAATGGAGATCTTTAGGATTGCGGTTTCACCGTGGGCTTTCATTGTATGAATTTCCATATAATAATTCAGGTTCATCTCTCAATCCAGGTAGTGGCCTATAGTCAGAATTGTCCACTGTCATGGTACAATTCACTACCTATGTCTAGGTCGGTTCCACCATCGTAGTAACCTATACCCTAAACTAGGTGCATTAGATTCGACCTCTGGGTTTCCACCATTAATCATACATCACCTTGTCCAAGGGATTTGTTAATTAATGTGAATTTCTTCTCTTTTCAACCGTTAATTCTTCTTTCAAAGTAATTAAAGGCATTAGATTATCATTATGGTGATCAAGCATAAAAATATAATTGAGAAAACAAAATCATACCACGAATTTAAGAGATAAATTATGAATTACTATGATAGAAATGTCATACAATGCTTCCCCGGGCTACTCCCGGTCCTAAAGACAAAGGGGATTAGCCCCACATGTTCATCTCAGAGCAAAACATGGTTAAAGAAAGGGGAAACATGGAAAAAAAATGTGAATAAGTAATGAAACCCTTGAACGGAGAAGATCGAAGCGTTCCTCAGCGTAGAATGCGTGATCTACAGCCTTTCAGCGGTGGAGAACGTCTTCTTCAGCTTCCGGTGAAAGTTGAGATTATTTCCAAATTACCCCCACCAAATTCGGTGAAAGGGGTACGGAATTTTTTGGGTCACGTCGGGTTTTATCGCCGCTTTATAAAAGATTTCTCAAAAATCACCAAACCATTATCTGAGTTGCTGGAAAAGGATGTTGTGTTTGATTTTAATGAAAAGTGTTTACATGCGTTTAATGTGCTTAAAGAAAAACTAATTTATGAAACGGCTGGGGCGTGCTTCTGGGCTCTGTTCTTCTCTCCACACCTTCTCGGGACGTGTGTAGTGGCTAATGACGTGATCTCCTACTCTTAGCCTTTGTCATTAGGTATAATCACCGAGTTAGGTTGCAAAAATATCACAACCATTGGATTAGAGCCGATCTGAAACAAACTCTGATCTGACGGTGTCGATACCATCGACGCGGATCAATGATATCGACCCATGGTGATATCGACAAGCCTTATTTCTTTTCTTCGTTGTGCCTGATGCTGAATCGATACCATCGACGCGGGTCGATGGTATCGACACCCTTAGGCATCGGTTTTATCCCTTTTCTGTCGCTGAATCTACACGTGTCGATAGTATCGACTTTAGGGTCGATAGTATCGACTGACTGGTCGCCAACAACCTGATGGTATGTCGTTACCATCGACTTCCATGTCGATGGTATCGACTCTGTGCTGCTCCTTGCGGCTGGATTCCTGTGGTTGAGTCGATAGTATCGACAGCTGTCAATGGTATCGACAGCTGTAGATATGTGTTTTTCTTGAAATTGCAAAACAAAACCACATAAGCCGAGATAAAACCTAATATTGTAATCATTTATGCTCAAAACAATAAAATAAGGGAGATTTGACCCTAAGAAGGCTCATAGACTAAAGTAAGTGAATTATGCAATATTAACCACCAACATGACCAATAAATGCATCAAATACAAGTAAAACAAGTCTATAAATGTGACTCAAAATCATCACATGAAACTCCCCTAAGCTTGAACATTGCTCGTCCTCGAGCAGCAAAACTCTAGAATAGAATTGTGAGGGTCAACTAAAGAACAGATTATCACAACAAAGATCACCATATGATCCCTACCAGGCGTTCACATTCCGGCCCTTACTAACCACAGAATGATAATTACCCTAAAGGCGACAGTATTCATCCATAAAAGATATCTACCTCAAAATTGATGAACACTATCATATAAGGCAGTTAACATAATAAAATTCTTTGGTTCAGACTCAGTGCATCTTGTGATCTCCTATTTTACATTGCTCGCCCTAACTACCATCTACATGGAAGCAGCTCTCCTGGTATTAACAAGTGAGGAGAAAATCATGGTGGCCTACCAATTCAAGCAACGGGTGGATGGAATGGGTGGCTAGTGGAAGAAATGGAAACATTATACGGTTTCAACATGCACAAAATAAAAATGACCTAAATGATGCATATTCAAGTAAAAATGCCCTAATGCCTACATTTGGGTGGAATGATGCATGCACTATCATCCCATCTCGAGGTGAAATGGAATATCTAAGAGAACTACATCATGTCCTTATTCTTCTTAAGATGCAGTGAGAACATGTTCCTTTCTCCCTCTTATTCTACTTGCTTCTCAATACTTTTTTTCTTCTTTTTTTTCAAAACTTTTTTTCTTTTTTCTTTCAAAGCCCTTGTTTCATAGCTAACAATGACTTATTTGTCAGGCTCACTTATTGCTGTATAACTTATACATTTGAATCGTTCAGAAGGTATGGAACAAGTTCATCACCCTTAATGTATCAGAAGACATAAAATACATGATGTACTATATGCACAAAAGATGTGAATGCAGCTACAACATGATAGTTATGCAACTAAATGACACGCACCTAAGGATAATGTGCATGTATAACTATTCTATCTTTTTTCATTTTCATACAAAATATATGAAAGTAGTTGCAATGCAAAACATACCTACATGGGATGCAATCAAAGAGATTAAAACCATAATGTACTTCCAGTTCTTAAGGTGGAGTATGAAAACAATGGGGTGGATAGATCACAAGACTAATTGACTGAACCTTTGGAAATTATTATGTGTCCCTCCTTACTGACCTGAGTAGTAATTAAGAGGTTTCTCTCTCTTATTTCAAATTAAAGTCTCATTATCATTTCATCAGTTTAGGCTCAAACAACCAGTTCTGTCCACTTTTCATGAACCATAGGAATGTACAGTTGTGATTTCCTATTTTAGAGTTGACAAACCCAATTATTTCCTTAAGTTATGTGCTCGAAGTTAAACAACACAAGCTTGCAAACA
The DNA here is from genome assembly GCA_963693085.1 of Alisma plantago-aquatica. Classification (NCBI taxonomy): domain Eukaryota; kingdom Viridiplantae; phylum Streptophyta; class Magnoliopsida; order Alismatales; family Alismataceae; genus Alisma; species Alisma plantago-aquatica. The sequence continues at coordinate 1,378,056,394 of OY856412.1, forward strand.
CAAAATTTTTTTAAATTTTCCCCTAATTCTCATGTACAAGCAATGAGATGACACATGACTTAAGACATCCACAATTACACTAGATAGAGTGTGGATCCTACAAAGAAACTCATAACTAAGAAAAACAAATGACAAAAGACAAAGCAATAAAAACTAAAACTAAAAACTAAGAAAACTAAAGGATAGAGCTGTTCCAACTCCCCCCTAAGCTTGAATTTGACTATGGCCTCATAGTCAAGAACAACCTTAAAAAGGTGGAAAAGTGATACCGATCATTCTTCCAGAGGAGGCGGGTACTGTGGAGCCGTGGGGTCCTAAGATGGGTATTGCCCCTGAAAGCTCAGATCGTACTGGGGCATTGGTGGAGGTTGTCGATACCCCCCCCCAAATAATTCTGGCTCCAGTAATGATCGTAGAAGGGCTGCTGCTGCATCTCCATCCTATGCAACCTGTCATGGATGTGATGTTGGTTGTCGAGGAGGAGGCGCTCATTCTCGAAAATGGCCCTCTGATTATCTAACAGCCGGTTTGTTGTATCTTGAATACCGGCGTATGAAGATGTATGCTACAGTTGGGTGTGCTAGATCTCTTACAACATTGTATCCATCCCCTGCATGGAGTAGGCATCCTCTCCTTGATGAGAGGGCGGTGGTGGCAGAGGCTGTGAAGATGAAGATGCACCCGGATGCATGCGAGGATGCTTCCGGGGTGCTACTCGTGCCCGAAGAGGAGTGAAGGCCTCCTCTTCCTCTTCATGTTCGTCGCCTTCGTCATTGTTGTCATCATCACCACCGTCTTCACCAGAGTCATCAATGGCAATGACAGGACATCAGAAATACTGAGCGCCCTCAATGTGGAACACGAGTTCTGGAAGTGAACACTCTTGATATGCTTGATTGACATGGCAGTGTGCATATGCCAAGCCATCACAAAACAGGATGAGGTTGGAGTGGTGCAGATGCTACAGGTTGACCTTGCTTCTGTTGGAGAGGGGAGTAAGCTGGGAGAAATTTAACCCAAGATAGTGGGCCAGCGGTGTGATGAGCCCTCCAAAGTGGATTGGAGCCTTCCACGTACTCCTCTTTACAGCCAACACGCGCATCAAGATGAACACGCCCCAATTACACTCCTCACACTTCAGCAACTTGTGCAGGAAGAACAAATCTATCTCTTGAAACTTGCTAAGAGACGGGTTGCCACGAGTGAACAGCGTGGTGCATAGCATGCGGTGAAGAATCCGCACAAACGGATGCTCGAAATCTGCCACTACAGCATTGTGGTAGCTGACGGATTTGTCCGGAGGCGCAGTCACGAGCTGGGTGAAGATATCATCGTAGTTCGTCATGTTGTCTGGCCTCCGGTGCTGGTAGTCATTATGGAACCAGTTATTAATTGAATTGAATTGGACGAGAGTGAGGGTGTAGTCGTTGTTGTAGAGTTTGAATGACACCCGCCCTTTTCTCCACTCTTTGTCGGTGGCGATCATGTCATTGGGCACCAGATTGATGTCCAATGATGCCATGAACTCCGCCACGAGTTCCTTGTACGTTGGCCACCCGCCGAAGAAAGGCTGGCCGTCGGCGTGGTACTACAGCTCGTCGGGCCTTCTGGATGTGTGTCTCTCCTACCCCTTCAAGACGTAGGCGAGGTTGGCCTCGAACCCCAGATCACGGATCATTATTCGATCAACATAACGCGTGGGCTCGATCTTTCTCTTCATCAGTTCCTCGTAGAACTTCCATACCTCCGCGGAAGGATGGACAATCCTTGGACGAGGAATAGATGTAGTAGGTGGAGGAATGAACTCGGGGATCTCCACAGGATCTTCCCGTGAAGAAGAAGCACTGGCTATACGCACCATCGTCACTGAGAAAGAAGGAATGGAAGATGGAGCTTGGTGAAGGTTGGAGAAGACAATATCCGCTCGGTGAAGGCTCGGGGAAGATCGTGCTCCTTGGATACTCGTAGCCGGGCTCCGATCGCACAACAATATGCACGGCACAAGTGGAGGGCAAAAGCTCTGAAGATGTGACGTCATATGACAACCATCCCTCTCTTTTATAACCATGGCCGGAGCTATTGTGCACCCGTCGATACCATCGATGTGAGTTGATGGTCGTCGATACCATCGACGCGAGTCGATGGTATCGAAACCTGTAGCACAATCCAGTCTTCCACTAGTATCGATGGTTGTCGATAGCTTGATGTGGGGGCCCAGATTGATGATGTGTCAATACCATCGACGCAAGTCGATAGTATCGACCCATCCCACTGATCTACTTTCTTGACGTAGTGATCATCGTTGATTTCCTTTCGCGGATCGGTGACGTGTCACGTCGATACTATCGACGCAAGTTGATAGTATCAACTTCTTCTGAGGGAAAACACCCTCGCGAGGCTTGGCCGCCGCTTTCTGCCTGTAACCGGGTCGATACCATCGACAGGCCCATCGATGGTATCGACTTCACTGAGACAAATTTCGTCTGAATATCTTCAGGGATCTCATGAGTATCGACATCCATGTCGATACTATCGAATCAGTTTTGGCGAGCAACCTGATGGTAGGTCGATACCATCGACGAGGCTGTCGATAGTATCGACTCAGAGAGATTTTTGCAGCCGCCTAACTGTACCCATGTCGATACCATCAACACAAGGGTCGATAGTATCGACCCTGCCTCAATCCTGCACATTGAACAAATGATCAAGGTATCTTGTTTGCACTAGAAACAAAATCGAATCAAACTAATGTACAAAAGTGAAAGAAACTAAATGAAACTACCAATGGCTGGGTTGCCTCCCAACAAGCGCCCCTGTTTAACGTCTTAGGCTAAACGAAATCAAGCTCCTCATGCATCTGTAAGCGCAATGAGTTTGACCTCATGCACTCTCCTTGTGTAATCCTCACTGAAGTACAACTTCAATCGCTGTCCATTAATCAAAAATGTTGTCTCACCATCACGCACCATGATTGCTCCATGTGGCCTGACCTCCTCTACAGTGAATGGTCCACTCCATCGGGATTTCAATTTCCCGGGATGCATCTTCAACCTAGAGTTGAATAAGAGCACACAATCTCCCTTCTTGAAGACACACATCTGAATGTGTCGATCGTGAATCAACTTTGTTCGCTCCTTGTAAATCTGCGAGCTTTCATAAGCATTCATCCTCAGCTCTTCGAGTTCATTAAGCTCCAACAAGCGTTTCTTTCCCGCTTCATCATAGTTCAAATTCAGCTTCCTTAGCGCCCAGTGCACCTTATGCTCCAGTTCCACCGGCAAATGGCAGGCCCGACCATAAGCCAACATAAAAGGCGTAGTCCCTATAGGTGTCTTAAATGCCATCCTGTACTGTTGGCTCGGATCTCCAAACCATGACATAAACACGATTAAAACTTAGCGGAAGCGAATCGGTAATTAGAGGGAGACAAAAATCACGGGAAATTTAAAACTTTTTGAGATAAGAACTTGTATCCACAAAAATTCCTTTCATAAAGAGAGATAAATTGTTTACATCTCAGGATAATTACTTATTGAGTAATTATTTACATCAAGATACAAAATCTCAAGATCACATAACACAAGACTCCAAGACCTGAGAGTACAGAGGACACATAGGATCGACTCTAACTACACCACATGGCAGGACAAATCTCGACCTGAGATTACTGCTGCCCCTGGTGCTGCTGCTGCTGAGACTGGTCACCTGTAGGCTGGTTCCTTCGTCTCCGACGTCCACCTAAAAAGTTGAAGCCTACGGGGTGAGACAATTATACATAATTGTCCCAACGAGAGTTATAACTCTTCGCCAGAAGCTTTATTATAACATCAAAGATTATTTTAAACAGTAAAGCCTTCAAAGCATTCTATAACAGTTGCAGGTATAACAAGATCTCTATAATTTAGGAGATATGGAGAATATCAACATTATTGCAATGTAACATCAATCAACTAACTTGGAGTCATCTCTAACAAGTTATACTACATGGTTGATTATGTTTTACAAACAACATTATGCCCTGTGGTGATGAGGCTTACCACTCATACTCCAACTGATCGCTGAGAAGCCGCATCAGTATCATACATAGGTCATTAAGAGAGCCGGATTCTCATGACCTTCACCTTCCTCAGTCAGCAAGAGGATCACTTGTAGGACATCTCGTGTCTCTACTACTATAGCTCACCAGGGTAAATTGGTCCTTCACTATTCTAGAGTCACAGTGGCGTTCTGTACTCTCTTCGTCATCAGGAGGTTTCATATTTACCTACCACTGATACGGATATCTGTGCTTTCTTCATTATCAGGAGGTTTCATGTTTACCTACCACTGATACGGTATGGAACTATAGTGAAGGATGGATGGATTCCACATCTACATCACTTTCCTACACTAGGATGTAAGGTTCTACACATCCATGTACCCCACATACTCAAAAGTATGTGCTCCAGGAGTTCCCTGAGGAAAACCTGTTTCACCATCACGTAATTTCTGACAATGATGGATCTATGATCAGGGCTCTACATTATACTTGATTAGTTAGGTACATTTAGTATCCTTTAACAGCATACATTGTTCTTCAAACAATAACACTAGCATAGCAGCTATAAAAGAAGAATACTAAATGTAACAGGCCTAACTCATATCAATCATTATTTCTCATTATCCTCATCACAAGTCATCTCTAAGGCATGACGTTGATGGTATTCATGGCTCTTATAGCCCATTATCAGCATAGGATGCCACTGGCAAGGCATCAGATTACTTTACTTATTCATAAGGCTAACAGCATGCCTTTAATGAATATAACATCAACATCCATACCTGGATATGATTACCTTCATATCAGAACCTGCATAGTTAATACATCTGATAAAGGTAATACAACAATAAGGAATGTACTTCCTACTCTTGTGATAAGAGTTAAATCTTTAATTCAAATCAAATAGAGTTTAATACTCAAAAGCATGCCATTACCCTTGAATTAGGGTTTACTATTCACATTACATGTCATCACCCTTGAATTAGGGTTTACTATTCACATCCAGGTGAATTAAACTCATAACATCATCATGTATGAGTAACATCTTCATTGATGCTCTTGGATTAGTTAAAGGTTCATCATTTATCATAATTAGGGTTTCTATGACCTCACCCAGGTGGACCATACCCTAATTATGCTCTCTTATGTGCATTGGAGATGTTTTACTTGAGTTTCCACTTAGAAAGGGTACTTTATCTCTCTAGAAGTACTTTCTCTCTCTAGAAGTACTTTCTCTCTCGTCATAATGTTAGGTGATGTCAACATCACTCTAAAACAGGTTAGATTGAGTCATCATAGGCTAACATAGCCAAAAGCATCACCATTATGTGATTAGAGTTACTTTCTCTCTCTAGGGTACTTTCTCTTTCTAGAGTACTCTCTCTTTCATCATACTAATGGTTGATGGTAACATTAGACTAGATCAAGTTGGATAGAGTCATTATGACTAAAAACATCATTCTCATGTAATTAGGGTTTGAATTGAGCAAGGTACAACTCAATTGACCCTTTAGGGTTATTTTGGTAATTCACCCCATTGATCATCATTATGGTCAAAACCTTAGTCAAATAACCCCTTACTATCCTAGATTATCATTAGGGTTTGATTTGGGCAACATTGAACCATTTACATCATCAAATGATTGAATGAGGTCAACCTTGAATCACATTGATTGACTTCAATCATTAATCATCAATTGAGTTGAGATCGGTTGAAAGTGTTGACCGTTTGCCCACTTTGACTTTCCAAGACCGCGAGCCTCCTTCTAACTCCAAGACCGCGAGCCCCCTTAGGCTTCAAGACCACGAGCCATCATGCATTCAAGACCGCGAGCCATCATGCATCCAAGACCGCGAGCCATCATGCATCCAAGACCGTGAAGACTCCTATTGAGGTTAAGACCGCGAGGGTCATGAAGACCGTTTAGCTAGTTTGACCTCAGGACCGCGAGGCCCTTCGCGGTCTTGAGACCGTGAGCCTCCTCTCGGTCTTGAGACCGTGAGCCCCCTCACGGTCTTGAGACCGTGAGCCCCCTCACGGTCTTGAGACCGCGAGCCCCCTCACGGTCTTGAGACCGCGAGGCTCTCATGGTCTCAGCCGCTTGGTCCTTCAATCAAGACTCAAAGATGCAACCGATAATGTCAATCGAGGTTGAAGCCTTCAAAAGGTCCCATCTATGTTGACCACCTATGGATTGGGTTAATTACGGTTATGCTTAACCAATTGGTCATTCAATTGACCCTCAATTGTTGACCAATTATGATTGAAATCGATTCAATTAGGATCTATCAATGTTCACCCATCAACACTCAACAATGTGCATCAACACAAGGTTGAACCCTTCAATTGAGCTCCAATTGGGCCCAAACTTGACCCAAACGGTCTTGAGGTCATGTGGGTGGACCCCACATGGTCTTGAGACCGTTTTCCCAAGATTTCATTAAAATCTAAGGTGATTTGATAGAGATTGAACCATGACTGGTCACTAAATCAGTATTTTAATCAATTGATAACTTATTTGCAATTGGGTCCTCAATTGGTCAAAATACTTAACCCTAGACCTTCAAACGGTCTTGGGTGATTGTCCTCTCGGTCTTGAGACCGTTTGTATGAGTTCCAAACGGTCTTGAGACCGTTTGCCCATCCAATTTAGGATTCTAGTGCAAATTCATCAAGGTCTGACCCATTGAGTTGATGATCATGTCAATATTTTATTGCAATGTAATTTGGTGTAATTGTACCTTCAATTGGTCAACTAATCTTGACCCCAGACCTCCAAACGGTCATGGTTGATTTCCCTCGCGGTCTTGAGACCGTATGGGTGACCCTAAACGGTCTTGAGACCGTTTAGGTCAATCAACCCTAAAAATCCTAATTAGGTCACCATAATTTCAGTACTGATTGTATCTAGGGTTAGCCCTAGTATTCCCCCTTCAACTCTTAGCCCGTTTGGAATTAGACCATAAAACTTGGGGAGTTGTTAATTAACATTATTTTGAACAGTAATCTCATAAGGTAAACGCTTAGTCAATGACCTTACACGGTCTTGAGACCGTTTGCCCAAAAAGGCAATTTCAGACCGTTTGAAAATCAGGAATAAATTCAAATAAAGTTGTTACTTAAAAAGGTCATATCTCCCGATTCCTTTGGAGTTAGCCTCCCAAATTTTTAGGGTAATTATCCTATATAATTAGGAACAGATTTCTTATACGTTCCACGCCCGGTCAACGGGGTCAAACGGTCTTGGAGACCATTTGCCCTGTCGCGGTCTCGAGACCGTTTGCTCACCTCGCGGTCTCAAGACCGAGAGAGCAACCTGGTGGGACCGTTTAAGGAAGTGAAAAGTGGTGGGTTTTCTTGAAAATCACGCCTTCATCTTCTAGCTCAAGAACAGTACGAATATCCCATAGATTTTCTTGCAAAATAGCAGGGAAAAGTAGGGAAATACTAAGAACTATCATCAAAACGTATATAAAGATGCACATAGTAAAGCATGGGTTTAGAGTTATAAAACCCGCCTAAAGCTTGCTTCTTGGGCTCCAAGCTTTCAAGATCCAAGATATAATGGCGTCCTTGAATTCTTACAGGTCGGCCAAGGTGAAAACTCCAAGGAAGGTCAAGGAAAGATGGCTAGAAAGATAGGATTTCGAGAGTTAGCCATGAAGCTGACCTTGAATTCGAGTTCTAACCATGGAAATAGGCAAGAAGACGGGTTTAAACCTACCTTGCACCCCTTGGTCGTCCTCCTTAGCTCCAAGGAAGTCCTTGGTCGTCTTTGGTGAAATGAAACAGTAAGGGAACGAAGGGTGAGTTCCCTTGCAACTAAGGGAAAGAGAGCTTATATACATGGGGTAGGATTTTCAACATTAGTTCATAAGTTGTCCATAATTCCAACTAGGTCCCTCCTTCTTTACTTGATCGTCCCTTCCTCTTTATTCTAAGGACAAACCTTCTCTTAAGGTCTTAGGAAAAGAAGTTAAAGGAGAACAAGCTAATAATGAGGTACATACCTAAAGAGATATTGCACATATACCCTGATTATTCAATCACAAGGTATATTTCATAACCTGATAATTCAATTGAGGTGACTTCCTCATCATTTCTTCTCTAAAAGTTGACAAGAGTCTAAAAAGATACTTTAGATGACGTATTTTACAATTTGCATCCCTTAATTTGGGTAAATTGCATTTTTCCCCAATTTAAGGTTTCAAGCACCGGGATTGCTTCCACAGCTGCACCTTGGTGCCCTAGCTTGGGAAATCCCTCAAACTTTACCAAAAAGATTCTCATGATGTCTCAACATCAGAGGAACATCTCAACATGTGTAAATTGCAATCTAACCCTTTTAACTGGGTAAATTGCACATAGGTCCCTATATATCAAAACAATGCTACAACTTTAAATAAAAAGGAGCAAATACTGAAATATATGTTTCTGAGAAACTTAATTACATGCTCAGAGTTAATCACAAAGATTTATTCACATATTTAGGCAAAACACCTAGGGTTAACTCATAACCCAGGTCAGGGATGTTACAAATTATCCACCCCTTACAAGGATTTCGTCCCCGAAATCGATAAAACATACTACGAGAAAAGGGCAGGATACTTCCTTCTCATCTCATCCTCTAACTCCCAAGTGGCTTCTTCAGTACCACGATGGTTCCAGAGGACTTTCACAAGACTTATATCTTTCTTCTTTAACTTTTTAATTCGTTTATCAAGGATTGACACTGGTCCCTCCTCATAGGATATGTCATCATTCAATTCTACCTCCATAGGTTGTAGAACTGACTCGGTGTCTGGGTGACATTTCTTCAACATAGAAATGTGAAACACAGGATGTAACCTCTGTAATTCTGGGGGAAGCTCTAGTTTATATGCTACCTTTCCAATCCGTTCAATGATTGGATAAGGCCCCATATATCTAGGAGCTAACTTCCCTTTCCTTCCAAAACGGAGGACTCCTTTCCAAGGTGAGACCTTGAGATACACTCTGTCTCCAACCTGGAATTCTAAGGATCTATGACGTTTGTCAGCATAAGATTTCTGCCTATCCTGAGCAGTCTTAATCTTATGTTGTATTACTTTAATCTTTTCTGTGGTTTGCTGCACCAGGTCAGGACCTAACAACTGGTGCTCACCAGTCTCAAACCAACATAAGGGTGATCTACAACGTCTACCATATAAAGCTTCATAAGGTGCCATATCAATACTATGCTGATAGCTAATGTTATAGGCAAACTCTATCAAGCTTAGGTGTAGATCCCAACTTCCGGTGAACTGGAGAACACATGCTCTCAACAAGTCTTCTAGGGTCTGTATGGTCCTTTCCGACTGTCCATCAGTCTGTGGATGAAAGGTTGTACTAAACCTCAGCTTAGTGCCTAAGGCTCTGTGCAACTGTTCCCAAAAACGACTTGTAAACTGAGGACCTCTGTCAGAAACTATTGTGACAGGAACTCCGTGCAAACGCACTATCTCTTGAACATATAACTTTGATAACCTTTCAGAAGAATAGGTTGTTTTGACAGGTAAGAAATGTGCTGTCTTAGTCAACCTATCAACAATTACCCAAATGGAATCATGTCCTTTGCTTGTCCTGGGTAGGCCAACAACAAAGTCCATGGTCACATGGTCCCATTTCCACTGTGATATGGGTAAAGGTTGCATTGTTCCTACAGGCTTCTGGTGTTCAGCTTTAACTTGCTGACACACGGGACACCTCAGAACAAACTCTGCAATGTCCTTCTTCATCCCAGGCCACCAATATAGATCCTTCAAATTCCGATACATCTTGGTGCTCCCTGGATGCATAGCATACATGGAAGAATGGGCTTCTTCCAGGACTAACTTTCTCAAGTTGTCCACATCTGGCACTATCATTCTTCCATTATAACAAGCTACTTGATCTTTTGAGTCATGAAAACCATCTTGCTTCTCATTTCCATACTCAGATCTTATATGTTGAACTGCAGCATCACTTAGCTGTGTCTCTTTAATCTGCTCCCTTAGGGTAGGTTTAATATGCATCTCAGCTAACAAACCGGTTAACAATGACACCTTCAACTGTACATTGTCCTGCCTTAAAGAGATAAGCATATCTCTTCTAGAGCATACTAAAGAGTTTAGTTGTGCTCTATTTATGGTTGATGTTACTGATTTCCTACTCAAGGCATCTGCAACAACATTGGCCTTGCCTGGATGGTAATCAATTGTACAGTCGTAGTCCTTGATTAATTCCATCCAGCGACGTTGCCTCATGTTGAGCTCATGCTGAGAGAAGATATACTTAAGGTTTTTGTGGTCTGTGAAAATCTGGAATGTTTCTCCGTAGAGATAGTGCCTCCAGATCTTCAAAGCATGAACCACAGCAGCTAACTCCAGATCGTGTGTTGGATAATTCTCCTCGTGTTTCTTAAGCTGTCGGGAAGCAAAAGAAATCACTTGTTTATCCTGCATCAACACACATCCTAGTCCGTTCTTGGAAGCATCACAGAAAACTACATATCCTTTTCCTTGTTCAGGTAGCACTAGCACAGGTGCACTTGTCAACCTCTCCTTCAGCAACTGGAAAGATTGTTGACACTTATCACTCCAAGAAAAAGGAACATCTTTCTGGGTCAACTTGGTCAAAGGTAAAGCTATAGAACTAAAGTTCTTAATGAACCTTCGATAATAGCCAGCTAACCCCAAGAAACTTCGAATCTCCGTCGGTGTCTTTGGTTGTTCCCATTGTAGAACAGATTCTACCTTTGTAGGGTCAACACGAATTCCCGAGGCGGATATTACATGTCCAAGAAAAGATACCTCCGGTAGCCAGAACTCACATTTGCTAAGCTTAGCGTACAGCTTATGTTCTCTTAGCAAGGTCAAAGCTTGGCGAAGATGCTGCTCATGCTGCTGAGCATCCTTACTATAGATCAGAATGTCATCTATGAAGACGACAACACATAGATCAAGGAAAGGTCTAAAAACTCTATTCATGAGTTCCATGAATGCAGCTGGTGCATTGGTTAGTCCAAACGACATAACCATGAACTCATAGTGACCATATCTTGTCCTAAAGGCAGACTTGGATATGTCACTATCCTTAATACGGAGTTGGTGATATCCAGACCTTAAGTCTATCTTTGAAAAGACTGTTGCACCACGCAACTGGTCAAAGAGATCATCAATCCTCGGCAGAGGATACTTATTCTTTATTGTTACCTTATTGAGTTGTCTGTAATCAATGCATAATCGCATTGACCCATATTTCTTTTTAACAAACAAGACCGGAGCACCCCAAGGTGAAGTACTCGGTCGGATAAAACCTCTCTCAAGTAACTCTTGAAGCTGTTTCTTGAGTTCTGCCATCTCGGCAGGCGCCATTCTATACGGAGTTTGAGCTATGGGTTTCGTATCTGGGATCAGATTAATTTCAAAATCAATCTCCCGAGGTGGTGGTATACCCGGAAGTTCTTCAGGAAACACATCTTCGAATTCCCTGACTATAGGAACTTCAGCAGGATTGGAACTTTCCTTGGTAACATCTTCCACATGGGCTAAGAATGCATAACATCCTTGCCTCAACAGCTTATCAGCAACCATAGCTGATACAAGACAGGTAGGCAGAATCTTTCTTTCACCTTGAAAGATCCATGTGCTACTTTCGTCAGCAAACACAGCCAACTTGGACTCACAATCCAAGACAACTCTATACCTTTCCAAGGTATCCATCCCAAGGATTATATCCAATCCCTGCATATCAAGTGGTATAAGATCCACTTGAATGTGATGGTCAGAAAAGAAAAGGATGCAGGGAGAACATACCTCCTGCAAAATGGCAGTCCCACTCAACGGAGTCTCTAACAACAAACTATCTGCTCTATGGCTAACAGTCGCATTGCAGTTACGAATCACTTCACGAGTGATGAAAGAGTGCGTAGCACCCAGATCAATCAGAACGGATACAACACAGGATGTAGACATATCAGAATATAAAAATTTCATCTGACCTGCCACTACCCGTGGATTGACCACTGCCTCAGGTGGGTTCATAGCATAGAACCTCGCAGTTGCCTGGTGTTGAGGTGGTGCTGATGATCCAGCTTGAGACGCTTGTCCACATCCTCGAGTTGCTCCTTGATGTTGTCTATTCTGAGATCCCTGTTGATTCTGTCTCGGGATTTGTTGTGTCACACCGACAGGCCTAGAATGGCAATCCTTCATCAAGTGTCCCACCTTACCACAGTTGTAGCAACTCTTCTCCTGTTGTTGTGGTCTAGGTGGTCCAGTAACTGACACTGATGCAGAACTGTGCGTCCCTTGAAGCGGTTGACTCCGTCCTCTACCTCTGCTTGGTGTCCATTGAGTTTGAAAACTCGATCTGGGTGGTGGAGGGTTAGGTGCTGAGAATCTAGGTTTCTTGGAATCCCTAGATGAAGAACCCTGGAACTGTGGATATCTTTTATGGGTTTGTCTTTTCTCAACCACAGATCTCTCTATCCTTCAGACTGACTCAACGAAGGTAGAGAATCTCTCTCTGTTTTCTAAGGCAGACACATGGGTTGACATATCAGAATTCAAACCCTTTTCGAATCTTCTGATTCTTTCCTCATCCGTAGTAGCCATGTGCGGATAGAACCGCAACAACTCCATAAACTTAGCTTCATACTCACTAATGTTCATCATACCCTGCCTTAGTTTCTCAAAGTGAGAGATCTTCTCATCTAGGAAGGTCTTTGGAAAATATCTATTGATAAATTCCCGATGAAACTCTTCCCATGAGAACTCTACTCCAGGTCTCTTATGCTCTTCCATGTTCCACCAGTGACCAGCACTGCCTTTGAGAAGATAGATAGCATGTCTAACCTTCTCGGCTTCCGGAATCATAAGAATCCTGAAAGCCTTCTCCAACTCTGTCAACCATAAGTCAGCATCTGCAAGGTCGGCAGTTCCGAAGTACTCGGTAGCTCCGACACGACGAAGTCATTCGAATGTCTTACCGATACTTTGTGCTTCAGGCTGGGCAGGTGCCCTAGGTGCAGGAATGGGCATCCTATCGGTTATATGTGTCATGGCAGTCATGAACTGCCCGAACATCGTCTGTACAGCTGGATCACTCATGTCAACTGGGTCGAACTGGGGTGGCTCTCTCGGTGACTCAGGTGCAGGTTGTTCTATTCTCGGAACTCTTGCACCGCCTCGAGGTGCACTAGCACTACTCTCTGCCACGTGCTCATCACGATGTTTTGACATTCTTATGTATCTTCTTCTCCTGAGGAGCAGAAGATTCTATTAGATGAGGAAGGAGTACTAAAGGTAGACTCGACATCCTAAGTCCTATGCCTCTGTAGACTCAACTGAACCTGGAGCTCTGATACCACTAGTTGTTGGCTCTGATCTCCAAACCATGACATAAACACGATTAAAACTTAGCGGAAGCGAATCGGTAATCAGCGGGAGACAAAAATCACGGGAAATTTAAAACTTTTCGAGATAAGAACTTGTATCCACAAAAATTCCTTTCATAAAGAGAGATAAACTGTTTACATCTCAGGATAATTACTTCTTGAGTAATTATTTACATCAAGATACAAAATCTCAAGATCACATAACACAAGACTCCAAGACCTGAGAGTACAGAGGACACATAGGACCGACTCTAACTACACCACATGGCAGGACAAATCTCCACCTGAGATTACTGCTGCCCCTGGTGCTGCTGCTACTGAGACTGGTCACCTGTAGGCTGGTTCCTTCGTCTCCGACGTCCACCTAAAAAGTTGAAGCCTACGGGGTGAGACAATTATACATAATTGTCCCAGCGAGAGTTATAACTCTTCGCCAGAAGCTTTATTATAACATCAAAGATTATTTTAAACAGTAAAGCCTTCAAAGCATTCTATAACAGTTGCAGGTATAACAAGATCTCTATAATTTAGGAGATATGGAGAATATCAACATTATTGCAATGTAACATCAATCAACTAACTTGGAGTCATCTCTAACAAGTTATACTACATGGTTGATTATGTTTTACAAACAACATTATGCCCTGTGGAGATGAGGCTTACCACTCATACTCCAACTGATCGCTGAGAAGCCGCATCAGTTTCATACATAGGTCATTAAGAGAGCCGGATTCTCATGACCTTCACCTTCCTCAGTCAGAAAGAGGATCACTTGTAGGACATCTCGTGTCTCTACTACTATAGCTCACCAGGGTAAACTGGTCCTTCGCTATTCTAGAGTCACAGTGGCGTTCTGTACTCTCTTCGTCATCAGGAGGTTTCATATTTACCTACCACTGATACGGATATCTGTGCTTTCTTCGTTATCAGGAGGTTTCATGTTTACCTACCACTGATACGGTATGGAACTATAGTGAAGGATGGATGGATTCCACATCTACATCACTTTCCTACACTAGGATGTAAGGTTCTACACATCCATGTACCCCACATACTCAAAAGTATGTGCTCCAGGAGTTCCCTGAGGAAAACCTGTTTCACCATCACGTAATTTCTGACAATGATGGATCTATGATCAGGGCTCTACATTATACTTGATTAGTTAGGTACATTCAGTATCCTTTAACAGCATATATTGTTCTTCAAACAATAACAGTAGCATAGCAGCTATAAAAGAAGAATACTAAATGTAACAGGCCTAACTCATATCAATCATTATTTCTCATTATCCTCATCACAAGTCATCTCTAAGGCATGACCTTGATGGTATTCATGGCTCTCACAGCCCATTATCAGCATAGGATGCCACTGGCAAGGCATCAGATTACTTTACTTATTCATAAGGTTAACAGAATTCCTTTAATGAATAGTTAATACATCTGAGAAAGGTAATACAACAATAAGGAATGTACTTCCTACTCTTGTGATAAGAGTTAAATCTTTAATTCAAATCAAATAGAGTTTAATACTCAAAAGCATGCCATTACCCTTGAATTAGGGTTTACTATTCACATTACATGTCATCACCCTTGAATTAGGGTTTACTATTCACATCCAGGTGAATTAAACTCATAACATCATCATGTATGAGTAACATCTTCATTGATGCTCTTGGATTAGTTAAAGGTTCATCATTTATCATAATTAGGGTTTCTATGACCTCACCCAGGTGGACCATACCCTAATTATGCTCTCTTATGTGCATTGGAGATGTTTTACTTGAGTTTCCACTTAGAAAGGGTACTTTATCTCTCTAGAAGTACTTTCTCTCTCTAGAAGTACTTTCTCTCTCATCATAATGTTAGGTGATGTCAACATCACTCTAAAACAGGTTAGATTGAGTCATCATAGGCTAACATAGCCAAAAGCATCACCATTATGTGATTAGAGTTACTTTCTCTCTCTAGGGTACTTTCTCTTTCTAGAGTACTCTCTCTTTTATCATACTAATGGTTGATGGTAACATTAGACTAGATCAAGTTGGATAGAGTCATTATGACTAAAAACATCATTCTCATGTAATTAGGGTTTGAATTGAGCAAGGTATAACTCAATTGACCCTTTAGGGTTATTTTGGTAATTCACCCCATTGATCATCATTATGGTCAAAACCTTAGTCAAATAACCCCTTACTATCCTAGATTATCATTAGGGTTTGATTTGGGCAACATTGAACCATTTACATCATCAAATGATTGAATGAGGTCAACCTTGAATCACATTGATTGACTTCAATCATTAATCATCAATTGAGTTGAGATCGGTTGAAAGTGTTGACTGTTTGCCCACTTTGACTTTCCAAGACCGCGAGCCTCCTTCTAACTCCAAGACCGCGAGCCCCCTTAGGCTTCAAGACCGCGATCCATCATGCATTCAAGACCGCGAGCCATCATGCATCCAAGACCGCGAGCCATCATGCATCCAAGACCGCGAAGACTCCTATTGAGGTTAAGACCGCGAGGGTCATGAAGACCGTTTAGCTAGTTTGACCTCAGGACCGCGAGGCCCTTTGCGGTCTTGAGACCGCAAGCCTCCTATCGGTCTTGAGACCATGAGCCCCCTCACGGTCTTGAGACCACGAGACCTCTCACGGTCTTGAGACCGCGAGACCTCTCACGGTCTTGAGACCGCGAGGCTCTCATGGTCTCAGCCGCTTGGTCCTTCAATCAAGACTCAAAGATGCAACCGATAATGTCAATCGAGGTTGAAGCCTTCAAAAGGTCCCATCTATGTTGACCACCTATGGATTGGGTTAATTACGATTATGCTTAACCAATTGGTCATTCAATTGACCCTCAATTGTTGACCAATTATGATTGAAATCGATTCAATTAGGATCTATCAATGTTCACCCATCAACACTCAACAATGTGCATCAACACAAGGTTGAACCCTTCAATTGAGCTCCAATTGGGCCCAAACGTGACCCAAACGGTCTTGAGGTCATGTGGGTGGACCCCACATGGTCTTGAGACCGTTTGCCCAAGATTTCATTAAAATCTAAGGTGATTTGATAGAGATTGAACCATGACTGGTCACTAAATCAGTATTTTAATCAATTGATAACTTATTTGCAATTGGGTCCTCAATTGGTCAAAATACTTAACCCTAGACCTTCAAACGGTCTTGGGTGATTTTCCTCTCTGTCTTGAGACCGTTTGGATGAGTTCCAAACGGTCTTGAGACCGTTTGCCCATCCAATTTAGGATTCTAGTGCAAATTCATCAAGGCTGACCCATTGAGTTGATGATCATGTCAATATTTTATTGCAATGAAATTTGATGTAATTGTACCTTCAATTGGTCAACTAATCTTGACCCCAGACCTCCAAACGGTCATGGTTGATTTCCCTCGCGGTCTTGAGACCGTTTGGGTGACCCCTAAACGGTCTTGAGACCGTTTAGGTCAATCAACCCTAAAAACCCTAATTAGGTCACCATAATTTCAGTACTGATTTTATCTAGGGTTAGCCCTAGTATTCCCCCTTCAACTCTTAGCCCGTTTGGAATTAGACCATCAAACTTGGTGAGTTGTTAACTAACATTATTTTAAACAGTAATCTCATACGGTCAACGCTTAGTCAACGACCTTACATGGTCCTGAGACCGTTTGCCCAAAAAGGCAATTTCAGACCGTTTGAAAATTAGGAATAAATTCAAATAAAGTTGTTACTTAAAAAGGTCATAACTCCCGATTACTTTGGAGTTAGCCTCCCACATTTTGAGGGTAATTAGCCTATATAATTAGGAACAGATTTCGTATACGGTCCACGCCCGGTCAACGGGGCCAAACGGTCTTGGAGACCGTTTGCCCTGTTGCGGTCTCGAGACCGTTTGCTCACCTCGCGGTCTCAAGACCGAGAGAGCAACCTGGTGGGACCGTTTAAGGAAGTGAAAAGTGGTGGGTTTTCTTGAAAATTACGCCTTCATCTTCTAGATCAAGAACAGTACGAATATCCCATAGATTTGCTTGCAAAATAGCAGGGAAAAGTAGGGAAATACTAAGAACTATCATCAAAACGTATATAAAGATGCACATAGTAAAGCATGGGTTTAGAGTTATAAAACCCGCCTAAAGCTTGCTTCTTGGGCTCCAAGCTTTCAAGCTCCAAGCTCTAATGGCGTCCTTGAATTCTTACAGGTCGGCCAAGGTGAAAACGCCAAGGAAGGTCAAGGAAAGATGGCTAGAAAGATAGGATTTCGAGAGTTAGCCATGAAGCTGACCTTGAATTCGAGTTCTAACCATGGAAATAGGCAAGAAGAGGGGTTTAAACCTACCTTGCACCCCTTGGTCGTCCTCCTTAGCTCCAAGGCAGTCCTTGGTCGTCTTTGGTGAAATTAAACAGTAAGGGAACGAAGGGTGAGTTCCCTTGCAACTAAGGGAAAGAGAGCTTATATACATGGGGTAGGATTTTCAACATTAGTTCATAAGTTGTCCATAATTCCAACTAGGTCCCTCCTTCTTTACTTGATCGTCCCTTCCTCTTTATTCTAAGGACAAACCTTCTCTTAAGGTCTTAGGAAAAGAAGGTAAAGGAGAACAAGCTAATAATGAGGTACATACCTAAAGAGATATTGCACATATACCCTGATTATTCAATCACAAGGTATATTTCATAACCTGATAATTCAATTGAGGTGACTTCCTCATCATTTCTTCTCTAAAAGTTGACAAGAGTCTAAAAAGATACTTTAGATGACGTATTTTACAATTTGCATCCCTTAATTTGGGTAAATTGCATTTTTCCCCAATTTAAGGTTTCAAGCACCGGGATTGCTTCCACAGCTGCACCTTGGTGCCCTAGCTTGGGAAATCCCTCAAACTTTACCAAAAAGATTCTCATGATGTCTCAACATCAGAGGAACATCTCAACATGTGTAAATTGCAAGCTAACCCTTTTAACTGGGTAAATTGCACATAGGTCCCTATATATCAAAACAATGCTATAACTTTAAATAAAAAGGAGTAAATACTGAAATATATGTTTCTGAGAAACTTAATTACATGCTCAGAGTTAATCACAAAGATTTATTCACATATTTAGGCAAAACACCTAGGGTTAACTCATAACCCAGGTCAGGGATGTTACATGTACGCCCACAAAGCGTCTGGTAACAAGGTACTCTAGTTTTTCTGTGTCGAAGCCACAGTGCACTCTAAGATCTTCTTAATCTCCCTATTGGAGACTTCCACTTGCCCCTGTGTCTACGGGTGGTACGGGGTACCAATGTTATGCTTTACCCCGTACTTTCTCAACAATGCCTCAAACTTCTAATTTCGGAAATGTGTACCTCCATCACTAATAATCATTCTTGGTACACCATACCCGTAGAAAATGTATTCTTTGACAAACCTACACACTACAACGACATCATTAGTCCTAGTGAGTATTGCCTCTACCCACTTCGATACATAGTCAACAGCTAATAGAATGTACAAGTTAGAGTTGGAGGACACTAAGGGTCTCACAAAATCAATACCCCACAGATCGAACACCTCAACTTCTTGAAATACATTGAGGGGCATCTCATGTCGCTTTGAGATGTTACCTATTCGTTGGCAGGAATTGCATTGCTGCACATAGTCATATGCGTCCTGGAACAAAGTAGGCCAGTAAAGGCCACTCTCAAGTACCTTGGCCATGGTTCTAGAACTAGCATGGTGGCCACCAGTCGGTAGGGTATGGCAATGATGAAGGACACTCTCATATTCCACCTCCGGTACACACCTGCGTAGCACACCGTCCCTGCACTGCTTCAACAGAATGGGGTCATCCCAATAATAATATCGCAAAGAATGGAAAATTTTTCTTTTCTCTTGGTATGCCCAATAATCTGGGATAATTTTGCAGGCAAGATATTTTACAATAAAAGAGAACCATGGATCTTTATATTTAACAGAAAGAAGTTGTTCATCAGGAAACGTCTCGGTAATGGGTATATGCACGTCCTTCTTATCTACCCTTTCCAACCTAGACAAATGGTCCGCAACCACATTTTCTATTCCTGCCTTATCTTTGATTTTAATATCAAATTCTTACAATAGTAAGATCCACCTAATCAATCTAGGTTTGGCATCTTTCTTCTCCATCAAGTACTTAATGGCAGTGTGGTCCGTCCATACCACAACTTTAGATCCTATAAGATATTGTCGGAATTTTTCAAAAGTGAAAATAACGGCGAGAAGCTCTTTTTCAGTTGTCGTGTAGTTCAGTTGTGCTTCATTTAAAGTTCTGGACGCATATAAAATCACAGCGGGTTTATTGTCCACACGTCTTTACCTGTTGTATGCTTGTACCCTTTTTTGTGACTTTTCAGCATATCAACAATTGCCTCCGTGCATGTGACAACCTTTTCTTCTGTTGGGGTCTTTGCGGTAGTCATGTTTGTCTTCTTGTTTAATCCAAAGGCTACATCTAAGTTGTTATATAATACTACAGTCCTTTTTATAATGTCAACCACCAGCAAAGTCCAATGACTATCGTGAAGAATCGGCAGGAAAACATAGTCCAGGAGGGACGTCATAAGGTGTTGTTGTAGGCATTCCTTCTCACCTGATCTTTTATCTTTTATGATGTCATCTACCAATAGGAAGTATGTCATATGTGCATTTGGCATGTTGTCGCTTATGAGGGCTTGGTAGGCTGATATTGTGCTTACAGATAGGAACCCTCCTATTCTCAACATATCTCGAAGGTCATCCTTCACCACACATATCCCTTCTCTTTCGAATACAGCTTCTTTCATCATATCATCATATTTCAAGGACCTCATTATGATGTTTAGTGAATATTTAGATAGGTTGACGCAGCTCCATTTGTCAAAGTCCTTGAAAGTGGGTATTATCTCCCCTATCGGTCTGTATGGTCTTTCTTCTAACAGATCATCTTCTTCTACTTCTCCTCCTTCTGGCTGTTCTACTGAAGGCTGTAATGCTTTGTCTTCTATCACTGGAGGCTGTTTAGGTTCTTTTTCTAGTATGCTTACTGCAGCTACTCTAATGTCTGCATTCCAGCCTTCTTTCCATGCTTTAGCCCTAGCTGGTTCTGTTGGATCGATCCACAAGGTTCTCAATTGTTCCCTCCAAGTTACCTTTTTAGATAGAGGGATCTCCTTATGAAGCCTGTGCGGTATTGCATCTGAAGGCATCGCCGGGTCACTAAAGAAGCGGCGATCGTAGATGACTTCCATTGTGTAAACACTGTGCAACCCATGTAGATCTTCCACACATAAGTCCTCTAGCGGGATGCCTTTCTTGATGGCTTCCATCATCCTAAGTATGATGAAGGTGCAATCCCCTAAGCCAGCCTCTTCTTGTGGCACTTTCTTATAGATAGAAAATAATTTTTAGATGCCCTTGAATCTATTATTTGTTGATTGTATCACTTTCTACAGACATAGCGGTATCTTTAGGACATCTCTTGCTTCTTTCCTTTTATATATCATGGCAGTACTATCCAGTTTGGCCGCACAGCAGTTGAGCACTATCATCTTTTGCTCATATAGATTGACAATGATCAGAGCCCAGTGCTTCGCGTTCCTTATGGGAAGGACTACGAACTTTGTCCCCTTTCTACGCACTGCTTCTTTCAGCTCAGTCACATCGACAACCTCATAGTCCTCATTGTATAAGAGGCTTTCTAGATGTGTGGTGCCATTGAACACTGGTTACACCTTGTCTGAGTGTAGGAACTCTTTGAGGAGGGTGGCACACAACACTTTAAATAGTTTCTTGTGTACTCATGCCCTTTTTAATAAGATCCCTTTGAAGTGTTCTCTAGTTATATTTCTACCCTTGTTGTGATATATGACATATGTTTCGGGTAGATTGTCATCTAGGATATCTGCTAAGATGTGGAGATCTCTGCATGTGATTCTTGATAACGCAGTCATGTCCATTCTTGTCATCTTGCATGGAAGGGGAGGAGCTACACCTAATTCTGTGGCTTTAACTGGTGTGCTCCGCTCCCTGGAGGGCTCGTTTGTGAAGAAAGCAGCGAGCCCACCTTCCTCTTCGTCTGAGGTTCCATCATGTACTGCAGGGATGGTTGTTTTCCGGTTGTATGTGGGGCCTCTGTGCTATTTGGGATTGGTGCAGTCACCTTTTCTACCACCTCTGGGGAAGCTTCTGTAGCTATTCCATCTTTGACATTGCTTTCCCCAGATGTGTGACCCAACTTGGCAGTGGCCAAATCTTCTAGAGTTGCTTCCATTTTCCCATCATAGATGCGAGCATTCTGCTCATTGTGAACTGGGGATTGCAGGAAGCCACTGCACAATTCCATCCTAGACATCAGGTCGTCCAACAACATATATATATCTCTGAGCTCTCTGGATGTCAGATCTTCTGTCCTTACTCTTTCTGCTCTAGTGACGACTGCTTGTGTTGATTTTTCTGATGCATCCTTTCCTATGGTCGGGGTAGTTTTATCTTCTGCCGGTTCCCCCTTTTCCTTATTAGCTCCTGCTTTGTCCTCTTCAAGACTGCTATTTAAATCTAGATCCCTTGACAAAGTAGTAGTCTTCATCTTTGTCTCGTTGTTTTTGGGAGAGTCTGATGACGGTGGTGCTTCGTTTGTCTTAGGTTCAGCTCCCGGGGTGGTTTTTACATTGGTGTTTTCTTCCTTTCGCACTAAACCTGCACTTATCCCTCCCATATTGTTGTCGTCATCGTCGGGGTTCAGAGGGCTCGATGAAGCTTGTGACATGGAGGGCCCTGCCATGCGCTTGCTCTTCTTTTTACATCATTGGCTGTCGAACTCCTTGCGTTTGGCTTCCAGCTTCTAGCGGTCTTCTTCCAAACGTTGGCGCTCCTGGTCGAGCTCGTTCATCATTGCCTCATATCCACTTCTTAAGTGGTCTCTATCATCCCGCATAGCGTCCCTTTCTCTCTTAAGGGCTGTCATTTCCTCCGTGAGGGCCTACAACGCTCCTATCATTGCATTTTGGGTATTTAGCACCCCTTGCATGAACTATGGTAGCGCCTCAGTCCTCTCATTCAGTGTCTGTACCTGTGTGGTTAGCATGCACAGGGTGGAGGTTATGCTCGAATTAAATTCAAATGTTTGATGCATGTGTTGCCATAGTGCATCAAACTTGTTACCCAGAATATCTCTGAAGGTTGGAAGGTTGCATGGTTGTGAGTCCACGTGTCGTGGATGCTTGTGGTTCCTTTAACTGTGGAGTTGGTAGTGTCGGGCTAGGAACTGTAGGCTCTGCCTGTCCCGACATTTGAAGGATCACTTTTTGAATCACCATTTCAGGTACAGCTTTGGAGTCTTTATCTTTCTAGTGGGGTCTTATTTTTTCCCGTCACTTGTTGTTCAGCGGATGTCACCTTAAGGTGTGGACTTTGTCTTATTGTATCATCCGGGTTCACCTAGACGTCCTGCTCTATTATTTTGTTTATGAGGTCGGCATTCCTCGCTCACTATTGTTTTAGTTGCTATGGGAGGTGAGGTTGCCTTTAGAGTTGTGGGCTCATCTACTACTTCCTTCATCTTCCTTATAGCCAACTTTTTCTTCTCCTCTAGCTTATTCTTCTCTACTTCTGCAGATTTGTCTTTATGGACTTCTTCATCATCTACTGGTGTCTTTTCCATGATATTACTTATGGCCCCTGAGTACATCTTTTCGATCTCTTCTTGGGTGGGTTGTAGCTTGTGGGTGTCATAATATGCCATTTATGGGAGGGGAAGGAGTTTCTTTGAGCTGCTCTGCTTATAGTACAACTTATCTCCTTTCTGAGCTAGGATTCTCATGTTGATGAGGGACTTGATGTCGATCTTTTTCTATCCCTATATTGCTTTATATTTCTTTAACACTTCTACATTCATAAAATGGTAGGCTATCTTTGTTATCTGGCCTCCCATGCAGAACTCCTGGTTCTACTTAGACTCCCCTCCCACAGCCACTGACAACCTTTCAATTAGTATCTTCCCTATGTTCACATGCTTCCTTTTCATCATCGACCAAATCATGAATAGATCTCCCTTTGTTACTCCCCCTATCTCTGACCTCGTATATATCGTGTTAGCCGTTATCTTTTATATCACTATGATAAAGCATGAGGTGATTAGGGTAGCCTTTGATTTCTTGGAGTGATGTTTGTCTTCCCCTGTTAGGTCTTCCCACATCATGTGGCTATCATATCTAACGGTCTCCTTCTCTCCTGGGGTGGCTGAGCAGGCTTGTGCTTCTACTGTTGTTTTTGTAAAGATAGTATTTAGTATTGCTTCTGTGATTGTATGAGACTTCCCCCTAGTTTCACCTCCAGCTTGTAGTCTCCACTGCCCTTTTTGCATTCTTTTTCATCTATCGGGAGCTTCACTAGGGAAGACATGAATTCGGCCGTCAACTGCTTTGAGGATAGGACTTCAGAGGTGCATAGGTGCACATGTTTGCTCCCTATAAGAACTTGATGACCCTTTCGTAGACTCTCATCTTTTTGAAGTCGTCTACGTCCAGGTACCTCATGGGCCTGAAGATCTTGACCTACGACATCCAGTCATATTGTGACTAGTGTACAACATCTTTTGGTACAAAGGTAGGCCCGCTCTGCTCTAGGGCTACCTCTTCAGTATCTTCTCCCTTCTTGTGGGCCATCTCTACCTCTTACCCTTTTGTCTTTTTAGCATCTATCACCTTTACCTGTTTGCTGCTTCTGGTTGCCTCAGGCTCAGCCTTCCTCTTGCCCAGACTCCTTAGCTCAGACTCTGTGGGCTGGTATTCTGAGGTTCCTATCTGTGGTGCACTCTGTGCAGACTCTAACCCTTCTGGTGTCTAGTGACCCATAATGTTTTGATATTGTTCCATGCCTAACTGCAGTTGTAGCCTCCTGGCTGGTGGCATGCTTTTCTTGATCTCCAAGGCATTTGCTAGCTTCTCCACAATCATCTCTATTTCTTTCAATGAGTTTGCCCTCTTTTCCAGTGAGTCGTTAGTCGAAGCAGACATCCTGAAAATAAATTGATTTTTTAATTGATATGTCTTTCAATTCATCAGTGATTCTATTTAACTTTTCTCATATGTATATGTATGTTGTATATTTTCAGCCATTTTCCTAAGACCACGACCCGCGGTCATTACTCATGAAATGAAGAACACTGTGACCACGGTCCATGACGATGAAAATGAAGCGGTCACTGTCAAAAGGAAACAACTAAGGGAGACCGCGACCGCGGTTAAATTACTTGATTTTCAGTTATTCGTGAGCACCGCGACCCGCAGAACAAAATTGGTGTTGCGACCCATGGTCAAGGTTCTTGTACCACGGCTGTGAAGCTAGGGTTGTCCTATTCTATTGGGAATGATGGTTAAGAAGAGGGCCAAGGCTTCGATTGGAAGATTTTTGGAGGTAGTTGAAACGCCCATGCCCTTGAGATTGAAACGTGCTCAAAAATGCCACCCTAGGACGGGCAGGGCGCCACGAAGACAATTGGTGAGAGGGAGGGGAAAAGATGATCGACGGAGTCAATGATGATGCAGTGAAGCCTGAACCAGTAGAAGGGGTAAAGGCATGTGAAAATGTTGTGTGAAAGAGCAAACTAGATCCGATGATGGCTGCGGCAGCGGGTAGTGAATCAAAAAACTAGAAAAGGTGTTTAGAAGATTACCTTGGTGGGGAAAAATTGATGAAACGTGGGAGTGAAGGGCTAGTAGCAGTGGCGATTCATGCTTCTGTTATGACAACATAGCAAGATTGGTCGGTGTCGCAGGCGAGAGGGTTGGCGATTCGTTCTTCTTGTCGAGAAAATTGAGATTTTAGGCAAGAGGAACAGTGTACCAAGGGTTTAAGAATATATAGGAGAGACAATGTGAATCGCGGCGCAACAAGGGTTGCGGTCTCAGTTGACTCTCTCTATAGCATGGACCTCGGGTCGTATCCTATTAGTTCTAAGGAGAACCACCTCAGGTCGTTGTACGTCTCCTTGCATTGAGCAAGGTTAACACCTCGATCGTAGTCTACACCGTGATCGCGGTCATGACCGCAACTCGCGATCCACCCAAACCAACTTCAACACTTGAACCAAAATATAAACTTGATCCATTAATCAAAATATCTTTTTTAAAGAAAACATAAGATATATACAATCTTACTAGAAAAGGGAAAATTAACAAACTAAAGAGCAGGAAAGCCAAATGTTTAAAACAAAGGAGAAACATAAACTCAGGTAATATGCAAAAACTTGGGTTGCCTCCCAAGAAGTGCTTGTTTAGAGTCTCTAGCTCGACTTCCCAATCATTCACTTTCTAACTTCCTCAACTAACTATGGTGTCTCGTCATTCTTTTCATTTTCTGGATGGATGGGTTCCTCCAAGCTAATTTCTGACCTTCTTACAAAGGCTTCATCTTCATAGAATCTCTTTACCCTATGTCCATTAACCTTGAAAATGCCCATCTTTTCCCCTAAAATTTCCATCATTCCTGATGGGTATATCTTTACTACTGAGAAAGGACTTGACCACCTTGTTCTTAGCTTTCCTGGAAACAGTCTGATGCTTGAGTTAAATAGGAGAACCTTACCCCCTTCATGAACATCCTTGTTTTCAAGTGGGCACTATGCTAGACCTTAGTCCTTTGTTTATAAATTCTCACATTCTCATAGGCATGTAGTCTCATTTCCTCAAGCTCTTAAAGCTTTAGAAATCTTTTCTGGCCCACCTTGTCAAGGTCCATATTCAGAAATTTGATGGCCCATAGAGCCTTGTGTTCAAGCTCAAGTGATAAATAACAATACTTTCCATAGATAAGCTTGTAAGGTGTTGTCCCTATAGGTGTCTTGTATGCAGTTCAATAAGCCAATAGAGCATCGTCTAGCCTCATTGACCAGTCCTTTCTTGTCCGACTCACTATCTTCTCCAAAATTTGCTTGATTTGTCTGTTGATACTTCTACCTACCCCGATGTTTGGGGATGGTATGGTGTGGCGACTTTGTGTTTCACTCCATATTTCTTCAACAACGCTTCAACTGTCTTTCTCCGAAGTGTGATCCCTCATCACTTATGATTGTGTGGGGCACTCCAAAGTGTGGGAAGATGATTTTTTTCGAAGAGTTTAATCACAGACTTGGAGTCGCATGTTTGAGTGGTAGCTGCTTCGACCCATTTTGAAACATAATTGACAGTAACAAGTATGTATTGATTTCCTTTTGACGATGGAAATGACCCCATATTATCAATTCCCCAGACATCAAAAATTTCAACTTCCACCCATTCCGCCATGAGCATTTCATTTCTTCTACTTATATTACCTGTGAGATGGCATTCCTTACATGCTTTAATATAAGATGTTGCATCCTTGAAAAGTGTGGGCCAATAAAACCCAGATTATAGTACGTTCACTACAGTTCTTTCTCCACCGTGGTGCCCACCATAGGGTGAAGAGTGACACTCTTTCAGAATCAATGGAACCTCATCTTCTGGTATGAGCCTATGATATAGATTGTCAGAACATCTCTTGAATAGTAATGGGTCATCCCAGTAATCGTTATTGATGTCAAAAAATAGTTTCTTCTTCTGGTGGTATGTGATTTCCGGTGGCATCTGGCCACATGCTAAATAATTGCAGATATCGATGAACCAAGGTAATCTCTGCTCATCAGACTGAGCCATCAGTAGAGCTTCATCGACGTAATTGTCATTCACATGTAATTGATTCTCTTCATTGAAAACTATTCTAGACAAGTGATCTGTGACCACATTCTCTTTCCCCTTCTTATCAATGATCTCATGATCAAATTCCTACAACATTAGATCCCATCGCAAAAGTTATGGTTTGGTATCTTTTTTCTACATCGGGTATTTAATTGCTCCATGGTCTATATATACCTTCACCCTTGAACCTATTAGGTATGACCTGAACTTGTCAAAAGAAAAAACTATTGCTAAGATCTCCTTCTCAGTTGTGGTATAGTTTACCTGTGCCTCATCTAATGTGTGACTGGCATAGAAGATTACGTGGTGCTTTTTGTCTTTCTTTTAGCCTAGGACAACGCCTATTACGTAATCACCAGCGTCACACATTATCTTGAACGGTAACTCCCAGTCCGGGGCTTGTAGGATCGACGCAGTTATTAATGCTTTTGTTAGGGTATTGAAAGCCTCCAAACATTTGTTGTTGAAATCAAATTCGGCGTCTTTGAGTAAAAGATTGGATAAGAGCTTTGAAATCTTTGAAAAGTCTTTTATGAACTTCCTATAGTATCTGACGTGACCAAGAAAACTTCTTACTACCATTATAGACTTTGGTGGTGGCAGTTTCGATATGGCTTCTATTTTACTCACGTCCACTTTGATCCCCTTTTTGGAAATTTATATCCCATGACTATGCCATTCCATACCATGAAGTGACACTTTTCCCAATTCAGAACCAAATGTTTCTCTTTGCATCTTTTCAGGACCAGGGACAAATTTCTCATACATGTGTCGAAATTTGTACCATAGACTGAGAATTCATCCATAAAGACTTCTACGATGTCCTCCAAAAAATCTGAGAACATCGAGATCATACAATGTTGGAACATTAAAGGTGCATTGCATAGTCCAAACGACATTCTTCTGAACGCATATGTGCCATAGATGCACGTGAATGTTGTTTTCTCTTGATCATCTAGATGAATAGGGACTTCATAGAATCTAGAATATCCATCCAGGAAGCAAAAATAGTCATGATGAGTCACCCTTTCTAACACTTAGTCGATGAATGGCAGGGGGAAGTGATCTTTCCTTGTGCCGACATTCAGTTTCCTATAATCTATGCACATTCACCATCCTGTAACGGTTCTAGTGGCGACTTCGTCACCATTTTCTCCCTTCACTACTTTCATTCCTCCTTTCTTAGGCACGACGTGAATGGGACTCACCCAATTACTATCGCTAATCAGGTAGATAATTTCGACGTCTCGTAGTTTCAAGATTTCCTTCTTTACAACTTCTTTCAACATTTGGTTTATCTTTTGTTGGGGATGATCTAGTGGCTTAGCAGACTCTTCCAAATGTATTATGTGCATGCAGAGAGAAAAGTTAATCCCTTTTATGTCCTCTACAGAATATCCTATTGCCTTTATATGTTCTTTCAACTCCTTTAGCAGTCTTTCCATTTGTTCTTCTATCAGGCTTGCATTCACAATAACAGGGTTCCTCTCCTCATGGTCTAGAAACTCATATTTTAGCCCATTTGGAAGTGGTTTCAATTCTGGCTTCGGCTTAGGTGCCTCTTTCTCTTCGGGAGACTGTTTGAGTGAAGCATACTTAACTGTTTCGATAATTGCTTCTTTGTCACTAAGGTCTCCTTTGTCCTGATTCAGATAGTCAAGGATTTCGACCACCTCAGGGTCTTCTACAGTCGGATTGGGGTTGTTCAAGGCTTGCATTAGGGGGTCCAAGATTGCCTTTTCTTCTTGCACTTCCTCGCAATACTGGTTGTAACTATCCATAAAGTAGACCGACTCAAAAAGAGACAATCCCTTCATGGCATCTTGAACTCAGAAGTCTACGTGATCATTGCCCACATGTAGGGTAATAATCCCCTCTGCGACATCTATCAATGCTCTTCCAGTTGCCAAGAATGGTCTCCCAAATATCATTGGGCACTTTGGGTCTTCAGTTGTGTCAATCACCATGATATCACAGGGAATAAAGAATTTTCTGACGTGAATGGGTACGTCTTCAACTATTCCCACATGTCGTTTGAAAGTGTGATCAACCAATTCAATCATCATGTTTGTTTTAACCATATCTATCAGCCCAAGTCTTTGGGCTAGACTCAAAGGCATAAGACTGATGCTTGCTTCTAAATCTGCCAAACCTTTTCTCTCTACATTGTCTCCAACACCGAATGGTATATTGAATGCTCAAGGGTCCTTCTTGTTTGTTAGCAGCTCTGCCTATATGATCGCACTTGACATATTAGCTAACTACATTGTCTCGATATGGTCCCCTCTCCTCCTTTTAGTGATGAGATTTTTAAAGAACTTGTCATAGGTCGGCATCCCCTCTATAGCATCTAGGAACATAATGTCCAGATGTAGTTTCTTTACCGCTTCAATGAACTTCTCATATCTTCTCTTCAGGTGCCCTTTAATGAACTTATATGGGAATGGGACTCTCAGTGCATATGGACTCTTCTTCATGAAAATTTCCTCGACAGCATCAGGTTTCCTAACTTCTTTGTCTTTCTCCTTGCTTTCTTCCACTTTTTCTTTATCAACAGATTTTTTAAGAGCGACCTCTTTCTCAGGTGGTTGTTCATCATCCCTTAGATCCTCATTGTTGCTTCCAGTTCCTGAGTTACTTAGCATCCTCCTGGATCGAAGGGTAGCCATCTTTGCAGTTCCAGTGTTTGATTGAATTTTCCCATAAGGATTCTTTACCAGCTCTGCCAACTGCGCCAACTGTTGGTCAATTTGGCATTAATGGGTCTGCATGTCAGCCATTTAAACTTGCATAGTGGTCAAAACTCCAGAATTACCAAGAGCAATTTGAGCTAACTGATCATCCACCGTAGCTTTCCTTTTAGTAAAATCAAATAGTTGGCGACTAGATCTGACTATTTGTTATCTGTTCCCTAACCTAACCCTTGGTTTTGGTTCCACCCTTGATTCGGTCTTGTCCTTTGACGGTTCAGATTGTTACTTTGACCCTGATAGTTGTTCTTGTTTGTTTGATAGTTTGTTGTTCATGTATATTGGGTTTGTCTGCTTCTCTTTTCAAACCATAGGGGTGGTTTTTGTGGGTTATTCAGTTGGTGTGAATTCTCGGCTGCATCTTTGTTTCTGTAACTGAAACTGGGGTGGTCTAGCCTCTTGAAATTGGTGTAGGAAACATTTTGTGTCTCTTCTTCACTTTCACTTTCATCACTTTCCTTGGGCTCGATGTAGATATAGTTATCGACCCCATGCCCCCCTTCTCCATAGGTGACACACTTCATGACCTTCTCGGTATGCTTCTTGCCCTTAACTTCAGTATCTTTCAACTGTTTTACATCAGTTTTTATTTTCTGGATCCATGCCATTATGGTCTCTAAAGACTTGGCTTCAATAGATGGTCCTTTAGACCCTACTTTCCTCATTGGCCCTCTGTCATTCCTATCATAGTCTATGCCTGCTTGTAGCGCAGCCATGTTGTCTATTATCTTCATGGTTCTTCTTGGCTTATTCCCAAGGAAATCACTGCCAACGGCTGTGTTTAACAAAGTCCTTTCTTTGGGAGTTATCCCATTATAGAAAGTGGTCACAAGAAACCCCTTACGATAATTGCAATGTGGACAATCTCTCTAGTACTCCTGGAAATGTTCCCATGCTTCGTGCAAGTTCTCTCCCGACTTCTGTGTAAAAGAAGTGATTTTCTACATGTTGTGGATGGTTCTCTCTGTAGGATAAAACTTCATAACAAAAGCATTTTCTAGGGGTCTCCACCCATCTATAGATTGGCGAGGGAGATTGAGGTACCAAGATAGAGATTTGTCTTCCAAAGAGAAGTTGAAGCCTTTACAATATATCACCTCTTGTGGGACTCCCCTCATCTTGATGGTATCACAGATATTTTTAAATGCATTGAGATGATGGTATGGGTTTTCACTCCTCGAATTCCCGCGAAAAGGTTTATTCAGGATCATCGAGATAATAGCTGGTTTCAACTCAAAATTTGTTGCATTGAAGTATGGTATGACGACCGGGCACCTAGACTCATTGGCCCTTATTGTTGCCATTTCTATAAAAGTCTTCCCCTCTTCATCGTCATCATTGTCACTATCTTGACCATCATGCTCTCATTCATTGTCATGATGGTTGCGCTGGTGTCTTCTTTGATGTCTGTAGCATTGTTCTTCATTGTGCTGGTCTTCTTCACGATGATCGTCATCACGACGATCTTCATCCCTACGTTCTTCTTCACCATGACGACCGTCATTATAATGGCCATCTCTATCTTCATTCGACCCTAGTGGTGGTGAGTTGTGTTGATTCCTCGCATCCTGCTCATCCCCAGTGAGAGTAACGTCTACACGAGGCAGCATGTTGACTCAAGGTTGATGAGCAAAGTCGAATGAGTCTGCTTCCTCCGGGGTGCCTGAATAGACCGCACAGTCGAGTTACTAAACTGGACGTGTTAAAATGAACTATTATACACAAACACAAGGCAACAGACTTAAAGTAACGGTGCAGTCAAGCTTATTACTAAGCTTGAGGCACAGGAGTATAGTGAGTAGACTCAAATTCTTAACAGTGTCGTTTTGCCTTGTCCCCGACAATGGCGCCAAAAAGTTGACCGACCTAAATCACACGTCCAAAAAGGAGCGGATCTAGAGTAGTTGGAATCTTAAAATAGTAACCCGACACTTAAGCCGCCGCAACTATTATACGGGATCTAATGTAGTAATCAGGGTTGAACCATATGGACAAGGTTAGCAGGTGTTAAGCACACAAAGTCTCGCACTCATATACTCTAGATAAAAGGGGTAATTTAAACGAGTGTTCCCAAAGGAACGATGGTACTCAAACCAAAGTAAAGTAAATAAAACAAAGATAAGAAGAACAAAGCATAATAAAAGAAGATGTAAATGAAGATATGGAGGGAAACTTGGATTGGGTTTTTCCTACTAAGACATCTCACCAACATGCAACATCATCTCTCCCTCTCATATACTCCTATCAAGATTAATCATACATGGTGCATATTTCCTTCTCTCTTGAGATAAGGATAGATCTAAGTCTAGGGGTAATCTCTCTCTCGAGATGACTACACAAAAACCTCATAACAGAATGTATGATCCCAAGCTTTAGCATTCTAACATTCTCATGCATTCATACTAATCCATAGATAAAAGTGATATTACTCTCGCGAGATATCAACAATCAAACATCACAAGATGGTAGCTAAGCATACAAGTGAAGCATTAAAACTATTGCATGGAGATAATCTTGACAAGAGTATATATATATTCAAAATGGAGAGATAATTTACATGTTGGGAGAGCCTTAGTGGCTACTCCCAACCCAAGTTAAGATGTTTAGCCACACATGTTCACATGCAGCATAATGGTGTTACAAGAAGATAGATGCATCAAGTTCCACAAAGTGATGAGGGAAGTATAGCAAGATGGAAGTGATAGATCTAGATGGAGAGAGAAGAACGTGATACAACTTAGTACTTCTTCAGATCTAGATCCAGAGGGCCGATGGCACAGTCGGTCTTCTTCTATCGAAGAATATGGAGCCTTCAATCTTCTCTCTCCTTAGCTTTTGCCTTTGGAGATCCAAGACTGATTGGATGGATGGATGGAGATGAGTCTGGAAAATGGCAGGACTTCATGGTACTATCAGATCTGATCTCTGATCCTATGATTTGACAAGATGGGTGGGGGGCTATTTATAGGAACACTCCACCGACTTAACCCCTTGACTGCGGTCGAGATCTGGTCTTGGATGAAGCTCGATCACAGTCGAGGCTTTATTGCTATTCATTCCTTGATCGAGGTCAGATGAACCCTTACCTCGGTCATGGTCTGGCTGGCTACCTTCTTGGGTGAGGGTCGTAGTCGAGGTTGGTTTAGCAACCCCCCTCGATCACGGTCTAGCTGGACACCTTGTCGATCGTGGCCTGGTTGTTGTGACTTTCTGTAGGACCACAATAGAGGTCAAGATATGCCTTTCCTTGGAGAAGTCGAGGTCGCGGTCTTCAAGTTGGTCGTCGTCCCATATTGATCGCAGTCCCGAAGAGCTTGAGTGCAAATTTATAGTGAGCCCAAGGCATTAGGGTGAACTTGGAGACCTCGACCATAATGAGATGGTCCATGCTAGATGAATGGGTCACGATCAAGGTGATGATTGTGACCTGGGCTAGATATGCACCTGAAATCAAGGGGAAAATGTGTATGTGAAGTATTTGTCATAAGATGCTAAAATAGTGGGGAAAGTTAGCAAAGATATGCTAGGAAAGCATAAAATGTATACAAAAAGTGCGTAAAATAAAGTGTTATCACTGTCTCAGCTGTTCTCAACATGCCTAACAACTCTGTCAATGGTTTGTTAATGTTGTTCATGTTGTAGTTCATGACAAATTGACTATGTGACTCTGGCAGGGACTACATAATCACGTCAGTTGCCAACTCTTGACCAAAGGGGAATCCCATTCTAGCTAGGTTTTCTACATACCCAATCACCTTGAGTATATGAGGACCTACTGTGTCTCTTTCTAACATGTTGCACTTAAATAGCACCTTCGAGACATCATATATCTCTTGTCTTGCTTGATCTTGGAATATGTTCTAGAAATGTATCGACATCTCAATCACATCCATGTTCTGATGCTGCCTCTACAACTTATAGTTCATGGAGAATATCATCAATCACTTGACATCTACAACATCTTCAATATGCTTCTTATAAGCATCCCTGTCAACTCTAGGTGCAGTTGGAAGGGGTTCATTTGGTTCTGGCATCTGAAGGACATAGAGCTTGTGCTCTTGTGTGAGAACGATTCTTAAGATCATGAACCAGTCATGGAAATTGTTCCCATTTAGCTTGTCCTTCTCAAGGACTAATCACAGATAAAAGTGATTGCTGTTTGTTTCCATTTGATTCTACAAAAGAATTTACAATTTTGTCAAAACTTATTTTGATTTGATTAAAAATTTGGTGATATTAATTTGATCTTTAATTAATTATCGTTCTCATTTTTTTGTTCAAATAGACAACTCTCAAGTATCAATTCATAAAATTGCAGCGAAACAATTTTCTAATGAGACAAGTTCCAAGATAATCCAACTACGGCCTGACCAACGCCGCAATACATAGTCAATGATCAAGGTAGGCAACTTTTGTCAATTGCATTATATGCAATTCTGGATAGACGATATGCACAACTCCTTGCCATAATCATTTGCATGCTTCTGTGCCTGGATGCTCTAACAATCACCAGTTAAGCCTGACCCAAAAGCCAACACGATAATAATGCACCCTTCTAGGGTGAAACCTACATTATTACCATCACACTTTCATAAGATAGATGTTGCACCAGTCTAGGGTATAACCTACACTTAGTCGATCAAGCTTTTCATGTGTGCTGCTTGTTAGAAAGCATCTTAGATTGATATGTTTGATTGAGGAATTTATATATATCATATATATACATATATTGTATCTAATCACCACATGTATATAGTACATATTGTATACATGCTATATCCTACAACGTAAACATGCAATATCAAACAAAAGGAAATGTTTATGGCCATGTCTACTGTAATTCCTTGGAGTCAAAGGAATTACTACCACCTAGGCCAATCATAACATCGCATGTATGAACCTACTATTGGTGTATATTTGTGCCTGCCAATCTGGGTTCATCAGTTCAACCCTTGAATCGATCATCTTGCCTCTTGGCTAGTCGGTTGGTCTTCTGAAATGGTCATCTGGCCTCCTATCTAATCAATATATGGACACCTCCAAACGATCAGTTGGGTCCACCAAGCAGTTGACTAGATCCTTCATTCTATCCTCCATAGTCCTCCAAACGGTTAACTCATCTCATGAATTGGTCGTCTCCTCTGGCAATGATCACCACCATTACAAGAAAAGAAAACTATCATATTGCTTATATTATTACATTGTAAAGATAAACCTCGAGTTACAATCGAGGGGAGCAAAGGTAGGAAAGAATTAACTTTACATTGGGAATAAAAAGGTAGAGGCTCGGTATGAAGATCAAGATAAATAGGAATAAGACCAAACCATCCACACATAGATATTGGGTATTGGCCATAACCATGATACACATCCACTATCAAAACCGCTTTTAGGATGACACATGTAAATTGCATATATATATATATATATATCACACACATATATATATATATATTAGTTTGGGATTATGTGGTTTTTGATCAGATACACATATGAGACAATTTAACTATTCACATCGTATGCAATAAATAAACATTAAAACCAAAAATTGGATCATATTGATTATCCTAAAATATAGTAAATTGATGTGGCTCTGACACCGTTGTTGGAAAATATGGGCACATAGTATGGCAGCAGAAACAAAATTATTATCTATATGTATTCTTCATAATAGTAAGATCACATCAACTACTATAAAATAAGAAAGATGGTTTAATGAGTTTATACCTGGTTCTGAAGCAAGTCAAGTGATAACAACTCATTGTAGTGCAACTATCTTCTAGTTGCTCTTGGACGGTGTCTGTGCAGCTCCTGGTCTTCACCACAAATGAAAGACTAGATAGATTCTACAGTAGCTCCTTCTCTCACCACATACTGCAATCTGATGTTGTCCTCCTAGTAGCAACCAAAGGATTCCTACCTCTAGAGTAGTCCACACAGACCAACTAGAGCTCATGTCATTCATCTAGAACAGACAGGAAGGAGATGCCCCTCCCTTTGTTGTATGATGAGTATATTTATACCCATATTTTTATGTTGTTTTACTCACTTTTTAGGGGTTTTGTGTTTATATTTCCTAGTTTTAGCTTTATATTCATCCAAAAACAATTATTCTTCCTTTTCTCAATTTTAATACATTATGTATATATATAGTGCATAATCAGCCAAGGTCGCGTAATAAATCCCAGATGGACGATTAAGCCCTCACGATGCTACGCCTCAAGTGAAGGATGGCCTGAAACCTTTGCTCTTGACACCGTCCAACCACCTAGTCAAGCGAGCGGTTCTTCCATTCATGCAACTCATGCCGCTCTACTCTTGGAGTCCTCCAAATTTTGATGACCTGGCATGCGCTCCCAGTATCTAGTCCATTCTTATTCACTGTATATTGGTCATCTGGTGAACTGGATGCAAGGTCCAAATTGCGTAACCCACATGAGTCGCCTATTGGACCGAGTATGAGCCATGCAATCAGATGCCTTCTACCACAAGCATTTAACTTTAGGGTTTTAGAGGCGAGGAATGCATCTATAAAAGGGAACCCTTATTGTCTATCAAAAGGGTCTCTGATCAGTGATTAAAAGCCACATTATTCAACACAAACCCTAGCAAGGAATGAGGAGGCGGCGTCGTAGCAGAGATATTCGTCTTCCCTCACCAGGCATCATGGACTTCTCCATTATTCCTATATTCTCTTTGTTGTTGTCTATCGCCACGAGCGAGTATATACCTTGTGATGGGGCATGGGGACTAGCCCTAATCGTCTGTATTTTATCTTATCTTGCATCTAAACTTGACAATATAGTTGCTAATAAAATACCATTCTGATCGATGCCTTATTTTGCAAATTGATGACTTGTTTTGCATATATGTTATAATCGTGGATATGCAGGTTGTTGTGAGCGTGATTAGAACACAAGAATTATCTTATTATCTCCCTGAGTTGTCAACAAGGGATAGTGAGGTGATTGGACTTTGATCTACTATGTGCCAAGGATGGTGGGTGGTAAGTAAAGGAGTTCAGTAGTATAGACAACAAACTTGGGTGTCGAGGATGGTCGGTTCCAAGGGAGTTTTATACTAGGTGACGACCTATATCCCGTGAGGGTGCAACAACTTAGCCTCGATTTAGCAATGACTATTGGAGAGTTAGATCTTTTTAGGATAATTTTGCATGCTCGGGTAGCAAAACCCCATGCCCCGGTGCTCTTTATTACATGTTATTTACTTCTTTAATCTTCGTTGTTTTGACAACAGTTTAGTTTAATCAATCCTTCAACTACTCGGTGATAAATATTACTCTTACTACTTCTAAATATAATTTACTACTTAAAAAGTTTGTCCTTTGGGTTCGATCCTTAAGTATACTGCAATAAGACTTCCACTCATGTGGAGTGGGTAATTAGTGTTGTAACATCCCAATTTTTATGAACCTTTATGTAGTTTTCCCTAAATGAAAATTTGTTAAGGGCCTTAATGCAAATAGTTCAAAATAGTGTTACTTCTAGGATTACAATGCAAAGAGAAACATGAAAAGGACTCAAAATAACTTTTCCTTTTTTTTAATGTGTTGTAAATATTTGTGTGACAATGGTAATGTGTTTTCCCTTTTCTTTTTATTAAATAAGTCTAAAATGAATGAAAGATGAAGAGAAAGATAAAGAAGAAAGAAATTCAAAATATAAAAGACTTGGGCAATAAGTATGCTTTTCCTTTTATGGATTTTAAGATTAAATCTTTAATGTTCATCTTTCTCTTTCCTCTTCTTGGATCTTCCAAAAAGGAATAATAATATGTCTCTTATTCAATGATTTCAAAAATATGAGAAAATATACTCTTTTGGCATCATTGAATCACTTCCCCTTTTATTTCATGAATATATAGGAGGAAAGTGATATTGCTTGTTGTTTTCTCTCTCCTTCCAAATAATTACTTAAAAAGAGAATAAAGAAGTGTAACTTGATGTCTAAAGATACTATTATTGTCCATCTCATAATTTGGAGCAAGAACTCATAATGGAAACCTTTATACCAATTATTTAATTTAGTTATGCATTTAAATTAAGATAAGTGACAAAAATAGAAATCATAGCCTTAACATTCAAGAAACCTAAATCTAATTAGATAGGAATATTCTAGACTATGTAATTAGCCAATGGTCCAAATTTAGACTCATTTGGAGTTTCTTTGACCCTCCAATTAAAACAGGAAAGATTTATATATATATTTAATAGGATTTACATTTAATGTCTCGGATTTCCCTAAAGTCTCGGCTTTTGATATCTGTCACGCATTACTTTTATTTTCCTTATTTGAACGTGCTTTCTGGCCTCACGATCTTGATCCGACGGTAGAGGGGTCATCCCCTACCTCCCGACTTTTTGGCAAGTCGGGACACAGCCACAACGTTTTCTTTCCCGATTCGTTTCTCCCTCCTCAATCACCTATTTTGTGAGATTTTCATTCCTTCGGCTTTGTCTCTCTCATATGCATCCACCGATCCATAGAATTTCATCTCTCATGCCCTATATGAAAAATGCCCATTAGGGCTTGTGCTGCCCTCTCCGCTGAAAAATGCAGCCACCATACTCCCTCTCCTCCTCACCTCAGGGTCTCAAGAGAACTACTAGGCCCTGCACGAACCTCTACCACCTTCAATTTCTCTACCCACATCCTTGAACACCGTGACCTACTCCTCATATTTGACAACTTAGGCTTCATACGGTCTCCTCCATCCACCTTAGCTCAATCGGGAGCGCGATGAGCACCCTCGACCTCCGTCTGCCCTGGTTGTATCGTCATTTTGGCTCGTCATGCCCTTGATCATTGTACCCTATACGGCCAACCCCCTCCCTCACCGATGCTTGTCGCAATTGGCCTTTAGGGACTCTGCGGCCTAGATTCTTCATCACCTGACTTCATGTGACACTATGGAATGATTTTTTGGACCTGGTTCCTCGCCTCGCCAATGGTAGCGGTGTTTTTAGATTTCTGGTCCCCTTCCCATATTCCCTCTGGTTCTCCGACTAATGCGTGGGCCGCACAGCTTTATCTTCTTCCTTTGACTCCCTTGACTCCGTCTTGGTCACACGCAAAAGATCAGTGTATCGGTTCCCTTATTTCTACTGATTTGATGGGGTCTCAGCTGCTGATGGCCCTAACCATTACAACACCATGCTGCTTGGTGTTCCAACACTCCCTGAACTCGAGAAGTGGCTCTTTGCCCCGACATGACATAGGGATGTCGTAGGAGGCTCAAAGTCTTCATGATCAGTAGTTTACCATCTTCCCTAGCCGGCTTCTAGATGCCCAGGATGCTCGCTCGAGCACCATGGCTCTAGCAAACAAACTCGGCCAATGAATGACCTAAATATCCCCGTTGTCTTAATTGACTCATACATTTCTCAAGGGTACTCTGGGTTTTTCATGCCTTTCCTATTCTTTGACCACTTACCCACCCGGGAGAGACCGACACCTAGATGGCGGGCTCTTATTAGCCCACCTCAGTTTGGTCCAGCAACCCAGCGGATAAAAAGGCTGCCTATGTGGCATTTTTCTAATTCCTGATTGGCTGATTTTCATAAATTCGTAGTAAATCGCTCGATGCTCAGAAAAATGAGAAAAAATATGTTTTGAAAATGATTTTTGTGAGGAATCCAAATATAGAGGTTTTAGAGTCTGTTTCTAAATCACCAAACATGGGTTTTATGAGAAATGGAAATTAGGGTTTAATTTGGTGAATAAAATATATAATAATGTGAAACATGTTGTAAACAGGGTGATTAGGGTTAACAGACCCCAAGATCATGATTAGGGTTTTACTCAACCTTATAAGAGAGAGGAGATACTCTCTAAATGAAAAGGTAAGTGGTGCATGTAATTAAACATAGTTAAATTGGTTGATTTATATATGCATGTATGATTATGCAATGAATGTCATGTTTATGTTATTTACTGTTCTAATTTGCTAAAGTCAGTGAAGTTATGATAAATTTAATTGTAGATTAAATATGGTATCACTTCCATGAATCTTAATGATAAAGTTACAAATAAAGTCTAATTTAAAGATGAGAGCTTTAAGAGAAAGAAAATGCTAAAGTAAAACTCATATAAGTTCCTCATAAGAGAAGAGGCACTTTAGTGCATAAGAGAAGAGGCAATTCGGTGCAACCTAAGAGGAACTTCGGTGCATAAGAGAATAGGAACATTTGTGCAACTTGAGTACACTTATATAGGTTAAGATAAAAGAAATTGACCTGAAAGAAATTGTATGTCTTTTCAATGTTCAATGTTAAATGCTTATTTTCAGTTTTCAAGTTTTCTCTATATTATAACATGTTCAATCCACTTACCATTTGTTTGATGCATGGTTGGGGGCATGATGCCCGTAGGTAGGAGCAAACTCAGGAGTTAGCAGGCCATCTAAGGAGAAAAACCTAGTTCAAGGATCACAAAGGAGAAAGGCATCAGTGGGATGCCAACCATACACAGTTTATAGATTGTTTCTTTTTGCTATGTTTTTGCACATGTAAACTTTGTTAAGATTTGAGAATGAGAAAGTGTGATGATTATCCTGTGATGGTTAATTTAAACTCTATTTTGTGCAATGAATATCATGGTTGTGACATCCCCCTAGATGTGAATGAATATATGTGCTTCCCCTATGAATGGTACAAGTGGGGTGTTACAATAATGGTATCAGAGCCAAATATGATTGGCCACCAAGCTTTTCTCATGATCTCATGTAGTTTATGTATTTTTCATAGTGATGGCTCCTAAGAGGAAGGATGATAATGAAAAGGTATCCATGGGTGGGGATGAAGGTGAATTTGTTAGCATGGGAGAACATCAAGAATCCCCACGTCAAGAAACCCCCATGGTGCCCTTTGATGTCCTTGTTA
This sequence comes from Alisma plantago-aquatica, assembly GCA_963693085.1. Classification (NCBI taxonomy): domain Eukaryota; kingdom Viridiplantae; phylum Streptophyta; class Magnoliopsida; order Alismatales; family Alismataceae; genus Alisma; species Alisma plantago-aquatica. The sequence goes on from OY856412.1 coordinate 1,378,097,196, forward strand.
GAGCTCTAGCCACTGCCTTGGGGAGAGGAGAAGACTGAGTGGGAAACCCTAGGGTCAACCCTGGGCTTTCCCTAGTTGACTTTTTGAAGATCAAGCCTGACTCCTTCACTAGAGAGGAAGAGGTGGACGTGGTGGGAAAATTTGAGAGTTGATCGCAGCACATGGAACACTGCTTCTGTGACCTGGACTGTCCCAACCAATCCAAGGTTTGCTTTGGGACACACATGTTGAAGGGTGATACTAGAACATGGTGGGAGAACCTGCTAGGTTCTCATGAAGATGATGCTCCTCCACTCACATGGGAGGAATTCTCTGAGGCCTTCAAAGACCACTACATATCCAAGGCCATGATCGACAAGAAGGAGGAAGAATTTTGTAACCTACGTCAACATGGTGACATGACAGTCACCCAATATGCAATGAAGTTCAAGATCCTACACGACTATGACTATGATGAACGATGCAAGACAAAGAAGTTCATTAGAGGTCTTAAGCCAGACTTTAGTTTTGCCTTGTCGGGACGTGGGCACAGTACACTCCAAAGTGCCCTAGATGTTGCCCTAGAGCTAGAAGATCATCTAGGAAGAGCATGGAAGAAGGAGAGCCACCACAACAACCACCACTCCAACCATCACAATGAAAAGAAGTGGAAAGCTCCAGATGAAGCTGTTGCAAACCATCATGCAAAGACCCAGCGTGCAAAATGTTCCAAGTATCACCTAGATAGGTGTTTGCTATGTATGTGGTGAGATAGGCCACATTAGACCTAACTGCCCCAAAGCTCAAAAGAAGGAACATAATGTCATTCAAGCACCTAAGGAGAAGAGGTAGGCTAGAATCTTTGTCATGGTAGATAGTGATGATGAAAAGACTGAGTAGAATTCTAGTAGTGTAATGTCTTTCCTTTTCAAACTTTTATCGTGGAAATGCTTGGAAACTATTGATTCCCCATGATAATAATTACATGTTGAAAGTTTTGCACTGAATATGGAAATATCTAAGGTGGGTAGTTTTAGTAAAATTTTGAGGACAAAATTTAATTAAGGTGGGTAGAATGGTAACATCCCAATTTTTATGAGTAACTTAAAACCTTTATGTAGTTTTCCCTAAATGAAAATGTGTTAAGGGCCTTAATGCAAATAGTTCAAAATAGTGTTACTTCTAGGATTACAATACAAAAAGAAATAGGAAAAGGACTCAAAATAACTTTTCCTTTTTTTAAATGTGTTGCAAATATTTGTGTAATAATGGCATGTTTTTCCCTTTTCTTTTTATTAAATAAGTCTAAAAGGAATGAAAGAGAAAGAGAAAGAGAAGGAGAAAGAAGAAATAAATTCAAAATATAAAAGACTTGGGCAATAAGTATGCTTTTCCTTTTTATGGATTTTAAGAAAAAATCTTTAATGTTCATCTTTCTCTTTCCTCTTCTTGGATTTGCTAAAAAGGAATCATAATATGTCTCTTATTCAATGATTTCAAAAGTATAAGAAAAGATACTCTTTTGGCATCATTGAATCACTTTCCTTTTTATTTCATGAATACATAGGAGGAAAGTGATATTGCCTCTTGTTTTCTCTCTCCTTCCAAATAATTACTTAAAGAGAATAAAGAAGTGTAACTTGATGTCTAAAGATACTATTAATGTCCATCTCGAAATTTGGAGCAAGAACTCACAATGGAAACCTTTACACCAATTATTTAATTTAGTTATGCATTTAAATTAAGATAAGTGACAAAAATAGAAAGCATAGCCTTAACATTCAAGAAACCTAAATATAATTAACTAGGAATATTCTAGACTATGTAATTAGCCAATGGTCCAAATTTGGACTCATTTGGAGTTTGTTTGACCCACCAATTAAAATAAGAAAGATTATATATATATATATATATATATATATATATATATATATATATATATATATATATATATATATATAATAGGATTTACATTTAATGTCTCATATTTCCCTAAAGTCCCGGTTTTTGATATCTCTCACGCGTTACTTTTATTTTCCTTATGCCTGCATGTTTTCTAGCCTCACGATCTCGATCTGACGGTAGATGGGTCATCCCCTACCTCCCGACTTTTTGGAAAGTCAGGACACAACCACAATGTTTTCTTTCCCGATTTGTTTCACCCTCCTCAGTCACCCATTTTGCAAGATTTTTATTCCTTTGGCTTCGTCTCTCTCCTATGCATCGACCGATCCCTAGAACTTCATCTCTCATTCCCTATATGAAAAATTCCCATTAGGGCTTGTGTTGCCCTCTCCACCGAAAAATGCAGTCGCCGCCATACTCCCTCTCCTCCTCACCTCAGGATCTCAAGAGAACTACCATGCCCTGCACGGACCTTTGCCACCTTCAATTTCTCCACCCGCATCCTCGAACCCCAGGACCTACTCCTCCATATCTGATGACTTCATATTCGTCTGGTCTCCTCCATCCACCTTGGCTCAATTGAGAATGCGGTGAGCACCCTCGACCTCTGTATGTCCTAGTTGTATCGTCATTTGGTCTTGTCGTGCCCTTGATCGCTATACCCTATAGGGCCGACCCCCTCCCTCACCAGTGCTTGTCACCATTGGCCTTCATGGCCTCTACAACCTAGGTTCTTCATCGCCCGACTTTGTGAGATACTATGGAATGATTTTTTGGACCTGGTTCCTCGCCTCGCCAACGGTAGTGGTGTTTTTACATTTCCAGTCCCCATCCCCTATTCTCTCTGGTTCTCCTACGAATGCATGGGCCACATGTCTTTATCTTCTTCCTTTGACTCCCTTGACTCCGTCTTGGTCACATGCAAACGATCAGTGTATTAGTTCCCTTCTTTCTACTGATTTAAAGGGGTCTCACCTCCTGATGGCCCTAACCATGGCAACACCATGCTGCTTGGTGTTCTAGCACTCCCTGAACTTGAGCAGTTGCTCTTTGCCCTCGATGTGACACAGGGATGTCGTAGGAGGATCCAAATCTTCATGAATGGTAGTTTACCATCTGCCCTAGTTGGCGTCTAGATGCCCAGGCTGCTCGCTCGAGCGCCATGGGTCTAGCAAACAAACTCGGTCAGTGAACGACCTGAGTATCCCCACTGTCTTAATTAACTCATTCATTTTGCAAGGGTACTCTAGGTTTTTCACACCTTTCCCGTTCTTTGACCACTTACCCACCTAGGCGAGACCAGTGCCTAGATAGCAGGATCTCATTGGCCCACCTCAGTTGGGCCCAGCAATCCAGTGAATAAAAATGCCACCTATGTGGCAATTCTCTAATTCTTGATTGGATGATTTTCATAAATTCATAGTAAATCGCTCAATGCTCAGAAAAATGAGAAAAAATATGTTTTGAAAATGGTTTTTTGCAAGGAATCTAGATATTGAGGTTTTAGATTCTATTTCTAAATCGTCAAACATTTGTTTTATGAGAAATGGAAATTAGGGTTTAATTTGGTGAATAAAATGTATAATAATGTGAAACATGTTGTAAATAGGGTAATTAGGGTTACCAGACCCCCAAGATCATGATTAGGGTTTTACTCAACCTAGGAAGAGAGAGGAGATACTCTCCAAGTGAAAAGGTAAGTGGTCCATGCAATTGAACATAGTTAAATTGGTTGATTTATGTATGCATGTATTATTATGCAATGAATGTCATGTTTATGTTATTTATTGTTCTAATTTTCTAAAGTCAATGAAGTAATGATAAATTGAATTGTAGGTTACATATGGTATCACTTTCATGAATCTTAATGATAAAGTTACAAATAAAGTCTAATGTAAAGATGAGAGCTTTAAGAGAAAGAAAATGCTAAAGTAAAACTCATATAAGTTCCTCATAAGAGAAGAGGCACTTCGGTGCATAAGAGAAGAGGCACATTTATGCAACCTGAGGACACTTATATAGGTTAAGATAAAAGAAATTGACCTGAAAGAAATTGTAAGTCATTTCAATGTTCAATGTTAAATTCTTATTATCAATTTTCAAGTTTTCTCTATATTATCACATGTTCAATCCACTTACCATTTGTTTGATGCATGGCTGGGGGTGTGATGCCCATAGGTAGGAGCAAGCTTAGGAGTTGGCAGACCATCTAAGGAGAAAAACCTAGTTCAAGGTCACAAAGGAGAAAAGCATCGGTGGGGTGCCAACCATACGCAGTTTATAGATTGTTTCCTTTTGCTATGTTTTTGCACATGTAAACTTTGTTAAGATTTGAGAATGAGAAATTGTGATTATTATCCTGTGATGGTTTATTTAAACTCTATTTTGTGCAATGAATATCATGGTTGTGACATCCCCCTTGATGTGAATGAATATATGTGCTTCCGCTATGAATAGTACAAGTGGGGTGTTACAAGTGCACTACTTTTAGTAAACATAAGAGATTATTCTTTTAGGGTTTTTTTTGTGCAACATTTGTAGCCCTATTAAAAAATTAGCCCCATTTTCAGAAATAACAATAGTTTAATGTTTTCAGAAGTATAAGCGTAATTAGGGTTTTCCTTTTCTTTTATATATTTTTCTTGGTAACATTAAAAACCCTTTAGAACTAAGTGCATCACTCAAAATCACTCTTTTTCCTTCTATTCATGCACTTTTAGCCTATGTGAAGATCCAGAAGTGTTGACTCTAGACTTTTGTTTGATCTAACATGGCTGATGTAGTGGCTGCAGAAGCAACTATCCAAGCGTGCATCAATGTAGCCATCACAGTCTAGTGAGAACTACTCACCGCAGAAGCTAGTGAATAGGAGAAGGTTGAATTCAAGACCAGTCTAGAATCCACCCAAGCAGTGGAACAGGCTAAGGAATTATAAGATTTCTCTATCCCAAAAGGCACTGACTTGACTCATCCACTTCAACCTCTAGGCATCCCGACCGAGATCATAGCTCAAAGGGCTAACCTTCTGCAAAATTTCATCTTTACCAGAAGGATCAAAGATGATTGTTGGTAGCATCTCCTCAAATTCATCGACCTTTGCTTGATGATGAAGCCAGCAGGTGCCACTGACGATGCCATGCGACTCCAGCTATTAAAGTATTCCCTGACAGTCTAGGTTGTTATACATCATTCTTTGATGAGATCTGATCAACACCTGGGAGGCCCTAGAGAACAAATTCCTTAAAAATTTCTACCCCCTTCCATGACCTACTTGATCTGAGGACAGGTTACAAGATTCAATCAAGTACCTGAGGAGTCTTTGTATGAAGCATGGGAGCGATTTAATGAACTTCTACACAAGTGTCCGCACCACAACATACCTGAGAATCAGATCATTGAATTCTTCTAATGGGGAGTGGATGATGACATGAAGAGGTTCCTTGATTCCTCCTCCAAGGGAAAATTTATGAGACAGAGTTTCGATAGCGTACTAAAGATAATCAACCTTGTGACATAGAATCAGACCCATTGGACCAGACCCTCGGGCAAGGGTGTTCTTAAGGTGACCATGGTAGAAGACCGATCAAAACTCAAATCTATCTCTAAAGCATTGAAAGATCTCTCTCTCTCCAACAAGATACTCTTGAGAAATCCTTAAGTGCGTTTGAAAGAAAGAGTTAGACTCCCTAAGTACAAATCATCACACCCTCATGCAAATTCTTCCACGCGGTAGACCACAACACTATTCATTGCCAGTAACTATATGTTGCATTCCATGAACATCAGATAGGCCAACAATATATAGTTACTCAAGTCAAAGATGTAAAGTGAATCCATAACATTCCAGGGCAAGAGTACTATAACCCAAACCAAGCCCACACTCATCTAGGTTTCTAATATGGGAACCCCGCAGAAGCCAAGGGACCAAATCAGTCCTCGATGTAAAATGCTCAGGTGAGAGTACCAATGAATTACAATGGGCCACACAACCATGGGAATTTTAGATTCAATTTTTGCAGCCGAAACTACCAACAACGACAACAATTCTAGAATCCAAATCAAGCTCTACCACTACATATAAAAGTTGCACCAACACATGACCTAATAAAGACACTTCAGGAGATGATGGTGTCATTCCAGACTCAACTTGCCAACACCACTACAAATCACAAGGCGTTAGAATCTTAGATAGCTCGATTGGATGCTAGCCAACAACCTCCAGCAGGGACAATTGCTAGTCAACCCGAGAATAATCCCAAGCATCCAGAGTAGTTTGAGCAAGTAAACATTGTGATGATCAGGTTAAGGAACATATACTCCACACCTCCTACCTCCATGCCTACCAACAACATTGAGAGCATCCCAAGATCTTCAAATCACCTGATCACTCATTTAGAGGAACAGATAGCAGAACCTCTTGTGACACCAACACAGTCTAGATCTAGTGAGGGTACGAAGGAAGACACTTCAACAGTCAATTCTAGAACCTTTAGGACTCCCATAAGCATGCCACACATAGGCCATCTCAAGCTCAACAACTGACTTGAGAAATTCAAAGATGTCATGAAGAGAATCAATGCTAAAATTCCCTTCCTAGATCTGCTGACTGAAACACCAACTTGGTGTAAGTACCTTAAAATGATTCTATCAAGAAAGTGTTTGACCCAGGAAACCAAGATAGTGAATTTATCGCCAACAACTCCGGTGCCATACAAAATCTCCAAACTCAAAAGAAAAGTGATTCATGATAGTTATGGATAGATTATCTCTTTAGAGACAAGAGTTGTTGTAAGGGACTCACTGACTTAGGCACCAACATATGTATTATGCCTTACCCCTTATACCAGCGCCTAGGGTTTATAGATTTCCTACCCATGGCAATGACCATTCAGTTGGTCGATGCATCCATCACTAAACCCCTAGAAATCATCAAAGACGTACCAGTGAATCTAGGTTATGACACCTACATCCTGTGCAATTTCATGGTCATGATATCAAAGAAGACAACCGGTTCCCACACATCTTGGGACAACCATTCCTAGACACCGTACGAGCTCTAGTGGATGTCGAGGTTGGAAAACTTGTTATATGACCAAGAAAGAAGACTATTAAATATCGAGTTCTTGAAAACCTGAAGAGGGTGCACCATTCAATCGAAGCTTTTAAGGATGAAGGTAACTTGGAATCACAACAAACATGTCTGCAAGATGCAGATCAAGACAATAAAGTCATGCCCATGAACATTCCTTGCACATCGTCTAACCATGATCTAGGTCCCACAGGGTTGAAGGATAAGGGTTTAGATACTCTGCTCACTGGTGCAACTCAAAAAACATTATTATCGGTCCGGTCCGTGATCATAAACTGGGACACTTGCTGGGAGGCAAACCAGCCAGTTTCTTTTCTTTTTCCTATTTTTTATTTTTCTTTCCTATTATTTTCATTTCTTGTCTTTTATTTAAAAAAATAGGGGAAGAAGGGGCGTCAAGGAGAGAATGATAAGGAAGAGTACCACGTCCTTGACAAGCCAAGTTAATGGACAACCGACATGGTGAGCAAGCCTCATGATGATATGATCTCGTATGCCCAATCGCTCGACTGACAAACAAAGATCTCAGGATCTTGTGAATTAATGAGCAATGCAACGTGTGGGATATGTGGCCCAATGGGATTGATCTTTATATTTTCCATAATTGATTTTACATCTTTCTCATAAATAAACTGTCTTTATCTTTTTTGAGAAATACTATTCCTTGGAAATAGTTTCCATTTTTATTTCACTCCAACTATCAATATTTACTTCATATTTTGAACAGGAATTTCCGAGAGGCAACTGATGTAAAGACCCTACGCACTAGGGATAACACATCCATGGTGTAACCATTGATTCCTTTTTGGTAACTCGTAACGTCTCCTCAATGCATCTATATAATGGTTGAAGTGTAGGGCTGGAAACACCAAAATGTTCCAACAATCAAGAAAAGCCCAAGATTCCATATCTCTCCTGCATCGACACCACTAATGGCAACAACAAACATCAACATGAGTGGAGGACTCCAATGAGGAGGTGATGGCCTTCCACTGGCCAACAAAATCTCCTTCGATGAACATATTCAACACTACTATTCCCAGGACACATATGTCCCTTAGAACCTCATATTTGTGCACCTGACACATCGTCGAAGATGCCATTACCAGACCCAAACCTACTGATCAATTGGGTGTATGATCAGCTAACCATCACCCTATAAGAGGAGCACTGGCTAAATGCAGCCTGCAGAGAATGGGATGCGTGACCTAGGGCACTATTATCTCCACCCAATGAAGATCATGACAACTGGTGGCCACGACCACGTCGGGATGAGGGCACCACCAATGGAATATGAACCCTCACCCATGGTTCTACTGTGTTCTCTTGGATGATCAACACCCCTCACCTTCTCCTCCCCCACTCTCCATATCAATTCCCCTCCATGTCTAACTTCTTTATCTCCAAGGATGGGAAAATTTTTGAATTTGGGTGTGGGGTGGGTGGTACGCCATCTCTACCACCTCAACTCTACCCTTGCCCTTTCTCATCCTCAACCACTTCTTTCCTTTTCTTTTCCATCCTTTATTTGAATTTTTTGTTTTCTTGTTTTCTTTTTCTTTTTTTGTGTGAGTGGTGACCATTACTAGTCGGTCACTTTGATGTATATTAAAAATGGAAAATATATGAATGAACTGTCCCTTTTTCTCTTATTCTTAAGATAACCCATACAAAAGGAAGTTTTAAGGAATAAACATGTTTTGAACATTTCTGGGTCCTGATGACAACAACTAAGCATCCCCCTGGAAGTGATGGTAAGAAGATGGAGTCTAAAAGGTCAAGCCACATGTGCCTCCAACATGACTTGTAACAATATTTGTGAATACTCCTTTACCCTATATTAATTGAATTAACTGATCTAATATGATGATTTAATCCCAATGCAACAATAAAAGGAAGAAGCACAAGTCAGCCTCTTGATCTCATTATTCTTCATCACCTCTTACGTATTTGTCATCTATGAACAAAAAAAATGAAATTCTCACCATAGACCAAACCCTAAGTCCGGGGTGGCATTCCCTCCATAAATACTCTCTTTTCGATTTTCTCCCACAAGCATGCATTAATAAAAGAGGACAAAGAGCCCAAAGAAACCATGTGGTCAATATAACCGCAAACAAATATATAGTCTTGAGTTTAATAGAAGAGAGACAAATAAAATAATTGAATCCCAAATAAGGTCTTGAGTCAAATAGAGGAGAGACTAGGAAATCGGGTTCATGCCACATCTTTCCCCTCCTTTCGTCCATTTGCATACCCAGTGGACTTATCAAAAAATTTCCCCAAATAGTCAAATAACCCTGACTTGTGCTTACTTCTACTTGTACAGATAGATCAGGAGTATTATTGATATGAAAGTAGTTCTTTGCAGGTTTTGGGGGTCTAGCGATTAGAGGAACAAGCCCCTGTTGGGGGATATCCAAATGTGACTATGTGACACCCAAGGATTAGGGTTGCTTGATCCTGATTGGTGGAAAGGGGACCATGAGGTTTGCTTGGTTGGGAGAGGAAGGCCTAGAACTTAGTATCAATTGTTGATTTCCTTTTTATTTTGCTTTACTCGGGACGAACAAAAAATTAAGTCTGGGGTAGTTTGATGAGTATATTTATTCCCATGCTACATGTTGTTTTACTTGCTTTTTAGGGGGTTTTGCGTTTCTATTTCCTAGTTTTAGCTTTATATTCATCCAAACACAATTATTCTTCCTTTTCTCATTTTTAATACATTTTATATATATTCTTCATAGAATCATACAAGATCACTTAATAAAGCCCAAATGGAAGATTAAGCCCTCACGATGCTATGCCTTAAGGGAAGGAAGGCCTAAAATATTTCCTCTTAATCACCTTCCAACCACCTAGTCAAGCGAGTGTTCTACCATTCGCCTGACTCGAGCTGCACTACGCCCGGAGTCCTCTCGATTTCAATGACTTGGTGCATGCTCCCAGCATCCAGTCCATTCTGATTCACTCAATATTGGTCATCTAGAGAACCAAATGTGAGGTTCAAATTGAGCAACCCACATGAGTTTCCTATTGGACCAAGTACGGTCCAGGAAATCATATGCCTTCGACCACAAACATTCATCTTTAGGGTTTGGGAGGAAAGGAATGCATCTATAAAAGGGAACCCTTATCGTACATCAAAAGGGTCTCTAATAGGTCATTAGAATCCACATTGTGCAGCAAAAACCCTAGTGAGGAGAGAGGAGGTGGCAGACTCAACAGAGAGATTAGTCTTCCTACACCAGGCATCATGGCCTTCTCCATCGTACCTATTATCTCTTTGTTGTTGTCTCTGCCATCAGTGAGTAGATGCCTTGTTCCAGGGCATGGGGACTAGCCCCAATCACCGTATTTTATCTTATCATGTATCTAAACTCGACTAAATAGTTTCTAAATAAAGTATCATTTTGTTCGATGCCTTGCTTTACAAATTGATGATTTATTTTGAATATATGTTATAATTATGAATATGAAGGTTGTTGTAAGTGTGATTAGAACAACATAATGATCTTATTACCCCCCCCCCTCTAGCCATAAACAAGGGATAGTGAGGTGATTGGACTTTGATATGCTACATGTCGAGGATGGCTGATCGTAAGTAAAGGAGTTCAGTAGTATAGACAAGGAACTTGGGTGTCGAGGATGGTCAGTTCCAAGGGAGTTTATACTATGTGATGACATGTATCCCATTAGGGTGAAAAATCTTAGTCTTGGTTTAGCAATGACTATTAGAGAGTTAGACCTTGTTAGGATAATTACACAAGCCCAGGTAGCAAAACCCCATGCCCTGGTGCTCTTTATTATATGTTATTTACTTCTTTAATCTTTGTTTCTTTTGGAAACAATTTAGTTTAATCAATTTTTCAACTACTTGGTGATAAATATTACTCTTACTATGTTTGAATCTATTTAACTACTTAAAAAGGCTATCCTTTGGGTTCGATCCTTAAGTATAGTGCAATAAGGCTTCATTCGTGTGGAGTGGGGAATTAGTACACTACTTTTGGTAAACCTAAGATATTGTTATTTTAGGGTTTTTCTCATTGCAATATTTGTAGCCCCATCAGTTTACTAGTCATCAACTTGCTCTCCCGCAACAATGATCTTTAGTTGTTCTCTCCCTTACCACCCCTCCCTAGTTGGGTAGGACTTGCTTGGGCTCTCTTGGTTACCACAACTAGAAAGGACAACAATTATCAGAGCAACTGATTATCAATTATGAGTTGGGAAGCATCCAATACCCCTCTATTTATATGTGGGGTTAGGGTTAGGGTTCCTGATTGAAGTGGGAGTTGAAGGGACCGAAAGATCTTGAATTTTCAGAACCTATGAAATCTGAAATGGTTGTCTCACAAGTGAGATGGTCGTCTCACATGCAAGCTGATCGGTTCACAGCCCAAACCAGTCATCTCACATGTTTTCTAATTGCACATAAATTTGGCAAAATTATTTCCAATTAATGCAAACATTAATTCTTTATTCCAATCAAATTGAACAAGTGAAATGGGTAATGTTTCTCAAGAATTTGGGAAAGCTACTAGAACCTTCGCTCGAACCAACTGAGCCGATCAGTTCACCAGGTGAACCGATCATCTCGCTCACCTGAGTTGATCGGTTCACCCTGTGAGTTGATCAGTTGGTGCTTACTTTGTGTAGAACATCAACCAATTCAGTTCCAATCAACATGATGCCCCAAACAACCATCTCAACATTTGAGTCGATTGTTTGGAACTCCAAATGGATGTCTCACACTATGATTTGATCGGTTGGTATTACAATTAGATGATCTGTTGCTTGAATTGAATACCTAAACACTTTAGTAATCAATCCAATTATCATTCAAGATTAAACTCCTCTTCTAGATGAGTTCCTTTGTGTGTGACTCTATAGGTCCAATATCACATTGAGAGTGAATGTCCATAACTAACTTATGACATCACAAGTAGAGAGTGGTGCCTAGTCGTATTAGTGCTACCCAAGTGAATGGAGAGCTAGAGAAAAACTTCAACCTACAATCTATGTAAGGTGTTGTAGTGATTGTATAATTCCTTTGTATCTAATATCTAGGATGAACTCAGGCATGAAATCATCATTCTCTCAACGCTCAATCCATGTTACTTAAACCAAGAGCAGACTGTCTGAGATAATGTGACCTCAATATCATATATTGATTCACATGTGCATGGACTAGTGTTTCTCATCTTGCTTATCATGTGGCTAGGATACCAAATTCCAATAGGAGGGGAAAATCTAGAACCTTCCTTTGGCCCAAACAAATCGATCAATTCACCCAGTGAGTCGATCGGTTGGTTCCTAATTCCTGTAAAACATCAGCCAATTCAGTTCCAATCAACATGATGCTCCAAATAGCTGTCTCAACATTTGAGCCGATCATTTGGCACTCCAAATAGCCATCTCACCCCGTAAGTCAATCGGTTGGTAGTGTAGTCATCTGATTTGTTGCTTGAATTGAATACCTAAACACTTTAGTACTCAATCCAATTATCATTCAAGATTAAACTCCTCTTCTAGATGAGTTCCTTTGTGTGTGAACCTATAGGTCCCATATCAAGTTGGCAGTGAATGTCCATAACTAACTTATGACATCACAAGCAGTGAGCAGTGCCTAGTCGCACATCAGTGCTACCCAAGTGAATGGAAAGTTGGATAATAACTTCAACCTATAATATGTGTAAGGTGTTGGAGTGATTGTATAATTCCTTTGTCTCTGATATCTAGGATGAACTCGAGGCATGGAATCATCATCCTCTCAATGTTCAATACATGTTCCTTGAACCAAGAGTAGCTTGTCTGAGATAATGTGACCTCAAATATATTGATTCACATGTGCATTCCCATGCATTTCTCAGTCTCACTTATCAAGTCTCCAGGATACCAAACTCCAGTAGGAGGGGAAAATCCCATTTACATCACTCACAGTCAGTCCCCATGTGTCAAAGCTACCCAATCATCACCTTTATGGCAACCCATATTTCAAGATTACGTTTGATGATGTCAAAGTATACCCAACGACATGTGATGAGTGTAGGGACTTTAGGTCTAAGAACCACAATCACCACCTTCACTATGAGACATGACTATGATCACCAATGATGGTTTCCATGTGTCATTTCTCAAGGTGGGTCTGTCTGATACACTATTCCATAACATGTATTTGTGTGCTTGGTTTGATATGCCATATCGAGACTAATGATATTTGGTCATCAACAAACCCACACTCTAGTCTTATGTGTTACTGGTGTCTATCTGCCTTCCATAATAACAACTGACTAGGGACATAATAAGAATGTACATACTCTTAGCATTCGTATGATCTCATTGTTCAAGTCTTATACTTGAAGACATTCTGAAGCATAATGAATTGGAAGCTTGCCTTAATGAGTATTAATCAAATCCTTTATGGTATGTGCCATGTCAATCATCACATGATTGGCTCTTTGGACATACCTACCAACATAACTCACTTTGCACATGAGAGAAATCTCTAGAAGTAGTTTAAGAGTGACAACAATAGAGATAGACTAGATTAGAGTTCAGAAACACACATGAATGACTGAGGAATGTTGCTCGAAAATTATGATTAACCCTAATGAATAGAGACTTGTTTATAGCCCTTTCACACCCTCTACATCCTATTCTCAGTAAGACATGATCACTCAATCAGTCTTGTATATGTAATAGAAAACCACGGGGCAAACACTTTTCAATTAAATTAATAATATATTTCAAAAAAAACAATTAATTAAATTGATAATTAATTACATAATGGCATCCTTGTACAAAAAGAAGACATAAGATGGAAGATAATTCACACAACCCAAAAACCACAAGCCCAAACCCGTGACTAGGGCTGTAAATGGGTACGGGTAGACCCGCAGACCCGCAAATCCAGACCCATAAAAGACCTGTCACAGGTCTAAGTTTTTGTACCCGCATACCCTTGGACCCGTATACCCTTGGACTTGCAAATAAGCGGGTCTAATAATGGGTATGCTTGGACCCAGACCCGCTAGACCCGCGTACCCGCTATACTAAGTAACTACTTAAATAATGTGTTATATATATCATACTTTACTAGTCTAATTAATAAAATTTTAGATTATATCCTACTCTAACCACAATAAGGTTAATACTAGTCATATAATTATGAATTAATTATTTTAGTTACAATAATGAACATATGTAAACTTAAAATCAGAATATCTACTAATTTACATTACTTTCTACATAAGTTAAACAATTATGATGATGACTAAAAAAATGTAAATAATTAACTCAATTAATGTTAGTGTATAAAATATAGCATTATCTAATAGTTTTATTGCATGATAATATACTATATAATAACAATATCTTGTTGTATAAAATATATAGAACATACTCATTTTTCTTACATAAACAATATGTTGTTTTATAGAACCACTTACCCGCATACCCGCTATTATTGTGGGTACGGGTATGGTGTGAGTCTAAGTTTTGTATTATGCGGGTCTAGAACTGGAACTGGACCCGCTAAATTAGACGGGTACGGGTATGGGTATGGCTAGATCCGCACCATTTACACCCCTACTTGTGACCGACCTGGCCAAGAGAGGCATGACATGTCATGTGTGTGTGTTGTAGTCACCATATCTACCAAGGAGGTGAGCATTGTAACACATGGGCCCACTAGCCAAGACTCTAGCAGAGTTTTAGGAATGATGACTAGCCCCACAAACAACCACTAGATTTAACTATGCACTTTTTTCTCACACATGCGTAAGCCAGGAACAACTTCCCGACCGGTCAACCATCATAGTACTACTCTGGGATGAGCAGGCTTAACCACATAGTTCTATAGTGATGCACTTTGGTGATATGGATAGTCCAATCATTCCTTTTTAGATCATTTTATTTGTGGCCTTAAATATTAGGATGTTACAATCTCCATCACTTAAACTCTTGACGTCCTCATCAAGGCTCAATTGTATGCCCTCATAATGACTTCCACATGTCAATGCAGACCCAGAATAGTCATGTACACTCAACTTTCATTCACGGGCAATAGCATATTGTTCCGTGGAGCTAAAGTCAAAAATATGGAATAAACAAGTGTTTCCATGATTCTACCAAGCGACCAATTCAATTATGTAGCACTTAATCCCTGTTTCATGGCCACATATCTTTACGACTAAGGAGTAGGAAATCTTTCTCTGGTTACATGAATCAAATGTCTGATTTTGTCCAGGAAAAATGATGAATGCATATTCATCTCTTATTTTTGCTTCATTTAGAATAATTAATTAGGACTTTTTTGTTAATTTTAGCTAATTCAAAAATAAATAGCACTTTCATCTTCTTGATATACTTTTTCTGAATTCTTATGATATTTTTTCTTAATTTTCAGGAATTATCTAAGTAATTAAATCGAGAAAAGAAGAGATGAAGGTAGGAGGCAATTCAGTTTCCCGCAATGCTGACTTAAATGCATACCTTGCACCAAAATTAGCATAACTCTCACATCCAAAGGCGGAATTTAATGTTCAAATATGATTTGGAAAGGGAATTCAAAGGCCTACAGGAAAATCATATTTTTGGGCGCACTTTAAATTCTCTGGACGAAGTAAATTCGCTCGAAATTGCTGCTGCAAGAATCTGCATTAAAGAAAGACAATCAAGAGTTTGTTGACTAGATCTGAAAATTCAAAAGGATGGCTCCCTCTCTTTTTCCCCCTCTTTTTTAGATAGCCTACCCCTCCTTCTCCTATAAAAGGAAGAGCACTTCATTCTCCCAAGGATCATCTTTTGTATCATATTTTGTACCGGAATTATGAGCATTTGTTCTCCTATCATTCAAGCAATAGAATTTCTTCTTAGTGTTCTTTAATTCTTGCAATTTATATTCTTGCAATAGATCTAGTTGTTCTTCCTTTCTTCTTCTTTCTCTTCCGTGGATTGGAGCAAGGGTTGAAGAGATTGGCCATTTTATTGTCTCTAGCAAAAGGATTGACTCCTAATTTTGGGCTAGACTATGGCCATTTCGCTTCTCCCCTTCCCCTCCATGTTTTCCACAAGCATGTGTGAGTAGACTTCTATCGAGGCAAGGGGAATAACCCCTTAGCCATGTGATGACTAGATTGAAGATTTATACGATTTATTAGATAAATGGATTTTGATTTGGATCTCGACGATTTTAACGAAGTGATCTCTCGTTTTCATCGCTTGTTAATCTTGGCGGATGCGACCGTGGAACCCAAGATTTAGAACAACCAAATTGATTTCATGGGAATTTGGATGAGACCTCGGAAAAGTCCCCATTAGGATGATTGAACTAGGATCCGTGAACACTAGGACCAATGGGTTCACGGGGAGTTCATCTTTTGTGAATCATTTATAAATGTTTCACATGCCTTCTTTTATCTTTCTTATCATTTCTTTGATCTCGTTTCACATCGACTAGGGTGGTAAAATCACTTAGCTTTGGTGTTTCCTTATTTTAATTGTTAATCTTTAATTTAGTAACTTCATCTTTTTGTTTTAGTTTTAACAAACTCTTAAAATAGATTTTACATTCTTGTTCTCGTAATCAGATTTGAAACTGAACCATCTTCAACGCCGTCTCTGTGGATCGACCCTTCTATACTAGCCTTTATCGGAAAGTAGAAAAGGATAAACTCTAGGATAATTTTTCCTAGTGATTGTTGTGCTAAACGACGCGCATCAAAAGGCCATTTCTTTCTCAATGATGTATTTGTCATTTGATCCAATAGCCTTCTATTGGATAGGAACATGTTTGATAAACATTGATAACTCTCAGATAGAGTATTAGAGTGGAAAGACCCATCATTATATAATGAACTATTGGTTCTAAGCCATCTTTGGTGATGAATCAACAACTCGAAGTGCTTTTCTTGCCTATTCTTGATGAACCAATGTTTATATATGGATGTGGGGGGATTTATTAGGGAAGTAATAAGCCCCTTTGCCATGTCTTCATCTACAAAGAATTCCCAACTTGGAAACACAGAGACAAAGGGTCGATCTTTGAATAGGGAAAAGAATGGATCTGCATGGTCCCAAATGAATTGGCTTATTCGCAAAAAGCCTTATTCTTTGAAAAATATATCTCGTGTATGGTACTGCATGGTTCCACTTTGCAAGAACTATGAATCATTTTCTTGAAGCTCATCCACTTTATGATAAAATATTCACTTGCCCCAAAATGTCCTAGCTAAATAGGGAAATCCCAATTAATTGGGCCTTTCAATACAATCAAATAGATTTCCATAAGGGTGCCATATTCTTAGAGCCCAAACTATGTGATTTAATAAATCCTACTCTATTTGTTGTGGGACAACGACTCCTTCCCATTCTTTAAACTCTGATTCATATTTTTCATATAGAAATCTATGATTAATGATAGAACAAGATCCATTTTGCATCATATCTAGCAATTTCTTGGTTCAGACGGAAGAAGAAATGTCATCGAATTATTATCAAACTGACTACACTATTTTTCTATCTGTGAGGATCCCACCAGAGCACTTTCTACTTCTAATAGGCCGCGAACTAGATTAGAATCATTCTCAATGAATCCATAAGAAATCATCTGATTTTTTTCTCATTAGGTCTGAGTGGAGACCAAAGATCTTGAAAGACCGATCTGGTAGAACAACCTAAAAGATAAAGAAGTATAATTAATTTCTTCATGCTCATTCCAAGTTCAAAGTACCAATTGTACAAATAAGAATACCTTTCCTTACATGATTTCTTATTCATATAGATGGATATAGGATCTACGGGGCAATTACATTGAAGTACATTTTATGCAACAACCCTTCCTGTCTGATAGAAAAGTATCCCATGATCATGAACTAATCTTATATGGGATCACAAATCCCAAGTTTGTTTATGAAGAGTAGATCTAATTGTATTAGTTTCTCTAATTGACTTTTTCTGTGTAATACTAATTGATAGGGTCTCATTGATAAGTGTTACAAGATCTAGTGCATTGGAGCCCACAGTTATGGCATTACTATGTAACATTTTCCTTTCTAAGTGAAACCCCCTAGTATATTAAAGGAATAAAAAGTGCTTTCATTGTTGTGGAATAAGAATCCCTCGTATCTTAATGCATGTATTTAATTTATTCGAAGCTATTAAAGTGGGATCCACTACATGGGGAATATGAGTCAAATCAATAAAAAGAGTATTTCTAGTAGATCATCTTTCACAATCCTTGGAGAGAGAGTTCACTAATAGACTGAGACATAAATAACTTGACTCATTCACATACAGACCATGAATGTATGGAATCCATATTATGCAAGGAGATATTGCTTTTGCTAATTTGAATTGAGGGGTGATATCAAATTGGTCTATTCTTATATACATAGTTAGTACTTTATTCACAGTTAGCAACTCGATACCAAGGTCATCATCAATGTGGATATCATTACTATCATCAATATTGATAGCATCACTATCATCAATATGGATATCATCAATCGAACCTTTAGGATTGTCATCCAGAAACTTGTTTAGAAATACCATAATGAAAGGAATAGGAGTTTTTCTCTAGGTATTTGACCAAATATGATCATCCAATCCCTATAGAACCTATCACTAAAATACCCCTAGAAGGGGATAGGTCTAAGTGGAGTATAAAGGGTTGTCCATGAGATGGAAAATGAAAATGATTAGACCCAAATGATGTTTGTGAATAAAGACTCATTTGGTTCTGACTAAAGTCAAAATGTGCATTACAACTGCATCATGTGTTCCAATTCGAGCATTTAGTTGGGTTTAGGTACAACCCACTGTCGGAAAACCAACCGCACGATGATGTTGTTTCTGCTTAAAATTTGGGAAAAGGAACCACAACCATATCGAGCGCGGTTCATTTTCCATGGCTGACTTGAGCAGTGAGACTATCAGTCTATCACTCTGCCTTTTCCCCTCTCCGTCTTATGTGTATTGAGTTGTCGAGAAGCAAAATCAAAGCTTTAGAGTTATAGTACGGTGGCGCTAATGATCTTGACGACTTGGGGAGCTCATGGATGCCATGCCCACATAATATAAGACGATGAGGAGGAAATCCACAGCTTTATCCACATATGTTCCTCCCTCCCTGGTTCAACGACAGCTCTTCTACCCAGCACTGATTTGTGTCATGGGTTAGTGCATGTTCCACATTACTAGTTCCAATGGAGAACATTGCCAGAAGGAGCTGGTTCCGGTGGACAATGATGCCATGTGGTACTGCATGCAATACTTCATGAAGCACCTATGACTTACCTTCTGGTACGCACCAACCAAGGTCTAGAAACTATGTCATTGTGTAGCAGCAAAGCATCATTGCCTTGGCCATGCATGCAGATAGATGGTTGTTACCCTGCTCTTCACCGACCTCGCATTGAATGATGGTTTCTACACCAACTGTGATTAGAACTCTAGAGGTTTGTGTACTGATTACATTCAACCAAACGTTAACAAACCAAGTAGGTGAAATTGATCAACGTGGAACCAAACAAAAGTTGATCCGTTTCTATTCATATCATTCCAGTTCCTATTTTGAAACTATCAGTGTGAATTGGTATTACACACAGCCAAATTAGGTCTAAGTGAATTTCCAAGATAATAGATAGAAACATTGAAAATAGAGCCATCACGACCCCCATAAATGGGGTAGTCCCCCACCCAGGAGCACTTTACCATATTCTGAATTTAATGGTTTCCATAAACTTCCTACATTAGTTCATCTTGGACCAGACCTAGAACCACCCGCAATAGTTTGTGTAGCTATAAATCCTATTTTATTCATTAGTTTAGATATGTTGATTTTGTATACTATTTTGTTGTAGTTATAAATAAATGATCTTATTACAGTTGTAGATCCATCGTGATGTTGAAATTCTTTAGTAGTGGAAACAACACCCTAGTCTCCATCTCCATATCTGATTTACTTGTAAGCTTTATGTGGTACACCTTATATATTGATTTAACCCTCTGAACAACTAAGAGATCCCTTCGAGGAACACAAGGACTAGTTGATTGAAGTAATGATCCTACCGTGTTCTATTGGGAGGCTCAGTACTTTAATTGATATAATGAAAAATCATTTCATTTTTAGTCAGAACCTTAGCCAGTTCTCAAAAAAAGATAGCAAAAAAAATATCCCTAAAGTAGAGACTAACAAAAGTGTATAAACCAATGCTTCCATAGAGTCAATCGTGGTTTACAATTATAGCTTCCACACCTATTCATTTGGTATAGGATCACTTACCAGATAAAAAATCAAGGTAATGAATAACCAGTTACACCAAAAGATGCAGTCAATACACCCAGAAATGCACTTGTAACCCAAGTTAATTCACAGTTTTTTTTAAATCCACCCATGAAATATACATGAAATATGTGCAAGATCATCATTAGAACCATCATACTTGTTAATGATTGATGAACTAATTGAATTAACCAACCAAAGTTGACCTCAATATTATAGATTGAACAGAAGAAAAAGCCTCTGTAACATTTGGATGTTAGTAAAAAGTCATGGAAAAACATGTAGCTACTTGTACTTAAAAACAAGTAAGTGTGATCTCCCTTAGGAAATAAAATATGTTGACATGAGGGGGAACATATTTACTAGATATATCATTTGCAATCACCTAAATCTCTAGATGTTCCTCAAACAAATTAGACACTTTATTGAGATAGGTGAAGCAAGAAAACTCCCCTTCTTTGAACCATATGTGAGACTTTCATCTCATATGGATAAAATAGAAACGTGTAAATATTGGTTTATAGATATGTAATAGAAAATCGGAAACTTATTAGACACTTAATTCAATCCAT
Organism: Alisma plantago-aquatica; assembly: GCA_963693085.1. Lineage (NCBI taxonomy): Eukaryota > Viridiplantae > Streptophyta > Magnoliopsida > Alismatales > Alismataceae > Alisma > Alisma plantago-aquatica. Next base: position 1,378,118,032 of record OY856412.1, read on the forward strand.
CAGAAAGATACAAAAAAGAAAAATCTGAAATCTTTTATTTGTGATGATTATGCCAATATCAAGTTGGGCCACCTATCTTTAGTTATATCATTATAATAGGCTTCTTGAATATTCTTTTAACCTATCTATTTTTTATATTTATTTGTTTTATTATTTTTTATGTAACTCAAATAAACTGACTATTTATATATCATTTCACTATTGATAGAAATTATCTTGTTGAGACCCTATGAATCAATTAAAACTTTAGATTCATACTATAACCATGATGATATGATCCTACATCTAAGGAACATAAAAGTTCTCAAGGTGAACAATGTGGGACTAAAGGATGTTCCCATTTCCATAAGACACAAAGCTACATCTCCTTTTTGTACTAGTTGCACTACATTAGGCTTAACCCATGTAGATAAATGGACGTAGCAGCCATATATCTAACACTTGATGTTGAAAGTTTTTGCAGTGGAGTGTTTGTGAGCAATAGGGAACATCAACCATTGCCATTTTCAGTTCAACTTCATTGCAGAAAAGACTACATGACTAGAAAATGATACACTCAGATAGAGAGGTAATGATTAACCTGTGACAACAACACTGTGTAGAAAATTTCATGTTATTGTCAGGGTTTGTGTTGTCTATCTCTGAATGTTTGCCAGACTCTTCAAATCTAAATAAGTTAATGTTAACTAGTGAAATTAGAAATGATGGTTCCTTGAGAGTTAGAATATAATCAATGAGAAAAAGAAACATGAGTAGCGGATATGGATGATGTCTGTGATTAGGCTACTATCTGTGGTGGATTAGTTGAGGTCATGACACAAAGACCACTTCTAATCAACAATGTTGTCAATATAGGAAGCATGAAAAAAAGTACACGTCTATTATTATTCTTGCACTTAGAAAAACTTTATATACTAATAGACAATAATTGCATGGCAACAATTACATGATTAAAACATAATGAGAGAAGTCTCTCACCGATAAGCTATTAGGAAATGTATATGTGTAGAGCAAAGATGAACTCCATCCAGGAGGAACTTCTATTACTATGTGAAGGTTTCCAAAAGAATAAGAAGTATCACCATATTAAATATATGTTCAATTAAATAATGGAGTTTCTTAAAATAAGATATACCACTCCAATTCTAATTGGCCAGCCAATTGAGAATTGAAGAGGGATGTCATAAGCATTAGACTTTTATGCATTTCTCCTTTATTACTGGTCCATGTGGTATGAGACACGTGTATTAGTAGGTTAGTGAGAGATAGAATTACAAGATCCCACATCTCTAGGTATATACTTGAACAACACATATCAAGAGGAGATACCTAAAGACGTATGATTAGATAGTTCTCTACACATAGTGATAGAAAGTGTTGGTATGTATGCCCAGAGAGCCAATCATAGTGATAAATGTAATGCCATAACTTGTAAATGATTTGATTAATAATAAAGGCAATCTTCCAACTTATTTTGTTTTATTCGGTTATGAGATAATGATGAAACATAATAAATGTCAAAAGAAATATATTATTCAATGATGTATGACTTTAGGTCGATGACCTGAATAATGAGGTCATATGAATGCTAAGAGTATATACATTCCTGTTATGTCCCTAGACAGATGTTATTGTAGAAGGTTGATAGACAATAATAATGCATAACACTAGAACATGTGTTGGTTGATCATAGAATCTCATCAGTCATGATATGTGATATCGAACCAAACACATAGATACTTGTTAGAGAACAATGTATCAGACAGACCCTCCATAAGAGTGATACATGGAAACCATGATTGGTAGTCAAGATCATCTCTTATAATGTTTGTGGTGATTGTAGTTCTTAGACCTGAAGTTACTACGCTAATCACATGTCGTTCAATGTACTTTGACATCATCCATCGTGACCTTGAATAGGGGTTTCCATAAAGGCTATGATTGGGTGAACTGTGACACATGGGGATGACTGTGACTGATGTAGATGGGATTTGTCCCTCCTACAGGAGTATGATATCATGTCCACTTGATAAGTGAGACTGAGAAATGTGTGGCCATGGGCATGCGGTCAATACGTGATATTGAGCTTACATATATCTCATATAGTCTACTCTAGTTCAAGGTACAAAGATTGAATGTTGAAGAGGATGATGATTCCAGGACTAGAGTTCAATTTGGATATCAATGACAAAGGAACTATACAAACACTATAACACCAATCATAGATTGTAGGTTGAAGTTGTTCTCCAACTTTCCAATTATGAGGGCAGCAATGATGTGTTACTAGATACCGCTCATTACTTGTGATGTCATAAACTAGTTATGGAAATTCATTGCCAATGTAACTTGGAACCTATAGGGTTGCACACATAGGATACACTTGGAATAGGATTTTATTTATGAATTGTGTTTTATTTGATTACTAAAGTGTTTAGGTATTCAATTTAAACAACAATTAACTGAGAAAACTCTAAACTGACTGGTTCAAGTGTTTAACCAATCAGTTGGAATGTCAAGTTGATTGGAAACTACATTAGCTAATATTGTATGAACCAGGGCATGAACTAACTAGTTCATTGAGTGAACCAATCGGCTCAAGGTCGTCAAATGACAGGTTCATGTAAAGAATCGCCTGGTTCATAGATCAACTCGATTGGATCAAGGATTAATGCTAACACCATGTTATGCATTAATTGAATATTAATTGCCAATACAATTGCGATTGGGAAACATGATGAAATGGATAGTTCAAGGGTTGAACCAATCAGTTCACATGTCAATATATTGGTTCACATGTGAACCGATCATTTCAGTGTTGGCATGATGCGAAAATTTGTAAAATCATGTACCCTTCGACTCCTGCATAGACTGGGAACCCTGACCCTCCTATAATAGAGGGGTATTGGGGGTTTCCCAGACACAACTACATTAGTTGCTCTGGCGATTGTTGTCTTCTATGATTGTGGTAACTGAGAGAACCTGATCAAGTCCTGCCTGATAAAGGGAGGGACAACAAGGGAGAACAATTGTTGGCGAGAAAGTTGGTGCTAGTACACCAACTAGAAGGGGACAACTCCTTCTTGTCTGTTCAACTAGAATGAGAAGAGTTCATGATGGTCTGTGTGGACCACTATAGAGGCGAGGAGGTCGTTTCCTTCTTCTAGGAGGACAACATCAAGCTGTTGTCTATGGTGATCAACCAGGAGCTGTCGCATACATTGTCTACGTGTGACTTGAAGAAATTTGCATCCCGCATTGAGGGAATTGTCACTGGACTTGCTCCAGGACTAGGTATTACCTCGAAAAAATCCTTCCCATTATATAGTTGTTGACATGATTTATTGTTATAAGGGGAATATGACTGTTACAATTTTGCTTTTGTTGTCTTCTCTGCTGCCATATTTCCCTACAGTGATATCAGAGTCACGACAATTTACTATATTTTAGAATAATTACTATGATCGAATTTTTGGTTTTTCATTTATTTATTGCATACAATGTTAATACATAAACTGGTTAATGTGCATATATGATTAAATACCAAGTATGGCCCCAAACCAACATATATATACGTACATATATATGTGTGTGTGCAATTTACACGTGTCACCCTAAAAGCTGGTTTTAATGGTGCATGTGTAGCATGGTTATGACCAAAACCCTAATATATGTGCGTGGTGGTTGTGTTTGTCTATTCCTATTTATATCTTGGTTTGCATACTGAGCCTCGACCTTCTATTCCAATTGTAAAAATATTTTTCTCTTCTAACTAAGCTCCCCTTGAATGTAACGTGAGGTTTCACTATTATCATGTAATATGTAATATCATTAGGATAGTTTAATTCTTATTACGATGAAGAAGAAGATTCACCCATTTCAAAAAATGAACTGATCGACTGGTGGATCAAGGAGGACAGACTACAAGTGGATCTAAACTGATCGGATGGTGGCCCAACAAATCAACTAGATGATCTAGAAGATGGCGAACCAGAGACCGGACAACCAAGGAGATGACCAACCGACCACCCAGGAGGCAATTCGGCCAATTCAAGGGTTTAACCAATCAACCTAGACTGGTTCAAGCAAAGATCTTCATCAACAATAGGTTTTTGCATGTGATTTAGACCTTAGGTGGTGGTAATTCATTGTGGCTCCAAGGCATTACAATAGTATGGGCATAACTATCACTTATATTTGTGATTGCATGTTTGAGTTTGTGGGATATAACATGTATACTATATGTACTATAAATATGTGGTGATTGGATATGTATATGTGTTTATAAATACAACTCCCTCAATAACATATTAATTCTAAGATGCTTACCATTAGAAACACACATGAAAATCTTGATCAACTATGTGTGGACACGCCAAGCATGGTGTGTTGTCCATCTTGTCGAAGTGTGATGGTAGTTATGTGGGCCTGCCAAGCAGGGTGCATGCTTTGAGTGTAACCCAAGGATTGGACAAATCTATAATGATGATCAATAGAGTAGAGGGAGATCCAGTAGAGACCCATATTTTCAATAAGATTGGACATGTGGAGCATCTACAAGAACTGGGATTCTATTTGAGCCAAGACTTGGCCACAAATATGATTTTGTAATTGTTGCCTAAATCATATAGCCATTTTATTAAGTGTTACCACTTGAATAACATGGCCAGACCGCTATCAGATTTTCTTGGCATGCTGATTAATGTTGAATCAAGAATGAAAAGGGACAAATCTATAATGATGATCAATAGAGTAGAGTTCAAGGATGAAAGCAAGGCCATGAAGAGGTTTGAGGCTAAGCATAAATCTAAATCTTTAGCACTCAAGATAACGACAAAGAAAAATACAAGAGGAATCTGTCATTTATACTTAAAGCCATTCAAGAAGAAGAAGATGGGATAGAGATATCCACTTTAGGTATATACATTATACTAATAAATTTATTTACTTCTTCATCTTGGGTACTAGACACCGGATGTGGATCTCACATATGCTCAAATGTGAAGGATCTGAAAAGAAGTAGGCCTTTAAGAAAGGGCAAGGTCGAACTGTGAGTTGCAAATGGAGCAAGAGTTGTTGCCACTATAGTTTGAACCTATAATTTATCTCTGCCCACTAGGCTTGTAATAGAGTTAATGAGTTTCTATTATGTACCTTCCATAAATAGAAACATCATTTATGTATCTTGTATGGACAAGGATGGATATGAATTTCATATTAAGAATGGTCAATGTTCTATTTCAAAGAATGAGATCTTTTATGGCATTACCCCAAAATCTGATGGTCTTTATTTGTTGAATCTAAAGACAAATATTTATAATGCAAATACCAAAATACTAAAACTCAACAACTCAAACAAAACATATCTTTGGCATTGGAGTCTAGGGCACATAAATGAGAATCGCATATCTAGAGTCCATAAAGATGGTTATCTGGACTCTGTTGATTTCGAATCAATAGAGACATGTGAATCTTGCTTGTTGGGCAAGATGACGAAGACTCCTTTCACTAGAAAAAATTAAAGGGTTAGTGATCTATTAGGACTCATACATACTGATGTATGCATCCCTTTTAGAACAAATGCTAGAGGTGGGTATCAGTACTTCATTACCTTCATTGATGACTTCAATAGGTATGGTTATGTTTACCTTATGAATCATAAGTCAGAAACCCTTGAAAAGTTTAAGGATTTCATGAATGAAGTACAAAAACAAATTGGAAAAAGTATTAAGGCACTTCGTTCTGGACGAGGTGTAGAATACTTAAGCCAAGAGTTTGAGGACCTTCTAAGAGTTTGTGGTATCATATCACAATGGACTCCACCTAGAGCACCACAACATAATGGTGTACCAGAATGAAGGAATCACACATTAATATATATGGTGCAATCAATGATGAGTTTAGTTGAACTTCTGACTACCTTCTGGGGTTTTGCTCTTAAAACCATACATTTACACTTAACTGCATACCGTCTGAATCGGTTCAAAGACACCATATGAGATATGGTATGGGAAGCATCCCAATGTGTCTTTTGTGAAGATTTGGGGTTTTAATCTTATGTGAGAAAGTAGTTTCCCAAAAAGCTTAGACCCAAATTTTATAAATGTTATTTTGTTGGATATCCTAAGGAAACCAAAGGATATTACTTTTACTCCCTATCTTAGAACAAAATGTTTGTTTCCATAGATGTTGCATTCCTAGAAAGGATTTTATTTCCAAGGGAATTAATGAGAGGAAGATATAACTCGAAGTGGTTCATGACCAACAAGAAAACATTGAACCAATAGATGTCTAAGATGAACAAGGAGAATCACAAGTCATTGTGGAGTCTCAAATTCCTCAAGTAACACAAGAACCTCATAGAGATAGTAGGACACGCCTTGAGCCTGAAAGATTTGGTTATCTTGTGACTCAAGAAGGGAATGAGTTGGTTATAGATGATGAGACAACGATCTATATAGAATCTACTAAGGGACTAGAGTCTGAGAAATGGCTTGAGACCATGACATATGAGATGGAATCCATGTACACCAACAAGGTATGGACCTTGGTGGATCGACCTGAAGGGGTAGAACCCATAGGGTGCAAATGGGTCTTCAAGAAGGAGACTGACATGGATGGTAAAGTTCAAACCTATAAGGGCATATTGGTTGCAAAAGGTTTCAAACAAGTTCAAGGTGTTGACTATGATGAAACCTTTTCTCCAGTTGCCATGGTTAAGTCCATCAGGATCATGTTTGACATTGTAGCTTATCATGACTATGAGATTTGGCAGATGGATGTTAAAATTGCATTCATTAACACGTATCTTCTTGAGTATGTGTACATGACACAGCTTCAGGGTTTTATAAATACAAAGGATGCAAATAAACTTTGTAAGCTACAAAGACCAATCTATGGATTGAAGCAAGCATCTTGGAGATAGAATCTTTGATTTGACAAACTGTCAAATAATTTGGCTTCAGTCAAAATGAATATGAACCTTGTGTGTACAAGAAGGTTAGTGGGAGCATGATTGTATTCCTCATATTGTATGTAGATGACATACTATTGATGGGTAATAACATCCCTAATTTACATATGGTAAATACCTAGTTGGGAAATATGTTTTCTATGAAGGACTTAGGCGAATCATCCTATATCTTGGGAATCAAGATCTATAGAGATAGATCTAGAAGGCTTCTTGGACTAAGTCAGAGAACATACATTGATGAAGTGTTGAAAAGGTTTAGCATGGAGGACTCAAAGAAGGGAAACTTACCCATGATTCATGGAGTTACCATAACTAGAGTTCAATGTCCTAGTTCTTGTGAAGAAAGGGAACGCGTGAGTAGGATTCCATATGCATCAACAATTGGATCTGCCATGTACGCAATGTTATGTACTTGTCTTGATGTCTCATATGCCTTGAGCATGATGAGTAGATATCAGTCAGATCTAGGTGATGCTCACTGGACATCTGTGAAGAACATCCTTAAGTACTTGAGAAGAACTAAGGATTAGTTCCTAGTCTACGGTGGAGAGGAAGAGGTGGTGGTAAAAGGTTACGCAGATGGAATCTTCCAAATTGAAAAATATGATTATAGATCACAATATGTATTTGTGTTTTACCTAAACAACTAAGCTATAAGATGGAAAAGTTCCAAATAAGAGAAAGTTGTGGATTCTACATCAGAGATGAAGTATATTGTTGCATTGAATGCAACAAAGGAGGTTGTTTGGATCAAGAAGTTCATCTCAAAACTTGGGTTGGTTTCAAGCATCAGCAATGCAATTGAGCTATATTGTAACAACAATGGAGCTATTACACAAGCTACAAAAACCAGATCCCATCAGCATTCCAAGCATATACAAAGGTGGTTCCATCTCATATGAGAGATCTTACAACAAGGGGATGTGAAGACTTGCATAGCACCAACCAAGAGCAATGTGGTTGACCTATTGATAAAAGCACTTTCACAACAGAAGCATGATGGACATGTTAGATCACTTGGAATTAAGTTCATGGGTGATTGGGTCTAAGTGCAAATGGGAGTCTGTTGGTATGTATGCCCAGAGAGCCAATCATAGTGATGATTGTAATGGCATAACTTGTAAATGATTTGATTAGTAATAAAGGAAATCTTCCAGTTTATTTTATTTTATTCAGTTATGAGATAATTATGTAACATAATAAATGTGTAAGAATGATATTACTCAATGACGTATGTCTTTGTCTTGATGACCTGGACAGTAAGATCATGTGGATGCTAAGAGTATATACATTCTTTCTATGTCCCTAGTCAGATGTTATTGTGGAAGGCTAATAGATAACAACAAAATATAAGACTAGAGCATGTGTTGGTTTATGAGAGAATCTCATCAGTCATGACAAGTAATATCAAACCAAAAACATAGATACATGTTAGAGAACAATATATCAGACAAATGCACTATAATAGTGATATATGGAAACCATGATTGGTAGTCGGGATCATCTCTTATAGTGTTGGTGGTGATTGTGGATATTAGACCTGAAGTTACTATATGCATCACATGTCGTTTGGTGTACTTTGACATCATCCACCAAGACCTTGAATAAGGGTTTCCATAAAGGTGATGATTGGGTGTGATGTGACACATGGGGAAAATTGTGAGTGATGTAGATCGGATTTGTCCCTCCTACAGGAGTATGATTTCCTATCCACTTGATAAGTGAGACTAATAAATGCATGACCATGATCATGTGAGTCAATATGTGATATTGAGCTTGCATATATCTCAGACAGACTGCTCTAGTTCAAGGAATAGAGATTGAATGTTGAAGAGAATGATGATTCCATTCCTAGAGTTCAATCTAGATATCAGTGACAAAGGAACTATACAAACATTGTAACACCAATCACATATTTTAGGTTGAAGTTGTTCTCCAACTTTCCAATTACTTGGGTAGTAGTTATGTGTTACTAGATATTGCTTATTGGTTGTGATGTCATAAACTAGTTATGGACATTCATTACCAATGTAACTTGGAATCTATAGGGTCACACACATAGCATACACTTGGAATAGGAGTTTATTCATGAATGATATTTAATCTGATTATTAAAGTGTTTAGGTATTGAATTTAAAAAACAATTGATTGACTGGACTTTGAACCCTCAGGATCAAGTGTTGAATCAATCGGTTTGGAGTGTCAAGTTGGTTGGAAATTGCATTGGCTGAATATTGGATGAACCAGGGCATTAACCAACTAGTTCACTGAGTGAACCAATCGGCTCAAGGTCGTAAAATGACTATCGAATGAACCACCCAGTTCACGAATCAATTCGATTGGATCAAGGATTAATGTTGGCATTACATAATGAATTAATTGAATATTAATTGTCAATACAATTGTGATTGGTAAAAATGAGGAAACGACTGGTTCAAGGGTTGACCCAATTGATTCACATGCCAACAGATCGGTTCACAGTTCGGCTATGAACCAATCATTTTTTCACTCAAAGGATGTGAAAATTAGTGAAATCATGTACCCTTCGACTCCCACATAGACTGGAAACTCTGGCCCTGACCCTCCTATAAATAGAGGGATATTGGGGGCTTCCTAGACACAACAACATTAGTTGCTCTGAAAATGGTTGTCTTCTCTAGTTTTGGTAACTGACAGAACCCAAGCAAGTCCTACCTGATAAAGGGAGGGATAGTAAGGGAGAACAATTGTTGGAGAGAAATTTGGTTCTAGTACACCAACTAGAAGGGGACAACTCCTTCTGGTCTATTCATCTAGAATGTTAGGAGTTCATGGTGGTCCGTATGGACTACTATAGAGGCGAGGAGGCCCTTGCCTACCTCTAGGAGGACAACATCAAGTTGGTGTCCATGGTGATCAACCAAGAGCTGTTGTAGATGTTGTCCAAGTGTGACTTGAAGAAAGTTTCATACAGCATCAAGGGAATTGTTGTTGGACCTTCTCCAGGACCAGGTTTTACCTCAAAACCATCCTTCTCATTGTTTAGTTGTTGACGTGATCTATTTTTATAAGGGGAATATGATAGTTAACTTTTTGTTTATGTTGTTTGCTCTACCCCCGTATTTCCCTATAGAAAGTTATAACAACATCAAAGGTAGACACCTTAAGTATAAGGGCAAGTCTAGTTTCACAAACCCTAAGAATAAGTTGAGAAGAAGACCAATGTAATGGTTAATCCATGTCCACATATAAATTTTATAAAACTTAGATTCCATAAGTTACATATTTATTTTCATATAAAATTTTGAACATAAATGAACCTTGAAATGTTAATAAAGAGGTAAGAAAATCTCTATGGTGGGTATTAGCCTAAAGAAAAATTCGAGGATGAAATTGATGTTACGGTGGGTAGAATTATAACATCTTAAATTTTCAAGACTAGTTTAAGCCTTAGAATGTGGCTTTCTTAAATAAAGGAAATTAAGGACCTAATGTAAAAATACCATGAAATAAAATTTCTTAAAGGATACAAATAAAATGAGACCCAAAGTACATTTTCTCTTTCATCTATGCAGTATGTGTTGCAATTAACTCAAATGATGAATATTAGTCTTCCCTTTTGCTTTTTCTCTCTCCTATCCTTGAAAGTTGTTTTCTTTCAAAAGGCATAAAGTATATAAGGCATGGCCTCTTAATGAGTAATAAGTGATTATCTTGAATTAGATTCAAACACTCACAAAGGAAAGTATTTTCCACTTATTTTGTCCATTAATGCATTAAATGAAAGTTAAATGACTTAAATGTAAACTATGGACAAGACATGTACAAAACCTAAATCTAATTGACTAAGAAGGATCTAGATTGCCTTATTAGCATGTGGTCAAATTTTGGGTTTATTTTAAGCATGTTTGACCCTCCAAATTTATTAAGCAAGTTTCCATATGGGTTTGAATTAGAATTAATGGGATATATCATTAGTACATAATATAAATAATGTTACAAAGTTTTCTTCTGTCACACACCCCTTCTATAGATTCATTTGTCTTGTGTCTGTATCCAACCATTCTCGTTCAATCCAACGGTATACACTTCATCTTCTTCCTCTGTCTTTTTTTACAAACTCAAGCCTCGATCCAGTTCTTGCTCATTACTCCTTCATTCCATGAGATTTCTTTGCCATCACCTTTGTATCCATCCCTCAAATCCAATGATTTGTTACTCGCCTTCCTTATCACTCCATTGAGGAAATGTCTAATTAGGGATCTCATTCCTTCTCTACCATAAAGTTGTTGTCGCCACCCTAGAACCCCTCTTACCCATATAATGATGCTAGAAGCTTTGCCACCCCAAGCTAATTCCACCTCCATCTTCAATTGGACCTTTACTTCCGCCAGCCTCCTAGACCTACTCTACCTTCATCTTCAAAGAACTCCGTCAAGAATCAATCGCCTCTGCCTGCTTATGTGCAATTGGCACTTGCATAAGCATCCAAGATCTTCAAACTTGTTTCTCCCAACTCTAGTTTTCCTCGAGACACCCCCAATAATTCTACCCCATAGCCCCCTTCCTATCCTCCGATGATGTTCATTACTAGACCATGCCTATAGCTCTCTGACCCCAAATTCAATTTGTAGGTGTCTGCATGAACTCAACATTGCTTCAACTAGCTTTGTTTAAATGTGTTGCTTGGCGATTCATCATGTTTTTCTCTGACATTGCTACTACCATGGCCAAGAGATCTTGATGCTTTTGTGCACAACAGAGCCCCCTTGATGGCTCGTTGACCTCGACTTGGTTCAACAAAGGTGTTGGGGACCTCAACTGCTTAGGACGGATGTTCTGGTCCCAATTTTGGATCAGAGGTTGCACTTCTAGGTTCCACATCTCACACCATGGATGGGAGGAAGATCCCATGTCATTCAATGACCCCAATGCTCCATAGTTTTAATCAAATTATTTATATTGCAAGAGCAATATTTGTACTTTGACTTCTTTATTTATTTTTCTGTGCTATTTATAGTTAGGTCCTAATGACTATATTACCCTCACCATTTTAATCAAATGTAACGCGTGCCCTTGGTTTTCCGGTAATTTGGCCTTTTATTTATATTGACTTTAATCGAGATTTAATTGATGCCATGCTAAGGTTTCTTGAATTATGATTGATCTACATTGCAAAATTCATGAATTTTGCATATGACCTCAGAAAATTATGGAAAAATATGCATTGAATTGATCTTTTAATTCTATATAAACCTAATCTATTTTAAAATGTTGTTATATACATTCAATCTCTTCAATAATTCAAAGACCAAGATTAGGGTTGAATGATTATGAACTAATGTACATCTCATGTTACAAAATCAAATTACAGGTCATTAAGGACTCAACCAAGTCATAGGACTTAACTAAGGGAGGCTTATTCTAGTTAAGAGGGCCATGCAAATTTTGCATAAGTAATTTTAGTTTAATGTGTGTTTATTTATGATTATGCACATTAGTTGATTTGATGAATTATGAATGCTTTATCAAAAGACATCATGTATAGTTATCATTATTTGATTGGTTGTTTGTTTATAGTCTATGATAAAACCCTAATTATGCCTATGAATTAAGATTGATGAATCATGCTCAAGGAGGGGAAACCCCCTTATGGTTTATGAGGGAGAAATCCCATTAAGACATTAAAAGGGATAATCCCATTATGATTCAAGGGGAGAAATCATGGTATTAAGAGGGAGCAATCCCATTATGATCAAGGTTAAGGTTAAGAACATTAAATGATTAAGTCAAGATCTAAGATAATGATGAAAACCATGGAATTGGCTAAGTTTTTATATGTTCCTCATTCATGGACCTGAAGAGTAGTCAAGAGATTTCCTAGAATTATGGGTTTCTTAGCAATTATGGGATCCTATGGGGCATTAAGAGAGGTGGGATATATCTACTTTTCCAATTCATCATGTTAAACTTATTCAACGAATGCTTAAGAAAATCCATGTACAAGTTTGTGTCAATTTGTTTCAAGTCAAGTTATATTTATTTTATGCCTTATAAAGTGTCAAATATTGCTTACTGATGTGATGTTTGTTTGCATGGCTTGGGACATGATGTCTGTAGGACTTGGAACAAGTGAAGACTATCAAGGAAAATCAAAGACTAGGAGATTTTCAAGTTTTACCTAGTGGGGTTCCATTTACCAAACCAATCCAGAGAATTAGATATCATTTACATTATGTTTAGTCATGTTATCCAAGTAGATGAGATTTCATAAGACAAATTAGTTATATTTATCTTTTACCCAAGAAGTATGTATGAATTTGATTTCATCCAATGCAAAGTGTTTCATTAATTTAAATTGTTAAGATTAGCATATTGTGACACCCCCTTGAGTAAGAATGCTTCCACTCAATGATATTTATATGTTGTGAAAGGTGGGGTGTTACATTATGGTATCAGAGAAACCTAATAAATGGCTACTAGGTGAATATGATTCTCATAGTCACCCTAGAATGAAGATATGATATTAGGAATGGATTCCCATGGAAAGATGTCATGACCTAGAACGACTAGAGTTTTCACCTTAGAAGAGATAGAGAGTCAAAGATAGAATCTACCTAGTTTAGATCTCAAGTATCAATCTAAACCTAGCTAATGAGACAACCTCTCCATTCTCAATGGTCATGGCCAGCCAATTAAGAATTGAAGAGGGATGTCACATACATTAGACTTTTTATGCATTTCTCCTTTCTTATTGGTCCATGTGGTATGAGACACATGTATTCGTACGTTATTCAGAGATAGCATTGCAAGATCCCACATCTTTGGGTATATGCTTGATCAACTCATATCAAGAAATGTAGGAGATACGTAAATACCTAAGGTTAGATAGTTATGTACACCTAATGATAGAAAGTTATAACAACATCAAAGGCAAATTCCCTAAGTGTAAGGGTAAGTCTGGTTTCACAAACCCTAAGCATAAGTTGAGAAGAAAACCAATGCAATGGTTAATCCATGTCCACATAATTTTTTTATAAAATTTAGATGCCACATGTTACATATTTCTTTTTGTGCATTTTTTTAACATAAATGAACCTTGAAATGTTAATAAATAGGTATGAAAATCTTTAAGGTGGGTAGTATCCTTAAGGAAATTCCACAGATGAAATTTATTTTAAGGTGGGTAGAATTGTAACATCCCAAATTTTAATGACTAATTTAAGCCTTATAATGTGGTTTTCTTAAACAAAAGAAATTGAGGGGCCTAATGTAAAAAGACCATGAAATTAAATTTCTTAACGAATCATGTAGTGAGAAAGAAAATATGAGATCCAAAGTGCATTTTTTCTTTCATCTATGCATTATGTGTTGCAATTAACTCAAATGATGAATATTAGTCTTGCCTTTCATTTTCCTCTCTCTTATCCTTGAAAGTTTTATTTTAAATGGCATAAAGTATATAAGACATGGACTTTGAATGAGTAATAAGTGATTATCTCGAATTAGACTCATGTACTCACAAAGGCAAGTACTTCCTAGTTATTTCATCCATTAATGCATTAAATTAAAGTTAAATGACTTAATTGGAAACTATGTACATGACACGTGCAAAACCTAAATCTAATTGACTAAGAAGGATCTAGACTGCCTTATTAGCATGTAGTCAAATTTTGGTTTTTTTTTTACCATGTTTGATCCTCCAAAATAATTAAGCAAGTTTCCATATGGTTTTGAATTAGAATTAATGGGATATATCATTAATGCAACGATAAAGAAAGTTACAAACTTTTATTCTATCACGCACCCCTCTCTACAACTTCCCTTTTCTCACTCCAACTGTTCTCATCCAATCCAATGGTATACACTTCATCTTCTTCCTTTGTCTTTTTCACAAACTCAGCCTCATTGGCAGTGTGTCCTTTCCCGATCTGGTTCTTGCTCATTACACATTCTTTTCATGAGATTTATTTGCCATCAGCTTCATCTCCCTCCCCTAAATCTAGTGAGTTTTTACTCACCTTCCCCCTCAGTCTGTTGAAAAAATGCCCAATTAGAGATCTTGCTCCATCTCTGCCACAAAGTTGCAGCCGCCACCATAGAAACTCTCTCACCCATATAACGATGCCAAAAGCTTTGACACCCCATGTTGCTTTCTCCTCGATCTTCAACTGGTCCTCTACTGCCACCAGCCTCCTGGACCTACTTGACCTTCGTATCTGATGAACTTCATCGAGACTCAGTTGCCTCTGCTTGCTTGCGTGCAATTGACATTTGTGTAAGCATCCAAGACCTTCAAACCTCTTTCTTCCATCTCTAGTTTTGCCCAATACACTCCTAATCATTCTATCCTATATCCCTCTTCCTAGCCACTGACAATGTTCATTTCTAAGCCATGCCTATAGCTCTCTGGCCCCAGATTCGCTTCACACGTGTCTGCATGAACTCAAAATTGCTTCAACTAGCTTTGTTTGAATATTTCTCTTGGAGATTCGTCATGTTTTTCTTTGATGCTACTAATGCCATGGCCAAGCGATTCTGATGCTTTTTTGTACGACAGAGCCCCCTTGATGGCTCGTTGGCCTCAACTTGGTTCAAAAAAGGTGTTAGGGACCTCAACTGCTTGGGACAGATGCTCTGGTCCCAATTTTTTATCAGATGTTGCACATCTCACACTACGACTGTGAGGAAGATCCCAGAATGTCCCCAATGCCCCCATAGTTTTGATCAGATTATTTATGTAGTAAGGGCAACATTGGTATTTTGACTTCTTAATTTGTTCTCATCCAATGTGAATTGTATTTGACCCTAAGCAAATACACTACATAGTTATATTATGTATTTTATTATGCCCTGAGGATTTGAGGTGTACCACTCAAATCCAACTGACCACTACGAAGTCGAAATCAGTGCCATACAAGGTCTATGGAAGAGATAAAATCCACGACCTCTCCACCGCCTCTAGGTCAGCACAAGAGAAACACCACAAAGACATATCAGTCAACTGTAGACAACAACATATAGTCAAGCTAAATGATCAGCTCATGCATGGCCGTCCATAGAAAACACCTAGCCCGCCTTGGTACAGGTCACGGCGCTAGAGAGTAGGCTCACACATAGTTTTTCTAAGAAGGAATTATGTAGTTGGATTGCTTCCAGTCACAAGTATCACAAACACCAAAGCATGACTAAAGTCTCCCTCCAATATATGTTTTATGGATATAAGGATATACACTCAACTTACGCCCTCACATATTCAACAATATGTGCTCTGAGCTTCCCGAAGGATTTACTTGTTTCACCATCCAACAATGAAATTGACAGTGGAATGGATCTATGGCATAGGGTAACTACATGATTAGGGTTTCACTTGATTAATTAAGCCAATTGAGTATCTTTTAGCATCAATCAAGATACAACATACAAACCCTAAACAAACTCTACAAAGATAAGGGCATAATACATCTCCAGAAGGTATAAAATGCATAAGGTGCAAACTTGACACACTATTACTTGATGTCACTACTATTCGAGGCTATCAACATGTCACACATACATGCAAGGATATCACCACAGATACACTATCATGGGATATCAATCCCTCATCATATCACTGAAGGTTAACACCTCACACTAGGAATTTAGCCTCTGTCAGGTCATAAGACCCATCTCATCAACATGCCTCATCAAGGCGCATAGTGTCATATGAGTACCATCATAGCATGCACAAGCTACAAATTTTGTTCACCTTCACAGTTAGGATCACACAAGTAGGAAAAAGAAGCAATGCATCATCACTACATACAATCACATTGCACAGGGTAGACAATCATTATTATAGTCCCACATTAGGGTTAGAGTTTCAACAACACATTCAATTAGGGTTTTACATTCCAATACTATCAACAAACCCTAGGTATCTCACCTTCCCACATTCTTGGAACATGTGGGGCAACTACTATCAACATCAAGACAACCCTTATCATCCACACGTGCCATAACCCTCCATTAGTTGAAAAAGGTATTAGGTCACAAACCATGTGATCGAAGGGAGGAGCACCTCATGATCAAAACCATGACCAAAACCAATGACTAAACATGACCCCAACACCCCAACAGTCGAATAAAGCATTACTATGGTTGAAGACTGTAGCCCAACCAAGAAATCAAAGGAAACCAATCCCCACCTTTGGTTGAAAATAAAACCCTAGGTTGAATGAAAGTATCAAACCATGCGACCAAAGGAGTCAGCACCATTCCAAACGGTTGAAGGAAGCATCACTTTCAAACAGTCAAAGAAGACCAACAATTCTTATGCGACTGAAGGAGATTGATGGTCTATGTGACTAAGACCAAGGGAAACACCACATCTGACCAAACCAAATCCAAGCCTCCAACACCTAGGAACACAACATGAAGGACGTCTTAGAGAGAGAAGAACATAATCAAAAAATGGATTATCAACTTGCAAACCAAAACTGCAAAGGAGGAAAACATAAGAGAATAAAAATGTTCAAAACCTTCAAATCATGGACCACAAATGATCAACACAAAAAC
This sequence comes from Alisma plantago-aquatica, assembly GCA_963693085.1. Lineage (NCBI taxonomy): Eukaryota > Viridiplantae > Streptophyta > Magnoliopsida > Alismatales > Alismataceae > Alisma > Alisma plantago-aquatica. The sequence goes on from OY856412.1 coordinate 1,378,135,538, forward strand.
CATAAGTTGAGGGATGAAAACCCAAGATCAAGCAAATAAAAATAGAACCAAACTCCACCTCATGCAAAGGGTCTGAACCAAGAATCAAGATCCACAGAACCAAGGTTAGGTTGCATGCAAGGTCATAACATTTGCATTACTTATATTCTTGGGTAGGTGAATTAGGGTTTTAGCAAGAAAGCAAGCGCATGAAAGATCAATATAGAAACATAACCCTAATCAAGATATCATTATCAACAATAAGAAATCACGTTTTAGAACAGGTTGCATGTAGAATTAAAGTGCAATAATAGAAGAAGGAAAAAAGTTATATAACCTACCTTAGATGATAGTTGCATCACCTCCAAGCAAATATCCAAAATCAAGAGAAAAATCTAGCTTTGATCTCCTCAACAATCAAGCTAGTCACCACCTCAAAAGAGAAGAGAAACCCTAGGTTAAAAGGGCAAGAAAAGGAGATCCAAAAACCTCAAGGCCGAAAAGAACAAAAGAAGGAGAAAGAAGAGAGAAGAGAGCTTCTCTTTCACTTAGATACCACCATGAAGAACCATAGTCTCTGATCTTTGTGAAGAGGAGATATTCAAGATAGCCACCATGGTTTACACCATAGTCTCTGATCTTTGTGAAGAGGAGATCTTCAATATAGCCACCACAGTTTACACCAAAGTCTATAGGCAAAAGAGGAGAAATAGGTAGGGTTCTTCAATAAAATGAGATCAAGAGATGGATCACTTACCAAGGATCAAGTAACCACCAAAGATCACCAAGGAAGGTCTTTTCCAAGCTTGGATCACCATGTGTAAAAGATCTATACCACCAAGCACCAAAGATGAGCTCTTCTTCACCACTAAGATCTAGGTTTGTTGAGTCTACATGGACATATGACTAGGATTGTGTATGTTCTAGTATCCTTCAATTTGTCTAATGGTAACTTCTACTTCTGTAGAAGAAGAAGAAGAAGAGAAGAAAAGATGGCAGGAGAACATGGAGAACATGTTGCTAGGAGTAGTGTTGTTGCACCAGGTGGCGGTGCCAGGAGGTAGGAGAGGGTGGATGTTGAGCCTCAAATGCCCAAGTTGATCTGACGGTGGTAACCAATCCCACTTTTCAATCCATGTTTAGACAGTTCATGGCTATAATGACACATATGGTGGACAAAATGCCCCCACCCCAAGCAAATGTGGTATTCCCCAATGTGGAGTCTTTGGGATCGGGGAAGACCTTTGAAAGGTTGAGACGTGTAGAGGCGGTGGAGTAAATGGGTACCACAGACCCTACAAATGCATATTTGTGGTTGACTGAGGTGGAGAAGGCCTTCAAAATCCTCAACGTCCCCTAGGAGGATAAAGTGAAGTATGATGTATACTATTGAAGGGGATTACGGGCTAGTGGTAGGCCATAGATGAGGAGAAAAGGCCTGGTATCATGATCAGTTTGGAAGAGTTTTGAGGGGAGTTTATGATCTAATACTTTTCATATACCTATTTTGACAATAAGATCACTCAGTTCAAGAAGATCTTGTAGGGATCCATGTCAGTCAAAGAGTACAAATCTAAGTTCATGGAGCTTCTAAGGTTGTGTCTGCATATGGCAGTGACGGACAAGGATAGGATCAAATAGTTCGAGAAGGGTTTAAGTATAGAGTTCACAACTCTAGTGTCATCCTTGGGGAACATAGAGAAGTTTTCCATGTTTGTGGAGTCAGTCAGAAGATTTGAACGATCAGTGGTGGGGAAGCATGGGAATAATCCCAAGAAGAGGTATGCTCAGTATCAAGGACAATCGTCTGGAGGCTTCAAGAAGTTGAGGTTTTTGGCACCACCATCACAACAGAGGTTGACAAGTCAGTCATGGTGGTCACTGAGCAAAGGCAGAGGCCAAATCTTTCTGCATGCATGAGCCCATAGTGCTTCTAGAGCAAGGGAAAGGCCACATCATCTTTTGTGAGGCCTCGAGGAATGGTATGGGTTGTGTGCTGATGCAAGATAAGAATGTGATCTCTTTTGCATTGCGATAGTTGAAGAAGCATGAGTAGAACTATCCCACTCATGATCTAGAGTTAGCTGCTATTGTGCATGCTCTAAAGATCTGGAGACATTGTTTATACAGCAAGAAGTGTCAGATCTTCACAGACAACAAGAACCTACAATACATCTTTTCAAAGTAGGAGCTGAATATGAGGCAGTGTCGTTGGATGGAGTTAATCAAGGACTATGATTGTACTATAGATTACCATCCTGGGAAGGTGAATGTGGTGGCTGACGCTTTGAGTAGGAAGTCTTTGTCATTATTTTCTAATAAGACACAATTATGTTCCTTGGTGTGCCACGAGAGGGACATGCTAGTATCTTTGTGTAAGATGAACGTAAAGTTGGAAGTGTCCTTATTGGAAGGTTTGTAGGCATAGTTGTAGGTAAAGCCTACATTAAAGCAACAGATTAGAGATTCATAGTATGGTGATGGTGCAATTTAGTGAATCTGAGCAGAGTTTGGCAGTGAGAAGCGTGATGGCTTCCATGAGTCTGGGGATGGAACAATATGTTACCATGGTAGAACAGTAGTACCTGATATTGATAATCTGAGGAAATTAGTTTTGGAGGAGGCTCATGTTGACTTGAGAGTTATACATTGCCCATATTTTGATGATGAATTAACTATTCCATTCCTATGTATCTAATATGTTTGTTCAAGAATGATTTCAGGCTATAAGTACATGAAAAGGATCAAATTACACAAGTCCAAGCTTGTTCAAGTTCAAGTCAAATGCAATGCAAGTGTGCATTTTGGGAAATCACTCCAAATGACCTTATATGAATTTTGTAATCACTTGTAACGATGATATGACTTGTAACTAAGATGAGAAAAAATCAGGGACACTTAATTCCAAGGTTTAATCACTCTAAAGTCAATTTAGAAAATTTGTCACAGGCTGTTCATTGGTCGAGTTGAAAACTCAACCGATCCTATGATGGATTTTCTAAAGATGACCCATCATTTGACAGAACGCAACCAAGTGACTCACTAAGAAAAACTAATTTTAGCTCATCGGTCGAGTTTCCAAGAACAAACTCGATTGATAGTTTGAAAATTGGCTTTGTCTTTTAGTTGATCGGTCGAGTTACCTTTATTGAAACTTGACCGAATGTATTGTATGAAAAATGCAGAATTAGTGATTCTAACTATTGGTGAGTTGTTTTGGGTGAAAATAGATCTTTTGCATCTTGGAAAACGGCTATATTTTGACCCTAAGTGATCCCAAACTTAAGGGAACACCCCCAGCTATAAATAGGACCCCTTGGAGTTTATTCCAAGTTTGCTCATTCATGCTATTCTAAGTCCTTGCTATAGTTGAGTGTGTTACAACTCCTTGAGCCCCTTTGTCTCTCTCTGTAGTTTACACTTCATTTTGTGATTATGAGTGAGATAGGTGTGTTGTAAAAGAGCTACTTCCTTGTGCTTGTAAAGCTCTCATCTACTCCATCTTACCTACCCCTTTCCTCCATGAAGCAAAAGTGAAGCAAGCTACTCCGAGTGAAGGTGGAGTTGTTGATGTTCCTCTTCAAGGTTGAAGAAGAGGTGATGATCTTCTCCATGTGAAGGGGAAGGTAAAGGTTGAAGATCTAAGAAGAGTGCAAAAGTCCTTGAAGGCAGAAGACTTGTGCTAGAGTGGGAAAGACCTTGGAAGAAGGCTAAAGACTCTTGCAAAGTGGGTAAGCCCTTGGTAAGGTGGAATACTCTTTGTTCTTGGATGGGTAAACCCTTTGGTGGTCTTTTGTTGTAACTCTAATTGGTGAATATATAGAGAAAAGCACTTGCAAATTCCTAGAGGATGACCTCTCTAGGTAGTGGATTGACTCTCTCCTAGTTTGGAGAGTGGAACCACTCTACATGACCTTGTCAAGTGCTTGCTATTAGGGGTGAGCATTCAGTTAATTTGGTTTGTTATGGTTAATTTGGTTTGGTTAAATAGTTAATTTGTGGTTTGAGATTTTAACCATTAACCTAACCAAATTGAGTCAGTTAATTCAGTTATTGTCCAATCGATTAATGGTTAATTTGGTCGGTTAATTTGGTTAACCAAATAACACTCGTGTAATTGAAACATCCCAACTCAAACAAAACATGATTACATACTAACCAGCTGATTACCAAAAACCACAGAAAATTAAAACTGATTTACAACAAGCACCATAAGATGAGACATATTACATTTGAGCCAACACTTTCATTTCATAACATATTTTCAAGGTGCTACAACATAATTTCCCATCATCTCATTACATGAAATAACGGTTCCACATGTTGATTTATTACATCAAGGTACATAAGCCGAAAACCATACATCGATCATCATATTAGAAAACATCAAAAACTCTCCTGAAGACCTAAGTGTACATGGACGACACATAGGACTCATATCATCTTCAACCACAAGATCTTTATCTTGCCAGACACATCCACCTAAAAAAAGATTTTATTCAATGGGGTGAGACACACAGTCCCAATGAGAAACATAACCCTCTACTAACTTTATTATCATCACAGATAGTCAAGCAGATAGTTCAACTAAACTACAGGTATTCACTAACCAGTAATACAAGAAGGAATATAAAGAACATGTATATAGAGAACATGTGAGAAAACTTACATCATCCAAGGCCTCAACCAATGTTCTGTATTTTCCTTACAACAGATACACTATTCGGCTTGATTACAAACTATTATGCCCATAGGAAGTGAGCCGTACCACTCAAATCCAACTGATGGTTGCAAAACCCTGATTGGTGCCATACAAGGTCAATGGAAGAGTCAGACTCCACGACCTCAACCTCTTCATGGTCAGTGCACGATATCCAAAGTAGGACTGCAGTCTCTTGCTTAAGTGACCTCAGTTACAGGGTTAGCTCCCGCATGCTACCCTTTCCTCTAGCCCGCCTTGGTACAGGTCTCGGCGATAGTATACATTGAGCCACAGGCCTATTCACCATGCCCCCGAGCCATGAACACATTCATGCTCTATCACACTGAGCCATGGGCCTGTTCACCATGCTCTTATACATATCCTGAGTCTACAACCAAAGTTGCACTCTATTCCTCTTATTTTCGGCTAGGAGAAACCACACATATTCAACAATATGTGCTCCAGGTTAACCCGTAGGAGAACCCGTTTCACCATCACCAACTCCTGACGAGAATGGATCTATGTCCAGGGCAAACTACATGAAAGATTCATCTATAATTCATTAATACATTTTAGGTTGGATTATAAGGGTCAACCAAGTTGTATTATGCAAACCATAAACAAGAGTTATAAACATGTAAACAACATAGATTCCATTCTTTTGTGTCACATTGTTACTGTTATTCTCAATGTCATCCACACTATCAGTTTTCCATGGGATATCAATCCCTCATTTCAACACATAGAGCCACTACCTCTCACAAGGCTTCATCATCATACATCATCATGGGATAGCAATCCCTCATATCACAACTAGAGGATAACACCTCAATTAGGCACTTAGCCTTTATCAGGTCACAAGACCTTTCATGTCATACTAGTGATACATGTTATCTTATTAACAAGGGGCATTATCATTACCCAGATATTTCACATATACCAAGTGCCACACAAAGCACATATTCACATAAGCATCATAGTCCTTGCCTGGCTATGTATTTCAAATAGTAACACCTACTTGGTTAGATTGCACAACAATAGAGATAACTTAATCACCACCAACAACTTATTAAAGAAACATACCATGATTATCACATCAATAGGATTTGGAACATCATCCATTATCATGAACACATGGAGCATAATGTCTTAAATGGTATTTTAAACAATACACATTACTATCACCATACCAAGGGTATCCCACCATACCCTACTTCCCATGTCACCATGAGTACCATCCCTAAGGATTCATCTTTTAATGATCATACAACCATGAACTATCATCAACCTTCGTCAAAGGTTCACCTATCATCAACCATAGGTAACCACCATACTAAGGTTTACCACCTATTCATCATACATCATCATCATGACCAAAGATATGGCCCAAGGTAACAAGATAAGCATACTAACATATAGGGCTCAAGATAACACTTAGGGTTATCGGGTTAGGGTATAACCTTCACCAAAGGTGTTGCCTACCCTCACCAAAACTAGGCAGCGACCAAACAAACCCTCACTAAAAGTCGGTATCAGTTACAAAGCTTCAACACCACAACCCAAGGTGATATCAGACAAGATTCATATCGGGTAAGACCCACATGCTACACCTATGTCTGGTATGGGGCAAAGCATGTCGTGCAAAGAAGCCATCAAGGTCATATCGTTCAAACACACCTCAGCCCATCCTGGTCAAGGGACCATCTTCTAGGATATCGGGCAACTCATATGTCTAACATGTTTAATCTCATCTCAAGTTAGGCATCCTCATAACCATGCCGACCAAGGACCACACGACCTTATAGCCACTGGGAAACTCTCTAGGTCAACCCTAGCATGGTCAACTCCCTTTTACCTCGTCCATGATCATTGCTATCATGTATATTATCTAAGCCAATAAACTTCAAACCCAAGGCTGCATATTTACATAAGGATGAGTACATGGATCTCATATATAACACCATACCACCAAAGCTTCTCAACATGTGTCTTCCTAGACACCATATCTCCCAAGCTTAGAAACCTACCAGCCTATACCTTTCTATGTGTCGGGTAACCAACCAAACGGAAGCATGTATCATGCAAGGGCATATCGGGCAAGGTATCATATCTTCATATCGGGTATCAGCCAAGAACTTAACCCTAGTATCGCCCAAGACATCATGTACACAATCATGCTCATATCGGGATAGGGTTGATGATATTGGGCAAGCCAACAACCTACACCTAGGTGTCCTCATTTAACATAGATCATCCTCATTAAGACTGATGTATCGGCCAAGGCCTCTAAGGTGTGTTGGGTTAGCATGGATGTCGGGATTGGGGTTCTTCACCAAAACATGTCAGCCAAGGATACTTAGTATCACTCAAGAGTTTACTCAAGGGTAGGGTTCACATATAAAGGTATCGTGCAAAGCACATCAAATCCATATCGCCCACAAAAACATCATAACATCCAAAAATTTCTAGGGTATCAGGCAGCACTACCTCTAAGGGTATCACCCTCACCAAGGATTAGCCTATCGGGTTCCCTGTACCAACAAGGATACCCGTCACTAAAGGCACAACCACCCTATATTGCCAAGGTACCAACCAAGGGTTCAAACCCAAGAATATATCATGCAACTAGGGTAGATCATCATCTCAACACTAAGATCAACACTTCTATCGGCCAAGCTAACATGTCGCCCTACCATCTAGAGCATAGGCTCACCTCTTCAACAACAAAGTTAGAGAGGGGTTTTGCCCAAGGACTCACTACTTACACATAAATCTTGGATCTTAATCTCACCTCTCAACTAAATGAGAGAGGGGTATTGCTCACGATCCATCAATCAAAGCATGACCTATCGGGCAAAGCACTATATTGGGCAAACACTATATCGGGCAAACACTATATCGGGTAGCCTTTGCATATCGGGTTGGTCATCTTCAACCTCAAGACACCTCTCACCATCCCGCACAAGGAGAACATGGTAAATGAAGTAATAAAATTTAACCTTTCTATTAGATCAGATTTCAAGTTCAACATAAACATCTATCATAGTGAAAGGTATCGATCTAAAGACAATAAACTATTTAAGCACATATGAAGAGTGAAAATAATAGAGATGATTGAGAGTTATGTAACCCACCTTAAGAGGAACTCCATGAAAGACATCAAGCTTCTTGATCCAAGCATCAAACCCATGTTCCTCACCATGAAGATCATCCATCCAAAGCTCCAAACTTGTCTTTGGCACCATCATCACCTCAAGAAACAAAATATGAAGAAGAAGAAGACACCATGGTTATGCTTAGCTCAAGAAGAAGAAAAGAGAGAGAGGACCACAGCCTTGCCTAATATCATCAAGAGTCCATCCATGGACGAGAGGGGAAGAAGTACATGAAGAATAAAGCACAAGGGAAAACTATCTAAGAAGCATGACTCACCAAGGTCGGATCTTGAGCAAGAAATCTCCATGGGCAAGGAACTCAACCTCCCAAGATCCATGGGGGTTTCCTTAAGCTCCCAAAGCTCCCAAGATCTCCCCACACAAGAAGGGGAAAGAGATGGATGAAAGAGATCACTTGGGTAAAGAGCAAAGGAGTTATATACACCAAGGAAGAGAGAGGTAGCAAAGGAAAGGTGTCATAACAACATAAACTTAGATGCCACTTGCTCATGCTCTAACACCACTTGTAACCACCCAAACTATACATGCACGGCCTGGTGATACACTATAGGTTGTGTATCGTGCAGATGACCATCCTCCATGGGTGATGCACCCCCTAAACCGATACACACTCCAAGCTCCTACCCGATACACTAAAGGACAAGATAGCACATGTGACATATATGGCATTAAAACTATATAGAGATGTCACTCCTCATCTAATATCCAAAAACGGTGCCCAAACCTACATATACATCCTAGATGATTCCAAACTGAAGCAAGAAAACTCTAGAGCAGATAAATTGCATATTGACCCTCCACTTTGGGTAATTTGCAATTTGCACCAAAACTAGCACATAAAGCGCAAGCATCATCCAACCAAACTCAAACTTGGAACATAGGCCATCCACAAGGCACCCCACATCATCATTCTCTTTCTAATGGTGCTATATAACTAAAGGCATGCTCTACATGTGACATATTTCAATATAACCCCTTACCTTGGATAAATTGCACTTTGGTCCAAAATAAGCAAACATTGTTCAAACAACATCCAAACGGGACCAAACTGGAAACATAAGCTTGTCACATGATATAAAAACATCTTGAGGGATTAGATTAAGGTTCTAAGTACTTTTATTAAGCAAAGCAAACAGGTTTAGCCCAAAACATGGGTCAGGGTCCTTACAAGTCATAAACCCCTAACAAGGATTCCGTCCCCGAAATCCCAAGTAGAGAGAAGACAGGTTTTACTCACGCATCGCATCATACAACTCCACAAAGCTCCTGGGTGTCACAGATCTATGACTAACATACTTTCTCTTCTTCCAGAGCCAACACAAGGTTTCATGTACTGGTCACAGGCAGCCCTCCATCTCATCATCATTTGTCTGGTAACACTCTTTAGATACCAGAACATCACTTGCAACTTGTATCTCTCAGGTATCAGTTCCTTTACTTGATATATCGCCTTCCTTGCTACGCTTTCACTGTGCTACTCTGATCTTATAAGCTCAACACTTAAGCTTCACATGACTCGTATCACTATCTTTCTATTATATATCAACTGTTCCTTCTTCTGCTACAAAGGATGTCTCTAATCCAAGGGAAAATATATCTCAGACGGGATTATCACAAGATACATACTCTACCAAACACATGTATACACATAAAAGAGATCATAAGGCACTACACTATGTATCGCTTAAGGCTTAACACAAAAGGAGCTATCGGTCAACCAAGGAACTAAACATCTCGGGTTAGCAATAGAACAAGGTACACCACATCATCTTGGATTCAGGGCTGCCACAACTTCATATCAGTTTCCGAGGGCACAACAAGCATCAACTCAGGTGGTAACAGATATGCACTATCTCAACTGATCTGGATAAGAATTGCAAACCTTGTTCATCCGTCTCTAACCGATGCACATTCTGCCTGGACCTTCCTTTACTCAAGACTTAGCTAGGAGTATTCCAAGGAATCAGGCTTAACTTGAGGAACTTTTCCCAAGACGATCTTACAATAGTTCTTTTCATTGGGTGCATACCTTCCGTCGTCATGTTTATGCGGAGTATAAACCCCTAACATGTGATAGCCATACTATAAGCACTTAGCCAAGTTGACCAAAGCCAACTTCTCCATCTGAGACCACTCCATACCTTTCCAAAGATATCCATTCACAGGATTATCTCGATCCTCAACATGTCACGTGGAAAGAGGTTTACTTGACTGTCATGTCCTGGAAAAGAAAGGACACGAGAAGGATATACTTCATCCAATACAACCAGGTCATCCAACAAGGTGCTCGACACCATGCTATCTCTCTCCTTCATCTTATAAGAAGGGAACCTCTTCCAAGCGTCATATAAACATTCAAAGGAGGGTACATCCTAAACTGAATCAACTAGGGAAGATAAGAGGCAAGAAGAAGACAAAGCAGAATGGAGTGACTCCATCCGACCTGCCAGCGCACACACAAGTTAACTTATCATTTTTGGCTAACTCATGTCACAAGATCTAACTGTTGCCTGTTTCCTTCCGCTTCTTGGTCAGACTATCTGGTCCACACTTGCTTATCTTCATCCACGTTCCTCCATGTTGCTGAACTGCTACCTCAAGGGTCACCACATAGATCCAGACTCCAAAACAAGCTTCAAGCTCATGGGTTCCAGGTCAAGGATGATCTATCAAGACGGTTCACCACCATACCTCCACGGTCTAGGTATCTTGACTCTTAGTCCCCTTACCAGAAGACATGTTCTCACCTTCTCATACACTTGGTACTTCTCATATACTAAGATTCCTTACCTTGGTATCCATCTCAAGAGTCAAAACACATCACTTCTGGTATCGCAACCATATTCTATTGTCGTCACCGGATCAAAACATGTCAAGAGGATATTAACGTCATCTCAAAACATCATCTATCATAGGTATCTCTATCTTGGAAACTAAAGTCCAAGATCAACTGATACTTTTCAAAGTATCCAACCAAAGATCACCCCAAAAGCATACATATCAAGTGACACAAGGTCCACTTCACTACCACTCCCTCAGAAGGAAGGAACACAAGGGAACAAACTCCTCCTATCACCCCATCAACACCTTATGGTTTCATATAAAAGGGGAGGAGATTATCAATTTCTTTGATCCTTATATGAGTTTTCAACTATTTATGCATCATTAAACTTTGTTCCATTTGGTTTTATCTTGCTTCTACTTGATTTCCTTACAATCAACACATGAATCAAGACAATTACATGTCATTACACTTTTTCCCTTGTTGTCGTTTTATCATTTTCATGTTTATTTCCTAATTATATCACGTTTTCATTTTCTCTCTGTGAAAAATATTCTCCACATTCTTTATTGAACATGGATCATCTCTCTTATTCTCTTTTTATTATCATGAATTTGCACTTTATACTTTCTTATTTTTTGCTTGCGTTCATTGATTGGTCTGAGATTATCTCAGGTTCCATCTTATTTACTCATCATTTGTTCTGCTCTTTCTTCTAACCTTATCTTGTTTTCAGGCATTTTCTTCATCTTGTGTAAACTTTATGCTTTAACTTACCTTGTTATCACAGGTTAATCTGTCTTTTGCCATGTATATCTCTTGAGATTACGATTTCAAGAACTTATCTCATCATATTCTTATATGGATTTAGGTTTCATAGAATCGTTACTTCCTCTTTTGACTATCAAGCGTCCAGGTTTTAAAGAGTTATGGTGCATTTATTTACTTCTTTTATAGCAAGATGAAGGTATTAGCATCATATTCCTGATTTGTTATGCTCTTTAGATTGTTCTAGAATGACTACTTGATTAGAGTAATCATAGAGGAAACAATCTAAGGTTCCACAGTTACCCTTGTCTTCAATATTTGAATACCTAGTCAAGGCATCCAAGTACTAAGATTAGGTAGTATGCACCATATTTTATGTCACGGTCCAACCTTAGACACCATCCTAATCCTAGTCCTAGTGTCCATGTATACTCGACGAACCTAGAGCTCTGATACCAAAAACTTGAAACATCCCAACTCAAACAAAACATGATTACATACTAACCAGCGGATTACCAAAAATCATGAGAAATTAAAACCGATTTACAACAAGCACCATAAGATGAGACATATTACATCTGAGCCAACACATTCTTTTCATAACATATTTTCAAGGTGCTACAACATAATTTCCCATCATCTCGTTACATGAAATAATTGTTCCACATGTTGATTTATTACATCAAGGTACATAAGCCGAAAACCATACATCGATCATCATATTAGAAAACATCGAAAACTCTCCCAAAGACCTGAGTGTACAGGGATGACACATAGGACTCTACTTCTAGACACTATCTATTCTACCAGGCATGGTAACTCTGCATATCATCTTCAACCATAAGATCTTTATCTCGGTAGACACATCCACCTAAAAAAAAGATTTTATTCAACGGGGTGAGACACACAGTCCTAACGAGAAATATAACCCTCTACCAACTTTATTATCATCATAGATAGTCGAGCAGATAGTTCAACTAAACTACAGGTAATCACTAACCAATTATACATGAAGGAATATGAAGAACATGTATATAGATAACACGTGAGAAAACTTACATCATCCAAGGCCTCAACCAATGTTCCGTATTTTCCTTACAATAGATATACTATTCAGCTTGATTACAAATTATTATGCCCAGAGGAAGTGAGTCGTACCGCTCAAATCCAACCGATGGTTGTGAAACCCCGATCAGTGCCATACAAGGTCAATGGAAGAGTCATACTCCATGACCTCAACCTCTTCATGGTCAATGCACGATATCCAAAGCAGGACTGTAGTCTCTTGCTTAAGTGACCTCATTCACAGGGTTAGCTCTCGCATGCTACCCTTTCCTCTAGCCCGCCTTGGTACAGGTATCGGCACTAGTATACATTGAGTCACGGGCCTATTCATCATGCTCCTGAGCCATGAACGCATTCATGCTCTATCACATTGAGACATGGGCATGTTCACCATGCTCTTGTACATATCCTGAGTCTACAATCGAAGTTGCACTCTATTCCTCCTATTTTCGGCTAGGAGAAACCTCGCATATTCAACAATATGCGCTCCGGGTTAACCCGCAGGAGAAATCATTTCACCATCACCAACTCCTGACGATGATGGACCTATGGCCAGGACAAACTACATGAAAGATTCATCTATAATTAATTAATACATTTTAGGTTGGATTATAAGGGTCAACCAAGTTGTATTATGCAAACCATAAACAAGAGTTATAAACATGTAAACAACATAGATTCCATTCCTTTGTGTCACACTATTACTATTATTCTCAATGCCATCAACACTATCAGTTTGCCATGGGATATCAATCCCTCATTTCATCACATAGATCCATTGCCTCTCACAAGGCTTCGTCATCATACATCATCATGAGATAGCAATCCCTCATATCACAACTAGAGGATAACACCTCAATTAGGCACTTAGCCTTTATCAGGTCACAAGACCTCTCATGTCATACTAGTGATACATGTTATCTTATTAACAAGGGGCATTATCATTACCCAGATATTTCACATATACCAAGTGCCACACAAAGCACATATTCACATAAGCATCATAGCCCTTGCCTGGCTATGTATTTCAAATAGTAACACCTGCATGGTTAGATTGCACAGTATAGAGATAACTTAATCACCAACAACAACTTATTAAAGAAACATATCATGATTATCACATCATTAGGATTTGGAACATCATCCATTATCATGAACACATGGAGCATAATGTCTTAAATGGTATTTTAAACAATACACATTACTATCACCATACCAAGGGTATCCCACCATACCCTACTTCCCATGTCACCATGAGTACCATCCCTAAGGATTCATATTTTAAGGATCATACAACCATGAACTATCATCATCCTTAATTAAAGGTTCACCTATCATCAACCATAGGTAACCACCATACTAAGGTTTACCACCTATTCATCATACCTCATCATCATGACCAAATATATGGACCAAGGTAACAAGATAAGCATACTAACATCTAGGTCTCAAGATAACACTTAGGGTTATCGGGTTAGGGTACAACCTTCACCAAAGGTGTCACCTACCCTCACCAAAACTAGGCAGCGACCAAACAAACCCTCACTAAAAGCCGGTATCAGCTACAAAGCTTCAACACCACAACCCAAGGTGATATCAGACAAGATTCATATCGGGTAAGACCCACAAGCTCCACCTATGCCTGGTATGGGGAAAATCATGTTGTGCAAAGAAGCATCATGGTCATATCGTTCAAACACACCTCATCCCATCCTGGTCAAGGGACCTTATTCTAGGATATCAGGCAACTCATATGTCTAACACGTTTAATCTCATCTCAAGTTAGGCATCCTCATAACCATGCCGACCAAGGACCACACAACCTTATAGCCACTAGGGTACTCTCTAGGTCAACCCTAGCATGGTTAACTCCCTTTTACCTCATCCATGATCATTGCTATCATGCATACTATCTAAGCCAATAAACTTCAAACCCTAGGCTGCATATTTATGTAAGGATGAGTACATGGATCTCATATATAATGCCATACCACCAAAGCTTCTCAACATGTGTCGTCCTAGACACCATATCGCCCAAGCTTAGAAACCTACCAGTATATACCTTTCTATGTGTCGAGTAACCAACCAAAAGGAAGCATGTATCATGCAAGAGCATATCAGCTAAGGTATCATATCTTCATATAGGGTATCGGCCAAGCACTCAACCCTGGTATCTCCCAAGAAAACATGTACACACTCATGCTCATATAGGGATAGGGTTGATGATATTGAGCAAGCCAACAACCTACACCTAAGTGTCCTCATTTAACATATATCATCCTCATGAAGACTGATGTATCGTCCAAGGCCTCTAAGGTGTGTCGTGTTAGCATGGATGTCGGGTTCGGGGTTCTTCACCAAAACATGTCGGGCAAGGATACTTAATCACTCAAGAGTTTACTCAAGGGTATGGTTCACATCTAAAGGTATTGTACAAATCACATCAAAGCCATATCGCCCACAACAACACCGTAACACCCAAAGATTTCTAGGGTATCGGGCAACACTACCTCTAAGGGTATCACCCTCACCAAGGATCAGTGTATCAGGTTCTCTATACCAACAAGGATACCCATCACTAAAGGTACAAACTCCTTATATCGCCAAGGTACCAACCAAGGATTCAACCCCAAGAATATATCATGAAACTAGGGTAGATCATCATCTCAACACTTAGATCAACACTTCTATCGACCAAGCTAACATGTCGCCCTACCATCTAGAGCATAGACTCACCTCTTCAACAACAACGTGAGAGAGGGGTTTTTCCCAAGAACTCACTACTTCCACATACATCTTGGATCTTAAGTTCACCTCTCAAATAAATGAGAGAGGGGTATTGCTCACGATCCATCAACCAAAGCATGACCTATCGGGCAAAGCACTATATCGGGCAAACACTATATTGGGTAGCCTATGCATATCGGGTTGGTCATCTTCAACCTCAAGACACCTCTCACCATCCTGCACAAGGAGAACAAGGTAAAGGCAGTAATAAAATGTAACATTTCCATTAGATCAGATTTCAAGTTCAACATAAACAACTATCATAGTGAAAGGCATCGATCTAAAGACAAGAAACTATTTAAGCACATATGAAAAGTGAAAATAATTGAGATGATTGAGAGTTATGTAAACCGTCTTAAGAGGATATCCATGAAAGACATCAAGATTTCTGATCCAAGAATCAAACCCACGTTCCTCACCATGAAGATCATCCATCCAAAGCTCCAAACTTGTCTTCGACACCATCATCGCCTCAAGAAACAAAAGATGAAGAAGAAGAAGACACCATGGTTACGCTTAGCTCAAGAAGAAGAAAAGAGAGAGAGAGGACCATGGACTTGCCTACTCTCATCAAGGGTCCATCCATGGATGAGAGGGGAAGAAGGAGATGAAGAAGAAAGCACAAGGGAAAGCTATCTAAGAAGCATGACTCACCAAGGTCAAATCTTGAGCAAGAAATTTCCATGGGCAAGGAACTCAGCCTCCCAAGCTCCATGGGGGTTTCCTTAAGCTCCCAAAGCTCCCAAGCTTTCCCCACACAAGAAGGGGAAAGAAGTGTATAAAAGGTATCACTTGGGTAAAGAGGAAAGGAGTTATATACACCAAGGAAGAGAGAGGTAGCAAAGGAAAGGTGTCATAACCACATTAATTTAGATGCCACTTGCTCATGCTCTAACGCCACTTGTAACCACCCAAACTCCACATGCATGGCCTGGAGATACACTCTAGGTTGTGTATCATGCAGCTGACCATCCTCCATGGGAAACACACCCCCCTAAACTGATACACACTCCAAGCTCCTACCCGATACACTAAAGGACAAGATAGCACATGTGACATATATGGCATTAAAACTATATAGAGATGTCACTCCTCGTCTAATATCCAAACACGGTGCCCAAACCTACATCCACGTCCTAGATGATGCCAAACTGAAGCAAGAAAACTCTAGAGCAGATAAATTGCATATTGACCCTCCACTTTGGGTAATTTGCAATTTGCACCAAAACTAGCACATAAATCACAAGCATCATCGAACCAAACTCAAACTTGGAACATAGGCCCTCCAAAGGGCACCCTACAGCATCATTATCTTTCTAATGGTGCTATAGAACTAAAGACATGCTCTACATATGACATATTGAAATATACCCCTTACCTTGGGTAAATTGCACTTTGGTCTAAAAGAAGCAAACATTGTTCAAACAACATCCAAATGGGACCAAACTGGTAACGTAAGCTTGTCACATGATATCAAAACATATTGAGGGATTAGATTAATGTTCTAAGCCCTTTCTTAATCAAAACAAACAGGGTTAGCCCAAAACATGGGTCAGGGTCCTTACAGTAATAATATTATTTGAAATACTCATAGAATTTGGGACAATTGTTATATTATAGTAGTATTGTTGTAAATTTAATTTTGTATGGCTCGTAAAAACTTGATTACTATATATATGGGGAAGTATTTTGAAATAAAAGTACAACTATATATGTTTATATGCATGTGTAGGATATTATTTATGAATAAATTGTGACTGTTCAGTTAATTTGGTTAACCAAACCAAAAATATATTTAACTGTCAAATTAACCATTTAATCGATTAACCAAAATAAATTAACCAAATTAACTGAATTAACCAAATTGACCCAATAAAATTAACCATTCAGAATTAACTGTTTGATTAATTGGTTATTAATCAAATTCTGCTCACCCCTACTTGTTATCAATTCCTCTCATCCTTGTTATGCTTGTTAGTTAGGACTTCAAATTGCACTTAAGCTATTGGTTTTAATTTGATATAATTTGAAGGTCTAATCTATCTTGTGAGAATTTTTGAAGCTCTATTCACACCCCATCTCATCTAGGGCCCTAGATCCAACAAGTGGTATCAGAGTTAGGGATCTTCTCCAACAATCTCCCACGAGATGAGAAGATGGGCGACAACCTACTTGGTTCTCTCAACCTAGAAGGAGGCTTCTCCATGCGTCCTGCAATATTTGATGGCACCAACTTTCTCTATTGGAAGAGACGTACGCAATTTTACATTCAAGGCATGGACTTTGACATGTGTAAGGTGATAGTCACTCCTTACAAGGATCCAACTGGAGGTGTTGCAACATGGAGTGAAGTTGCTCTCAAAGAAGCTCAACTCAATTCCCAAGCCATAAGCATCTTCTATGCAACCCTTACCCCAATGGAGCTCAACCAAATCTCATCTTGGGACACCACCTATGAGATTTGGGACAAAGTGGGCATTACCTATGAGGGAACAAAGCAAGTCAAGGAGGCCAAGATCTACATGTTGAACAACCTTCTAGAGAACTTCAAGATGGGTAAGAAAGAAGGGATTGCGGAGATGTACTCAAGACTCATTGTCATCATCAATGGGCCGGCTGCATTGGGAAACATTTTGGATAGAGGTGTAATCAACTCCAAGATCTTGAGGACTCTACCAAATAGATGGGAGTCAAAGGTCACCTCCATTGAAGAAGGAAGGAGTCTTGGTGACATTCCAACCAAAGAGCTCATTGGCAACCTCCAAGCCCATGAGCCAAGGCTTGACAAATAAGAAGAAGAAGCCAAGCAAGAAGAGAATGAAGCCAAGAAGATCAAAGATAGTGTTTTCAAAGCACAAGTGGAGGCGGTCATCCTTCAACAACAACTTGCTTGCCGGACTTCTCCTTCCTCATATAGTGAAGATTATGTCCTAAGTGAGCATGAAGCCAACTACATCAAGGGCAAACACTTCAAGGGAAAGCAAGCCTCCTCCTCCTCTACTTCTAGATGTTGTTAGTGTGGATGAAAGGGACACTACAAGAGTGAATGTCTCAAGTCAAGAAAGCCAAACCACAAGGGCATCTCAAAGAAGTAAGAAGCATACAAGAAGGATAGAAAGTACAAGAGGAAGGAGAAGAAGTAGAAGAGACATAAGAATGCAACTCATGCAGCTTGGGAAGCTTCATCTTCAAGCAGCTCAAGCTCCAAAGAAGATGGAGAGTGCTACATTGCACTCGTGTCCTCTACTAGTAAAGAAATTGGTGAGGTAAGTGAGGTAAGTTTGAATGAGTTATCTAAGGAAGATATTATTGGCATGCTTATCTCTACCCGTTCATCTTTTGCTAAATGTAAATCTAAAAGAAAATGATGAGGAAAAATCATTGATGATCAATATGGTAAACTTGAAATCCTAGAGCTGAATGAGAAAACTAATCTTGAGAGTATTGATAATTTGCAAGGAAAATACCTTGATCTTGAGCTCGAATATAATGGAGTTGAAGTTGAGAATGGTATCTACCTTAAGAACATTAAAAAGTCTTAAGGAAGAAAACCAAAATTGCCTTAAAGAGCTTGAAATGATTAAAACTAAAAATGTTGAATTTAAGCTCCACATTGATGCTGATAGAGATGAAAGAAATGTCTATCTTAAAGAAATCCAAATGCTTAAATCTAAAAATGCTAGGTTACTTGGTCAAGTAAATGATCTATCTTCTAGACCCATACTGCCTAGTGCTAATCTTGCTTCCATTTCTCTTGAAAAGGATTCATATTTAACTAAAGCCTTATGTCTTGAGGCTGATCTTGTTCATGCTAGGGATGACATAGCTAGCTTATCTTATACCATTATTTCTTTAAATGATGATAACCATAGATTGAGAGCATCCCTATAGAAATTCCTCAAAGGTAAGAACTCTCTAAATGAAATCCTTGACCATTCTACCAAACAAAGTGGTACCAGTGGTTTGGGATTTGTAGGGGGGGGCACCAAAGGGTAAGAGCAAATCCAAAGGTAAGAAAAAGAGAAAGGAGACCTATTTCTTTGTAGGAGAGTCTTCTGGCACTAAGAATCCTATGGTTTGTTCTTATTGAAAATGTGATGATCATTACTCTACTTATTGTCCTTACAAGCTTAAGGGGACCAACCCAAAGATGAAATGGGTCCCCAAGCAAACTCCAAATCCCAAAGTTTGAGTTGGGAACCAACATTCTCCTTTATTGTAGGAAAAAGGAATATGGATTGTTGATAGTGGTTGCACTAAGCATATGCCAGGTGACATAAGCCATTTCAACAACTTCACCAAAAAGAAAGGAGGTTCAGTCACCTTTGGGGACAACAAGAAAGTTAAAGTCAAAGGTGAGGGTGATGTAGATGAATCCTTGTCCATAAAGAATGTTCTCTTTGTGGATGGCCTACATCACAATTTAATTAGTGTTAGTCAACTATGTTACAATGGTTACCTTGTGTTATTTACTTCCTTTGAATGCTTGATTCTAGATTCCCTCAACTAGCAAGTTATATATAAGGGAACTAGAAGTAGTAATATTTATGTTATTGTTCTTGAATCTATTAAGCATGTTGTTGGTAGGTGCCTAGTAGTCAACTTGAATGATATTTCTCTTTGGC
Source organism: Alisma plantago-aquatica (assembly GCA_963693085.1). Lineage (NCBI taxonomy): Eukaryota > Viridiplantae > Streptophyta > Magnoliopsida > Alismatales > Alismataceae > Alisma > Alisma plantago-aquatica. The sequence continues at coordinate 1,378,155,422 of OY856412.1, forward strand.
ACCGTCGGCTTGGTCATGTAAATATGTGTCAGTTGAAGAAGTTGAGAAAAAAGGACTTGGTCAAAGGACTTCCCAAATTATATTTTAAAAAGGATGAGGAATGCCAACCTTGTACCCAAGGAAAGAAAACCAAGTCCTCCTTCAAATCCAAAGGAGTCCTTAGTACCAAGAGAGCTCTTGAGCTTCTTCATATTGATCTATTTGGACCAATGAGAACTCAATCGCTTTGTGGTTCCAAGTATTACCTTGTTATTGTCGATGATTTCTCTAGATATACTTGGACCTTCTTTCTTGTTTCTAAAAGTGATACACTTGATGTTTTCTCAAGATTTTGTAAACGAGTTGAGAGTGAAGCTTCTTGTCGCATTGTTTCCATCCATAGTGACCATGGGAGAGAATTTGAAAATGAGCTTTTTGAACATTTTTGTCAAGAATCCGGTTATGCACACGAATTCTCTTCACCTTGAACACCTCAACAAAATTGGGTTGTAGAGAGGAATAATAGGTATTTATAGGAGATGCTAGAACCATGCTTCTAGAGTATGATACTCCAAAGAAGTTTTGGGCTGAAGCTGTTAGTACCTCATGTTTTATGCAAAACTGAGTTTTTACTCATCCTTTTTTGAAGAAAACCCCCTATGAGCTATGGCGTGGTAGGAGGCCTTCTATCGAGTATTTTCATGTTTTTGGATGTCCTTGTTTTGTTTTGAATATGAAAGATTCTCTTGACAAGTTAAGCAAGTGGTCTTAGCATAGTGGTAACAATGTTTGACTCTAGAATGGTAGGTCACAGGTTCAAACCTAGCTGGAGGTATTATGTTCACCAAAAAAAAAGATTATCTCGACAAGTTTGATATGAAATCTTACAAGACTTTCTTTCTTGGCTATAGAACTACTAGCAAGGCTTATAGAGGTTTTACTATTGATATTGCTAAAGTAGAATAATCCATAAATATTAAGTTTATTGAGACTAACCCCTCTATTCCCAAAGACATTTTTCCAAATGATGATGTTGTAGGTGAAGTAATTACTATTCTAAAAGAGCTAAACTTCACCTAAAAGGGAAAATAGGTGGTCACTCAAGAAGAAGAAGAGAAAGATGAAGATAAGAAGGATCCAACCCCCCAGTTTGTAAAGAATCATCCAAAGGAGCTGATTTTAGGTGATCCATTTGAAAGAGTGAAGACGTGGGCTGCATTCAACAAAGAACAAGCCAACAACACCTTCATCTCACAACTCGAGTCAAAGAATGTCAAGGAATCTCTTGGGGATGATGAGTGGATCCTAGCTATGCAAGAAGAGTTGGAGCAATTTGAAAAGAACAAAGTTTGGACCCTAGTGCCAAGACCAAGTGATAGAAAGATCATTGGCACCAAATGTGTCTACCGCAACAAGCTTGATGAAAGCGGCAAAGTGGTAAGGAACAAACAAGGTTAGTTGCTCAAGGCTACAATCAATAGGAAGGTATATATTTTGATGAAACATATGTACCTGTCGCTAGACTTGAGTCCATTCGCATGTTACTTGTATTTGCTAATTATAAAAACTTTCTTCTATATCAAATGGATGTTAAAAGTGTGTTTTTAATGGTATAATTTAAGAGGAAGTGTATGTTGCACAACCTCCGGGCTTTGAACATGATAGTTTACCTAACCAAGTTTATTTGTTGCAAAAGGCTCTCTATGGACTCAAACAAGCACCTAGAGCTTGGTATGAGAAATTAAAGAACTTTTTGTTAGATCATGGGTATATCATGGGCAAAGTGGATTCTACCTTATTTCTAAAGCACACTTCTAACAATTTTATTATCATACAAATATATGTTGATGATATCATTTTTGGCAGAACTAACCTTGATCTTTGTAAAGAATTTAGTGATCTTATGCAGAGTGAATTTAAGATGAGTATGATGGGTGAACTCACGTTCTTCCTTGGTTTTCAAATAAATTAAACAAAAGATGGGAACTTCATCAGCCAAGACAAGTACACAAGTTAACTACTCAAATGCTTTGGGATGGAGAACACCAAGTCGATGGACACACCCATGTCAAACACCGCCAAACTTGACAAAGATGAAGAAGGTGAGAAGATAGATGAGAAGCTCTATAGAGGTATGATTGGAAGTTTACCCTCTAGACCTGATATAAAGTTTATTGTTGGCTTGTGTGCTCGCTTTCAATCAAATCCTAAGAAATCACATCTTATAGTTGTTAAGAGAATTTTAAGGTACTTAGCCAAAACCCAAAATTTTGGACTATGGTATCCCAAGTCAAGGGACTTTACTCTTACTGCTTATAGTGATGTTGATTATGCAGGGTGCTTGATTGATAGAAAGTGCATAAGTGGCACTTGTTTCCTCCTAGGACCATGCTTGGTGTCTTGGTTCTCCAAGAAACATAGCATAGTGGCATTATCAACCACCGAGGTTGAATACATTGTAGCCAGAAGTTGTTGTCCCCAAGTCCTATGGATGAAGCAAATGCTACAAGACTTTAACATTCATTTTTATGCTTCTCCTATCTATTGTGATAATACTAGTGCAATTAACTTGTCATATAATCCTATCTTGCATAGTAGAAATAAACATATAGAGTTTCATCATCATTTTCTCTATGATCACATTGCCAAGAAGGATATCTATTATGCATGTGGATACAAAAAATCAATTGGCATACATTTTCACTAAACCTATAGCTAGAGAGCAATTTAACTTTATTAGATCAAAATTACTTATTACTTCTTTAAATGAATCTGATATGCCTTCTAGCTAGTTGTCATTTATCCTATATGTTTTATCTCTATTTTGATCATCTTTGCTTGCTAATATGCTAAAAATCCATTTTTCATGTTCATTTTGCCTGTTTTTCTCTTATTTTGGGTATTTTTTGCAAATGCATGTTTTACCGCAAAATAGTACCCAATGATGAGTGATATGTGCCTAAGTATGTTCAAAATACATAATGGACTTGAAAAATAAATTTAATTAGCACTCAATTGGCTAGAAGCTAGGTTTTGTATGTTTAGATCAGGTTGACCATCGGTCGAGTTGCCAAGTCGACCGATCGGAGGCCGGGAGCTTTTTAAAAGAGCCTATCGGTCGAGAAATTGAGTTTATAGAACTCGATCGATGGCCGGACTGGAGCAGTTTTAAGATGGGTTCGGCCGACTATTCTCCCTCTCAACTAGAGAAAAGTCGACCGATTTGACCTCTAGCTCCCCTAAGCTCTCTACCTTAGCCCTAACCTTCCTCTCCCTAGCCCTAGATCAACCTAGCTTGACTTCCCTTGACCTTCCCCCTTGCTAACCTAGGTCTGTGGATGAGTTTTGGTGGTGTTTCCTTAGCTTTTGCTCTCTCCTTCCTCTCCTTTTCATCTCTATGGCATCCAATAGAAGGAAGAGGGCCGCCCCAGCTAATGCACCTCCATCTTCATCCAACTCCCACTTGATTTCTTTTAATGACACTCTCTTTGTCTCAAATAAGGCTGTAAATAGGTATAACGAGCTCCTTCCCCAGAATCATTTCCCTTTTCATGCCCTATTTGAGCCTAGACCTAGAAGATAAGAGGTCATAGATCAAGTAGCGGAGTTGCCTTATGATCACCATCTCTCTACCTTGGGTGTTGAACGCGCGTGCTACAATAATTCCATCACTAGCACGAAAGGGGTTTACAAATTCTATGCTAACTTGTGTTGGAATTACAACACCCTCATACCCCCTCCTAATACTCAATATTCCTCACATCCATGATAGTCGGGAAGAAATTCCAAGTTTCTAAGGATATCCTGAATATCTTCTTTTCAGGTACTAAAGTAACTGACACCTAGCGTAAGGAATACCTAGAGTATTTTGACCTTGTTGAGCCTGAGGCCTTCTACAAGCAATATGATATTACTCTCCCTAATATTCATAAGTTCTTGAAGGAGCCTCAATTCCCATATAGGAAGAAGTGCACCCTTCCCTCTTCTGCCTTGGACCTCAAGAGACGCATCCTCACCCTAGTTGTTAACTGCAATATCCTTCCGAATAAAAATCAAACTGAGATTGCAGAAAACACTACAGTGATCATGTATTGTCTCTTGAAGAACATCAGAGTCAAGTGGTCAATAATGTTCTCCATCATATGACCTGCTTTGACTCAGGCAAGAACACATGGGGCACCCACCCTCCCTACCCAGCCTTGATTTGTGGTCTGTTCTAGCTTTCCACTAGCAAATCTCTTTTCTACGAATTTCATTACGAACCTACCCGGAAAGGAGTTTGCATCAGTGAGACCACTCTTCAGAAGTTTTTTCCTATCCTCTCCTCCACCACACCTAGTGCCTCTACTTTTGCCTCTACCCGAGCACCTCCACCACCTCAGCCTTCCTGAACTATCCGTGCCTCGTTCCATGTGTCAAATGCAACCCTTATGGGCTACATGATGCATCAACAGGCATACAACCTTCAAGTTTAGGAGCACCTACATCAAGACTTATGTTCCATCATGTCCAACATGAACATCTCCTATGAACACCCATACCCTGCCTACCAGCCCTACCCAGGAAGTGACTATATATCCTTTGCATATAATCACTTTTACCATGTCCCTCCACCTGCATCTTCCGCTGCTACACCCTCTACTGTTGGTGGATCTACCCCTGGTGTGTTTTCTCTGCCTGTTGGCCCCTTGGTCTCTCTGCTTGCCAACCTCGGTAGTTTTGCTCCTTCCTTCCCACATGCCAATGAGCTCCATGCTCTTGGTATGTCTTGGGATAAGCAGAATGCACATTGTCCCGGTCGTGGTTTCGGTCCCTCTACTGATGAAGAGATGCCAGACCAGGTTGATGAGGAGGTTGTTGATGTTGATGAGGAGGTTGATGAGGAGGATGGTGATGCTTCTGATAATGATGGCTCTAATGGCTTCGTTGGTGACTTTGGTGATGAAGGTGATGTTGTTGCGCCTTCAGACAGAGATGACGACTATGAACCAAATGTTGATGATGTTGTGGATGATGTTGATATAGATAGATTAGATGTTTAGTTGTTCTTAATTTTTAGTCTAGATGTTGATCATATATATCTTTCTAGGCTATTTTGTATTAGAAACATCTGAGTACATGTTCTGAGATGTACTATTTTATCATCTTAGCTTTCATCATTTAGGCTTGTAGCTCTTTTGTGAGAACTTGCTTTCTGGGTTGTAATCTTAATTTTGTGAATATTTACTCTTTGATTTACTATATCTCATGAGTTGGTGCCATGTTTTACCATATTTGGATTATGCCTTAACTTTTTTGTTTCTCTCGTCTCTGTTGGGTGTATGCTTTGAGATTGCATGTTATGGATGTTTGCTTGGTTGTTCTTGGAGAAGACCTATTTCTATGCTCTTCTACCCCCCTTCCTTTTTGATAATGTCAAAAGGGGGAGAGAAATTCAATGTTTTGAAGCTCAACCATATTGCTTTTATTGCCTATGTGTTCCTTTTCTTGTTCATTATATGTCTTATCATGTGACTTGCTAAAGGACCATATAGTATATATTTGTCATGTTTCTTTATGTAGATAGACTAACGATGCAGGTTAAAGTAAGCATAGATTGAGGGGGAGAAATTGACATTGTTTAAAATCTTGAATCCCCTTTCAATTCACAAGGCAAAGGTATAACTTCAAATATCATTTTCAATATGATTGAGGAATGGTTTGTCATTGTCAAAAAGGGGGAGAATGTTGACTTGAGAGTTATAAATTGCCCATATTTTGATAATGACTTAACCATTCCATTCCTATGTATCTGATATGTTTGTTCAAGAATGATTTCGGGATTTAGGTACATATTAAGGATCAAATTACACAAGCCCTGGCATGTTCAAGTTCAAGTCAAATGCAATGCAAGTGTGCATTTTGGGAAATCACTCCAAATGACCTTAGATGAATTTTGTAATCACTTGTATTGATGATATGACTTGTAACTAAGATGATAAAAATTAGGGACACTTAATTCCAAGGTTTAATCACTCTAAAGTCAATTTAGAAAATTTGTCACTGGCTATTCATCGATTGAGTTGGAAACTCGACCGATCCTATGATGGATTTTCTAAAGATGACCCATCGGTCGAGTTTCACACTCACAGAACTCGACCAACCGACTCACTGAGCAAAACTAATTTTAGCTCATCACTCGAGTTTCCCAGATCAAACTCGACTGATAGTTTGAAAATTGGCTTTATCTTTTAGTTGATCGGTCGAGTTACCTTTATTGAAACTCGACTGAATGTACTATACAGAAAACATAGAAAAAGTGATTATAAGTGTTGGTGAGTTGTTTTGGGTGAAAATAGATCTGTTGCATCTTGGAAAACAACTATATTTCGACTCTAAGTGATCCCAAACTCAAGGGAACACCCCCATCTATAAATAGGACCCCTTGGAGTTCATTCCAAGTTTGCTCATTCATGCTATTCTAAGTCCTTGCTATAGTTGAGTGTGTTACTGTAACATCTCTGACCTGGGTTAAGGCTAAACCTAGAAGTTTTGATTAAGTAAGTCATTTAGATTCGTGTCTTTATCTTTTGAAAAGTAATTAAGACTAAAGGAGAGCTTATGTTTCAATTTTGGTCCTATTTGAATAATGTTGAAACAATGTTTCACCTGTTTTGGACTAAAGTGCAATTTACCCAATTTGAGGGGTTACTTTGAAGATGTGAAATGATAAATGTTCCTCAAGTGTTATAACATCATAAGAACGAGAATTATGCTGAGGTATGGCTTCCACAAGCCTAAGTTCCAAGAATGAACTTGTTTGAGTAATGCTTGTGTATTGAATGTTAGTTTTGGTGTAATTTGCAAATTACCCAAAATCTAAGGTTGAATATGTAAAATACCACTTCAAGAATGTCCCTACTATTTCTTAGTATCATTTGGAGAGAATAAAAAGAATTGGGCATCTTGTTTGAACTACTTTTGAGGAGAGATAATCTTGATAATAAAATAATCAAGATTTATGCATAATTGAAACCCTAATTTAATTTGTAGCAAAAATAAATATATTAATTGAAGTGTCCATCAACTAAAAATGCTATGTTTGAAATCCTATAATGTAAGGACCTCCAAATGCCTTGAGTTGCACCGAAATATCCTAAGTAGGTGAAGAAACCCACTCACATTTGTTAATTAAAAAGTAATGTCCACTAAAAATGGATAATAGTATTATATTAATTAAGGTGCTTAAGTGGTTGCTTTTAATTCAAGGATAAACGAGAGGATATTGAGGATTAAGGAAGATGGCTTCGAAGTCAAGGAAGGGAGGGGGAATGTGGCAAGAAAATGGATGAATTTCCTTCTATTTTCTCTCTCCTAGAAAATCAATTACATATATTCAATTTTCTCCTTACTTGAAAGGCCATTTTGCAAACCACTTTCTTTCTTTGCTTTGGCCAATGACCAAGGAGCTTAGTAGCAAGAGGAAAACGTTCCCCAAGCTGAAGGTAAGCTCCATGATCATCTTCAACCTTGAATTGATGGTTGAAATCAGATTTCAACATTGATTTTCTTCTCTCTTCCAACCAATGCTCAACCTTGGCTATCATTTACATCCAAAGAGTTGGAAACGAGACTTGGCTAGTTGAAGGAGCTTCATTCACCATTAGAGACGATAATCTTGAAGCTTTGAAGCTACTTTGAAGGCGGGTTGTATAACTTGAACCCATTAATGTTGTTATTGATTTCAATTTCTCATCATATGTTGATCTTTATTTTCTTCTTGAATAATTGCTGAATTAATCATATAAAGGGCAGTAGATTTTAGAGGTTTTAAGCTTGATGATGATGACATCATCCTAGCACACGCCTCAATAAATATCATGAGCAAATGGTTTCAATTTTGTGATGGTCAAATGGTTTCAAACCGTTAGAGACCAAACGGTCTCAAACCGTTTGGTGACCAATCGGTTTCAAAACCGTTAGAGGTCAAACGGTTTCAAAACCATTAGGGGTTAAATAGTTTCAAGAATGTGTAAATGTTTAAGGGTTTCAACCTGATCTAGCCCACATGGTCTTAACCTTGGATGACCAATCAATTAGAACTCATTTGGTTTCAAAACCCTAGGTTAATTGATGACAAAACCCTAATTTAGGGATAAACGGTTTCAAGTTGTTGTGACCAAACGGTCTCAAACCGTTTGAGGACCAATCGGTCCCAAACCGTTTGAGGACCAAACAGTCTCAAATCTTTAGGGATTAATTAATATTTAAATCAAATGAGGATCAAACGGTTTCAAATCATTTAGGGTTAATCGATCTTCAAATCGTTTTAGATGTTAAGGATCAAGACCGTTTGAGGGTCTTTGGTTCAAACGGTTTCAAAACTGATTGAAGAGCAAAGGGGGTCAAGACCATTTAAGGTCTAACAGTCTTCAAGACCGTTTGAAGGTCCAAGACTGTTTGAAGGTCTAAGACCATTTAAGGTCTAACGGTCTTCAAGACCGTTTGAAGGTCTAAGACCGTTTGAAGGGTCAATTGATCCAAGACCGTTTGAAGGTCTAATTGATTCAAACTATGTAAATACCAATAACCTTAAGTGGTTGAAGAATATCTCAAGAATGATTTCAATGGAAGTACCTCTAAAATACTTAAGTGATTAGTATAATTAAAGTGATTATCACTTGATGCCTATGAAAGTAATAAATTCAATACACTATGACAAGCATAGGTACATGTACTTGGTGAAAGGTTAAGTCAATTGAATAAGGTATGATGGTGATGTATGTTCCTAGTACATGGAATAATGATAAGTAAGATTTAATACTTTAACAATGCTATGTGCTCCAAGATATGTGGAAGCACTGATTTAGGGTTTGGATTAATGAGGTAATCATAAAACCCTAATCATTGGAGAATGAGAAACCCTAACCCTAATTTTGAGTAATGGGTTGAGAAACCCTAATATAGGGTAAGCTTATGTGAAACCTTAATTGATAATGATGTGAAACCCTAATACATGGTGATGTTATGTGAAACCCTAATACAATGTGATGTTTTGTGAAACCCTAATACATGGTGATGTTATGTGAGACTCTAATATAGGGTGATGTTATGTGAAACCCTAATACATGGTGATGTTATGTGAAACCCTAATACGGGGTGATGTTATGTGAAACCCTAATACGGGGTGATGTTATGTGGAACCCTAATACATGGTGATGTTATGTGAAACCCTAATACAGGGTGATGTTATGTGAAACCCTAATATAGGGTGATGTTATGTGAAACCCTAATTGATAAAGATGAGAAACCCTAACTCTAATGAGGGAACAATGATGTTATCTTTGTATTTCATAATACTGATATGTAATTGATATGGTTGTTATCAAGTATACTAATCATGCAGGTATCATGAGATGATAAGCATAACCATGTATGAGCTATGATGTTAATGGGCCTTATGAGCCATTACTTTATTTGTTGCCTAGTGAGAGGCGACAACAAGTTGAATATGCCTGGTGAACCATGTCAAATGCTTGTGTAACAAGTATCCTGGATACCTTGGTCAGATGACCTAAAGGTAATAGTTACCTGATAAGTGGTAACCATGTTCAGTGATGAACTAAGGGTTTGAATACCCAGATCCGGCAAATATGATGATGGTGATGTTGAGGGATGTGAATTCCCAGCAATGAGACAAGGGATTGAGATCTCAATGCTTTATAAAGTTTTGAAAAGCACTTGAAAGGAGTATTGTTTCTTTGTAGCATTTGTCAAAATAATTCTTGTTTGAAAACTTGACTGATGCTAAAAGAATATGGTAATATAGTTAAATAATCAAGTGGAATATTATCATGTAGAGTCCTGGCCATAGATCCATCATTGTCAGTAGCTGGTGACGGTGAAACGGGTTTTCCTACTGGTTAATCTGGAGCGTATATTGTTGAATATGTGGGGTTACTCCTAGCAAAAAATAGGAGGATTAGAGTGCAACTTCGGTTGTAGACTCAAGCTATGTTTAAGAGCATGGTGAACAGGCCCATGGCTCAGTATGATGGAGCATGAATGTGTTCATGGCTCAGAGAGCATGGTGAACTGGACTGTGGCTCATATTTACTAGCGTCGGGACCAGTACCAAGGCGAGCTAGAGAATGGGTAGCCATGAGAGATAATCTTATGACTGAGGTCACTTAAGCAAGAGACTGTGGTCCTGCTTGTAGCCTCGCACTGACCGAGACAGATGAGATCGAGGAGTCTGGCTCTTCCTTTGATCTTGTATGGCACCGACTTTGGGTTTCGCAATCGAAGGTTGGACTTGAGCGGTACGGATCACTTCCTCAGGGCATAAGTATGATTATAAAATGTAATTCAGCCGTGTAGCATATTTGCTTAAGGACGAATTACAAAAACTATCGGTTGATGTCACATTGCTTATTATATCATGAAGTGGATAAATATCATACATGTTATTCATATTCCTTATGAAAATGAATAGATGATATTGCTCTATTCTGTTTAATAATGATTAAATCATGTTGTTCAATAAAGATTACTCTGCTAAGTTAATTACTGTTTACCTGCAATAATAATATTTCTGGCGAAGAGTTATATCTCTCACTGGGACAATTTTCAATTGTATCACCCCGTGAAACCCAACATTTGTTTAGGTGGACGGGGATGAGGAGGTATAAACCCTACTACATGGAAGGACAGCAGCATCAGGGACAACAGTAACATCCCAGGTGGAGATACTGATTGTCGAGTTTTGTAAATAAGAGTCATATGTGTCGTCTCTGTACTCTCAGGTCCTAGGAGTTAGTAGTTAGTGCTTTTATGATTGATCTGAGATTTTGGCATTGAATGCCTCGGGGTTTTATGTTGCTTATGTGTAGATTTAACTAAGCAATTGTTGTATGTAATCCTCGAGAAAAGAAGGTACATGGTATGTACTTTGTGGACCAGAATGTATATAATATTTTGGTTCTTGTTATAAGAGTTTCCTGGAAATGGATCTCTTTGTAAATGGTTTTAATTTGTAGTGATTTTCAGTAATCCGTTGATAATGTTTTCTTCCGCATTAATTGTAAGGTTTTGTTCATCGATTTGATGTCGGGTTGTCTCAGTTACAACTCCTTGAGCCCCTTTCTCTCTCTCTAGTTTACACTTCATTTCGTGATTATGAATGAGATAGGCATGTTGTAAGAGAGATACTTCCTTGTGCTTGTAAAGCTCTCATCTCATCTACTCCATCCTCCCTACCCCTTTCCTCCATGAATCAAAGGTGAAGCAAGCTACTCTAAGTGAAGGTGGAGTTGTTGTTGTTCCTCTTCAAGGTTGAATAAGAGGTGATGATCTTCTCCTGGTGAAGGAGAAGGCAAAGGCTGAAGATCCAAGAAGAGCGGAAAAGTCCTTGAAAGCGGAAGACTTGTGCTAGAGTGGGTAAGACCTTGGAAGAAGGTTGAAGACTCTTGAAAAGTGGGTAAGCCCTTGGTAAGGTGGAAAACTCTTTATGCTTGGATGGGTAAGTCCTTTGGTGTCCTTGTGTTGTAACTCTAATTGGTGAATATATAGAGAAAATCACTTGCAAAGTCGTAGAGGCTGACCTCTCTAGGTAGTGAACTGACTCTCTCCTAGTTTGGAGAGTGGAACCACTCTACATGACCTTGTCAAGTGCTTTCTATCAATTCCTCTCATCCATGCTATGCTTGTTAGTTAGGACTTCAAATTGCACTTAATCTATTAGTTTTACTTTGATATAATGTGAAGGTATAATCTATCTTGTGAGATTTTTTGAAGCTCTATTCACCCCCCCCCCTCTAGAGCCATAGATCCAACAGCTCACTCTTTGATGTATGCTATGCATCCAGGTAGCACCAAGATGTACCATAATCTTAAAGATTTGTATTGGTGTCTTGGTTTGAAGTGTGACTGGCTGAGTTTGTGGCCAAGTACCCCGTGTACCAGCAGGTTAAAGTAGAACATCAGACCTAGTAGAAACTTTGGAATTGTTACCTATACCATAGTGGAAGTGGAATCACGTCATGATGGATTTTGTGGTTGGTCTGCCTAGGACATCCAAAAATCATGACTCCATATGGGTGATTGTTGACAGGTTGACAAAGACATCACACCTTTTGTCTGTAAAGAAACATACACAATAGATAAGCATTCACAAATATATGTTGATGCAATATTGCAGTTGCATAGTATCCTAGCTACCATCGTATCTGACAGAGGTCCTCAGTTCACCAGTCATTTTTTGGAATGTTTGCATGCAACAATGGGAACATAGTTGAAGTTCAGTATGGCGTTTCACCTGTAGACAGATGGATAGTCAGAGAGGATGATCCAGATTCTAGAACATCTATTAAGAGCCTATGTTTTGCAGTTTTTGGGTAGTTGGGATGTGCACCTCACTCTAATAGAGTTTGCCTACAATAACAGTTACCAAATAAGCATTGATTTGACACTATATGAGGATTTATATGGTAGATGTTATAGATATCCTTTGTGCTGCTATGAGACGGGCAAATATCAACCTTTAGGTCCTGAGCTTGTGCAGCAGACTACATATAAGATCAGAGTGATCCAGCAGCAGTTGAAGGTAGTGCAAGACAGGTAGAAGTTGTATGTTGATAATTAGCATCGACTGTTAGAGTTCCAAGTGGGAGACAGAGTGTACCCTCAAGAAGGTGTTTTGAGGTTTGGGAAAAAGGGTAAGTTGGCTCATAGATATATGGGACCTTACTCAGTGGTGGAACGTGTTGGAAAGGTGGAATATAAGTTGGAGTTTCCACCTGAGTTACATAGGTTACATCTGATGTTTCAAGTGTCGATGTTGAGGAAGTGCCACCCCGATACAGAGTCAGTTTTGCAGCCAGTGGAGGTTGAGCGAAATGAGGATATATCTTACGTGGAAGGTCATGTGTTGATCCTAGATAGGAGGATCAAGAAGTTTAAGAATAAGGACATAGTGTTGGTGAAGGTTTTGTGGGATAACCATGGCGTAGAGGAAGACATGTGGGAGCTTAAGGAGGGTATGCATAGGAAGTACCCATCTCTTTTCATGTAGGATTTTGGGGCTGAAATCCTTGTTAGGGGTTTATGGTTGTAAGACCCCTAACCTAGCTTTTGGGATAATCTTGTTTGATTTATCTGATGAGATGCTTAAACCTTAATATTCTCTCTTGAGATGCCTTAATATCATGTGACAAGCCCGTGGTTTTAGTTTGGTCATGTTTGGATGTTGTTTGAGCTATGTTTGCTTATTTTGGACCTAGTTGCAATTCACCCATGTTGAGGGGCTATCTTGCAATTTGCCACATGTAGGTTGTGCTCTTTGTGCCTTGGCATCATGAGAGATATGATGGTGCCTTGTTGTGCTTTGGTTTGATGAAGAGAGAACTGGTGACATGTTGAGTGTGGTTTCTAGGGTTTGCTTTGATGCCTTATGTTGATGTTGACCATATGTTGGTCGTTTGAGTTTTGGGTCTTTCAACAACAAACTTTGATGATCCTTAGTGTGTTCTCTGTGGTTGAATGAGGTTTTTATGGTGCTTTTTTTTTCTTCCTATGGTCGCTTAAGTTTGGAGCTTTCTTTTGGGTCGCATGACCTAGGGTTTTGGAGGTCTTTGGATCGCATGGTTTTATGCAACCATGAGCCTTGTGGCCATGTGCTACATACGACCGATGGTCATCCATGACCAAGTGAGGTCACTTGGTTTTCTTATTTTTCACAACCTTAGTGGTATTCATGGTTTTAGTGTACGTGTGTTTATTCTTTGATGGACAAGTGTCAGGAGGAACTGTAATATCTTGACACCTAAACCCCTTTCACCTCTCTCATACTCCTAAGTATATAACACCTCTCCTATACATGAAAATATATCTTTTAGATTTCATTTTATCTCCCATCTTATGGTTGGCCCTAGTGTGCTTGGTGGTCAAGAAGAGATCATCTTTGGTGCTTGGTGGCCGAGATCTTTTGCATGTGGTGATCCAAGCTTGGATAAGCCCTTCCTTGGTGATCTTTGGTGGTTCCTTGATCCTTGGTAAGTGATCCATCTCTTGATCTTATTTTCTTAAAGAACCCTACCTCTTTATCCTCTTTTGGTCGTAGACTATGGTGTAAACCATGATGATGATCTTCAAGATCTCCTCTTCACAAAGATCAGAAACTATGGCCCACCATGGTGGTATCTAAGTGAAAGAGAAGCTCTCTTCTCTCTTATTTCTACTCATGTTGTTCTTTTCGACCTTGAGGTTTTTAGATCTCCTTTTCCTACCCTTTTAACCCAGGGTTTCTCTTCTATTTTGAGGTGGTGACTAGCTTAAACATTTAGGAGATCAAAGATAGGTTTTTCTCTTGCTTTTGGAGCTTTGCTTGGAGGAGTTGCAACTATCATCTAAGGCGGGTTATATAACTCTTTTCCCTCTTCTGTTATTGCACTTTAATTATACATGCAACCTATTCTAAAACATGATTTCTTGTTGTTGATAATTATATCTTGATTAGAGTTGTGTTTCTATATTGATCTTGCATGCACTTGCTTCCTTGCTAAAACCCTAATTCACCTATCCAGGAATATAAGTGATGGAGATGCTATGACTTTACATGCAACCTAACCTTTGTTTTGTTGATCTTGGTTCTTGGTTTGGACCCTATGCATGAGGTGGATTTGGACTCTATTTTTATGTGCTTGATCTTGGGTCTTCATCCCTCAACTTATGATTTTTGTGTTGATCATTTGTGGTGCATGATTTGAGGGTTTTCAACATGTTTATTCTCTTATGTTTTCTTCTGTTAAGGTTTCAGTTTGCAAGTTGATAATCCTTATTTTGATTATGTTCTTCTCTCTCTAAGATGTCATTCATGTTGTGTTCCTATGTGTTGGAGGCTTGGATTTGGGTTTGGTCGGATGTGGTGTTTCCCTTGGTCTTGGTTGCATAGACCAACAATCTCCTTCAGTCGCATAATAATTTTTGGTCTTCTTCTACCGTTTGAAAGTGATGCTTCCTTCAACCATTTGGAATGGTGTTGACTGTTAGCTTTTTGGATATACCACACTCATATTTCGATGATACAAATATTTCCTATATTATATTACTAACATGTGTACTAAGTATTTCAGGTGATCAAGGAACATAATCAAGATCCAACTACAAAAATCTTGTAAATACATAAGTTTGGATACTCGCAAATCAAGTTGTACCATGAATATATTTCTACTTATATATTTTCATACACTTGATAGACATTATGTAAGGAAAAGTGATGATCTTCCAAAACCTACCAAAAACCCTATCCCATACTGATGTAGCCCTATTTTAGGGCTCCATCTTGTGCCTTTTTGTACTTTTATCACATCTAAACAAGTTAGATTGCAAGTTAATTTTCCCAATATGTGTTTTACTGTCAAATGCACTTATGGACATTCTTTGCATTATTTTCAGGTACTTGGACCATACTTTGGATGGACGAGAGAGAAGGAAGGAGTCCTAGGATTCCTCCACTCATGAGGGGTCCAAAGAAGGCCCCAAAAGCTCCCTCAACCTACCCCAATGTCCAGGATTTGACATCAAGCAAAGAAGTCCTTTGATAATGAAGTTTGAAGCTACTTTAGTCCATGAAGCCCCCAAAACGGATGTGCTACCCAACATGGCCATGCTAGCTGAAGAATAGAACGGGTGTTCTCTGGGGAATGACCTCCTCGCAACTCCACCGTCACGGCCGTGCTGCCCAGCACGACCGTTCTACCTAGCCCCCACCACGGTTGTGTTGTCCAATACGGTCGTGCTACCAACCTTCACTTCACCCCATCCAACATGTGATTTCACACTTCACCAGAATGGTCGTTCTCCTCCACCAAAACCATTCTCACCTCCACCCACCACGGTCGTGCTGCCCAACACGGCTGTTCTGCCACCTAAAACCTAACTATTTTTACACTGATTTTCCCACAATACCCCTACTCACCCTAGTGCTTCCACCACCACTTATATATACATGGGTGGTGACCACAACACTAGGTTATCTCTCCCTAGTCGATAGCCTCCATTACTCCTCCCCTTGAGCATTTAATGCATTTCCCTTACATTTATGCTCTCCACCCACCATTTCCATCTCCATTTCAACTTGGAAACCTAGTTTTCTAGGTTTTCTTCCATAATCCCCCATATCTTCATTCTCATCTGCACCCTTGGAGGAGAGAGGACGTCCCCAGCAGCAAGGAGGTGAAGAAGAAGGCTACTTCCCCGATCTCCATGGAGTTTCTTCCCCTTTCTTTTGCCATTTCTATGACTATGTATAGCTAAGCCTCTAGTGGTGGGTTGTTTGGGGATAAAATGTGACTTTGATACCATATTGGGGGAAATTTGGCTTGTAATGAACTCATCTTTATCTACAATGATTGCTCCATGCTTGTGTCTCTTACCCCATTACCATGGTTGTGATTTATGCTTTTTTCTATTAATTGCTTATTTGATAGTGCTTGATGATAACATGTTTCTGGGAGAATTGGGATGCATGTGGCAATCTTAGGTGTGACTCCTAGGTCCCAATAGGGGATCCCTAGCTAGTCCCCTTTGTTCCTACATGCCTAACCCCTCTCCTACTACTTGGTATGAGACCTAAGTTACTAGTATAAGTGGGATTGATGTGATTGCCTAGGGTTTTCTAAAGGATAGAATGGCTAGTGGCATGAGGTCAAATATCCTCATATCTACTCCCATCTCTACCCTTGGCCCTTAATTACTCAATACCACTTATCCTAGAAACCTATATTTGGCTAATCCTATTAGAATTACACCTAACCCTAGTGTTCAACTAATAGTATAGGGTACATTTGTGACGACCGTCTCGCGAAAACAGGATTAACTAATGCGGAAGCGAATTATTTGCAGCGGATTACTGAAAATAACTGAAAATTTAAAACTTTTTGCAAAGAGATCCATTCACAGGAAAACTCTTCCATTCAGAACCAAAGTAAAACCTTACATCCTGGTTCATATATACATCTAATGTACTATTACTTCTCGAGGAATACAAACATCAACTACTCTGTCTTAACTGTACACAGGTAGTATAAAACCCTCGAGGCTTAAAGCCAAAATCTCAGATCGATCCATCAAAACATTACTCCTAGGACCCGAGAGTACAGAGACGACTCATAGGACTTTCTATATACAACTTGATAGCTCATATCCCCACCTGGGGTTTCTGCTGTCCCTGCTACTGCTGCTGCTGCTCTTCCTCTATAATAGGTTCCTTGCCTTTTCGTCGGTGGTTACCTAAAAATTTAATCCCACGGGGGTGAGACAATTATAAAAATTGTCCCAGCGAGAGATATAACTCTCCTCCAGAAACATTGTTATTGCAAATAATAGAGTAACACTGAGCAGTAGAAATATAAACATTTATCAGTAGGTAATTCATTAGATAAACTAAATAGAGCAGCATTCTCTATGCAATCATTTCAGTTGTAGCTTGAATAAGTAGCAAGTTATCCATTTAGGAAGAAATATAAAGATAATGTAAATCATTTATCCAACTAGAACATGTTAATCAATGTATTCTCAACCATTGATTCTCGTAGTTCAACCCTAAGCAAATATGCTACATGGCTGATTACATATTACAAACATACTTATGCCCTGAGGAGATGAGATATACCGCTCATACTCCAACCGACCACTGCGAAGTCGAAATCGGTACCATACATAGGTCATCAGAAGAGCCGGATTTCTATGACCTCATCCTCCTCAGTCAGTGTGAGGAACAACATGCAGGACATCTTGTGTCTCTGCTATAATATCTTTCCAGGGTATTCTGGCAACTTCGCTATTAGAGTTACAGTGGCATTATGTACTCTCTTCGCCATCGAGGGATTTCTTGTTTATCTCTCATCGATGCGGCATTAACAACATCATCGGGAGATTAGTGATACATCATCCCGGCATATACATATAATGAAGAATTGAGAGATTTAGTGTTTATCTCACATCAATTCCTTCATTAGGGTGTAAGTATATTCGCGCCCATAACCCCCACATACTCAAAAATATGCTCTCCAGGAGTTCCCTAAGGAAACCTGTTTCACCATCACCTAACTACTGACAATGATGGATCTATGGTCAGGGCTCTACATGATATCATTTCACTTGATTATTTAAGTACATTACAGCATTCTTTTAGCATCAGGCATGTTGTCAATCATATAACATTATAACATTTGCTATAAAGAATGAGTACTATTTCTATCAAGTTCATTTCACGGCTTTGCTACCATTGGGATCTCAATCCCTTATCATCTCATCATCATGATTCAAGAATATGGGTGTTCAAACCCTTAAATCATCAAGACACATGTTACCACTTTAGCAGGTAACTTAATGCCATCAAGTCATCTAACAGTGTAAACATGATAAATGTAATGCAGGTATTTCACATGGCTCTTAAAGCCTATCAAACTCTTTTGTTACCTTTCACTAGGCAACATGGCATATCATTGCTTATAGAACTTATAAAGTGTTTTCAATACACAAGGCATCATAGCTCATACCTGACTATGTTCAATACCTCATGAAACCTGCATGATTAGTACAGATGATAACAACACATCGATTTCATATCAAGAGTAATGTACCACGGCCGTGCTGCCAAAAATGGTCGTGCGAAGGGGAATCACCACGGCCGTGCTACCTTGCACGGCCGTGCTACCTTGCACGGTCGTGCAAGAGGTATCCACCACAGCCGTGCTGCCTAGCACGGTCGTGCTACAGAAGATCCCAATTATTTTACATTTGTGAATTTAATACTCCAAACCAATTAGGGTTTATTGTTATCCCTAAGTGGAGATGATTAATAGGTACCTTTAATTTTTAAGCTTGCCATGTCATCATTATGAATTAGGTTTATATCATCATCATATAATAGAACTTCATCTATCAATGCCCTCAATTAGGGTTATGATTCATTAACCTTCATAACTAGGGTTTCATGATCTCACTATTAAAAATCATGCCCTTACTAGGCATTCATACATGAAGAATATCTTATCCCTCATCTTCTATAAGATGAAGTTACTTCAACCTTGATTAATCTAAGTCAACTCAATCTTGAAAGAAGAATTGACATCATAGGATATGTCATTATATCAAGATCATTAAGAACTCAATCTCCCTTGCATTACATCATGTGATTGATTACATAAACCACTGACCTTCATCCAATTTGAGAGTTCATACTCTTTGGTTGATTACCTTCCAAGTGATCTTGGAATAGGTGAAACCATTTAGTAGAATAGCAATTGAAACCACTTAACAAAATTGAACTTCTGAAACTGTTTAAGCCTCAACTGATTTGGGATCGTTTGGTCCCAAACGGTCTTCAGACCGTTTGGACTCAAACGGTCCTGAGACCGTTTGGTCCAAACCACCTCAAAACTGAAAGGACCAAATATGGTTTCCATCAATCACATTGAATTAGGGTTTTCAATGTTGAACCCTTCAATCGATCTTGCACATGTTAGACACTAATCAATTGAGTTAATTAGATCAACCCTCAACTGATTTGATACTCAATTGACCCTCAATTGATCCTCAATTAGGGTTGGAATCAATTGAATTAGGGTTTAGAATCAATGAACCTTCAATATTCATCAATGTGTGACTAGTTACTTCATAACTATTGAACCACCATTCAAATGGGGTATGACCTGATCCCAAACGGTCTTGAGGTCGTTTGGATGACCTCCAAACGGTCTTGAGACCGTTTGCCCATCATATCACTCAAAACAAAGCAATCCAATTAGGGTTTGGTTCATTGAAGTGCTCACCAAATCAGCAATTTATTGCAGATCAACTTGATATCTTTAGACCTTCAACCACTGAACTATACCCAACCCTAGACCTCCACACGGTCTTGGGTGACCACCAAACGGTCTTGCGACCGTTTGGATGAGCTCCACACGGTCTTGAGACCGTTTGGCCCATCCAACCTTTGGACTTTAGTGAAAAATCATCATGGATTGGTCTATCAAGTTGATCAACAAATCAGCACTACCTTGCAATATGATTACTACCTTTGGACCTTCAATTGGTCAACTATACTTGAACCCAGACCTCCAAATGGTCTTGGGGTGATCCCCAAACGGTCTTGAGACCGTTTGGGCTAATCAACCCAAAATCTCAACTTAACTCATTGGAATTTCAGCACTGTTTTCAATTAGGGTTTGCCTAATTGATTAGGCTTCAACTCACGATTCCTTGGGAGTTAACCCATAAATTTTGGTGAGTCATTAGAAAACATAATAGGGATAAATAATCCCAAACGTTCAACGCTTGGTCAACGCACTCAAACGGTCTTGAGACCGTTTTCCCAAACAGGTCAAGTTAATCAGGTTGAAAATCAGCACTTAATTCAGTTCGATTTGCCTAATTGATTGGCCTTCAACCTATGATTCCTTTGAAGTTAACCCCTCAAATTTGGAGGGTCATTAGCCTACATAATTAGGAACGAGATTCCCGAACGGTCCACTCTTGGTCAACTCTTTCATACGGTTTTGAAACCGTTTTCCACCAAACGGTTTGCAAACCGTTTGGTCACCAAACGGTTTTGGTGAAACTGTTTGGTCCCAACCAATGAGATCATTTGCTCCCAAGATATTTGGTGAGGTGCTTGCTTATGATGATGTCATCATCATCTTCCTGCGTGCATCCAAGAACAGCAACCATTCTTGATGTAATTTTCAGCAAAGAAGCAAAAGTTTATCAAATTGAAGAAATCAATCAACAAAGCATAGAAGATTGATGCAATAGAAATGTTTGAGGGTTTAAGTTATAAAACCCGCCTCAAATTTGATCTCCAAGCTCCAAGCTCCGTGGCTTTAATGGTGGATGGAGCTCCAGAAACTATCCAAGGTTCGTTCTTGAGCTTTTGGATGAAATGGATGGCTAGAAATGGAAATCGAGTGAAGAAAACCTAGAATCAATCATTGATTTAGGGTTTTCACCATGAATCCAAGGTAGAAGATGATCAAACCTTACCTACAGGTGGTGTTCGTCCTTCTCCTGCTCCTGAGCTCTCCTTAGGTCGGCCAAAGCAAAAGGAATAAGGAAAAGGCTAAGGGAAACGTTCCTTATGTGTTATTGAAATAAGGTATATATAAAGAATATGTATATGGGTCTTTGATGAAAGAGAAAATGAAATCATTTTCCTTAAATAAATTCCATACTAATTTCCCCCTAATCCTCCTCCATTACTTGATCACGAAACCACCTTCAAACTTTCGTAAAAGCTCTTCATTATCCAAGAATTAATAGAAAAGAAATTAAGCACCTTAATCCTTATTATATTAATATCCATATGTGAGTGGGTTTTCTTTTCCTTATAATAATGGTGAGTGGAATTTCACCTACTTAGGATATTTTAGTTCCTTATCTTGGCAAAGGAACGTCCATCCTTATTCAAAATCAAACCAAAACATTTTGGTTGAAAGCCCTTCAATTATGTTTATTCATTTTTGCCCTAAATTGAATTAGGGTTTCAATTAGGATTAAATCTTGATTATTTTAATGTCACGATTCTCTCTCCTCCAAGATAATTCAAATGAGGTGCCCGTCTCATTTTCTTTGCTCTACTTGATGCCAAAGATTATTAGGGACCTTATTGAAGTGGTAATTTGCATATTGAACCCTAGGTTTTGGGTAAATTGCACTTTACACCAAAACTAGGTTTTAATGTACAAACTTTGCTTTATCAGCACTTTCTTGGTATTCAGGCTATCACAAGCCATACCTCTGCATCATCTTCATTCTTATGATGCATCAACACATGAGGAACTTATTATCATACACAATTTGCAATCTAACCCCTCAACTTGGGTAATTTGCACTTTAGTCCAAAATTAACAAAACAATGTTTCAACATTATTCAAAAAGGACTGAAATTGAAATATGAGTTCCTCAAGAGCCTTAATTACATTTCAAAAGTTAACCACAAGCATCAAATCACATATTTAAGCAAAACACCTAGGGTTAGTTCATAACCCAGGTCAGGGATGTTACAAATTATCCACCCCTTACAAGGATTTCGTCCCCGAAATCATTACAAAACATATTAAGAGAAAAGAGCAGGGTATTTCCTTCTCATCTCTTCCTCTAGTTCCCATGTGGCTTCTTCAGTACCACGATGATTCCAGAGGACTTTCACAAGACTTATGTCTTTCTTTTTCAGCTTCTTGATTCTTCTATCAAGAATCAACACAGGTCCTTCAACATATGATATATCATCATTAAGCTCAACCTCCATAGGTTGTAGAACCGTTTCTGTGTCAGGGTGACATTTCCTTATCATGGAAATGTGGAACACTGGGTGTAACTTTTGCAATTCAGGTGGTAACTCCAGCTTATAAGCTACCTTTCCAACCCGTTCTATAATTGGATAAGGCCCCATAAATCTAGGAGCTAACTTTCCTTTCCTTCCAAATCTAAGGACTCCTTTCCAAGGTGAGACCTTGAGGTATACTCTATCTCCAACCTGGAATTCTAAAGGTCTACGACGCTTGTCAGCATAGGATTTCTGCCTATCCTGTGCAGTCTTCAACTGTTGTTGTATTATTTTAATCTTCTCGGTGGTTTGCTGCACAAGATCAGGGCCCAAAAGTTGATATTCACCAGTTTCATACCAACATAGGGGAGATCTACAACGTCTACCATACAAAGCTTCATAAGGTGCCATGTCAATGCTGTGCTGATAGCTATTGTTGTAGGCAAACTCTATCAAGCTTAGATGTAGATCCCAACTTCCCATAAACTGAAGGACACATGCCCTAAGAAAATCCTCCAAGGTTTGTATTGTCCTCTCAGACTGTCCATCTGTTTGAGGATGGAAGGCTGTACTAAACCTTAATTGTGTGCCTAAGGCTTTATGAAGTCGCTCCCAAAAATGACTTGTAAACTGGGGACCTCTGTCAGAAACAATGGTAACTGGGACCCCATGCAGCCGCACTATGTCATCTACATATAGCTGTGCCAGCTTCTCAGCAGAATAGGTTGTTTTGACAGGTAAGAAGTGTGATGTCTTTGTAAACCTATCAACTATTACCCAAATGGAATCATGACCTTTGGCTGTTCTGGGTAAACCAACCACAAAATCCATGGTCACATGATCCCATTTCCACTGTGGTATAGGCAGAGGCTGCAGTGTTCCTGCAGGCTTTTGGTGTTCAGTTTTAACCTGTTGACACACTGGACACCGCATCACGAACTCAGCAACATCCTTCTTCAAACCAGGCCACCAATACATATCTTTCAAGTTATGATACATCTTGGTGCTTCCTGGATGCATAGCATACATAGAAAAATGAGCTTCTTCCATGACTAACTTCCTTAAGTTATCAGCATCAGGTACTATCATTCTACCATGATAACAGGCTACCTGATCATCTGAATCATAGAAACCTTCTCATTTCTCACTAGCATACTCTGATCTAATCTGCTGAACTACAACATCAGATTGTTGTGCCTCCTTAATCTGTTGTCTCAGAGTAGGTTTTATGTGCATCTCAGCTAACAACCCGGCTAACAATGATACTTTAAGCTGTATGTTGTTTTGCCTCAAGGAGATAAGCATATCTCTCTTAGAGAACACTAAGGAGTTCAACTGTGTTTTATCTAGAGCTGGTGTTGCTGATTTTCTACTTAATGCATCAGCAACCACGTTGGCTTTCCCTGGATGATAATCAATTGTACAATCATAGTCCTTGATTAATTCCATCCAGCGGCGTTGCCTCATGTTAAGCTCATGCTGAGAAAAGATATACTTTAGGTTCTTGTGGTCTGTGAAAATCTGAAATGTTTCTCCATAGAGGTAATGTCTCCAGATCTTCAAGGCATGAACTACAGCAGCTAGTTCTAGATCGTGTGTTGGATAATTCTCCTCGTGTTTCTTAAGCTGTCGGGAAGCAAAAGAAATCACTTGCTTATCCTGCATTAACACACATCCTAGTCCATTCTTAGAGACATCACAGAAAACTATATACCCTTTCCCTTGTTCAGGTAACACCAATACAGGTGCACTAGTCAACCTTTCCTTCAACAACTGGAACGATTGTTGACACTTGTCATTCCACACAAAAGGAACATCCTTTCTGGTTAACTTGGTTAAGGGTAAGGCTATGGAACTGAAGTTCTTAACGAACCTCCGATAATAGCCTGCCAACCCTAAGAAACTACGAATCTCCATTGGTGTCTTTGGTTTCTCCCACTATAGAACATATTCTACCTTTTTAGGGTCAACACGAATACCTGAAGCAGATATTACGTGTCCATGGAAAGAAACTACTGGTAGCCAGAACTCACATTTGCTAAACTTAGCATATAACTTATGCTTTCTTAGCAAAGTCAGAGCCTGACGAAGATGGTGCTCATGCTGCTGAGCATCTCTACTGTAGATCAGGATGTCATCTATAAAGACGACTAAACATTGATCAAGAAAAGGTCGGAAGATTCTATTCATGAGTTCCATAAATGCAGTTGGTGCATTAGTTAGTCCAAATGACATAACTGTGAACTCATAGTGACCATACCTTGTCTTGAAGGCAGACTTAGGTATGTCACCCTCCTTAATACGTAATTGATGGTATCCCGACCTCAAATCTATCTTTGAGAAGATGGTTGCACCACGCAACTGGTCAAACAAATCATCAATCCTTGGCAGAGGATACTTATTCTTTATAGTCACTTTATTAAGTTGTCTGTAATCAATGCATAACCGCATTGACCCATCCTTCTTCTTAACAAAGAGGACCGGAGCACCCCAGGGTGAAGTACTTGGTCGGATAAAACCCTTCTCAAGCAACTCTTGTAGTTGTTTCTTGAGTTCTGCCATCTCAGCAGGCGCCATTCTATATGGTGTTTGTGCTATTGGTTGTGTGCCCGGGATTAGATTAATCTCAAAATCAATCTCTCGGGGTGGAGGTACACTTGGAAGTTCTTCAGGAAATACATCTTGAAATTCCCTGACTACAGGAACTTCAGCAGGATTAGGACTCTCCATGGTGGTATCTACCACATGGGCCAAGAATGCATAACATCCTTGCCTCATCATCTTCTCAGCTACCATGGCTGACACAAGACAGGTTGGAAGGATCTTTCTGTCTCCTTGAAAGATCCATGTGTCACTGTTATCTGTAAATACAGCTTGCTTGGACTCACAATCCAAGACAACCTTGTACCTTTCTAAGGTGTCCATCCCAAGAATTATATCGAACACATGCATCTCAAGTGGTATAAGATCCACTTGGATGTAATGTTCAGAAAAGGAAAGAATACAGGGAGAACATACTTCCCACAACATAGCAGATCCCTTTAAAGGAGTTTCTAACAACAGACTATCTGCTCTATGACTTGTAGTCATGTTGCAGTCAAGAATCACTCTCCGAGTGATAAAGGAATGAGTAGCTCCTGGATCAATTAAAACAGATACGATGCAGGATGTAGACATATCAGAATAAAATAGTTTCATCTGACCTATCACAACCCGAGGGTTGATCACTGCATCAGGTGGATTCATCGCATAAAATCTCGTTGTTGCCTGTGGTTGATTTGGTGCTCGATGACTAGGTGCTGATGATCCAGCTTGGGACGCTTGTCCACGTCCTCTAGCTCCACTTGGAAACTGCCTCCTTTGAGAACCTTGCTGACTCTGCCTTTGAGGTTGAGTCACACTCACCTCTCGGGCTCTACAATCCTTCATCATATGTCCCACCTTTCCACATATAAAACAACTTCTGATCCAGATGCTGAGCTGTGAGCTCTTTCTGGTGGTAAACTTCGTCCTCTACCCCTATTTGACGTCCACTGCGTCTGGGTATTGAATCTAGGTGGTGCCATTGGTGCAGAAAACCTCGGTTTCTTGAAACCTTTAGATGAAGATCCTCGGAACTGGGGGTACACCTTCTTGTTCTGGGTCTGTCTCTTCTCAGTCACAGACCTCTCTATTCTTCTAACAGACTCTACAAAAGTAGAAAATCTTTCCCTGTTCTCCAGAGCACACACAGGGGTGGTCAACTCAACATTTAATCCTTTCTCAAAACGTCTGATCCTTTCTTCATCAGTGGTTTCCATATGCGGACAAAACCGCAAAAGCTCCATGAACTTAGCCTCATACTCGCTAATGTTCATTGATCCTTGTCTTAATCTCTCAAACTGAAAGATTTTCTCATCCAGAAAGGTCTTAGGAAAGTATCTATTGACAAATTCTTGTCGAAATACTTCCCATGCAATCTCCACACCTGGCCTTTTTCCCTCCTCTATGGTCCACCGGTGACCAGCACTCCCCTTAAGAAGGTACACAGCATGCCTGACCTTCTCAGCTTCTGGGATGTTAAGGATTCTAAAGGCCTTCTCTAGCTCAGTTAGCCACATGTCAGCATCTGCTGGGTCAGCTGTCCCAGCATATTTTGTGGCTCCAACTCGGCGAAGTCGTTCAAACGTCTTGCCGACTCCTTGTCCTTCTTGATGAGTAGGTGCCCTGGGTGCAGGCATGGGCATCCTATCATACATATGTGTCATGGCAGTAATGAACTGCCCAAACATTGCTTGGAAAGCTGGATTCCCCATGTCAGCTGGGTTGAACTGGGGTGGTTCAGGCACATGCTCCTCCCTATGATGGTCACTTGCACCTCCTCCGTGTGCAGCGACACTACTTTCAGCAACATGTTCCTCGTGTGATCCAGACATCTTTAGTTTTCTCTTCTCCTCCTATATGAGCAGAAGACACTATTCAGATATACTGGAAGACACTAGAACAGACTCAACAACCCTAGTCCTATGTCTCTGTAGACTCAGCGAACCTAGAGCTCCGATACCACTAAATTGTGACGACCGTCTCGCGAAAACAAGATTAACTAATGCGGAAGCGAATTATTTGCAGCGGATTACTGAAAATCACTGAAAATTTAAAACTTTTTGCAAAGAGATCCATTCACAGGAAAACTCTTCCATTCAGAACCAAAGTAAAACCTTACATCCTGGTTCATATATACATCTCATGTACTACTACTTCTCGAGGAATACAAACATCAACTACTCTGTCTTAACTATACACAGGTAGTATAAAACCCTCAAGGCTTAAAGCCAAAATCTCAGATCGATCCATAAAAACATTACTCCTAGGACCCGAGAGTACAGAGACGACTCATAGGACTTTCTATATACAACTTGACAGCTCATATCCCCACCTCGGGTTTACTGCTGTCCCTGCTACTGCTGCTGCTGCTCTTCCTCTGTAATAGGTTCCTTGCCTTTTCATCGGCGATTACCTAAAAATTTAATCCCACGGGGGTGAGACAATTATAAAAATTGTCCCAGCGAGAGATATAACTCTCCGCCAGAAACATTGTTATTGTAAATAATAGAGTAACACTGAGCAGTAGAAATATAAACATTTATCAGCAGGTAATTCATTAGATAAACTAAATAGAGTAGCATTCTCTATGCAATCATTTCAGTTGTAGCTTGAATAAGTAGCAAGTTATCCATTTAGGAAGAAATATAAAGATAATGTAAATCATTTATCCAACTAGAACATGTTAATCAATGTATTCTCAACCATTGATTCTCGTAGTTCAACCCTAAGCAAATATGCTACACGGCTGATTACATATTACAAACATACTTATGCCCTGAGGAGATGAGATATACCGCTCATACTCCAACCGACCACTGCGAAGTCGAAATCGGTACCATACATAGGTCATCAGAAGAGCCGGATTTCTATGACCTCATCCTCCTCAGTCAGTGTGAGGAACAACATGCAGGACATCTCGTGTCTCTGCTATAATAGCTTCTAGGGTATTCTAGCAACTTTGCTATTAGAGTTACAGTGGCATTCTGTACTCTCTTCGCCATCGAGGGATTTCTTGTTTATCTCTCATCGATGCGGCATTAACAACATCATCGGGAGATTAGTGATACATCATCCCGGCATATACATATAATGAAGAATTGAGAGATTTAGTGTTTATCTCACATCAATTCCTTCATTAGGGCGTAAGGATATTCGCGCTCATAACCCCCACATACTCAAACGTATGCTCTCCAGGAGTTCCCTTAGGAAACCTATTTCATCGTCACCTAACTACTGACGATGATGGATCTATGGTCAGGGCTCTACATGATATCATTTCACTTGATTATTTAAGTACATTACAACATTGTTTTAGCATCAGGCATGTTGTCAATCATATAACATTATAACATTTGCTATAAAGAATGAGTACTATTTCTATCAAGTTCATTTCACGGCTTTGTTACCATTGGGATCTCAATCCCTTATCATCTCATCATCATGATTCAAGAATATGGGTGTTCAAACCCTTAAATCATCAAGACACATGTTACCACTTTAGCAAGTAACTTAATGCCATCAAGTCATCTAACAGTGTAAACATGATAAATGTAATGCAGGTATTTCACATGGCTCTTAAAGCCTATCAAACTCTTTTGTTACCTTTCACTAGGCAACATGGCATATCATTGCTTATAGAACTTATAAAGTGTTTTCAATACACAAGGCATCATAGCTCATACCTGACTATGTTCAATACCTCATGAAACCTGCATGATTAGTACAGATGATAACAACACATCAATTTCATATCAAGAGTAATGTACCACGGCCGTGCTGCCAAAAACGTTCGTGCAAAGGGGAATCACCACGGCCGTGCTACCTTGCACGGTCGTGCAAGAGGTATCCACCACGGCCGTGCTGCCTAGCACAGTCGTGCTACAGCAGATCCCAATTATTTTACATTTGTGAATTTAATACTCCAAACCAATTAGGGTTTATTGTTATCCCTAAGTGGAGATGATTAATAAGTACCTTTAATTTTTAAGCTTGCCATGTCATCATTATGAATTAGGTTTATATCATCATCATATAATAGAACTTCATCTATCAATGCCCTCAATTAGGGTTATGATTCATTAACCTTCATAACTAGGGTTTCATGATCTCACTATTAAAAATCATGCCCTTACTAGGCATTCATACATGAAGAATATCTTATCCCTCATCTTCTATAAGATGAAGTTACTTCAACCTTGATTAATCTAAGTCAACTCAATCTTGAAAGAAGAATTGACATCATAGGATATGTCATTATATCAAGATCATTAAGAACTAAATCTCCCTTGGATTACATCATGTGATTGATTACATAAACCACTGACCTTCATCCAATTTGAGAGTTCATACTCTTTGGTTGATTACCTTCCAAGTGATCTTGGAATAGGTGAAACCATTTAGTAGAATAGCAATTGAAACCACTTAACAAAATTGAACTTCTGAAACTGTTTAAGCCTCAACTGATTTGGGATTGTTTGGTCCCAAATGGTCTTCAGACCGTTTGGACTCAAACGGTCCTGAGACCGTTTGGTCCAAACCACCTCAAAACCGAAAGGACCAAATATGGTTTCCATCAATCACATTGAATTAGGGTTTTCAATGTTGAACCCTTCAATCGATCTTACACATGTTAGACACTAATAAATTGAGTTAATTAGATCAACCCTCAACTGATTTGATACTCAATTGACCCTCAATTGATCCTCAATTAGGGTTGGAATCAATTGAATTAGGGTTTAGAATCAATGAACCTTCAATATTCATCAATGTGTGACTAGTTACTTCATAACTATTGAACCTCCATTCAAATGGGGTATGACCTGACCCCAAACGGTCTTCAGGTCGTTTGGATGACCTCCAAACGGTCTTGAGACCGTTTGCCCATCATATCACTCAAAACCAAGCAATCCAATTAGGGTTTGGTTCATTGAAGTGCTCACCAAATCAGCAATTTATTGCAGATCAACTTGATATCTTTAGACCTTCAACCACTGAACTATACCCAACCCTAGACCTCCAAACGGTCTTGGGTGACCACCAAACGGTCTTGCGACCGTTTGGATGAGCTCCACACGGTCTTGAGACCGTTTGGCCCATCCAACCTTTGGACTTTAGTGAAAAATCATCATGGATTGGTCTATCAAGTTGATCAACAAATCAGCACTACCTTGCAATATGATTAGTACCTTTGGACCTTCAATTGGTCAACTATACTTGCACCCAGACCTCCAAACGGTCTTGGGGTGATCCCCAAACGGTCTTGAGACCGTTTGGGTGATCCCCAAATGGTCTTGAGACCGTTTGGGCTAATCAACCCAAAATCTCAACTTAACTCATTGGAATTTCAGCACTGTTTTCAATTAGGGTTTGCCTAATTGATTAGGCTTCAACTCACGATTCCTTGGGAGTTAACCCATAATATTTGGTGAGTCATTAGCCAACATAATAGGGATCAATAATCCCAAACGGTCAACGCTTGGTCAACGCACTCAAACGGTCTTGAGACCGTTTGCCCAAACAGGTCAAGTTAATCAGGTTGAAAATCAGCACTTAATTCAGTTCGATTTGCCTAATTGATTGGCCTTCAACCTATGATTCCTTTGGAGTTAACCCCTCAAATTTGGAGGGTCATTAGCCTACATAATTAGGAACGAGATTCCCAAACGGTACACGCTTGGTCAACTCTTTCATACGGTTTTGAAACCGTTTTCCACCAAACGGTTTGCAAACCGTTTGGTCACCAAACGGTTTTGGTGAAACCGTTTGGTCCCAACCAATGAGATCATTTGCTCCCAAGATATTTGGTGAGGTGCTTGCTTATGATGATGTCATCATCATCTTCCTTCGTGCATCCAAGAACAGCAACCGTTCTTGATGGAATTTGCAGCAAAGAAGCAAAAGTTTATCAAATTGAAGAAATCAATCAACAAAGCATAGAAGATTGATGCAATAGCAATGTTTGAGGGTTTAAGTTATAAAACCCGCCTCAAATTTGATCTCCAAGCTCCAAGCTCCGTGGATTTAATGGTGGATGGAGCTCCAGAAACTATCCAAGGTTCGTTCTTGAGCTTTTGGATGAAATGGATGGCTAGAAATGGAAATCGAGTGAAGAAAACCTAGAATCAATCATTGATTTAGGGTTTTCACCATGAATCCAAGGTAGAAGATGATCAAACCTTACCTACTGGTGGTGTTCGTCCTTCTCCTGCTCCTGAGCTCTCCTTAGGTCGTCCAAAGCAAAAGGAATAAGGAAAAGGCTAAGGGAAACGTTCCTTATGTGTTATTGAAATAAGGTATATATAAAGAATATGTATATGGGTCTTTGATGAAAGAGAAAATGAAATCATTTTCCTTAAATAAATTCCATACTAATTTCCCCCTAATCCTCCTACATTACTTGATCACGAAACCACCTTCAAACTTTCGTAAAAGCTCTTCATTATCCAAGAATTAATGGAAAAGCAATTAAGCACCTTAATCCTTATTATATTAATATCCATATGTGAGTGGGTTTTCTTTTCCTTATAATAATGGTGAGTGGAATTTCACCTACTTAGGATATTTTCGTTCCTTATCTTGGCAAAGGAACGTCCATCCTTATTCAAAATCAACCCAAAACATTTTGGTTGAAAGCCCTTCAATTATTTTTATTCATTTTTGCCCTAAATTGAATTAGGGTTTCAATTAGGATTAAATCTTGATTATTTTAATGTCACGATTCTCTCTCCTCCAAGATAATTCAAATGAGGTTCCCATCTCATTTTCTTTGCTCTACTTGATGCCAAAGATTATTAGGGACCTTATTGAAGTGGTAATTTGCATATTGAACCCTAGGTTTTGGGTAAATTGCACTTTACACCAAAACTAGGTTTTAATGTACAAACTTTGCTTTATCAGCACTTTCTTGGTATTCAGGCTATCACAAGCCATACATCTGCATCATCTTCATTCTTATGATGCATCAACACATGAGGAACTTATTATCATACACAATTTGCAATCTAACCCCTCAACTTGGGTAATTTGTACTTTAGTCCAAAATTAACAAAACAATGTTTCAACATTATTCAAAAAGGACTGAAATTGAAATATGAGTTCCTCAAGAGCCTTAATTACATTTAAAAAGTTAACCACAAGCATCAAATCACATATTTAAGCAAAACACCTAGGGTTAGTTCATAACCCAGGTCAGGGATGTTACAAATTATCCACCCCTTACAAGGATTTCGTCCCCGAAATCATTACAAACATATTAAGAGAAAAGAGCAGGGTATTTCCTTCTCATCTCTTCCTCTAGTTCCCATGTGGCTTCTTCAGTACCACGATGATTCCAGAGGACTTTCACAAGACTTATGTCTTTCTTTTTCAGCTTCTTGATTCTTCTATCAAGAATCAACACAGGTCCTTCAACATATGATATATCATCATTAAGCTCAACCTCCATAGGCTGTAGAACCGTTTCTGTGTCAGGGTGACATTTCCTTAGCATGGAAATGTGGAACACTGGGTGTAACTTTTGCAATTCAGGTGGTAACTCCAGCTTATAAGCTACCTTTCCAACCCGTTCTATAATTGGATAAGGCCCCATAAATCTAGGAGCTAACTTTCCTTTCCTTCCAAATCTAAGGACTCCTTTCCAAAGTGAGACCTTGAGGTATACTCTGTCTCCAACCTGGAATTCTAAAGGTCTACGACGCTTGTCAGCATAGGATTTCTGCCTATCCTGTGCAATCTTCAACTGTCGTTGTATTATTTTAATCTTCTCGGTGGTTTGCTGTACAAGATCAGGGCCCAAAAGTTGATATTCACCAGTTTCATACCAACATAGGGGAGATCTACAACGTCTACCATACAAAGCTTCATAAGGTGCCATGTCAATGTTGTGCTGATAGCTATTGTTATAGGCAAACTCTATCAAGCTTAGATGTAGATCCCAACTTCCTGTAAACTGAAGGACACATGCCCTAAGCAAGTCCTCCAAGGTTTGTATTGTCCTCTCAGACTGTCCATCTGTTTGAGGATGGAAGGCTGTACTAAACCTTAATTGTGTGCCTAAGGCTTTATGAAGTCACTCCCAAAAATGACTTGTAAACTGGGGACCTCTGTCAGAAACAATGGTAACTGGGACCCCATGCAGCCGCACTATGTCATCTACATATAGTTGTGCCAGCTTCTCAACAGAATAGGTTGTTTTGACAGGTAAGAAGTGTGCTGTCTTTGTCAACCTATCAACTATTACCCAAATGGAATCATGACCTTTGGCTGTTCTGGGTAAACCAACCACAAAATCCATGGTCACATGATCCCATTTCCACTGTGGTATAGGCAGAGGCTGCAGTGTTCCTGCAGGCTTTTGGTGTTCAGCTTTAACTTGTTGACACACTGGACACCGCATCACGAACTCAGCAACATCCTTCTTCAAACCAGGCCACCATTACATATCTTTCAAATTATGATACATCTTGGTGCTTCCTGGATGCATAGCATACATAGAAGAATGAGCTTCTTCCAGGACTAACTTCCTTAAGTTATCAGCATCAGGTACTATCATTCTACCATGATAACAGGCTACCTGATCATCTGAATCATAGAAACCTTCTCGTTTCTCACTACCATACTCTGATCTAATCTGCTAAACTACAGCATCAGATTGCTGTGCCTCCTTAATCTGTTGTCTCAGAGTAGGTTTTATGTACATCTCAGCTAACAACCCGGCTGACTACGATACTTTAAGTTGTATGTTGTTTTTCCTCAAGGAGATAAGCATATCTCTCTTAGAGCACACTAAGGAGTTCAACTGTGTTTTATCTAGAGCTGGTGTTGCTGATTTTCTACTTAATGCATCAGCAACCACGTTGGCTTTCCCTGGATGATAATCAATTATACAATCATAGTCCTTGATTAATTCCATCCAGTGGCGTTGCCTCATGTTAAGCTCATGTTGAGAAAAGATATACTTTAGGTTCTTGTGGTCTGTGAAAATCTGAAATGTTTCTCCATAGAGGTAATGTCTCCAGATCTTCAAGGCATGAACTACAGCAGCTAGTTCTAGATCGTGTGTTGGATAATTCTCCTCGTGTTTCTTAAGCTATCAGGAAGCAAAAGAAATCACTTGCTTATCCTGCATTAACACACATCCTAGTCCATTCTTAGAGGCGTCACAGAAAACTATATACCCTTTCCCTTGTTTAGGTAACACCAATACAGGTGCACTAGTCAACCTTTCCTTCAACAACTGGAACGATTGTTGACACTTGTCATTCCACACAAAAGGAACATCCTTTCTGGTTAACTTGGTTAAGGGTAAGGCTATGGAACTAAAGTTCTTAATGAACCTCCGATAATAGCCTGCCAACCCTAAGAAACTACGCATCTCCATTGGTGTCTTCGGTTGCTCCCACTGTAGAACAGATTCTACCTTTTTAGGGTCAACACGAATACCTGAAGCAGATATTACGTGTCCATGGAAAGAAACTACTGGTAGCCAGAACTCCCATTTGCTAAACTTAGCATATAACTTATGCTTTCTTAGCAAAGTCAGAGCCTGACGAAGATGGTGCTCATGCTGCTGAGCATCTCTACTGTAGATCAGGATGTCATCTATAAAGACGACTACACATTGATCAAGAAAAGGTCGGAAGATTCTATTCATGAGTTCCATAAATGCAGCTGGTGCATTAGTTAGTCCAAATGACATAACTGTGAACTCATAGTGACCATACCTTGTCTTGAAGGCAGACTTAGGTATGTCACCCTCCTTAATACGTAATTGATGGTATCCCGACCTCAAATCTATCTTTGAGAAGATGGTTGCACCACGCAACTGGTCAAACAAATCATCAATTCTTGGCAGAGGATACTTATTCTTTATAGTCACTTTATTAAGTTGTCTGTAATCAATGCATAACCGCATTGACCCATCCTTCTTCTTAACAAAGAGGACCGGAGCACCCCAGGGTGAAGTACTTGGTCGGATAAAACCCTTCTCAAGCAACTCTTGTAGTTGTTTCTAGAGTTCTGCCATCTCAGCAGGCGCCATTCTATATGGTGTTTGTGCTATTGGTTGTGTGCCCGGGATTAGATTAATCTCAAAATCAATCTCTCGGGGTGGAGGTACACTTGGAAGTTCTTCAGGAAATACATCTTGAAATTCCCTGACTACAGGAACTTCAGCAGGATTAGGACTCTCCATGGTGATATCTACCACATGGGCCAAGAATGCATAACATCCTTGCCTCATCATCTTCTCAGCTACCATGGCTGACACAAGACAGGTTGGAAGGATCTTTCTGTCTCCTTGAAAGATCCATGTGTCACTGTTATCTGTAAACACAGCTTGCTTGGACTCACAATCCAAGACAACCTTGTACCTTTCTAAGGTGTCCATCCCAAGAATTATATCAAACCCATGCATCTCAAGTGGTATAAGATCCACTTGGATGTAATGTTCAGAAAAGGAAAGAATACAGGGAGAACATACTTCCCACAACATAGCAGATCCCTTTAAAGGAGTTTCTAACAACAGACTATCTGCTCTATGACTTGTAGTCATGTTGCAGTCAATAATCACTCTCCGAGTGATAAAGGAATGAGTAGCTCCTGGATCAATTAAAACAGATACGATGCAGGATGTAGACATATCAGAATAAAATAGTTTCATCTGACCTGTCACAACCCGAGGGTTGATCACTGCATCAGGTGGATTCATCGCATAAAATCTCATTGTTGCCTGTGGTTGATTTGGTGCTCGATGACTAGGTGCTGATGATCCAGCTTGAGACGCTTGTCCACGTCCTCTAGCTCCACTTGGAAACTGCCTCCTTTGAGAACCTTGCTGACTCTGCCTTTGAGGTTGAGTCACACTCACCTCTCGGGCTCTTTAATCCTTCATCAGATGTCCCACCTTTCCACATATAAAACAACTTCTAATCCCCTGTTGTGGTCTGGATGGTCCTGTAACCGATACAGATGCTGAGCTGTGAGCTCTTTCTGGTGGTAAACTTCGTCCTCTACCCCTATTTGACGTCCACTGCGTCTGGGTATTGAATCTAGGTGGTGCCATTGGTGCAGAAAACCTCGGTTTCTTGAAACCTTTGGATGAAGATCCTCGGAACTGGGGGTACACCTTCTTGTTCTGGGTCTGTCTCTTCTCAGTCACAGACCTCTCTATTCTTCTAACAGACTCTACAAAAGTAGAAAATCTTTCCCTGTTCTCCAGAGTAGACACAGGGGTGGTCAACTCAGCATTTAATCCTTTCTCAAAACGTCTGATCCTTTCTTCATCAGTGGTTGCCATATGCGGACAAAACCGCAAAAGCTCCATGAACTTAGCCTCATACTCGCTAATGTTCATTGATCCTTGTCTTAATCTCTCAAACTGAGAGATTTTCTCATCCAGAAAGGTCTTAGGAAAGTATCTATTGACAAATTCTTGTCGAAATACTTCCCATGCAATCTCCACACCTGGCCTTTTTCCCTCCTCTATGGTCCACCAGTGACCAGCACTCCCCTTAAGAAGGTACACAGCATGCCTGACTTTCTCAGCTTCTGGGATGTTAAGGATTCTATAGGCCTTCTCTAGCTCAGTTAGCCACATGTCAGCATCTGCTGGGTCAGCTGTCCCAGCATATTCTGTGGCTCCAACTCGGCGAAGTCGTTCAAACGTCTTGCCGACTCCTTGTCCTTCTTGATGAGTAGGTGCCTTGGGTGTAGGCATGGGCATCCTATCAGTCATATGTGTCATGGCAGTCATGAACTGCCCAAACATAGCTTGGAAAGATGGATTCCCCATGTCAGTTGGGTTGAACTGGGGTGGTTCAGGCACATGATCCTCCCTATGATGGTCACTTGCACCTCCTCCGTGTGCAGCGACACTACTTTCAGCAACATGTTCCTCGTGTGATCCAGACATCTTTAGTTTTCTCTTCTCCTCCTATATGAGCAGAAGACACTATTCAGATATACTGGAAGACACTAGAACAGACTCAACAACCCTAGTCCTATGTCTCTGTAAACTCAGCGAACCTAGAGCTCCGATACCACTAAATTGTGACAACCGTCTCGCGAAAACAGGATTAACTAATGCGGAAGCGAATTATTTGCAGCGGATTACTGAAAATCACTGAAAATTTAAAACTTTTTGCAAAGAGATCCATTCACAGGAAAACTCTTCCATTCAGAACCAAAGTAAAACCTTACATCCTGGTTCATATATACATCTCATGTACTATTACTTCTCGAGGAATACAAACATCAACTACTCTGTCTTAACTGTACACAGGTAGTATAAAACCCTCAAGGCTTAAAGCCAAAATCTCAGATTGATCCATCAAAACATTACTCCTAGGACCCGAGAGTACAGAGACGACTCATAGGACTTTCTATATACAACTTGACAGCTCATATCCCCACCTGGGGTTTACTGTTGTCCCTGCTACTACAGTTGTTGCTCTTCCTCTGTAATAGGTTCCTTGCCTTTTGGTCGGAGATTACCTAAAAATTTAATCCCACGGGGGTGAGACAATTATAAAAAGTGTCCCAGCGAGAGATATAACTCTCCGCCAGAAACATTGTTATTGCAAATAATAGAGTAACACTGAGCAGTAGAAATATAAACATTTATCAGCAGGTAATTCATTAGATAAACTAAATAGAGTAGCATTCTCTGTGCAATCATTTCATTTGTAGCTTGAATAAGTAGCAAGTTATCCATTTAGGAAGAAATATAAAGATAATGTAAATCATTTATCCAACTAGAACATGTTAATCAATGTATTCTCAACCATTGATTCTCGTAGTTCAACCCTAAGCAAATATGCTACACGGCTGATTACATATTACAAACATACTTATGCCCTGAGGAGATGAGATATACCGCTCATACTCCAACCGACCACTGCGAAGTCGAAATCGGTACCATACATAGGTCATCAGAAGAGCCGGATTTCTATGACCTCATCCTCCTCAGTCAGTGTGAGGAACAACATGCAGGACATCTCGTGTCTCTGCTATAATAGCTTTCCAGGGTATTCTGGCAACTTCGCTATTAGAGTTACAGTGGCATTCTGTACTCTCTTCGCCATCGAGGGATTTCTTGTTTATCTCTCATCGATGCGGCATTAACAACATCATCGGGAGATTAGTGATACATCATCCCGGCATATACATATAATGAAGAATTGAGAGATTTAGTGTTTATCTCACATCAATTCCTTCATTAGGGCGTAAGGATATTCGCGCCCATAACCCCCACATACTCAAAAGTATGCTCTCCAGGAGTTCCCTTAGGAAACCTGTTTCACCGTCACCTAACTACTGACGATGATGGATCTATGGTCAGGGCTCTACATGATATCATTTCACTTGATTATTTAAGTACATTACATCATTCTTTTAGCATCAGGCATGTTGTCAATCATATAACATTATAACATTTGCTATAAAGAATGAGTACTATTTCTATCAAGTTCATTTCACGGCTTTGCTACCATTGGGATCTCAATTCCTTATCATCTCATCATCATGATTCAAGAATATGGGTGTTCAAACCCTTAAATCATCAAGACACATGTTACCACTTTAGCAGGTAACTTAATGCCATCAAGTCATCTAACAGTGTAACATGATAAATGTAATGCAGGTATTTCACATGGCTCTTAAAGCCTATCAAACTCTTTTGTTACCTTTCACTAGGCAACATGGCATATCATTGCTTATAGAACTTATAAAGTGTTTTCAATACACAAGGCATCATAGCTCATACCTGACTATGTTCAATACCTCATGAAACCTGCATGATTAGTACAGATGATAACAACACATCAATTTCATATCAAGAGTAATGTACCACGGCCGTGCTGCCAAAAACGGTCGTACAAAGGGGAATCACCACGGCCGTGCTACCTTGCACGGTCGTGCAAGAGGTATCCACCACGGCTGTGCTGCCTAGAACGGTCATGCTACAGCAGATCCCAATTATTTTACATTTGTGAATTTAATACTCCAAACCAATTAGGGTTTATTGTTATCCCTAAGTGGAGATGATTAATAAGTACCTTTAATTTTTAAGCTTGCCATGTCATCATTATAAATTAGGTTTATATCATCATCATATAATAGAACTTCATCTATAAATGCCCTCAATTAGGGTTATGATTCATTAACCTTCATAACTAGGGTTTCATGATCTCACTATTAAAAATCATGCCCTTACTAGGCATTCATACATGAAGAATATCTTATCCCTCATCTTCTATAAGATAAAGTTACTTCAACCTTGATTAATCTAAGTCAACTCAATCTTGAAAGAAGAATTGACATCATAGGATATGTCATTATATCAAGATCATTAAGAACTCAATCTCCCTTGGATTACATCATGTGATTGATTACATAAACCATTGACCTTCATCCAATTTGAGAGTTCATACTCTTTGGTTGATTACCTTCCAAGTGATCTTGGAATAGGTGAAACCATTTAGTAGAATAGCAATTGAAACCACTTAACAAAATTGAACTTCTGAAATTGTTTAAGCCTCAACTGATTTGGGATCGTTTGGTCCCAAACGGTCTTGAGACCGTTTGGACTCAAACGGTCCTGAGACCGTTTGGTCCAAACCACCTCAAAACCGAAAGGACCAAATATGGTTTCCATCAATCACATTGAATTAGGGTTTTCAATGTTGAACCCTTCAATCGATCTTGCACATGTTAGACACTAATAAATTGAGTTAATTAGATCAACCCTCAACTGATTTGATACTCAATTGACCCTCAATTGATCCTCAATTAGGGTTGGAATCAATTGAATTAGGGTTTAGAATCAATGAACCTTCAATATTCATCAATGTGTGACTAGTTACTTCATAACTATTGAACCACCATTCAAATGGGGTATGACCTGACCCCAAACGGTCTTGAGGTCGTTTGGATGACCTCCAAACGGTCTTGAGACCGTTTTCCCATCATATCACTCAAAACCAAGCAATCCAATTAGGGTTTGGTTCATTGAAGTGCTCACCAAATCAGCAATTTATTGCAGATCAACTTGATATCTTTAGACCTTCAACCACTGAACTATACCCAACCCTAGACCTCCAAACGGTCTTGGGTGACCACCAAATGGTCTTGCGACCATTTGGATGAGCTCCACACGGTCTTGAGACCGTTTGGCCCATCCAACCTTTGGACTTTAGTGAAAAATCATCATGGATTGGTCTATCAAGTTGATCAAAAAATCAGCACTACCTTGCAATATGATTAGTACCTTTGGACCTTCAATTGGTCAACTATACTTGAACCCAGACCTCCAAACGGTCTTGGGGTGATCCCCAAACGGTCTTGAGACCGTTTGGGCTAATCAACCCAAAATCTCAACTTAACTCATTGGAATTTCAGCACTGTTTTCAATTAGGGTTTGCCTAATTGATTAGGCTTCAACTCACGATTCCTTGGGAGTTTACCCATAAAATTTGGTGAGTCATTATCCAACATAATAGGGATCAATAATCCCAAATGGTCAACGCTTGGTCAACGCACTCAAACGGTCTTGAGACCGTTTGCCCAAACAGGTCAAGTTAATCAGGTTGAAAATCAGCACTTAATTCAGTTCGATTTGCCTAATTGATTGGCCTTCAACCTATGATTCCTTTAGAGTTAACCCCTAAAATTTGGAGGGTCATTATCCTACATAATTAGGAACGAGATTCCCAAATGGTCCACGCTTGTTCAACTCTTTCATACGGTTTTGAAACCGTTTTCCACCAAACGGTTTGCAAACTGTTTGGTCACCAAACGGTTTTGGTGAAACCGTTTGGTCCCAACCAATGAGATCATTTGCTCCCAATATATTTGGTGAGGTGCTTGCTTATGATGATGTCATCATCATCTTCCTTCGTGCACCCAAGAACAGCAATCGTTCTTGATGGAATTTGCAGCAAAGAAGCAAAAGTTTATCAAATTGAAGAAATCAATCAACAAAGCATAGAAGATTGATGCAATAGCAATGTTTGAGGGTTTAAGTTATAAAACCCGCCTCAAATTTGATCTCCAAGCTCCAAGCTCCGTGGATTTAATGGTGGATGGAGCTCCAGCAACTATCCAAGGTTCGTTCTTGAGCTTTTGGATGAAATGGATGGCTAGAAATGGAAATCGAGTGAAGAAAACCTAGAATCAATCATTGATTTAGGGTTTTCACCATGAATCCAAGGTAGAAGATGATCAAACCTTACCTACAGGTGGTGTTCGTACTTCTCCTGCTCCTGAGCTCTCCTTAGGTCGGCCAAAGCAAAAGGAATAAGGAAAAGGCTAAGGGAAACGTTCCTTATGTGTTATTGAAATAAGGTATATATAAAGAATATGTATATGGGTCTTTGATGAAAGAGAAAATGAAATCATTTTCTTTAAATAAATTCCATACTAATTTCCCCCTAATCCTCCTCCATTACTTGATCACGAAACCACCTTCAAACTTTCGTAAAAGCTCTTCATTATCCAAGAATTAATGGAAAAGAAATTAAGCACCTTAATCCTTATTATATTAATATCCATATGTGAGTGGGTTTTCTTTTCCTTATAATAATGGTGAGTGGAATTTCACCTACTTAGGATATTTTCGTTCCTTATCTTGGCAAAGGAACGTCCATCCTTATTCAAAATCAACCCAAAACATTTTGGTTGAAAGCCCTTCAATTATTTTTATTCATTTTTGCCCTAAATTGAATTAGGGTTTCAATTAGGATTAAATCTTGATTATTTTAATGTCACG
The DNA here is from genome assembly GCA_963693085.1 of Alisma plantago-aquatica. Lineage (NCBI taxonomy): Eukaryota > Viridiplantae > Streptophyta > Magnoliopsida > Alismatales > Alismataceae > Alisma > Alisma plantago-aquatica. Next base: position 1,378,197,055 of record OY856412.1, read on the forward strand.
ATTCTCTCTCCTCCAAGATAATTCAAATGAGGTGACCATCTCATTTTATTTGCTCTAATTGATGCCAAAGATTATTAGGGACCTTATTGAAGTGGTAATTTGCATATTGAACCCTAGGTTTTGGGTAAATTGCACTTTACACCAAAACTAGGTTTTAATGTACAAACTTTGCTTTATCAGCACTTTCTTGGTATTCAGGCTATCACAAGCCATACCTCTGCATCATCTTCATTCTTATGATGCATCAACACATGAGGAACTTATTATGATACACAATTTGCAATCTAACCCCTCAACTTGGATAATTTGCACTTTAGTCCAAAATTAACAAAACAATGTTTCAACATTATTCAAAAAGGACTGAAATTGAAATATGAGTTCCTCAAGAGCCTTAATTACATTTAAAAAGTTAACCACAAGCACAAAATCACATATTTAAGCAAAACACCTAGGGTTAGTTCATAACCCAGGTCAGGGATGTTACAACATTCTAATAGCATTTGCCTTGTTGTTTGATTTGGTAATCTAGACGTAAAATGAGAACCATGCTTGTCCAATAACCTTCCCCAACTAATATCAAAGTTACATCCCCAAACGGCCCACCTACCTTAATCAACTTGTTTAAAACTCAACTTGCTTTTCTTGCTTGTTCATGCTAGTCTAGTTTAGTTGCTTTTGCTCAATTTAGTTAATTGCTTAGTCTTGCTCTTTAGTGTTAACTTAGGTTCTTGCTCACTCTAGTGGTTAGCTTAGCTTCTAAATTGCTTCTTGCCTTGCTAGAGTAGTGTAGTTCATCTTGCTCTCACTTAGTTAATTGCTTAACCTAGTTGCTTATATTCAACTTGCTTAGGGTAATCTAGCTTTTTGTTAACTTAGTTTCCATCTTGCCTTTTCTTGTTTGTTTGCTTAGTGTAATCACAACCAAACCCCTTTTAAAACCCTTAAACCCTAGACTCTGCATTAGGAACATAGCAAACACTAGCCTAGCTCTAGTGCCCCCTCTATTGTTGAGTACCGACCCCTATTCTTGCCAATCACCTATACTACAATAGTACCCTGTGCGCTTGCAGGAGATCTGTTTAGTTTTGTGATCGACTTGTCTAGGGCCAATACAAAATTTTGAAAGTTCCCTCTTGTGTATTCGATTCCCGTGGAGTGCATCTAGCCACCCTTAGTTGGCTGGTGTGTACACCTCTGGCTTGGCGCACCAAACTTTTTTGTGCCATTGTCGGGGATAGAGGCACTCGGCCTAGCTAGTTAGTGTAGCTTAGCCCTTCCTTTTGCCCTCATCATTGCTATTCTTTATTCTTTGTTCACTTTTGCATATTGCCATTCTAACTTGGTTTCTTGTTGCTTCTTTGTGTATTGTGCAGGTGACAGCTGTTCATGTGCCACACACGTTCCACTTGTACTGACTTGGTGTTGTACGACCCTGAGATAGGTAGAAGGAGATGCCAAAGTCGCCACAACCAACACCTAGAAGCCGAGATGGAAGAAAATAACCCTCCTACAGATGCTCAACCACCTCCACCACAAAACCACCCACTCCATGAGTATTTCACCCCGGGGAACTACAATTCACCAATCGCCACCCTAGTTGACCAAATGTCGGGTCAACAGTTATCCATTCCACCTGCACTCCTTGGACTCCTCCCCACCTACTATGGGATGGATAATGAAAATCCCTACAATCACATCGCTGCATTCCTTTAGACATGCTCCACTTTCCGTACCCCCACCGCCACTGACAACTCCATCTGGAGAACCCTCTTTTCGTTCTCCCTAAAAGAAAAAGCTAAAGAGTGGTATGTGTCAAAGCCAGAACTGGTAACATGGAATGAAGTCAAGAATGAATTCCTCAATAAGTTCTTCCCGATTGGTAAGTTGTCATATATGAGAAGACGCATCACTTCCTTTACCCAGAAGGAGAATGAACCCTTCCACAAGGCGTGGGAGAGGTTCTAAAAACTTCTCTGTGACTGCCCTCACCATGAAGTGCCATTGTGGCAACTAGTTCAAGCTTTCTACACTAGGCTTGAAGAATAGAGCCAAAACAACGTCGACTCCTCATGTGGAGGTACTTTCATGGCAAATCCACCTGAGGAATCGTGGCCTTTGTTTGAGCATCTTGCTGAAAACTCACGCCATTGTGCTTCTACAAAAGGGGAGCATTGTGGTCGAAGCTACATCCCTCCAACTTCTTTCGTGGGTCCAACTCGCAATGTTGTTGACCCCGATATGATGAAAATGATGGTGGATATGGTGAAGATGATGAAGATCCAAGATGGTGGCTCTCCTAGCCAACCCACCATGGCAGTCAATTCTGTTGATGAGGAAGTGAATGCTTTGCAATCCTTTGGTGGCCAAAACAATCAAGGCCCCATGTCCAACACCTATACTCCCGAGTGGAGGAACCATCTGATTTTTTCTTGGAAGCAACAAAATGAGGATGGACAAGGACAAGGGCAACAGAAGCCACGCTATAGTTCAAAGTTTGAAGAGGAGGTGCTTGGAAGGTTAAGAAGTTTGTATGATGTGAAGAAGGATGTGACCTCACATGGGCAGTCTATCAACCTCCTTGAGCAAAAACTGGATCATATCTCTCTCTCTTGCTAGGAAGGAAGAAGTAAGACTTCCATCTCAACTGCCACCAAACCCAAATAATGATGGTACTTTCCTAGGGAACACTCCTAAGTTCATATGCTCCACCATCATACCAAGCACTGCCTAACCCCTATGCTCCACCACCTCCTCAGACACCTCTTAACTATCAATATGCTCCACCTCCACCTCATCCATACCAGCAGCGACCCCCACAATACCACTCACATCCACAACAACAACAACCACTACAACAACCACAACCACAGTTCATCCTCCAAAACTCAAATTCACCTCACCAAAGGCCACCACCACACCAACATCTACAACCACCTCCACAAGCCTATTCTTCCACTACCTATAAGCATGTGAAGGCAATAACTATTATGAGGAGTGGCCGGATGTTAGAGCCCCCATCATACCATTGTTATTGACAGATGTGATATTGAGACTGGACGAGTTGATACTGAGATGTAATGTGATGAGAGCCAGAGTTGATACTATGATACCGGGTGATGCTACTGTGATTCGAGTGATACCTATTGATGATATTGTTGATCTGAACCATATGGGGTCCCAACTCCCCCCGTTTCCTAAGGCTCTTAAGGAGCCTTCTGCTGAGAGGAGAAGAAAGGAGCATACTGAAGACATCCTTGAGACATTCAAACAGGTGAAAATCAACATTCCTTTGCTTGATGCAGTCAAGCAAATCCCTTCTTATGCTAAGTTCTTGAAAGATCTATGCACCTTCAAGAGAAAGACCACGGGGAGGACCCCAAATAAAGTCAAGCTCACCGAGTAAGTGAGCTCGATTTTGCAGCACACCATGCCAAGGAAAACAAAAGATCCCAGTGCTCCTATCATCTCATGCTACATTGGGGCACGTCGCATAGACCAAGCTCTCTTAGACTTGGGTTCTAGCATCAACCTAATGTCGTATGATGTGTTTTCCGAGCTACAAATGGGGCAGTTGAGTCTGGCTCATTGTACTTTATAGTTGGCTAACAGATCAGTAAAGACACCTAGAGGGCGTGTGAATGATGTACTTGTGAGGCTTGATGATGAGACGTCTGCTTTCTTCCTTGCCGATTTCATTGTCTTGGACATGGAAAAAGACACAAGGAGGGTTCCTATCATCTTAGGGAGGCCCTTCCTAGCCACAACGGATGCGGTAATTCATGTGAGGACCGGTACGATGTATGTGACATTCATGCACATGAAGATCTGATTGAACATATTTAAATCTTCAGCCAAGCCGAAGTAATAGGGGCCATTGAAGAAGATTACTATCTCATTGAGTGCCTAAATGAAATTGTGGAGGAATGTCTACCTGTGTGGATTCAAACTGCCACTCAAGGTAGATGTCTAGAGCCAATAGTTGAGTTCCCCAATGATGATGATGAAGATGATGAAGAGAATGAGATAGCTTTGGTGGCTGCAAGTGAAGACCTCCCTTCTATTTCTAAACCATTAAAGAACTCCCTTGAAGAACCTCCCACTCTTGAGTTGAAGTCACTTCCATAAGGATTGAAGTATGTTTTTCTAGGTGCAAATGACACCCTCCCAGTGATCATTTCCTCCATTCTCTCACTAGAACAAGAGGAGGCATTGATGAAAGTCTTGAAGAAGAACATCCAAGCCATTGGATGGTCTATAGCTGACTTGAAGGGTATTGATCCCTCCATCTATGTACACAAGATCTATCTAGAGGATGATGCAAAGTCGACCCGCCAAATGCAAAGGTGGTTGAACCCAAAGCTGAAATAGGTTGTGACCCAAGAAGTTGTGAAATTACTTGATGCTGGGATAATCTACCCTATTTCTGATAGTACATGGGTGAGCCCCATCCAGGTTGTGACTAAGAAAGGTGGGATCACTGTAGTAGAAAATGCAGATGGTGAGCTTATGTTGGTTAGAGAACAATCAAAGTGGAGAATGTGTGTTGACTATCAAAAGCTAAATGAAAAGACAAAAAAGGACCACTACCCTCTCCCATTCCTTGACCAGATTCTAGAGAGGCTAGCGGGGCAAAGCTTCTATTGTTTTCTTGATGGGTATTCTGGATACTTCCAAATTTTTGTGCATCCTGCTGATCAAGAGAAGGCAACATTCACCTGCCCGAGTGGTACATTTTCCTATCGGAGAATGCCATTTGGGTTGTGTAATGCCCCTGCTAACTTCAGAAATGTGTGACCTCGATTTTTGCGGTTATGCTTGATTCATCTTTGGAAGTGTTCATGGATGATTTCTTAGTTTTTGGTAAAACATTTGATGAGTGCTTACTACATTTGGTTGTTATTCTTGAGATATGTGTGAAGGTTCGCCTAGTGCTATCTTGGGAAAATAGTCACTTCATGGTGCCCGAAGGCATTGTTCTGGGCCACCGAGTTTTAAAGGACGAAATTGAAGTTGACAAGGCCAAGGTGGGCCTCATTTATACTCTCACCATTCCTTCCATCGTAAGACATGTTTGGTCTTTCTTGGGACATGTTGGTTTCTACCACCGCTTCATCAAGGATTTTAGTAAAATCTCAAGACCTCTATGTCACTTGCTTGAGAAGGATGTTGAATTTCATTTTGATGACAATTGTGTTGAAGCTTTCAACCACTTGAAAGAAAGACTAGTTTCTGCTCCTATCATGCAGCCCTCATATTTCTCTTTGCCATTCGAGATTATGACTGATGCATCTGACATGGTAGTGGGGGTTGTGCTGGGCCAAAGAGTTGGCCGGATTCCACATACTATCTACTACACGAGCAAGACTTTTGACAAAGCCCAAATAAATTACACAACGACTGAGAAAGAGTTGCTTGTAGTCATCTTCGCTCTGGATAAATTTCGATCACACTTCTTGCAAAGAAAAGTAGTGATATACACGGACCATGTTGCACTAAAGTACCTCATGTCAAAGAAAGATTCAAAGCCAAGGCTGATCAGATGGATCCTATTGCTTCAAGAGTTTGATGTGGAGATTGTAGACAAGAAGGGAGTGGAAAATGGTGTTGCTGACCATCTCTCCCGAATCAACGAGCCCTTTGATGATACAAGTCAAATCAAGGAAACGATGCCACATGAACAACTCTTCCTTCTTTCATCCATCAAAGGTCGTGGTATCAACACATAGCCAATTTCTTGGCTAGTGGGAGGATACCTAGCACATGGACAAGGGAGGAAAGCAAAAGGTTGTTTGCCATGGTCAAGAATTATGCTTGAGATGACCCTCACCTCTTCAAATATTGTCTTGATAAGCTCATAAGGAGATGTGTTTCAGAAATAGAACAGTAAGAAATCCTATCCATGTGCCATTCTAGAGTATGTGGATGTCATTTTGGGGGAAAACGTACGGCTACAAAGGTTCTTCAATGTGAGTTTTATTGGCCATCCTTGTTCAAAGACTCCCATGAGTTTTGCAAAAGCTGCTTGAAGTGCCAAAAAGTGGGCACTATCTCAAAAAGGGACATGATGCCTCTATCACCCATTCTTGTGGTGGAGGTGTTTTATGTATGGGGGATTGACTTCATGGGTCCTTTCCCTCTTTCCTTTGGGTATGTCTACATTTTCGTCGTCGTGGACTATGTCTCAAAGTGGATAGAAGCTATTGCAACCCATACAAATGACCACAAGGTGGTGTGTGACTTTGTGAAATCAAACATTTTTAGCCGTTTTGGCATCCCAAGGGCCATGATTAGTGACGGGGGAAGTCACTTCATTCACCACACTTTTGAAGGGTTGCTCAAGAAGCATGGAGTAAACTATCGAGTAGCCATTCCTTATCATCCTCAAACTAGTGGCCAATTTGAGTTGGTCAATCGGGAGATAAAGCTCATTTGAGAGAAAATGATGAGACCAAACCATAAGGATTGGTCACTATGTCTCAATGAAGCTTTATGGGCATACCAGACTGCATTTAAAACACTATTTGGCACTTCACCATTCAATCTCATCTACGGGAAAAGCTGCCACTTACCGGTTGAAATGCAACATAAGGCATTATGGGCTTTGAAGACTATGGATCTTGATGGAGAAAATGTCAGAATGAAGAGGAAGTTTCAACTAAATGAGCAGGAGGAAATGCACCATGAGGCGGATAACTTGTCCAAGAGCTATAAGGAGAGAACTAAGTTCCTTCATGATAAGATGATTAGAAAGAAGGAATTTGAGCCCAGTAAGTGGGTATGGCTGTAAAATTCAAGAATGAAGTTCTTTCCCGAAAAACTCCGGTCTAGATGGGAAGGACCTTATCTTATCAGGAAAGTGTACCCATCTGGGGCGGTGATATGTGAGAAAGAAGGATCAAAAGAGTTTTTCGTCAATGGACAAAGATTAAAACCAGTTGTTGAAGTAGGCCCGGACAAGGCCAATCAAAGTTTTGATATTGTTATGCTTGTAGAAGAACAACAATCCGATGAAGAAATGTGCTTAGAAGCGGATGAGAAATAAATATACTACAAGGATGCTTTGAGAATTTGAAAGAAGTGGAAGAAATCCAAAATCAATAAGCCCAGCTGAAGGCGTAAAATTTAGAGCTAGTGGGAGGCAACCCACATGGTTTGAGATTCTCGAACCTTACATTTTGATACTTTCATTTTATTTTACACAAACACACACACACACACTTATGCTTGATAGTTTTTGTCTCCAGTTTTGATGAAATGACAGGTGAAACCAGATCAAGTTGAGAATTAAGGCATGTTCAATCAAAGTGGTGGATATAACACTAAGGAAGATCATTCAAACAGATTAGATGATGAGTTTCTAAAAGATTTGATGAAACATAGAGAATTTGAATTGATAGAGGCCAGAACGGCCATGCTGGAGAGAAACGGTCATGTTGGCTAAGTTAAAATCAACATGTAAGATGATGTTTTTGGTCGTTGGCAGCACAGCCGTGTTGACCAGAATGGTCGTGTTGACATCCACCCATAACGGTCGTGCTGGTTAAGTTAAAAACAACAAGGTTTTTCAAGTTTTGGCCGCTGGTAGCATGACCGTGTTGACCAGAACGGCCATGCTCACTCACCGCCAGCACGGCCGTGCTGGCCCAGAAAAGTCACTTAAGTGGCCTGATTCAACCTAACCCAACACGACCCCAGGTTCATTTTTCCCACTGAGAACGGCCATTCCGCGACTCCAGGTAGCTAGGGCGAGCTCCCATCACCCCCAAATCACCTCCTTTTACTCCCAAACTCCGGATTTGAGTTTCCTATGACCCCTAATCACTTTCCCTAATCTCTATCTTTGATTTCCACCATCCATCACCACTGATTTCTCCACCTCTGAGCAGATTCCACCCCAACAACCCAGAGCTACATTTTTCTAGTTCTAGCTCAGTTTTCCACCAAAGAACCTTGCAATAATGAAGAGCATGGGCAAGACCATCAATAGGGGAGTAGAGAAGACTACAAACATCCTCACTGGTAGTAAAAGGCAATCCAAACGAGCTCCCAGTTCATAGCAGTCTGGCAGCGCCTCCTCACCGTCCAACTCCATTTCACGCTCCTTTGGATGATCAGTGTCGATGAGTGCCTCCCGACTCCACTCTTCCTCCAGCGAGCATGCCTCGGATCCAAACTACAACAACCCCGGGGAAGAAGAGGAGGAGGAAGAAGAAGAGTTGGAGAACATTGTAGATTCAATTGAAGTAAATGCACCGAGTTGTGAGAGGAGGACCAAGAAGTCTAATGAAGCATCTTCCTCGCGCTTGCTGCCACGACCAGCTCTAGCGAGGCATTCCACATCGTTGACTCGACCTAGTGGAAGCCATGAGAGAGTGCCCTTGAACTTGGACACAAGTTCGAGGTCACACACCTATGAAGAAGAAGAGGTAGAAGACACCAAGAGCGAGGAGTTGGAGGATGAATCGGTAGAAATCATGTCAAGGCTAGAGGAGGACAGATTGACATGGGTGGGAAAGCAATCACAAGGAACCACATATGGTAGGGGAATAGCAAGAAAGGCAGCAATGAAACTTCTCCACCCCGAATGCATGATAAGGATCGTGATTCCCACCATATATGCATGTATGCCTACAATGCAAGCCCTAGGGGTCAACTTCATGTTTGAGAGTCATTTACGACGTTGTGGACTGTACAAGATTTTAATTGAGGCTGAAGAAACATATTTGGAGATTACTCATGACTTCTTTGCAACCTTAGAGAAGGTACAATATCAAGGAGAGGATGCTATTAGGTTCAAGTTGAACTTCTCAACACATGTTCTTAAAGCTTCTCAGATCAATGCAATCTTTGCCCCCAATTTAGAAATGGCAAAGAACTTTGATGAGGGAAGATTTGACAAGAGCGGTAGAGTAGATTACTCCAGGATGTGGAAGATGATCACGGGCCAATCTACCTTTTCTGTAGGGAAATCCAAAATGAGCAAGATCCACAACCCTTTCATGAGATACTTGCAGAAGGTCCTAGCAAACACCTTGTTTGGCCGCAATGATAATCAAGGATGTAGTTCTCAGAAAAAATTATTTGTTATGGCCACAATTGTAAGTAAGGGATTTGTGAACATAGGTGCTATGGTGATTGATCACTTGAAGACAATCCCATCCAAGAGTAACAATCCATTCATCATGAGAGGGATTGTCACCACTTTGGCAAGGGCAGTGGGATGCACTCTAGAGGGACTTACCAAGGTAGATGGAAGCAAATATGTGGATCTAAACTATCTTTCTAGGTCCCAAATGATATCCCTCAAAGATAACAAAATCTTCTATGTTCTGAACCCCAGGTATCCTGGTGTCAACCTGGAACTCCCATACCACACCAGCATCCTTCTCAGGGATGTGGGGCCTTCAGATGACTTTTTAAAATTGTTATCAAACTATGAGGAAGCGAACCCTAGAGAGGAGTTTAGAGCACCAAGTGTAGCCTTACCTGAAGAAGAGGGATAGACAAATGTGCCAGAGCAGCAACGTTCACTTGAGCAGCCACACCGCACTAGACTGAGAGTGGAGGATTTTGATGTGCATCCGCCTCCGACAAATGCATATGACATATCAGCTATTCATGCATAGATGGAGGGAATTCAGAACATGCAATAGGACATGTGGATGGATCAGCAATAGATGCATCATCAAATCAACCACATGTACCACTACCAGCATGCACAGACATAGAGGAACCCCCAATGGGGGGGAGGATTTCTAGGGATCAATTTCTAGTTACCAGGAGACATACCCGCCTCCACAGGAAGACTACTGGGGCCATTACTACCAACAACTACCTCCACAGTCTGGCCCACCGTAGGACCCTACACCACCAGAGCCATGACTTCTACCCTATCATCTCTAAGATTTAGTTTCATGCTGAGGACAACATGGTTCAAAAGTTTGGGGTGGTAGGGCGATAAGCCCTCAGTCTCAACTTATTTTGATGTTTGCCTATTCCACCTGATTGTTGTTTTTTTTCTAATCCATATAGTGTATATTATCTTTTGCTTGCATTCATGCATACATGTAGTTTAATTTCATGCATTTTCTTGTAATTTTTCAAAAAAATTACTCTTTTTGCTATTCCATATCATGCATTGCATTCTCATGTAGTTTTTGGTAATTTCTTGTGCTTTTTAACTAGGATTTGCTGCTTTATGTTTTAAATTTCCCTAAAGTAGGTTTAGATGTGATTTAATGCAAATCAGCACCATTTTGGCCAATTTTGCCCAAACTTGGATGTTCTTGCCCAAAAAGCATGTTAAGACTTATTCTCCACTGTTTGAAATGAAATGTTTTAATACTTTGACAAATGCATGCCGCTTTCTTAGATATTATTGCTATATGGTCTTGTTTGTTGACTTTTTACATGTGCACCACATCTCTTAAGTTTGTGAATGTTTTGGTTGAATCATGAATTGAGCAAGCTACAAGACCTTAAAGCCTATGAAATCACTTGGTAGAAATGTGAATGTCATGTTATTCTATCATGTGGTGTGATATTATTTGGTGAAGTGTTGTATTAGCTTTCATGTAGGAAATCTTATGTTGGAAACAACACTAATGACTCCTCTTTGATCCAACTATTCCTTCACCACCTTCATACCTCTCTGCCTCATGAAAAGATGCCAAAGTGCACATAGCAGCCGTGGCCACCCCCAAAAGTTTGGGGTGGCCACATCTCAACCTCCCCATTTCACTCTATCCACCATATGCCCTATCTACACTAAGGTCAAAGAAAAAGAAAAGAAAAATAAAATAAAATGATGCTCCTGTTTAAGAGCATTCAAATTAAGAAAAGATGATTGTGTAAAAGCACTCCAAAATCTTACCATAATCCTTTCTTCCTTTTTCATACCCATTGAGCTAGGAAGCATCAAATCTAGATCACTTTACCATTTTCTACAGCCAAGTGGGTCATCTAGTGTGGTTTAAGGCATAAGAGTGAATGCATGAAAGTGAAACAATACTCCTAGTCATCTTTGATTAACACCAACATGAAACAGTTTACCCAGAATGACATGAAGGACATATGGACAACTTGTGTTTCTATGCTTTATATTTGAATTTTGTATGCTCAGTGCTCAGTTCATGAATGGTTTGCAAAAGAGGAGAGGAGAGAGGTGAAGCACATGCACTTAGTCACTCCCAAGACCATGTACTCAATAATTTTCTATTGTTGTGCATTTATCATTCCTTTTTGTTGAAAGGAACCTATAAAGAGAGATTGAGTTGGAGCATACTTGAGGACAAGTATGTTTTAAGTTTGGGGTGGTGATGTAGCTCTATTTTAGGGCTCCATCTTGTGCCTTTTTATATTTTTATCACATCTAAACAAGTTAGATTGCAAGTTAATTTCCCCAATATGTGTTTTACTATCAAATGCACTTATGGACGTTCTTTGCATTATTTTCAAGTACTTGGACCATACTTTGGATGGACAAGAGAGAAGGAAGGAGTCCTAGGGTTCCTCCACTCATGGAGGGGTTCAAAGAAGGCCCCAAAAGCTCCCTCAACCTACCCCAATGGCTAAGATTTGACATCAAGCAAAGAAGTCCTTTGATAATGAAGTTTGAAGCTATTTTAGTCCATGAAGCCCCCAAAATGGTTGTGCTACCCAGCACAGTCGTGCTAGCTGAAGAATAGAACGGGTGTGCTCTAGGGAACGACCTCCTCACAACTCCACCACCACAGTTGTGCTGCCTAGCACGGCCGTTCTACCTAGCCCCCAGCACGGCCGTGCTACTAGCCTTCACTTCGCCCCATCCAACATGTAATTTCACACTTCACCAGAATGATGAATTTTCCTCCACCATGACCGTTCTCACCTCCACCCACCACGACCGTGCTGCCACCTAAAATCTAACTATTTTTACACTGATTCCCCCACAATACCCCTACTTACCCTAGTGCTTCTACCACCACCTATATATACATGAGTGGTGGCCACAACACTAGGTTAGCTCTCCCTAGCTGCTCCTAGCCTCCATTACTCCTCCCCTTGAACATTTAGTGCATTTCCCTTGCATTTACGCTCTCCACCCACCATTTCCATCTCCATTTCACCTTGGAAACCTAGTTTTCTAGGTTTTCCTCCATAATCCCCCATATCTTGATGCTCATATGCACCCTTGGAGGAGAGAGGACGTCCAGCATCAAGGAGGTGAAGAAGATGGCTACTTTCCTGAGCTCCATGGAGTTTCTTCCCCTTTCTTTTGCCATTTCTCTGACTATGTATAGCTAAGCCCCTAGTGGTGGGTTGTTTGGGGATAAAATGTGACTTTGATACCATGTTGGGGAAAATTTGGCTTGTAATGAGCTCATTTTTATCTATGATGATTGCTCCATGCTTGTGTCTCTTATCCCATTGAGATGCTTGTGATTTATGCTTTTTGCTATTAATTTCTTGTTTGATAGTGCTTAATGATACCATGTTTCTAGGAGAATTGGGATGCATGTGGCAATCTTAGGTGTGACTCTTAGGTCCCAATAGGGGATCCCTATCTAGTCCCCTTTGTTCCTACATGCCTACCCCCTCTCCTACTACTTGGTATGAGACCTAAGTTACTAGTATAAGTGGGATTGATGTGATTGCCTAGGGTTTTCTAAAGGCTAGAATGGCTAGTGGCATGAGGTAAAATATCCCCACTACTCCCATCTCTACCATCGACGCTCAATTGCTCAATACCACTTATCCTAGAAACCTAGACTTGGCTAATCCTATTAGAATTACACCTAACCCTAGTCTTCCACTAGTAGTATGGGGTACATTCTAATAGCATTTGCCTTATTGTTTGGTTTGGTAATCTAGATGTAAAATGAGAACCATGCTTGTCCAATAACCTTCCCCAACTAATATCAAAGTTACATCCCCAAACGGCCCACCTACCTTAATCAACTTGTTTAAAACTCAACTTGCTCTTCTTGCTTGTTCATGCTAGTCTAGTTTAGTTGCTTTTGCTCACTTTAGTTAATTGCTTAGTCTTGCTCTTTAGTGTTAACTTAGGTTCTTACTCACTCTAGTGGTTAGCTTAGCTTCTAAATTGCTTCTTGCCTTGCTAGAGTAGTGTAGTTCATCTTACTCTTGCTTAGTTGATTACTTAACCTAGTTGCTTAGATTCAACTTGCTTAGTGTAATCTAGCTTTTTGTTAACTTAGTTTCCATCTTGCCTTTTCTTGCATGTTTACTTAGTGTAATCACAACCAAACCCCTTTTAAAACCCTTAAACCCTAGTCTCCGCATTAAGAACATAGCAAACACTAGCCTAGATCTAGTGCCCCCTCTATCCCTGAGGACCGACCCCTATTCTTGCCAATCACCTATAATACAATAGAACCCCGTGCGCCTGCGGGAAATCTGTTTAGTTTTGTGATCGACTTGGATAGGGACAATACAAATTTTTGAAAGTTCCCTCCCATGTGTTCGAGTCCCGTGGAGTGCATCTAGACACCCTTAGTTGGGTGATGTGTACACCTCGGGCTTGGTGCACCACATACTCATATGAAGCCTCTAGGGTTGTTAGGTTTTATTAGATATATTATTAGATAAGATTTTTCTATTATTTTTGCTTTAAATTGAGCTCTGGGTCACTCACGGTCGAAGTTTTTCTCGACCGAGATATAGCTGTTGCACATTTAACTGAAGAGCTCGACCGAGATATAACTGTTGGAGAAAATGTCAAACCATAGAAAATCTCAGTCGACAATATTGTGGATCGAGATGGATTCCGGTCGACAATACTGTGGACCGAGAATGTTTCTTGATGCAATTCAACAATTGGTCAAATTAGCCGTTATAATTCAATTTACTTAATCCTAATAGCTACTTTTCATCTTAGAGCACTCTAGACACCATCCATAGTTGCTCTAACCATGTGTAAACATTTCCTATAAACAGGAGTGGTCCTAGGACACCAATACATCAAGTTTTGCATACAACAATTGAGATCATATACTCAAACTTGCATACTACTACTTGCTATCATTCTCAAGAGTTAGGCCTATACTTTGAGTTGCCATCATTCTAGCCTAAGCCAAATAGTAGAATCCTTCTCCACCAAATATCAACCTTGCCTAAACCTTTTGTGGAGTGGATCATCATCACTTGTCTATAAGAGGTTGAGTGTATATCTTATGAAAGAGTATTGTAATCTCCTTCTTCCATTCTTATTTCTATTACTTGTGATTGCGGTTGGTCTACTTCCACAAGTGGTGGTTCTCTTCCTTGGCCCTTGGTGCATCCGTAAAAGAAGAGGTGTGGCGGTTCTCTTCCTCGGCCCTCAGTTCATCCATAAAAGAATAGGTGTGGCAGTTCTCTTCCTTGGCCCTCCGTGACTCTGTAAAAGAAGAGGTGTGGTAGTGCTCTTCCTCGTCTATCAGCGCGTCTGTAAAAGAAGAGGTTTGTTGGTGCTTTTCCATGGTCGGTAAAGAAGAGAGATTTATTGCAGCAATCATCCTGTAATTTATCTTTACTGATAAATTAATAAAAGTATTTGTTTTAAATCCTAGTTGGCAACAACTAGGTAGTGGACTGACGTCATAGACAAAACCACTCTAAATCTTGTCTCTCTCTTTTGGTTGCCTCTTTTATTTCCATTGCACTTTAAATTTGTTTAAATATTTTATAAACTCTATTCACCCCCTCTAGATTTTCCATTTGGTATCAGGGCAGGTCTTAAAGGAGCCCTTATAGGTCTTGAAGTAATGGGGGACAATGTGATTAGCAACCTTAGTGATGGAGAGCTATCCGCAATATTTTACAGATCCAACTAAAATCATTGGAAGAGGGACATGCAATCCTACATTCAAGGTGTTGGATTTGATCTTTGGAACATAGTCATCCACCCATATGAACCTCCTATAACTGAGTTTGAGGAATGGGATGAGCCGAAAGTAAGAAAAGCCACACTAAATGCCAAATCTATAAGTATCTTATATTCACATTTATCACTTAAAGAATTTGATAATATATCCTCTTGTGAAACCGCATATAATATATGGAGAATACTTTTGGTTACACATGAAGATACTTTTCTAGTCAAGAGTAATACTATATTTCGTATGTAAGAAAATAAAACTATTTTTCACATCTATAATAAATAAATTGAGTGCCTTAGAGAAATACATAAGTGAAGAAAGTAAAGATGCAGAATGCCAACATGTAGTCAACTGCCTACTTGATCAACATGACAAAGGTAATAATGAAGCACATGCACATGGTGAAGATGAAGGTAAAAATAGTGATTATGAGGTATCTCTTGCTACTGTATCAAAAGATATTATTATTATGATTGAAAAATGCTTAAATAATAAATCTTCTATCATTGAAAAAGATCTTCCTAACCAATGCTTGATTTCTACTAAAGAAAATGAAAACTTAATGTTGACATTAGAAAATTTTTCTAATAGTAGAAATGTGTTACATTTTCAAAATCATTGTCTTGGATACATTCCAAAACACTATGAAAGAAATAAAAAGAGGGATTCTATCTTTGAAAAATTAAATGTTTCCATTAAGCATGTGACATGTTTTGCCTTTAGAAATCTAAGACATTATGTATGCCCTATCACTAAAAATAATGTACAAGAAAAGGAAAGCACACAAAGTGTTGATAGTGATGCATTTATTTATACTTTATCCAAAAATGAGCTTTTTGAACTTAATGAAATCACCTTGGATAGAGTGAAAAAATATAAGAACAAGAAAAGAAAATTGTATACTATTGTTGATTCACTTATAAAGGTTGATGAGAAAAATGATATCAACATTGTTCACTCAATTTGCTTTAAAGTAATTGAGAATGGATAATTGTTCTTGACAGACTACCTCTTGGTTGAAAAGATGTTTGATCGAGGGGCAGTTCGATCGATATCTAGTTTGACCGATCTATTAGCTGTCATGTTGTGTTTCGACAATCTTACGATTAAACATTTAGAGTCAGTTTGTTACATGTTCATTTGGTCTTTCATGATACAAATGTTTTATTTTGTAAAAGTAAAATTTTCTCACACCCTCGATCAAGATGATAAAATTGGAACTTTATTTTCTTGAATCCTTATTAAATTTATATTTTTTTGTTGACACTTTATAATTATACATTTCATATGCTTTTTTATTGCAGCCAATCAACTACCTATGATCATCCTTATTGAGATGAGATTCTTTATAAAAGAGTGCAAATGACAAGATTAAAATGCTTCATAAAATTGTTTTGCAACATGTTAGCAACTACTAAATTTCCATAATGACATTGTATCTTTCATTGCATTCCACTCTTTCTATAACCCTTTTAAATATGGTCAAAGAGTTTGGTCAAAATTTACAATTTTCATTGCAGTCTATTTTGACCTCAATAATATTTTTAGATGCTCCAAATAGCATAAAAAATACTAGAATCATAACTTAGTTGAGCCAAACATATTTTATTTTGATCATATTGCTAATAGTGGTACATGTTGTCATCAACAAACATTTTTTACTAAACCACTTATTTTAAAACAATATTTATCTCACATGCATTATTCAAGATGTGCATTTTTACCATTGAAACTTTGTTTGGCCCGAATTAAATGATGGATTGTTTTGAATCCCCATATAATGCTTCTTGTGGATAATAATTGATACTTCCATATTTCACCATAATTTTGAGTATTTTTTAAAGAAGCATTACATTAAAGGGGGATGCATTCTTTTGGGGAGAGTCATGATAATAATGCCAACATTTTTGTTAATAATAAATTGTAAGAAATAATTCTTAAAAGTGAAATCTTTGACATTTTCTATTTTGACTAAGATGGATAATCAATTCCCTTTCTTAAGTTTTCTTTGGTCAAAGTAGTTTTCAAAATTTAAGGCATTGCCATAATGCATATTACTAATCTTTCCATTTAAATGTGTTGCACTTTCCATGTTTTCCAAAAATAAAAAATTATCGATTTATACCACAACTACCTTTATAGAAATAGACATAGATAAATAACGTGCAAATTAAAATGTAAAATTTTATGGTTCTTGCAAGCCAAAAATATATTTTAAGCATGTGAAATTCAAATGATATGAACTTTTGAAAGAAAACATAGGTACGAAAAGAAAATGCTTGATTTCTACTACTAAAGGTTCTTTGACACTTGCCAAGAAAATTCTTCTGGACTAAACAATAGAAGTTCTGTACATGATTTTTATTTCTTCCTACTTTGATTTTTATGGAACTTATTGAAAATATGTTGTATAACTTGTTACATTCTTACATTGATATACATGCACTTGACTATATTCTTTAACATGATTTTATCAAAATTACATGTGATTAAACATGTCTTGCTCAATATTATGAACTCTCATGTCATCTCAATAAGAGAATAACATATTTTTTTAGTATCATAACTTCTCTATACATAAGGAGTAAAAAGCTCATGAACCATATTTTCAAATCATTTTGATATATTCCATCACATTCATGCTTATTTGGTATTATCATGACATGCTTTAAGAAATGACTTCTTATAATGCTCATACTTCTTGTGGCTACATTTGATATTTTTTAAGGAGTACTATAACAAGGGGGAGAAATTACCAAGCAAAAACTTTTGATCTGAACTTGGAGATAAATAACATGTGCTATGGCATTGATATTTAATGTACTCAAATTAATTTTCTGGAGCTATCTGTGAGAATCTAGATACGTATAACATTTGGACCGACCATGGACTCGGCCAAAATTTTTCTCGACTGAAATGTTATTAGCAACGTGGTTTAAAAAAAACTTGGTTTTTCACATTCACATTTTACTGGATATCTTGGTTTCTACATCTGACATGAATATTTAATCATGAAGTTTGACATATTTTTAGTAAATAATTTTCTTTTTTAGCTCATTTTTTGGTATGAGATTAAGGGGGAGCTCAAAATGTTTTTATATAACTTGTATATTTTTTCTACCTTGCGCTTAATGACTTCTCTATATCAATATGGGCTTAACATCCCTTATATTTGGTCTAGAGATATTTTTGACCTCCTTTCTATTCTTAATTGGTTCTCTACATCAATATGGGCTTAACATCCCTTATGTTTGGTCTAGAGATATTTTTGACCTCCTTTCTATGCTTTATTGGTTCTCTATATCAATATGGGCTTATCATCCCTTATATTTGGTATAGAGATATTTTTTTGACCTCATTCTGAGCTCAAAGAATTCTTTAATCATTTTCGGGCTTAACATCCTTTGAAAATGGTTGAGAAATCAGTTTTTGGTTGTATTTTTTTGTTTTTCATGGCATCTCTATATCATGGTGGATTTAACATTCCTTACCATTGATCTAGAGTATCTTTATGATATTTGTGCTTTATCGAGTCTTTTTATCATGAAGGACTTAACATTCCTCTCATTGGTAATTAGAAAATATTTCAATCATTCTTTGATCATATATGGCTTTTTGACTATGCCTTAATGTCTATATTTTTAGATTTTCCTTCAATTGGTATTCTCTTTAAATTGATACATTGGGCATAAATTTTTCCTCTCTAAGATGACTATCTTGTTGAGGGGGAGTGTCTCCTTGAGGGGGAGCACTGGTAAGTGTTGATCCTTTTTTATTTTGACAAAAAGGGGGAGAATAACCCATGAGATAAATTGGCTATCAAAGGTATGCAGTTCTATATTTGCACGAGAGAGAGAGAGAGTTAGGCTAGAATACACTCAAGTTAGGCTAGAATACACTCGAGTGTACATATCACATGATTACACTCAAGTGTGTTTACATATCAAGACTATTTTTTGTAAAATGTAAACCATTAATCTTCACCGTCATACTATAACTAGGCTACATACAAATTTTGAGCCCATTTGGATAAATGTAATTCACTCATCCAAGGGCATAATTTTTGTTGTCTTTATAACATGGCCTATAAATGTCCAAATGTGCTCAAATTTGCGTATGAGCTATTCACAAGATGTTTAAGAAGATCAACAAATTAGATTAAAAAAACATTGCATCATGAAAAACTACTAGAGTGTATTATGCTCTGAATACACTCGAGTGTATTCTAGCCTGACTCTCTCTCTCTCTTTCTCTCTCTCTCTCTCTCTCTCTATATATATATATATAGACACACACACACACACACAATGTTGGTATGTATGCCCTGAGAGCCAATCATGGGATGATTGGTGGGATACATTAAGATTGATTTGATAAAGATTAAAGGCAAGCTTCCAATTCTTTCTGGTTCAGTTATATGAGATAATGATAGAACATATTGAATGTCCAGAGAATGACAATACTCAATGACGTATGCTTTCAGGTTGAGGACCTGAACTATGAGATCATACAGATGCTAAGAGTTTGTACATTCTTATTATGTCCCTAGTCAGATGTCATTGTGGAAGGTAGATAGACATCAATGACACACAAGACTAGATTGTGGTGTTGGTTGATGACAACATCTCATTAGTCATGATATAGAGATATCAAACCAAACACGTAGGTACTTGTTAGAGAACAAGTGTACCGGAAAGACCCACCGTGAGTTTGACACATGGAACCATGACATGGTAGTCACAATCAGTTCTTAAAGTGATGGTGGTGAGTGTGATTCTTTGACCTGAAATCACTACACTCAACACATGTCATTGGGCACACTTTGACATCATCAAAGACAGTCCTAAAACATGGGTTGTTATAAAGGTGATGATTGGGTGGCTTTGACACATGAGGCTTTTGAGGGGTGAGTGATAGATATGGGATTTGTCCCTCCTGAGGGAGTTTGATATCCATGGCCACTTGATGAGTAGGATTGAGATAGGTGTGCACACATGTGTGAATCAATATGTGATATTTATGTCATACATATCTCCTTCAATCTACTTTGAGATCAAGAAAGTGAATGAACGTTGACAGGATGACTGTTCGATGCCTTGAGTTCATTCGGGATATCAGTGACAAAGGAATTATACATTCACTTTAACACCATTCACAAATTGTAGGATTGAAAGTTGTTCTCCAACTTTACTTTTCACTTGGGTAGCACTGATGTGTGACTAGGCACCACCCTTTGCTTGTGAAGTCATGGACTTTCATTGCCAACGTGAAATGGACCTGCAGGGTCACACACATAGGATTTAACCTGGAAGAGGAGTTTATCCAGAAACGATGTTTAGATTGATTACTAAAGAAGTTTAGTAGTTCAATTAAACACTCAATCAATTGATAGCTCAATATCATAGTGTTCAAGGTGTTGGACCGATTGATTAGAGTATCAGATTGGTTGAAACTGCGATTGACTGATTTGCACAGTCTTCTGCCCCAACCGATCGGCTCATGTGATGAACTGATCGGCTCAGGTTGTGAACCGATCGGCTCAACTAATGAGACGATCGACTCAATTGTTGAACCGGTCGATTCATGTGACCAACCGAGATCGTTTGAAAAGTCAAAAGACTATTTTGCAAATACAATTTGTTTCACTTGTACAAATTCGATTTGGACAAGGATTAATATTTGTTTAATCGGAAACAAATATGAAAGTCAATTTGAGTTGGATCAGGACCACGAACCGATCGGCTCTGGCATGAACCGATTGGCTCAGAGCCCCATACGATCGACTCAGGTCCCAAACGATCGACTCAGGGACTGAAACGATAGTTTCAGGGTGTGAAACGATCAGTTCAGGTGGCACAGTTGGTTGTTTTTGTGGAAAATCTCAAACCCTTCTACTCCTATTTAATCCCTCATTGTCAGGGGTAGAGAACCCTATCCCATGACCCTCCTATATATAGGGGTAGTGGGGGCTTCTTAGGAACAACAACTCAGAACACCAGTTGCTCTGTAAAGTTATCATTCTCTCTGGTTGTGGTAACCAAGAGAGCCCGAGCAAGTGCTACCCGATAAGGGAGGCACAACAAGGGAAAGACAACTGTAGAAAAGCGACTGGTTGTAGGAGAGTGTGTTGGTGACTAGTACGCCGATAGGAGGGTACGAATCCTTCCGATTCCTAATGGGACAAGGAGATCAGAGTTCTAGGTGGTCCGTATGGACTACTTCAGAGGCGGGAGACTTCTGCCGCTCGGAGGACATCTGTCAATCTTGACAGTCCCGGTAAGACGAGGAGTTGCACAGACACCGTCTAAGACCGGAGGTGAAGACCGTGCAAGCCACTAGGTATTGTCGCCGAGCAAGCCTCGGGACAAGGTATGCCTCTACAAACCATCCTTCCTATTGTATAGACGTTGACGTGATTCCTTTATTCTGGGTTTGGGAGAAGAACATTTTTATTTCCGCTGCCTTCACTGTATCCCCTAAAACCCAACACATACATGTTATTGTATGTAATAGGTTGTGTCCAGTGAGTCAATGAACGGTGTATGTAATTATCTTTTGGCAGGAAATATATACTATACTGGTGGTTTGTGGACCTATATGTTATATTTTTACCTCTCGGGGTGGATGTGTGATATGAGTTTTAATTCATCTTCTTTATGGTAACCTAGTTATTGGTGATAATTCCACACTATGTTTTGAGTAATCTCACTTTTGTGTGGTGATGCTTTTCATGGGATTTATAGTTAGGTCCTAATGACTAAATTACCCTCACCATTTTAATCAAATGTAACATGAGCCCTTGGTTTTCCAGTAATTTGGCCTTTTATTTTAATTGGCTTTAAGTTGATTTAATTGATGTCACGCTAAGGTTTCCTGAATCCTGATTGGTCTGCATTTTCATAATTTTTGCATATGACCTCAAAAAATGATGGAAAATATGCGCTGAAAGGCTCTTTTGATTCTCTATCGACCTAACCTATTATAAAACACTACTTTACATTCAATCTCTTCAATAATTCAAAGACCAAGATTAGGGTTTAAAGATTATGAACTAATATACATGTCATGTTATAAAATCAAATTAGAGGTGATTAAGGACTCAACCAAGTCATAGGACTTGACCTAAGGATGCTTATTCTAGGTAAGCAGGCCATTCAATTTGGCACAAGTAATTTTATTTTAATGCGTGTTTATTTATGATTATGCACATTACTTGATTTCATGAATAATATATGAATGCTTTATCGAAAGACATCATGTATAATTATCACTATTTGATTGGTTGTTTATTTATAGTTTATGATAGAACCCTAATTATGCCTATGAATTAAGATTAATGAATCATGCTCAAGGAGGGGAAACCCTATTATGGTTTACGAGGGAGAAATTCCATTAAGAAATTAAGAGGGAGAAATCTCATTATGATTCAAGGGGTGAAATCCTATCATGATATTAAGAGGAAACAATCCCACTATGACCAAGGTTAAGGTTAAGACTATTAAAAGATTAAGTCAAGATCTAAGATAATGATGAAAATTATGGAATTGGCTAAGTTTTTATACGTGCCTCATTCATGGACCTCAAGAGGTTGTCAAGGGCTTTCCTAGCATTACGTGCTTCTCAACAATTATGGGCTCCTATAGGGAATTACGAGAGGTGGCATATATCTACTTTTCCAATTCATAATGTTAAAGTTATTCAATGAATTCTTAAGACAATCCATGTACAAGTTTATGACAATTTATTTCAAGTCAAATTATATTTATCCATGATCTAAGATTATTATTTGCACTGACTATCAATAAAGCAGAAGGACAAACTTTAGATAAAGATAGAATATATTTATCGGTATTTTCTCATGGCCAGTTATATGTTACTCTCTCTAGAGTGAAATCACCAACAAATCTTAAACTTCTCATTAAACCAAGTTTTGCAAAAACACAAATATTACAACAACAAGGAATATAGTGTACAACAAAATTCTATTAGATGTGGGGACCATTTAGGTACAAATCGTGCATTTCGTTAGTCATGCATTTTATTATGTTCATAATTTCATATCCTTTTGATTAGTAATGTCCATGTTTCATCACAAAATAACAGTTCTAAAAGTTTAGCAAAAGTAGAGGTTAAAGCGAATGAGATGACTGATCTTGCATTATCAAAATATACAATCACATGCATAAAAGGTCACACTTAATGGATGAAGATGTATGATATTATTGTCTACATAAGTATAACTACAAATGTAGTTACTAAATTCATAATTCTATTTTTTCAAGGAATGAAGATACATGCTATTATATTCAATAGCTGTTATGTGTTTGATAGAATAGCTATCATCCTTCCAAGATGTGCAATTGAAATTTTTGAAGGATAAAAAAAACAACAATAGTTGTATTTTACTTATACATGTTATGTATATAAGAATAACAAATTAATTGTTGTATATGAACGTTTGATTCATAGTAAACCTAATACATTATTTCCATTTAGGTAAATAAATGTTTCTATAATATTTACCTAAGATACACGTGCTTAGCAAGTGCTCTTTGCTAGTATAATGGAAAGTGTAAATCCTATCCTTCACCGCTTCCGTCGTTCTCATCGAACCAAACGGACAAGAATTACGTTTCTCCGCCATATTCCCAGCTCAAGCGTCAGTGCCAAATAGGTGACCTTTCACTCTACTTCCCGCTAGTTCGGGGCAATCCTCCCAGCCCCCCAGTTTCTGCAGTCTGCAAACTTCGCATAATGGTTGAGGAGGGCTGGTCTCAGCTCCCCTCGGATCTTCTTGCTATGATAATCGAATACCTTCCGTCTGCAGACTGTGCGCGATTCAGATCGGTATGCACGGCTTGGAATTCCGCCCCTTTGCCGCTGCCTCCTCCGACACAACCCCCTTGGCTACTACTTTCTCCCTCTTTACTGGGCCATGGATCCTCTGCTGCTGGTGACGAACGAAAAAGCTACGACGATAGCAATGGAAAAGTGAAAGATGGAGAACGGTGCAAGACGAGTTTCTATAGCGTCTCCGACAATAAGATGCACGAGTCGAGTGATGTACACCTTGTGGATGCCATAGCCGAGTGTCGCGCAATTGTTTCCTACTCTCCGCGAGGTTGGCTGATGTACATGGACAAAGTCTGCGAGCTGCAATGTGTCAATCTTGTTACTGGTGAACGCATCCATCCACCTTTGATTACCACAATTCCTGAAATCAAGGGAGTAAGAACTGACCGCCAAGGAAATATAATCGGCTATAACTTTGAAGCTCCCGGTGATCCGGACAATGTCCATTTCCGCTCATGCGATGAGATGTGTTGGTTTTACCGACAAGGCATCATCATATTTCCTGATGATCTCCTCTCAGATCAATTTGGCACAGCCGAGTATCATTCTACCAGGGGTACAAGGCAAGAATATGTAATCGTTGTTGCACACCATATCTGGGGGAAGCTTGCTTTAGCAAGGCAAGGGGATTCATCATGGACGCTTGGCGATTCACACTGTAATAGGGTCTCCAGTTTGATCTTACACAAAGGGTCCCTCTACGTGGCAACAGGTTCTGGCAGGGAGATTTATTACGTTGACATCAGTTCTGATTCTTCCTTCCACTCAGACACGGCCAATGCTATATTAACCAACTTCAGTCTCCTTACATCCGGATCGAACAGAGGGACTTCAGCTTGCTATTTGGTCCACCTAGATGGTGATCTTTGGCTGATATGGAGGATGATAGATTTATTAAAAGAGCTAAAAGAGAATGCTAATACTAATTCATTCAATGATTTTATCTTTACGCCCAAGACCTGTCGCTTCCGAGTATTCAAGTTTGATGACAGTAGACTTACATGGGTCGAGATGGATACTATAGGAGGCTATGCAGTATTTGTTGGTAAGAACTACCCACTAGCTTTGTCAACCCATGACTATCCTCATCTAGCAAGGGATTGCATCTACTTTACTGATGATTACGAAGAAAATTATCTCCGGCCTACTTGTTGGGATCTGGGTGTTTTTAATCTGCTCGATAAGAGTGTGAGTCCGTTGTGTGAACCTCTTATTGCAAGAGATCTTCCACAACCAACATGGATCACACCTTTGCCATTGTGATTACTTTGCATACATGGAATCATCTTTCCCCAGCCAATGTGGGAATCTAGATAACTAGGGTATCTTCTGACTCTCTGTTAGCCTATTGGATTGGGCTCTTTTTTATGTCATTCTTTTCTGTAAGAATGATTGTATATCAACTGTAATTTCTGAGTCCGACTTTCTACTGGTTGGAGATTCACTGCCATGATTATTATGTGATTTGCTGTCGATTCTTTAGCCAATTATAGAAAATGTTTTCTAGCACTGAGTTGAAGGCAGTCTATTCCCAATAATGTACAAGGATCCTTACAGCGAACGGTATAACTTTGCTCCTTGCTATTTTTGGTTTTGTATTTTGTTTCTAGTATATTAATCACTGTAGTTAGAAATGTCATAATTTTTTTCGCCATAGGAATCTGCATACCGCCCATTGGGTTCTATGGACATATAAAGAAGTGCCTACCCTGTGGATCTCCATGTTGGCAAATGTGGGTGTTTGAAAAATTGAAACAACTACAATATTGAACATAAAATTATCTTCAAATATATGATTTGATCTAAAATTAGTTCATGGAATTAATGATATGACTCTAAAATAGTGTTTACAGAATATTTTTTGGAAAGTGGAGCTCTTGCAAGATTACACATGGGGTAACATATGGTACTTTGCCTTCATTTATCCTGTAAAGGCTACTAAATATCTACCAATTGGGTAACAGATGATTCTTTGACGGATAAGACAATTTATGCAACTGGGTCTAGGTACTAGAGAACATGTGCTGTAAAATATTCATTTCAATTGGTAATCTGGCTGTGATTCTTGATCTCTATTGGTGGTTTCTGAACTATAGTACAGTGGGGTAATAGTTTTTGATATATTTTGCACATACATTAAATAATCTCTCAGTTCAGATATTGAGAACCAACGTTTTTGCTTTTACTTTTGAAATATACATCCTGCAGCACAATTTCTAAACCCTAAACGAAGACCTACTAAGCCACAATACCATAAAATTATGTAGTTCCTTCCTTTGAGGAATCCCCAACCATCAAAGCAAACTGAATAACACCATCAACAACAAACGGAAAATTTAGATATGAGATTCTGGCTTGAAGCCCTGCTACAAAAAATGCAATGTACATTAATTTGTGAGGGAATGTGCCTTCAAGGGACTTCATTATGTAGCTGATTTCAGTACTTTGAGTGACCTTTATTGTTATAGATAGAAATGGAATTGTTTATTTAGTGAGTAAAACAAGTTACATGATAGTCTCTAATATAGCTACTGAGAGTAGAGACATAAGTACAAGTGAGCAATATGGGACTAAAAGTAAACCAATAAACCAACAAGTAAATAACACAGTAACACAAAATATCTACACTCCCCCTCAAGCTGGAGCGTAGATGTCAAACAAGCCCAGCTTGTCAATCAGAGTCTGAAACCGAGCTTTAGGCAAGATCTTGGTGAATATATCCGCAAGCTGCTTGTCAGTGCTAATATATGGAGTGCAGATATGTCCAGATAGAACTTTCTCTTGAACAAAATGACAATCAACCTCAATATGCTTCGTGCGTTCATGAAACGTGGGGTTGCTCGCAATAAAAATCGAGGCTTTGTTGTCACAGAACATAAGAATGGGACTAGAATAAGCAATGTCAAACTCTTGAAGAAGGCCATGGACACAGAAGCTCACATGCAGTATGAGCCATGGCTCTATATTCGACCGCGACACTGGATCTAGCAACCACAGTTTGCTTTTTGCTCCGCCAGGTGACTATGTTGCCTCCCACGAATGTACAGTATCTAGAAGTGGACTTTCGATCAGATCGACTTCCTGCATAGTCAGAATCAAAAAATCCAGATAGATTGCAATGGCCATGCTTTTTATACAGAAAACCTTTCCCTGGCGAGCTTTTAAGATATTGTAGGATGTGACACATAGCGTCCCAGTGGCATTGCCAGGGTTTATCAAGGTACCGGCTTATGAATCCCATAACAGCTGCTAGGTCAGCCCTGGTGACCGTCAGGTATATAAGCTTGCCTACCAGCCTCCGGAACTGGTGACGATCATTATAAGGTGGAGAGCTATCATCATCCCAATCCATGTTGGGATCTAGAGGAGTATTGGCTGGCTTGCAGCCCAGCATGCCAGTTTCCTGTAATAAATCCAGAACATATTTTCTTTGCGAAAGACAGATTCCTGCAGATGATCTGGCAACTTCAATACCTAGAATATATTTTGCCAAGATCCTTGGTGATGAAGTGTTGTGCCAAATAATGCTTGGTTGCCTGGATTCCCGCATTATCACTGCCAGATAAAACAATATCATCTACATATACGATCAGAATAATAAGTCCTGTTGCTGACTTACGAATAAATACAGAATGATCAGATTGTGATCGTTGAAAGCCAAAAGAAATTAAGATCTAGCTGAGTTTATCAAACCAGGCACGCGGGCTTTGTTTAAGACCATAGATGGCCTTTCGGAGTTTACATATTTTGAAGGAAGACTCCCCCTGAGCAACAAATCCCGGCGGTTGCTCCATGTATACCTCCTCCTGAAGATCTCCATAGAGAAAGGTGTTTTTGACATCAAGTTGATACAGAGGCCAGTCTTTATTTACAGCAATAGAAATCAGAATACGAACAGAATTCAGGCGTGCAACTGGAGAAAAAGTCTCAAAGTAGTCAACACTGTATGTCTGTGTGTAACCTTTTGCAATTAATCTGGCTTTCAGGCGTTCAATGGTACCATCCAATTGCTATTTAATAGTAAATATCCAGCGGCAGCCAACGGTATGGCACGAAGAGGGACGATCAACCAGATCCCAAGTCTGACGATCACAGAGCGCACACATTTCTTGTTCCATAGCATGTTTCCAGGCAGGAATGCGGAGGGCCTCCTCAGCAGATTTAGGAATTGTCACAACAGACAAAATAGAATTGAAGCAAGCAAAGCTACCACAGAGATTGTCAGATGAACAGAAATTATTGATAGGATGCTGAGTACATGATCGAACACCTTTCCGTAAACTGATAGGAAGATCCAGGTCAGAAAATACCTCAGTGGATGGTGGATCAACCGCAGATGCAGGAGTTGGTTCGGCCGGGGCTTCAGAAGCATTGTGGGTCTTTGACCTGCGCTGATAGACTTGCAATGGGCGGTCTTTAGGCACATCAGGAGACTGTAAATCCTCAACAATCACAGGTAACAGTGTGGTAGCCATAATATTAGTAGACAGTTTTGTACCAGCAGTAGAATAGTAAGGCATATGCTCAAAAAAGGTCACACCCGCACTAACAAACCACTGTTTTTTAATAGGGTCAAAACAACGATAGCCTTTTTGTGTACGGGAATATCCCAGAAAAACACATTTGACCGAGCGAGCATCAAGTTTGGTGAGCCCAGGACGAAGATTTTTCACAAAACAAGTACTCTCAAAAATGCGAGGAGGCAGAGAGAATAAGGGTTTATCAGGAAACAACATGGCATACGGGACCTGATTTTTCAAAACGGAGGAAGGCATGCAATTGATGAGATAGCAAGCTGTAGAGACAGCTTCAGGCCAGAAATGTTGGGGTACTTTGTAGTGTATGAGAAGAATGCGAACAACCTCAAGTAAGTGACGGTTTTTCCTTTCAGCAACGCCATTTTGTTGAGGAGTGTAAGGGCAAGTGGTCTGATGTATGGTTCCTCGGGCCGCGCAGAAGGAGGTAACAGATTGTTGCATGAACTCAAGTGCATTATCAATATGAAATTTTTTAATAGGTCAGTTAAATTGGGTGTGAATTTCAGCAAAGAAGGTACGAATAGTATCCAATACAGTATCTCGACCTTTAAGTAAAAACAATCATGTGGTGCGAGAATAATCATCAATAAAGGTCATAAAATATTTCACACCCGAGTGACTTGATACCGAGCACGGTCCCCAAATATCAGCATGAACAATGTCAAAAATTTCTTTAGAAGCAATAACTTTCTTAGCAGGAAAAACAGATCGAGATTGTTTGCCTAAAACACAAGTTTTACAGGAAAAACTGTTCTCAGATAAAGTAGGAAATAAGTGCTTTAATTTGGTAGCAGATGGATGGCCCAGGCGAAAGTGCCACTGTAGTCCCGTCACTGAAGTAGATAACATAGAAGAAGCAACATGAGGTCTATCCAGATAATACAACCCATCTGGTCCTTCACGGCCCGAACCAATCTTCGTCTTCGTGCAGAGATCCTTCAAAACACAGCCAAAAGGATCAAATTTAATAGAGCACTTGAGTTGTTTTATCATCTTACTGACCGACAACAGATTAACCGAAAACTTTAGAATGTATAAAATAGAATGCAATTGCAGGTTTGGTGAAATAGGAACTGTGCCAGTGCCATGAACTGCAGTTTTAGAACCATTTGTAATAGTAACAGATGATATAGTAGCAGTTTTATTTAGAACAGAAAATAGACGAAGATCACCAGCCATATGAGTGGATGCACCCGAGTCAATGCACCACTGTTTGTTACCAGATGATGGAGACGCAAGCATGACAGAGGGTCCTGGTGTAGACGAGGATGGCAGCTGTGAGAGGCGCCCCTGGAACAACTTCTCGAACTCAGAGCGTAACCATTCCGTGTTTGCAGGAGTAGGAGGTGCATCAGCGGTAGAGTCAACAACACTTTCTGTAGCAACCTGGTTAGCCCAAGCGGGCTTGCCGTGCTTAATCCAACATCGATCTTCAATATGATTGTCCCGGCCACACCAGTTACAGTAGCGAGGGCCGGGAGGAGCACCACGTCCAGGAGCAGAAGATCCTCGACCTCCAGATGGAGGAGGGCGACCGCCACGACCACGACCACAGCCACGGCCAGAATCAATAGAGCGAGCAATAAGCGCAGGGTGCTCAACAACAGGAGTAGGTGTCATGGACGGTAGGCGTTGGACTCTTTTGAGAACATCCCGAAGGAAAGGCAGCGGATCACTTGACAAGATCTGGTCAACCACACCAGAAAACGAGGCAGGAAGAGCAGCCAAAAAATGAACAAGTTGTAATTCGTTGCGTTGCTGCTGAGCAATTTTGATGTCCACCGTCAAGGGGTGGTAGAGTTCAAACTCATTCCACAGAGCCGAGCATTGATTGTAGAAATCATCAATGGAAGTGTCAGGGGAGAACTCCTTTTTAGCCAAGTTTTTGAAAATTTCAAAAACTCGCTTGGGATTCTCCTGATGAGAGTAGATATGGGACAGTTGATCCCACATAGCCTTAGCATCATGAAGGCATAGAAGTAATTGGCTAATCCTGGGCTTGGTACTGTTGAGGATCCAAGACATGACGCCGGAGTCATCCTTGGACCATTGTGCATAACTTTGTTTGGTTTTGTCATCCGCTTCAGCAGTAGGAACAGCAGGAGGCTCAGCCGTAAGATGGTGATACTGGCCTTGTGCTTTGACATATAGAACAAAAGACGCTGACCACAGATGAAAAGTGGAGCCACCGTCGAGCTTCACCGTGGTGACACATAGAGAGCGAGGAGGCTCAGATAAGGCCATGGCAGAGGTAGTAGTCGGCGCAGCAGCAGAGTAGATCAGAGATCCACAAAGGGGCAAATAATAACAACAGGGATCTGACGAGTCAAATCAGAAACCCGTATAGGGCAGAATATGCATATATGTAGAGAAACCTACGCCGTCATGAGGAAAGCTCAATGTTCCTTCATGAGGCGTAAGCAGAGAAGATGGTGAGAGGGCAGGGAGGTGGTCGGGCGGCAACAGGGGGGGTTGCGTGACTTACGTCATGGGTGGAGGGATGGGCGGGGAAACAGAGAACCTGCTTTTGATACCATATAGATAGAAATGGAATTGTTTATTCAGTGAGTAAAACATGTTACATGATAGTCTCTAATATAGCTACTGAGAGTAGAGACATAAGTACAAGTGAGCAATATGGGACTAAAAGTAAACCAGTAAACCAACAAGTAAACAACACAGTAACACAATATATCTATAGTTGTTATTATAAGTGTCAATGTATAAGAATTTTTCGTATCTATCCTGCTCATAGAGTGTAAAATACAGTTGGGAATTTTGCTCCTGTGTGTAATAGAGTTATATTGTTGCAACTTACACGAATCTGTTACATTTGAGTGTATAACTGTGTACTCTGAACTCTTATGAAGTATGTCAACTATATAGAGGTGGCTATCAATAAGCAATGATGCCTTGTGAATTTGATACAAAAAGTTTAGCTAATAGAAACCATGTTCATGTTTTGAGGAGGAAGTAAAGGGGCTCCTTTGTGTCTAGCTTTGACGATGTACAAATATCCACATGATGAGTTGTCACAGAGGTCCTTTAGTATTGAAGATGAAATTGACAACAAGAACCCTTACCCTGCATGAGGACTTGGAAACGCTCCCTTGGATCCCAATTACATGGAGATACTACAAAGACCTCTACCCTTGGGAGGTCATTTAATCATTAGGATCTCATTACTAGTAGGCCTGATGTGGGTCTCAATGAATACCATTGGTGGCACATCACATGTAAAAGGAACCTCATAACTGATATACTTGTTTGCGATTGGCGAATCATTCCTCAATCAAAACCCATATTACTATAATTTGATTGGTTGTATTGGGCCAGGTTGGGTTCGACTAGGATAGGAATGATTGGCATTGCCATCCCTTGTTGTAAATGACTGAAACCTTTAATAGGCTCAAGTGTCAAACTATCACTTATGCTCTTAGATAACTAAAGTCATGGATGCAACAACTCAATTAATTTTCAATGGGTTTTTTCCAATGGAAAAATTAAGATCTTGTTGGAATTCTGAGTTTTTGTTGTTACATTTTATATTACCTTATTTGACTTCCATGCAATACAGGTCGGCATACTATCCGACATATTTTGTGACCATGAGAACAAATATGGTAGGTAAAAGTTGTCTGGGCCAACTAATCTGATGATCTCATCTAGTTGTAAGTGGGAGGTTAGGCTAGTTAGGGGTTCAAACTTTACCTTGATTCGAACATGGCTTGGGGTGCGGGTGGGTGGGGAAAAATACAACTCAAATATTCCTCAAATTTGTTAAAATTTGTAAAGTGGGTATTGGGAATTCTGTTGGGTATTTTAATTAAAATAAATGGTGAAAGTGAAATTGTTTGAGCAAAATCTTTATGAATTTTATCCTTCTTTTAAAGAATATTGATATCGGATATTGGACAATAAAGATAAATATTTTTTTTGATATCAAACACATTTTAGGAAAATGTTCTCTTGTAGGATCGGGTATTTAATGCAAGGAGAGTAAGTTTTGTCTTCTGCATCTATCCGATACGAGGTAGTTATTTTATGCATTTTGTATGATCTTGTCCGACATGGAAACTAGACAAACTTTAATAGGAAAATCATTAATTGTTTAGAGTATTTCTTAAGTAGACAATTGTTTTGATCTCAAAGAAAGGTTGCCAGACTTGACCCAGAGGCTGATCCAACAAAGCTTTCCGATGATAGTTCTCCGTTTCAACTGCCAGGGTGACCTAGTTGACTTGGTGATACCATCATGACAACACACACTTATTATTATATAAGTATATACACATGTATATGTTAATTTGTGTATGTATGTCTATATATGTATTGGTATGTAAATTGTTAGAGTCTGGTTAATTAAGTTATTTGATTCTATTTTTATATGGGCTCAATCGTGTCTTGGTCCATTAGAGTTTAGTCTAAAGTCTGTACGGTTCCCCCTTCTATATATAGGGGGGGTTAGTTATATCAAATATAACACATAGCCTTCGTTTACTTACAACATGGAATCAAAGTAGTGATCCAACCCTAAACCTAGTGGAGACAACTTTTTCTTCAACCTACGGGCGGCTACCATCTCTTTTGCCCCCCTCCGCCTGGCAACTTCTTGACCATCAACGGTCTCTTGATCCCTACCCCTCTGCTGTGCTACTATTGGCTTCTCTGCCTCCTTTTGTTGAAAGATGATCTCCCGATCCCTTGCTTCTGCCGTTAGCCCTAACCCTACTTCATCTACAACAACAGCCACCATCAACCTATCCCTTCAAAGCAGCTGCTGACACCACCAACAGGAAAACCCACGCCACCATCACCCTTCCTCGACCTGTGTCGGAAACCTACACATTTGCAAGTCCCCAACCTCACAACCCCTAAAATCCGTAGTGCCCTTCTACCCTATACCTGCTACCGCCGCCAACGCCCCTCATAGCTGCAAACCCCCTACTATCCTGCAATATCGCTATAGAGATATGTTGTGTTTTGTTGAGTGTCATGTGCCTAACACGTGCCTCACTTATGTTTTTACTTCAGTAGTTTAGTCCCATATTGCTTATCTCTGTTTTAGTCTCTA
Organism: Alisma plantago-aquatica; assembly: GCA_963693085.1. NCBI lineage: Eukaryota > Viridiplantae > Streptophyta > Magnoliopsida > Alismatales > Alismataceae > Alisma > Alisma plantago-aquatica. Next base: position 1,378,230,378 of record OY856412.1, read on the forward strand.
CTCTCTTCTCTTATATAAGAGACTATACTGTACACTTGTTAAATCATCAAATAAGCAGTTCCCATTCTTTCTATATGGTATCAAGAGCAGGTCCGGTTCCCCGAGTTGCAAATTCCCACCCTACCCCTATGCCCTAGCTCTTTCAGCCCCCCTCCCCGCGCCCCGCCCCTCCGCCGACACTGCCCCCTACCCCACCCCACCCACCCCACCTGTCGCTGCAACCTCTCCTCTCCCCCCGCCGCCGCTGCCACCGCCACCCTCCTCTTCCACCGCTGCCTCCACCCCTTCGCCCTCTCTTCCCGCCGCTACCTCCCCCCTCCGCCTCCCACCCCACCACCCACCGTCGCCTCTATCCCTCCCTAAGCCCGCCGCCGCCCACCTGCTCCTGCCCACTCCTCCTGCTGTCCTCCTCTCTTGCTTCCTCTTGCTCATTTCCGTACGTGCAATCTTCCGGACAACCATAACCACCACACATTGAGAGTCTCCTATCTCTCTGGGTTTCTCTGCCTGCGCCTCATTACGGAATATTGATTTTCCTCATGACGGCGTAGGTTCCTTTATCAGTCTATCTGCCCGACACAGGTCTCTTATGATCTGATGCGTCAGATATTTGGTGCTGCTACTGCCCCATAGCGAGTTCTTTATCCACTGATTGTTGCTGTTGCGCTGCCTCTTCACTGCTACCCTGTCTCTCCTCATCATGGCTTCTGTTGAGCCTCCTCATTCTCTATGTGTTACCACCGTCAAGCTCGACGGCTCTAATTACCATATGTGGTCGGCGTCCTTCGTCCTATATGTCAAGGCCCAAGGTCGGTACTCACATCTTACTTCTGATCCTCCTGCTGCTTCTGCTGCTACTGCGGATGAAAAAAGTAAGCAAACTTATGCACTATGGTCCAAAGACAACTCCGGTGTTATGTCCTGGCTTCTTAATAGCACCGAGCCGTAGATCAGTCAGTCCTTGTTATGCCTTCACGATGCTAAGGCAATGTGGGACCAACTCTCCCATGTCTATTCCCATCAGCAGAATCCTAAACGTATTTTTGAAAATTTCAAAAACTTGGCCAAGAAGGAGTTTTCTTCTGACACTTCTATCGAGAACTTCTACAACCAGTGCTCTGCTCTTTGGAATGAGTACCAAATCTACCATCCCTCGACAACCGACATCAAAGAAGCCCAGAAGCAACGCAATGAACTACAACTGGTCCAATTTCTAGTTGCCCTTCTTGCATCTTTCTCTGGCGTGATCGATCAGATTCTATCTAGCGACCCCCTGCCTACTCTTCACGATGTTCTAAACGAGTTCAAAGACTTCCGTCGATGACCTCCAATCCTGTTATTAAGCAACCTACTCTAGCTGTTCGCACTACTGACTCTGGACGTGGCCGCGGTCGAGACTGTGGTCGTAGCGGACGTCTACCTCCTACTGGTGGATGCGACTCCTCTCCTGCTCCTGGTCGAGGCCAAGCTACTGGGCCTCGCTTTTGCAACTGGTGTGGCCGCGATAATCACAACGAAGATAGGTGCTGGATCAAGCATAGTAAACCAACCTGGGCTAACCAAGCATCTACATAGACCTCAACTGATACTGCATCCGACCAACAATCTGCCCCGCCGTCTGCTGAATGGCTTCACTCAGAGTTCGAGAATTTTTTCTAGGAGCGCATGACTCAACTACCTTTGACATCTACTGCGGGTTCCTCCGCCATGCTTGCCTCTCCTTCTGCTGGTAACAATAAATGGTGCATTGATTCTGGTGCGTCTGTCCATATGGCTGGCGACATCCAATTATTTTCTGCTCTGACTAAAACCTTCAATATTCCATCTGTCACTGTTGCGAATGGCTCTAAGACTCCTGTTCATGGCATTGAACTGTTCCTCTGTCTCGAAAGCTGCATCTCCAATCTGTTTTATACACACCACAATTTCCTGTCAATTTATCATCTGTCAGTAAAACTGTAAAACAACTTCAGTGCTCTATTAAATTTGATCCCCCTGGTTGTGTTTTGAAGGATCTCCGCACGAAGACGAGGATTGGTTCGGGTCATGAAGGACTAGATGGACTCTACTATTTGGATGGACCGCCTGCAACATCTGCTCTTCTGCTTACATCAGTTACATGACTTTAGTGCCACTTCCGACTTGGTCATCCGTCTGCAATAAAGTTGAAGCATTTATTTCCTGTATTGTCTGAAAAAACTTTTTCTTGTGCATCTTGTGTTTTGGGAAAACAAACGCGGTCTGTATTTCCCGCTAAAAAAGAAATTGGTTCTAAGGCACTTTTTGATATTGTTCATGCGGACATCTGGGGTTGAGTTACATCTGGTAGAGGCGTGGGTGCCAACATATCACTGGAGAGTGTTGCCCCATCATCAAAAAATAGGGCATATGCTCAAAAAAGATCACATCCGCACTGACAAACCATTGCTTCAAAACCGGATTAAAGCAGTGATAACCTTTCTAGGTTCTAGAATATCCCAAAAAGATGCATTTAGTGGAGCGAGGATCAAGCTTCATCATACCTGGGCATAACTTTTTGACAAAACAGGTACACCCAAAAATACGAGGAGGAACAGAGAACAGAGGTGCATCAGGAAACAAAATGGTGTAAGGGATACGATTCTGTAAAACAGAGGATGGCATACGGTTTATAAGATAGCATGCCATAGAAATTGCCTCAGGCCAAAAACAATGAGGGACTTTATAATGAAGAAGAAGAGTGTGAGCAACCTCCAATAAGTAGTGATTTTTCCGTTCAGCAACACCATTTTGTTGTGGAGTATAAGGACAAGTGGTTTGATGGATGATGCCACGAACACAACAAAAATATGTGACAGACTTTTGCATAAATTCTAGGGCATTATCGGTACGGAAAATCTTAATGGGTTTATTGAACTGGATCTATATTTCAGAAAAGAAGATACTGATATTGTCCAAAATAGTGCTACGATCTTTGAGTAAAAAAGCCAAGTAGCACGGGAATAATCATCAATAAAAGTCAGAAAATATTTAACACCCGGTTTTGTTGCTCAGGGTGAGTTTGCCTTAAAAGTCTGTAAACTGAAAAAGGCCATCTACGGTCTCAAACAGAGCCCACGTGCTTGGTTCGACAAACTCAGTCAGATCTTAGTCACTTTTGGCTTCCGTCGTTCTCACTCAGATCATTCGGTCTTTATCCGCAAAACAGTGACTGGACTAGTCATTCTTATTGTCTATGTTGACGATATTATTTTATCTGGCAGTGATACCGTGGGTATACATGTAGCTAAAACTTACCTAGAAAAACACTTTGTCACTAAAGATCTTGGAAAGCTGAGATATTTCTTAGGCATCGAGGTGTCCAGATCATCTGCAGGGCTGTCTCTCTCAACAGAAATATGTACTTGATCTCTTGCAGGAAACCGATATGCTTGGCTACAAACCAGCCACCACTCCTGTTGACCCAAATATGGATTGGGACGATGAAAATTCTCCTCCCTATGCTGATCATCACTAGTTTAGAAGGCTGGTAGGCAAGCTTATTTATCTGACGGTCACAAGAGCTGACCTCACTGCTGTCGTAGGATTCATCAGTAGGTATCTTGATAAACCTCGGTAGTGTCATTGGGATGCTATATGTCACATTCTGTGGTATCTTAAAAGCTCTCCAGGAAAAGGCTTGTTGTATAAGAAGCATGGCTACTGTAATCTATCTGGTTTTTCAGACTCTGACTATGCAGGAAGTCGTTCTGATCGTAAGTCAACATCAGGATATTGTACATTTGTGGGCGGAAATCTTGTTACCTGGCGAAGCAAAAAGTAGTCTGTTGTAGCTAGATTCAGTGCAGAGGCAAAATACCGAGCTATGGCTCATACTGCATGTGAACTTCTGTGGGTCCAGAGTATCCTCCAGGAGTTCGATATATCCTATTCCAGCCCTATACTGATGTTTTGTGACAACAAGGCCTGCATTTTTATTGCGAGCAACCCCACTTTTCATGAGCGGACAAAACATATTGAGGTCGACTGTCACTTTGTTCGAGAAGCAGTTCTTTCTGGCCGGATTTGCACTCCATATCTCAGCACTGAAAAGCAAGTAGCGGACATCTTCACCAAGATTTTTCCAAAAGCTCGTTTTCAGAATCTAGTGGACAAGCTGGCCATGTTCGACATCTACGCTCCAGCTTGCGGGGGAGTATAGAGATATGTTGTGTTTTGTTGAGTGTCATGTGCCTAACATGTGCCTCACTTATGTTTTTACTTCAGTAGTTTAGTCCCATATTGCTTATCTCTGCTTTAGTCTCTACTCTCTTCTGTTATATAACAGATTGTACTGTACACTTGTTAAATCATCAAATAAGCAATTCCCATTCTTTCTATATCTGCCAACCCCTTGCCCTCTCGCCACAATTCCCTTCAACCCGGCCGCCAACTGTCTTCCCTCCTCAAACCCATCCCCTGATGTCTAGATCTCTCCCACCCTGTGTGACTTCCCCTGCATATCACCTTGCTCAATCCGTTGATGCCAGGAGACAGATGATTTAGAGAATCTTATAATGCTTAGACGTTGGTTTGAGAATTAAATGTGGTTTGCAAGTCCTGCATGTCCTGCTTTTCTTGACGAAGACTTTGGATACTCTGTAATGACTCTAGCCTTGTTGTTGTGCAAGAATAATAACTTCAAGAAGAAAACCACTATTTTTTTGTGACTCGCTAGTGCAAATTTGGATGGATTTTATCCAGGTCATGTTATTGATCTTTATGAAGATTTGTGCTTGATTTCTCTTTGAAAATCTTTGGTTACCTTCTTTTTTGGGCTTTGCCCCTGAACCCCCGCGAGGGGCGACCTCCCTCGACTCCTGCCCGGTGAGGGCAGCGGGATCCCCTAATTGGGGGGCCGTGGCCCCCAAACCCCCCGAGAGTGCTACGACCTAATTGGGGGGCCGTGGCCGCCAAACCCCCAGTGAGGGCAGTGGGATCCCCTAATTGGGGGGCTGTTGTCCACCCGAACCACTCTTGGCTCTTTCCGTGGTTGGTGTGAGGGGGAGAAATAGGGGAGATATGAGATGGAAGAGAATTTTAATTCTGGTTCTATCTATGAGGATCTTCTTACTGCTTTGTATATATATTTGTGGATCTTTATGCACTTCTTGAAGAGCATGTGGACTTCTTATTTGCATCTGAAAGTTCTTTACCATTATATGCTAGAGATTACTATTCGGTGATTCATGTCTACAACTCGCTTATTTAAGTTGATGGTTTTCTATTCGGCTACGTTGTCTCTACTTTCTACTTTTTGTTTGTGCTTTATTTGCACGTTGGCATTGTCCGTGCCTTGCGCATGTTGACTTTCTTCTATTGTGTTCCAACACTCTGGTATATCTGTGCTTTGTTTGCACGTTGATTAGTCTGTGCGTTGTAAGCGTGTTTACTACTATTACTGCGACCCAACACTCTTTGGGACTGTGACCCAACACTCTCTATGATTGTGATCCAACACTCTGTAGACTGACAATAGTGACTGTATGAAGATTGTAACACCTTCTTGCCGCTTTTTACTACTACTACTACATATGCCACATTCTTTTGATCAAGAAGCTTTTGCCACCTGTTTGTGATCTGCAACATGCTTCAAATTTGACCTGCTTGCATACCTGCTTTGGGTTATCTATTTGAGGGGGAGTACTTGAGTGATGAGTGCTTTATTGTAATCTTGAGAAGGAGAAATATTCTTGTATGGGCTTGGGTTATCTTTGTTTCCATTTTTTTAGTCTCTCTCTCTGTTTGCAAGCTGACTTGGGGTTCTCCCAAGCTTAAGCTCGAGGGGGAGTGTTAGAGAGTCAAGTTAATTAAGTTTGTTAGAAAATAGTTTCTTTACTTATGTATCTCTTTACTATTTCAATTTCCTGTTGGTTCTAGCATATAAATGTTCTCACTCTATATAATAAAGGAGAACCCACTCTAGCCGGATATTGCTTTGACCCAAACTTTTTGACATGGTATCAAAGCACATCCGACTACTATAACCTAACCCTAGCCGCCACCCTCTCTTCCTATCTTCCTTCTTCTTCTCCACCGCCGTAGCCACCCTCCGTTGCTGCCGGGGACAACCGCCTCCACCGCCGGTGTCGATTCTCTCACTGGGCTGGTCTTCCTTCATCTCCTTCAGAGCATGGTGGCCGCTTGAAGGAGAAAGAAAGAAAACCCTCGTTCTATCCAATAGAGAGGAGGAGCAACCTTCTTCTCACCCTCTCTCCTCTCCATGTAGCCCCCGTACGTGGATGAGTGCCTAAGTCTTTAGGGGCCACTGATGCGTCAAATTCGCATCCTCAATTGACAATGACGACGCTAATTCCCCACTCCCGACGCGTCTTCCCGGGGTTATTCTTCTCTCCGGTGTGTTTTCTCAGAGTTCTTTATCGTGATTGACAAAGCTACTTCCCTTCAAGATCTGCTCAATCGCCGACACACACAACTTGTCATCCAGTTAATACACTGTGTTGTTGCGTTCTACTGGCGTAGTTTTCCTCTCTGTCTGTAAGATACACAATGTGTCCCTGTGAGCCACGGTGTGTCCAAGCTACGAGAGTTTACGCCTCCAATGCGGTCCACGACGTGTCCAGGGATGACACGTGTTAAAAGTTTCTAAACTTTAAGACGCCAACTAAGTGCACGGTGTACACGGCGTGTCCTGTGCTCGAAAAACGACGTGTCCAAGATTGTCGGTTTTTGTCTTCTTTCCTCGTCAGGTGACACGACGTGTTTAGAGTTTCAACACGACATGCCAGTACTACACACGGCGTGCCAAGTGTGTTACATGGCGTGTCTCCCTCCGTCTGTTGCTACCTTGATCTAACTTTAATATGGGCGATTCAAAGCCAGCTGCTTCTACTACAGTCGTCTACAATGATCAATCTCGGATAACTTCTGTGAACCTTAACTCACAGAATTATCTTCTCTAGATGAATGCTATCTACACTGTGTTTGAATCTCGTGAGAAGGTGGAAATTGTTGAGGCAGTACCTCTTGATGAAAATAGCAAAAGACTATCCTACTTGGCGGAAAAACAATGGACTGGTAAAGTCATGGCTATGGAATAGCATGGAACCTCAGATTGCTTCTAGATTCATGTTTTATTCTACAACCAAACAAATCTGAGAAGCTGCAAAGAAACATTTTTCCCACGAGAAGAATGCTCTCCATCTCTATACTGTTTATGATCGCCTCTTTGCAGAAAGACAAAATATTGAGGATTACTTTGGTACTATATAGTCTATCTGTCAAGATTCAAGAACTTAGATTTTATCAGCCACTGAAGACTGATGATCAGATGAAAGACCGAGATGATTTGGTAACAACAAGGTTTCTATCTAGCTTAAATCCTGTATATGCTTCAGCCCGAAGCGTTATTCTGGCTACCGAAAAACTACCCAGCCTTGATGAAGCTTTTGTGTGAATTCAACAGTCTTCATTTGAGTCTTCTTCCGCTACTCCAGGAGAACACCACACTGAGAATCAGACTTCCCTTGCTGCTATTGCCAAAGGAGTTGGACGAGGTGCTAGACGAGGACGAGGTGCTGGGAATCGTCCAAAATGCACTTTTTTTGGGAAACTTGGACATATAGAAGAAAATGCTATTCTAAGCATGGTCGACCTCTTGCAAATTATACATCCAATTCATCAAGAGCATTTGCATTTGGAGCTACTAAACAAGTGCAATTAGATGTTACGATCTCCAAGGAAAAATATGACCGTCTTCTTCAAGCCATTCAGCAAGCTTCCCTTGGCACTTCTGCCAATCTAGTTTTAGATGCAGGTAATCAAGGGACTTCACTTGTTGCCTCTCATCCATCTTCTACATGGGTGGTGGATTCTAGGGCCTCTCAACATATGACAGGTATACGATCTATGCTTCTTTCTTCTGACTCGTACATCCCACACTCTTCTGTACACTTGTTGATGGTTCTGTCAGACAAGTCTAGGCGTGTGGCACTGTAAAAGCATCATCTAATTTGACTTTATAGTCTGTACATTATGTACCGGACTTTTAATTTAACTTAATGCATGTTGCTAAGCTGATTGATTCTTTGAAATGCTTGGTGATTTTTAGATACTCTTTCTTTGTGTTACAGGATCCCAGGACCTGGAAGATGATTGGTGGGGGATCTAGGAAAGGTGATCTTTATTTCTTTGAAGGTGGTTTCCCAGCTCGCCAGATTCCATCAACCGCATCCACCATGTTCAACTGCTCTCCCTTACAATGGCATTGTCACTATGGGCATCCTTCCCTACAGAGTCTTCGAAAGCTTGTCCCAGACTTAGCCTCACTTAAGTCAGTGTCAGTCATGTCAATTAGGCAAACATCATCGCGCTTCTTTTCCGAGTCACACTGTGAAACACTCTAAACGTTCTTTTGATCTTATTCATAGTGATGTACAAGGTCCTGTTAAAGAGCCAAGTTATAATGGATTTCGCTACTTTCTATCTTTCGTTGACGATTTCTCCCGCATGACTTGGGTATACTTAAGTCTCGGGATGAAGTCTTGTCTGTCATTCAAACTTTTCATCAATTAATCAAAATTCAGTTTGATGCTCATATAATATTCTTCGCACTGGCAATGCTCTAGAATGTGTTCAAAAGGATGTTTCTAAGTTTTGCAATTCTGTTGGCATGATTCACCGAACGACTTGTCCTCATAGACCCCCACAAAATGGGGTTGCTGAATGAATAAATCGCCATTTACTTGATGTAGCACGTACACTACTGTTTCAAATTTTTGTACCCATGAAATATTGGTCTAGTGCTATTCTCACTGCATGTTTTTTGATTAACTGTCTGCCCTCTTCTGTCTTGCAAGGGGCTACCCCCTTTTCTGTTTTACGACATGACGAGCAACCTTTTCCTGTTCCTCTTCGTGTGTTTGGTCGCACTGCGTTTGTTCACGTGTTTAATCCACACACTGACAAGTTGTCTCCTCGCACAGTTCACACCATCTTTTTGGGATACTCTTCCACACAAAAGGGATACATGTGTTATTGTCCTCATTTTCGTCTCTTTTTGTGTCGGTTGACATTACTTTTCATGAGTCTACCCCATTTTTTAGTGACTTTGTTCAGAGCATAGTTTTGAAACCCGACCCGACTCGGCCGGTTGAACCGGTTGGACCTCCACACGACAACTTTTACGGGTTGGATGGGCCTAAAACCCGCTTTAGCCAAGGCCCGGAGTTGACCCAGTGGCCCGACCGGTTCAACCACTGACCCGATGACCTGGCCCTCAGGTCAAAGACCCGATCAGGTTTTGTTGGTTTTATTTTTTCTTCCCTAAATGACCATTTGATTGATTTTGATGTCCTTTCATGCAACCCCAACTATACCATGCATTGATATATTCTTTTAATTGTATTTTATCACTTGTTTTAAGTATTGCAAGACAATTTGTTTGATTCTTTACGAATGGATACTTGGTTTTGTATGTTTGATGTTTCATAATTCATCATCTCATGGTTTCATACAATAGTTTATGTACATATATATACAAACTTATATAGTAATATATGTATCGACATACATATTATTGCAACATACATGCATATACACACATGAATGTACTAATATTATGTATATGGTGTCATGATGACGTCCCTGAGTCAACTGGGTCGACCCGGTGGTTGAACCAGAGACCCGTGACCCAGGAGCTTTGTCGGGTCGACCTCCGGGTCGGGTCTGAAAACCTTAGTTCAGAGTGAGGGGGAGCACCATCCTGAGAGTGACTACACCTTTGAGTGTGAGAGAGAGAGCCACCACTCGCTATGCCATATGACGAGAGTGCCCTAAATACCAACCCCACCTCACCAGCACTGCCTGTACCTCCATCAATTCAACCCTTCCCACTAGTTTACTCCAGGCGAGCATGGCATCACCACGAGGATGTAGCGTCACCAGTCCAACAACATGCCTCCTCATCGTCCGACATTCCTAAGGTATCTGTTTCTACTGAGATTTTTCCTAATGCTTCAGTTGCAGATCTATGCCTTTCAATTGCAGCTCGTAAAGGTGTCCTGTCTTGCACAATACATCATCCATTGGTGAATATTTGTTGCTTGTCTCATCTGTCACCAACAATCCGTACGTTTGCTCTTCAGCTTGATTCTATGGTTGTTCCTCGTTCTCATACAGAACCAGCCAGGCATGATGGTTGGATCCAAGCTATGGATAATGAGATGGCATCTCTTCATGATAATTCTACCTGGGACTTAGTAGATCTTTCTCTTGGCAAGTCTGTTGTCGGTTGCCGCTGGGTTTATACTGTGAAACAGAAATCAGATGGGTCTACTGATCGCTTGAAAGCTCGTTTAGTGGCAAAATGGTACACTCAGACACTTGGCGTCGACTTCTTTGAGACCTCTCCAGTTGCTCGACTCAATAATGTGCGGATTCTTATTTTTGTAGCTACTCATTTTGATTGGCTTGTTCTTTAGTTAGACGTCAAGAATGCGTTTCTTCATGGTGATCTACTTGAGGAGGTATTCATGGAGCAAACCTCCTAGGTATGTTGCTCAATGGGAGTCTCAGAAGGTTTGTAAGCAGAAGACATCCTTGTATGGTCTGAAGCAGTCACCACAAGCATGGTTTGATAAATTCAATGCTGCACTTATACAGTTTGGGTTCACCCGATCTTCTACTAATCATTCATTCATTGTGTATTAGTCTTCAAGTGGCATTATTATTCTGGTTGTTTATGTAGATGATATTGCCATCACAGGTGATGACTCTACTGGCATTCTACAACTCAAGGAATGCCTGCAAACACAATTTCAAACAAAAGATCTGGGTATCTCCACTATTTCCTTAGAATAGAAGTTCTACGTTCCAAGAAGGGTACAAACCTCTCTCAGCCGAAATATGTCCTTGACCTCCTTGCAGAGACAGGCATGGCACAATGCAAACCTATCTCCACGCCTATGGATTATCATACCAAGACGTCTATTTTTGATGACAATGATTTTTCTGATCCAACAAAATATAGGTGGATTGTAGGGAAACTGATTTACTTGACAGTTATTCGTCCTAATATTTCTTATGCTGTGGGAGTTGTTAGCCAGTTCATGAGTACACCCAAGATGTTACATTGGAAGGTAGTCACCCAGATTCTTCGTTATGTTTAAAGGATCACTAGGGACGGGTCTTACTTTACAGGGAAGAATCCCACACGTACATCCTTGAAGCTCATCGGGTTCACTAATGCTGATTGGGCAGGAGATGTTGGAGATAGACGTTCCACTTCTAACTATTGTGTGTTTCTTGGGTCACATTTGGTGACTTGACGGAGCAAGAAACATAATGTGGTAGCACGGTCCAACACATAGATTGAATATCGAGCTATGACACATGCTTCTTGTGAGCTATAGTTGGTTATGTCTGTTTTGACGGAAATGGGAGTGTCTGTTGAGACACCAATTTCTCTCATGTGTGACAACCATGCAACCATCCATATTGCTAGTAATCCGGTGTTTCATGAGAAGACTAAGCATATTGTAGTGGACTGCCACTTCTTTCGAGATTTAGTGTTCTCCAAGAAGATTCAAACTCCTCATGTTAGGATTGGACAACAAGTGTCCGATATCTTCACCAAGCAACTTCCATCAAATATATGAATTCCAAGCTGGGCATGCATGATGTGTATGCTCCAGCTTGAGGGAGAGTTTTAGAAAATAGTTTCTTTGCTTATGTATCTCTTTACTATTTCTATTTCCTGTTGGGTTTAGTATGTAAATGTTCTCCCTCTATATAATGAAGGAGAACCCGCTCTAGCCGGGTATCGCTTTCATCCAAACTCTTTGACAAAGTTAGCTAAGTTATTTGAGTTTATTTGTATATGACCCAGTTGTGTCTTGGCCCATTAGGGTTTAGTCTAAAGTCTGTACGCTTCCTCCTTCTCCTGCATATAGGAGGTGGGTTTCTCTTATCAAATATATTGCATAGCCTTCTTTTACTTTACAACATAAATAATCCACTGTATGAAAGCATCAAAATGATGAATTATGAAACATCAAACATACAAAATCAGACATTATTAGTAGGCAACCCAATGGTTTGCAATGTTCAAAACAAGTTATGAATGGCTTAATTAGTGAAATATTTCAGCGTATGAAATCTTGGGGTTAAGCGGAAGGGGATGCACATTAGTCACATGACAATTCAGGTGGGCAAAATAAAATCAGAAAAACCTGATTGAGTCTTTGAGCCGAGGGTTGTTCACTTGGTTGGCAGTTGAATCGGATGGGTCTCTGGGTCAAGGCCAGGTCTCAACCTAAATTGGGTTTCAGCCCCAGCACACCTATTGACCTACCAAGTGGCTAGTCAAGTTCAACCAATTGGGTTGGGCCAGGTTTCAAAACTCTGCCCTCAAGTTTCTGTCAAATCATGTTTAAACTTTGCAACTTGCATCATCCAAGTAATTCATGGTCTAGGGCTTCCATTGTGATAATTCCTGAAGCCTCTATAAACATACACATTTTCCCCTTAACTTATGCAAAATCAAGTAGGTTTGCTTGTCTGTTGTAATCAAGGAACACAATTTTGTCGGTATAGGTGAAATTTTGATTAAAATAATGATAAAACACGAACTGAAATCCGTTTTGTCAAGCAAAATTATAGTATACTGGTGAACTTTCACTAATGCCCATAATAATGGAGATACCAATAGAATACTGCTGATACCGAGCGACAATTCTAAACACATGCAGATGTTTGCATGTTGTGGTTGTTCTTAGGAGTTGAAGATATGGAGAGGAAGAGTTGTTTTCAACTGTTGGAGCTCCATTCAGCCTAATTCAAGACAAAGCTCTACATTGACTGCCATCCCCCCTCATGTCCATCCATCCCTTCATAACCAGTGTTTTGAAAAGCGGTAATCGGTGTATGGGCGGACGGGGCACCGAATAGAGTATATGCGGTATGCGGGAGTATACACGGGAGTATAATCGGTTTTAATCGGTTTTGCATTTTTTTAATAAATTAGTTATAAATACATAAATTTATATATTGACCATTATAAATGTATAAAATCACATCAAACCAAACACACACAAGACCAGAAGACTGCAATAGTATATGAGAGAACACATAGTAACACATTATTGCACATGACTGGTTGAACAAATAGTAACAACAAATATATGCTGACATAAAAGACAATTAAGTGACTTATTACTAATGACTTATAACAAATAATAGCATATATATTTCTAATATTAAATTGCAACAGTAGTATTTGAACTTTATAAGACTCCGACTTAGTTTGAGTGTATATAAATGTGTCTATAACACGATATATATATATACAGAATCCCGTGCTATGCACGGGTGCCTTTCTAGACTGCAATGAGTAATTTATAGGTTGAGCTTTAAAAAAGAAAATGCAATAAATATGTAGAATACATATATGAATAGGTCTTCTCATACACACATGGACCACCATGTAATTTCAAAAATAATGGAGAAAATTGCATCCAACCCCTTCTGCGGACTTTCTTATATATAGTATATATGAGTCTCTTAATATAGTATATAAATTTTAAAATTAAAGGCAAAAATTTGGTGTACACATAAGGACCAGATGTAATTTCGAAAGATAATGGAGAAAATTGCATCCAGGCCCGTACGTGGGCTTTCTTAATTGTATAGACGAGTCTCCTAATATAATATATAATTTGAAAAATTAAAGACAAAAGTGTGGTGTACACACATGGACCGATATGTAATTTCAAAAAATAATGGAGAAACTTGCATCCAGCCTCTCCGCAGGCTTTCTTATATAGTATAGATGAATTTCCTAATATAATATATAATTTAAAAAATTAAAGACAAAAGTGTCGGGTACACACAGAGGGACCTATATGTAATTTAAAAAATAATTGAAAAAATTGCATCCAGTTCCCTCCGCGGGCTTTCTTATATAGTACAGACTAGTCTCCTATATATAATTTAAAAAATTAAAGACAAAAGTGTGGAGTACACACATGGACCGGTATGTGATTTCAAAAAATAATGGAGAAAATTACATCCAGCCCCCTCTGTGGGCTTTCTTATATTAGTACAAATGAGTCTCCTAACATAATATATAAATTGAAAAATTAAAGACAAAAGTGTAGTGTACACACGCATGGAGTAATTTAAAAAATAACGGAGGAAATTGCATCAAGCCCCTCTGCAGGCTTTCTTATGTAGCATAGATGAGTGTCATACTATAAATTATAATTTAAAAATTAAAGACAAAAGCGTGGTATACACACATAGGGACCAATATGTATTTAAAAAAATAATGAAGAAAATTGCATCCAACCTCCTTTGCGGGCTTTCTTATATAGTATAGATATGTCTATATGTAACATATGTATATAATAGATGTATAGATATGTCTATATTGCTGGATCAAGGGCTCTAGAGGGGGGTGAATAGAGCTTCACAAATCTCACAAAACGAATTAGACCTTCAAATTATATTAAGTGCATAAATTTAAGCAAACAACCAATTTGAAGTCCTAACTAACAAGCATAGCAAGGGTGAGAGGTAAGGATAGCATACACTTGGACAAAGTGGTTTAGAGTGGTTCCACACTTCAAACTAGAAGTGAGTCAGTCCACTACCTAGAGGTGGTTAGGCTCTAGGACTTTGCAATCTTGATGTTCTTATATTCATTCATAAGATTACAAGACAAAACCACATTCATCCAAGGACTTAATACCTCAAGCAAGGATCTTCAACCTACCGAAGGAACTTACCCACTTGAACCAGGGAGTCTTCAGCCTTCAACAAGGACTTACACACTCAATCTTCAAGTCTTTGGCCTTCAAGGAATTACCTATCCTTCTTGAACGTCTGCCTTGCCTATCTCCTTCACTTGGAGATTTGGAACACCATGCTTTCTTCAACCTTGAAGAACATCAACTCCTTCACTCGGAGAAGATCTTCAAGCCTTTTCTTCAATAAAGAAGGGGTAGGAAGATGGAGGTGGAGAGCTTTACATGGATACAAGAGTTAGCTCTCTTACAACAAATCCTAACTCATACTCACGGATTTGACTTGAAGGTAGAGAGAGAAAGGGGCTCAAAGGTGTACGACACTCTCAACTAAGCAAGAACTAAGCATATATGGAATGAGCAACCTTGGAATGAACTCCAAGTGATCCTATTTATAGCTGGGGGTGTCCCTTTGAGTTGGGGAACACTTAGGGTCGAATTATAGCCTTTTTGCACAAGGCAACAGATCTATTTTCGTCCAAACAAGTCACCAACTGTTAGAATCACTTTTTCTGCATTTTCCGTACAGTACATTCGGTCGAGATTCAATAAAGGTAACTCGACCGATTGGGTAAAAGACAAACCCAATTTTCAAACCATCGGTCGAGTTTGTCCTGAGGAAACTCGACCGACCAATGAAAATAGCATTTGGTCAGTAACTCGATCGGTCGAGTTTTGTGAGTGTGCAACTCGACCGATGCACTCTTTAGAAAATTGATCCAATGGATCGGTCGGGATTGTAACTCGATCGATTAACAGTCTTTGATCAATTTTCTAAAGTGCACAAAAAGTGATTAAAACTTGGTTCTAAGTGTCCCACATAATTTTCTCATCTTAGTTACAAGTCATATCATCAATACAAGTGATTACAAAATTCTTCTAAGGTCATTTACATGGATTTCCTAATTTGCACACTTGCATTGCTTTTGACTTGAACTTTAACAAGCTAGGGCTTGTGTAATTTGATCCTTTTCATGTACCTAACACCTGAAATCAATCTTGAATACACCTATTAGATACATACGAATGGAATGGTTAAGTCATTATCAAAATATGGACAATGTATAACCTCTAGGTCAACTTTCTCCCCCTTTTTGACAATGACAAACCATTCCTCAAACATGTTGAAAAGGATATAGAAATTATACCTTTGCCTTGTGAATTAGGGGGATTCAAGATGTGAACAATGTGAATTGCTCTCCCTCAATCTATGCTTACTTTAACCTGCATAGTTAGTCTATCTACACAAAGCAATTATAGCATACATGTACTCTATGGTCCTTTGCAAGTCACATGATAAAACATAAAATGAACAAGAAAATGATCTCATAAGCAATAAACAACAATATGACAAAGAATAGCAATATGATTGAGTTTCAAGACATTGAAGTTCTCTCCCCCTTTTGTCATTATCAAAAAGAGAGGGGGGTAGAAGAGCATATAATCAGGTCTTCTCCAAACACAATCAAGCAGATATTCAAACATGCAATCTCATATCATATATCAACCAGAGACGAAAGAAACACAATCTCAGTCATAATCAAAATATGGTGAAATATGGCACCAACTCATAGGATATAACATGATAGAAGAGCAAGAGTGCACATAACATAAATTACAACTCATATATATGTTCTCATAGAAGCAACTACAAGCAAGAAGCGATGAAAACTATAGATGAAATAGTTAATCTCAGATAATGTGCCCAGATGTTTCTAATACAAAATAGCCTAGAAAGATATATATGATCAACAAACTAGACTAAAAACTAAGAAACAACTAGAAATCTAGACTATCTATGTCCACAACATCATCATCATCAGCTCTAGGCTCGTAGTCCTCGTCTCCATCTGAAGGTGCAACAACAATAGTGGCTTCATCACCAGAATCACCACCAGAGCCCAAGGAATTAAATGACCGATACTGATGCCGTTTTGACAGCTTGGGTATAGATATTTACAGGTATACCGACGGAAATATCGACAGATGCAATCCTGGCCATATCGACGCCAAAATGAACGAATTAAACCATGAAATTTTACAGGTGTGGTCTCAACACCTAGATGCAACGTTTTATGCAATAAAATTCTATATTGGGTATGTGGGGGGGATCAATCATGTGTGAGTTAAGGAATATGTCCTGTTTTTTGGAAATTTCGATGAAGGATATCAATGACAAAATGTAAGAATTAAGATCTGAAATTTTAGTAGCACAATCTATAAACTCATGTTAACACACTTATGCAATAATATTCAATTTACAACAAACATATAACAACGTAGTAAATTACTAACTCACATCAGTTGTATGTTGAGTGACGCACTGGTTCTCTATACAATATGTTGTTCATATGGGCCACATATTGCTCCCATGTCATGTAACTTCTGTAAGACTTGTTGTATGAAACAACATGTTCCTCATACACTTCAGGATTGGCAAACTGCATCATCCCAAACTTTGAAAAATGTTCTTCTAAAATGGAGGGAGGTTGAGTAGAAGCAGGTGGAGGTGCCCTTGCTCGAGGAGCTTGAGGTTGAGTAGCTGTAGAAGCAGGAGGAGCCCATGTTTGAGGAGCTTGAGGTTGTAATGGAACATTGGCAATAGGATAAATTGTAGTATGCCCACCACTCCATGTTTGACCTCCATCACCAGAGTATGCTTCGGTGTTCATCCGAAAGTATCCATAAGGGCTACAGACAGAGTATGCTTCGTGATATCCCATACCAGGTCCAAGTTCTAATTGTAATCTTGGTGGTGGTTCAACATGATATCCAGGATACCCATGTTGGGGCTGAGATGGGTATGGAAGTGTCTGCCCAAATAACATATCTCTGAATGAATGTTGAGATTGAGAGTCAGATATGCTCATGCTATCCATTGAATTAGCAAGATCAGAATGATAATCACTTTGGCTATGATATTGTGGTTGTGGATTGCATGGGTAGGGGTATGGGCTTGTAGTTGTGGGCATTGTGGCACTGACTTGTGGTGGAGGTGCACCGCTATAATCTTTCCCAGTTCGAGTTTTTCTTCTTTGAAATCTTTTTTCAACCATGGGATTTCCCTGCTCTTGTGGAGGTGCAACCCTAGTAACATCATGACTAACATAAGGCCGATCATCATTTTGAGGATCAACAGCTGGAGGATATTCTGGAGAGCGTTAGCTGCGATTATCACCATCATTGCCACCATCATCAGACTTAGATTTAGAACCAGATGTAGAAGAAGAAGAGCCTGAGCTACCTAATTGTTCTTCTACTTCTCTATTGATTTCCATATCAGTATTAACATGTGCAGCTTCAGGATCAAGTCTTTCAGGCGGGGCATCAATAATAATATCATCACCATTATTTGCATCAAATTGCTCTTCTATATATGGATCTGAACGTCCATCTAAACTATCAAGAACATGACGGCCTATCTCATTCATCCATTCCTCTAAAGGATTTTCTGAATCATCCTCCAGTCCTCTACGCCTTTCAGTGTTAAAAGTATATGCGGTGTCAATGGGATCATGGACAACAGCAAAATCCACTTCCTTGTAGTTGGCATCATGTATTGCTCTAGCCCTCAACCGCATGTTGTAATGAACGTATACAAGATCCCTCAACCTGTTTGCACCAAGTCTGTTCCTTCTCTTGGAGTGTATCAGATTGAAAGTGCTCCAGTTTCTTTCACAACCCCTTGCAGATGTTGTTTGAGAAAGGATGCGAATAGCCACTTTTCTTAAATGAGTGGCACCTGTTCCATTCCAAACCCACCACTCACAAGGATCACCTGCATCGCGGTCAACAATCGCATTTGGATGGCCAAAACATCCAGTGCTTTCACGAAACTGGCGCAACTGTAAAAATAATATATATGATATTAAGATGATGAAATCAAAGGAAAAAATAATGAGAAATAAAGAATGTAACTAATTCATATAGTTATATACCTCTTCCAGTACTAGCAATCGCTCTTCTGGAGAGGTAATGAACTTGTTAGTGACTTCTTTCACTGCATTCATTAGAGTCGCATTCAAGCCTAGTGTTTGTGAGTATTGGAACCTCGGATTCAAATAGTAAGCTGTCACAAATATAAATAAGGAAATTAGAATGACATTTTATTGTAGACAAGTATGAATTAGACCAATAACTTAGAAGTTAGAATATAATTGAGTCATTGAGAGAATCATATACCTGCTTTATGCAATGGATGCAAAAGCATATTTGTCCAACGATTCTCATAAATTTTTATGTATTGCTCATTGGACCTAGGAGCTGCTTCTTTGATATTGTCCACCATTGAGGTCATTGCATCATAAAGGAAAGGCATTGTTGCAGTTTTGTCACCATCTACGAGCCTCAATACTTTGACAATGGGTTCCATTATTTTTAGCACTCTAGTAACCTTATCCCAAAAAGGTCAGCTGGCAATCAACTCCTCAATTCTTTTGCCAACAGGGGTGTTGTGCTCCTTCATGGAGGTCCACTCTACTCCATTGAAGAGCCTCCTAAGTCCATCCTTTTTGGACTTTAACGATTGTAAGGCAAAAAAAATTGTTGTAAATTTAGTTGCCCCTGTTCTAATAAGATCACCACCACAGTACTCAGGTCGCCTCATGGCATTTAGCAGAAAAGAATGGTTGTAGATGAATCCCGTTATCAACCTACCATCAATGACAATATATTTGATGAAATTAATTGATCCCATGTCCTTCAGAATGAGATCTATGCAGTGGGCAGCACATGGTGTCAAGTAGACCGGATATTTCTTCATTAAACTCTCGCTGGCCTTCTTAAAGATAGTAGCATTATCAGTAACAATCTGCACCACATTCTCCACACCAATTTGCTTCATGAATGTCTTCATTAATTTCTTTAGGTATCTGTGGTTCCTGACCTCACCTGAAGCATCAACATAATCTAGAAAAACTGTGGATCCACGACAATATGCAAGAAAGTTGATAATTTGTCTTCTATTTCCACTAGTCCACCCATCACACATAAGCGTGACGCCATATTCAGCCCACATGTGTTTTTGGTCTGAAATCCATGCTTGTAGATCCTTCTCTAGTGGAAGATACTTGTTCATTAATTTATATGAACTGGGGGCCTTGATGCCGCTACCAGACTCCCCTATCACATCTACCATATGCTGCAGATAGGGTTCAGTTGCAACATGTGCAGGTATACCATGAGTAAAGAAGAACTTACCCACTGCCTTGCCAACCTTTTCTTTTGCACCAGTAAACATTGCTTTGAGGCTTTTTTGCCTAGCCTCAGGCTTCCTAACCCCTGATTCCTCAACATTCCTCAATCTCACACTAGAAGAACGGAAAAGTGTATCAATGCCTCCTTTCTTCCTTTTACCATAACCAACTCGGTCTTCATCGTTGTCATCTAGGTCAATAACAGGAATACGTACAGTCCCACTGCCTCCACCTGCACCAGATGGCTCATACCTCCTTGTAATTCGAGCCGCCTCCTCCTTTCCCACTCACTTCTACGAGAATCTCTAATAGCACGTCTATACATACAACGTGAATAAGCTGTATCACATTCAGGAGGATATCCAATATCATCATCAGATTCAGCAGAAGAACCTGTGGGCCTAACATCAGATAATGTATATGTATAAGCCCTTTCAACCTCCTTCATCTTTTGTTGTTTTTGTTTCTTTGCGCCCATCAGTTTTTTGAAATCATCTCTAACACTTTGGGGACACCTTTGGCACATTGCCACATTTTTGTCACCACCAGTAATGTGACGTTTAAATTTAGTAATCCCCCCTCCACCAAGTGTCTTCTTGCAGTAATTGTAAATTATCTTTCTCCCGTCAACAGGCGTGCAGTGATTCCATGCAAAATCCACATCCTTAGCTCCAACATTACCGGCCCCAACACCCTCACCATCGCTTGAAGACATCTTATCAAATCCAAAGTCAACACTGCAAAAAGACAAAGACAAACAAAAATTAGGTGTATGAAATTAATAACCCATTAAGTTGCAAGAAATGAAGAAATTATTCTATTTTATGTATTATAGAATAAAAAATAGAACTTTAACTGTATAAATGTTACATGTATCTATAGAAGCAAACACAATATTTTTTAAGATTTTTATTAACAAGAAAAAAGGGTTAAATAAATAAAAAAAAGTCTGAAATTATTTAAAAAAATAAAAAATCTGTCATTTATCTAGTATTAAGGCAAGTGATGTGTTACAAATTACTCATTCCATCTTATATTACACTAACACACATAAATCTGTAGAAAAAAAAACAAAAAAATGCATTTTTTAAAATTTTCAACATTTTTAATAAATGAAAAAACGAAAAATATATATATTTGTACTATATTTTTGTTTGTATTTGTTCATATTAATATTTGGTACAACTTTTTCTACTAAACCCAAGTTAGATACCTATTATTAATAGTACTTATTGTATTATTACGAATTTTATATTAATTAGTGAAATTATATGATAATATTAATTAATATTAGTAGATCTAGTGATACATTAGTATATCTACATAAAATAATCATAGATCTATTGTTAAATAGCATTAATCCTAAGTTTTTTGGAGTAGATCTAGATTTTGGGTGTATTTAGAGAATTTTAGAGAAGTTCCATGGTGAAAATAGAAGGAAATAGAGAGGGGAGGGGTTAGAGAAGATGAGAAATGAAAGAAATTAAGAATACCTTGATCAGGGCTGATTCGAGCTCCAAGGAAAGAAATCGCCTCAAATATCCAAGTTGCTCCACTCAAACAGCAACAACAAGCTCAGGTTTGCGTAAATCGGCATGCCGGGGTGGCATACCGCCTGTATCGCCCGTAAGTGGGGCTTTTTGCAGCAGTAACCCTCGATTTTCGGCGGTAAATGGCGGTTTTACCGGTAAGTCCACCGGTATACCGATATCTGCGGTACCAGCGGCATGCTTGCTCAAATCGATGCCCGATGGCGTCGATATCGGTATTTCGACCGGTATACCGACGATACCAGCGATATCTCTTTCCTTGCCAGAGCCATTACCATCATCAGAAGCATCCTCACCATCGCCATCATCGTCGTCAGCAACAACAATCTCAGCATCAACCTGGTCAGGCATCTCCTCGTTTACAGGAGGACCAAAACCACGACCGGGCCAACTAGCATTATGCTCATCCCAAGTCATACCAAGAGCATAGAGCTCATTGGCCTGAGGGAAGGATGGAGCAGAATTGCCAAGACTGGCAAGCAGGGTGGCCAAGGGGCCAGCAGACAACGACAGGTAGACGGGAGCAGAACCAGCAACATCAGAGGGTGTGGGAGCAGCAGCGGAAGGCTCTGAGGTAGGGTAGTAATGATGATATGCATAAGAAGCATAATCACTACCAGGGAAAGACTGGTAGATGGGGTAGGGGTGTGCACATGATATGTTCATGTTTGACATGATTGAACATAAATCCTGGTGCAGGTGGTCCTGGACCTGTTGGTTGTATGCCTGTTGGTGCATCATGTAGCCCATGAGAGTTTCATTGGATACACGAAACGAGGCACGGCTAGGTCGGGGTGGCTAAGGAGGAGCTCGGGTAGAGGAGGCAGGGGCTGTAGAGGTAGATACTGAGGGTGAAGCACCAGGTGTGGTGGAGGCAAAGACATGCACAGATTTTTGAATTGTGGTCTCACTGATACACACTCCCTTCCTTCGAAGTTTGTAATGGAAGTCGGAAAAGAGTGATTTCTCAGTGGCAAATTGAAACAAACCACAAATCAGGGCTGGATAAGGTGGATGGGTGCCTCGGGTGCTCTTACCAGAGTCAAAACAGGTCATGTGGTGGAGAATGTATCTTGACCATTTGACTCCGATATTATCTAGAATGCAATACATTATGACCGCAGTGTTCTCTACAATATCCGTTCTACAATATCCGTTTGATTTTGCTTCGGTTGGATGTTGTAGTTGACCACTAAGGCTAATATACGCTTTCTGAGATCGAGGGAGGAGGGTAGGGTGCACTTCTTCTTGTAAGGAACATCGAGTTTCTTCAAGTAGCGATGGATGTCAGGAAGAGTGATCTCATTCTGCTTATAGAAACCGTCATGATCCAAAAGATCGAAATACTCCCCGTAATCCTTACGCCAGGTGTCATTCTCCTCATCTCCTGAGAAGAAGACATTGAGAATATCTTCAAAGATTTGAAATCTCTTCCCGGAGATCATGGATGTAAGGATCACTTGAGTATTCGGCGGGGGTACAAGGGTGTCGTAATTCCAACGCAAGTTAGCGTAGAATTTGTGAACTGCTTTTGTACTTGTCATAGAATTATGAAAGCAGTCACGCTCGACAGCTAGGGCAGATAGGTGATGGACGGCTAACAACCTCGCCACTTGGTCTATGACCGCTTGACGCCTAGGGCTAGGCTCAAACAAAACTTAAAACGGAAAAGGACTCCTAGGAAGAAGATCCTTATACCTATTTACAACTTCTATTGAGACAAATGAGGTGTCTTCAAAGGAAACCAAGCGAGAAGACAAAGAAGATGATGGAGCATTGCTAGGGGTGGGTCTCTTTCTTCTATGAGAAGCCATGGAGGCGAAAAGAAGGAGAAGAAGAGAGCAAACGCACAAAGCAACCTACCAAAACCGTCCAAACACTAAGGAAGAGCAAAAGGGAAGGTCTAGGGCATCTTATCTAGGTCAAATAGGGCTAGGATAGGGAAGGTAAGGGTTGGGGATGAGAGCTTAGGGCTAAAAGAAGGGGAATCGATCGGCTATTCTCTAGTTGAGAGGGAGAATAGTCGGCCGAACCCAACTTAAGTTGGCTTCAGCCTGCTGATCGGTCGAGTTATGAGAGTGGGAAACTCGACCGATTGGTCCATTTAGAACAGCTCTCGGCCACGGATCGGTCGAGTTTGTCTTGAGGGAAACTCGACCGATGGTCAACCTGACCTAAAACCATCAAACTCAATTTCTAGCCATATGAATGCTAATTAAATTTATTTTTCAAGTCTATTATGTATATTGAATATACTTAGGCATATATCACTCATCATTGAGTACTATTTAGAGATAAAATCCGAAATTTGAGAAATGCCCAAAAACAAGTGAAACTAAGCATGCCAACAAGCAAATTTTAGCAAAATTTAGGCAAGCAAGGTGATATAAGCATGAGCAAGACATATAGGATAACTACAACTAGCTAGATAACATGTCAATATCATCTGAAGCAATTATGAGCAGTTTAGATCTAATGAAGTTAAATTGCTCTCTAGCTAGAGGTTTGGTGAAAATGTTCGCCAACTGATTTTCCGTGTCCACATGCGTGATATAAATATCCTTTTTGGCAATGTGATCACGAAGAAAATGATGACAAATCTCTATATGTTTAGCTCTACTATGCAAT
This sequence comes from Alisma plantago-aquatica, assembly GCA_963693085.1. Lineage (NCBI taxonomy): Eukaryota > Viridiplantae > Streptophyta > Magnoliopsida > Alismatales > Alismataceae > Alisma > Alisma plantago-aquatica. The sequence goes on from OY856412.1 coordinate 1,378,254,534, forward strand.
ATAGGATTATAAGAAAGATTGATTGCACTAGTATTATCACAATAGATAGGAGAAGCATCAAAATATATGTTAAAGTCTTGGAGCATTTGCTTCATCCATAGGACCTGGACACAACAACTCCCGGCTGCAATGTACTCAGCCTCGGTAGTTGATAATGCCATGGTGCTCTGTTTCTTGGAAAACCAAGACACCAATCATGGTCTTAGAAGGAAGCAAGTGCCACTTGTGCACTTTCTATCAACGAAACAACCTGCGTAATCGGCATCACTATATGCTATAAGAGTAAAGTCCCTTGACTTAGGGTACCATAGTCCAAAGTTTTGAGTTTTGGCTAAGTACCTCAAATTCCTCTTAACAACAATAAGATGTGATTTCCTAGGACTTGATTGAAAGCGAGCACACAAGCCAACACTAAACAAAATATCAGGTCTAGAGGTAGTTAAATAAAGAACTTCCAATCATACCTCTATAGAGCTTCTCATCTACCTTCTCACCTTCTTCATCTCTATCAAGTTTGACGGTGTTGGACATGGGTATGTCCATCGGCTTCATGTTCTCCATTCCAAAGCATTTGAGTAGCTCATTTGTGTACTTGCCTTGGTTGATGAAGTTTCCATCTTTGGTTTGCTTGATTTGGAAGCCGAGGAAGAAAGTAAGCTCACCCATCATGCTCATCTCGAACTCACTCTGCATAAGAGAACTAAACTCCTTGCAAAGATCAAGATTAGTTCCGCCAAATATGATATCATCAACATAAATTTGAATGATAAGAAAATTGCTAGAAGTGTGTTTTAGAAAAAATAAAGTAGAATCGACTTTGCCCATGACATAGCCACTGTCTAACAAAAAGTTCTTTAATTTTTCATACCAAGCTTGAGTCCATAGAGAGCTTTTTGTAGCAAATAAACACGGTTAGGTAGCTTGTCATTTTCAAAGCCCGGAGGTTGAGCAACAAATACTTCCTCCTCGATTGTACCATTCAAAAACGCACTTTTAACATCCATTTGATATAGCAAGAAATTCTTATGACTAGCAAAAGCAAGTAGCATTCTTATAGATTCAAGTCTAGCAACAGGAGCATAAGTTTCATCAAAATCAATACCTTCCTGCTGATTGTAGCCTTGTGTCACTAACCTTGCTTTGTTGTTTACCACCTTGCCATTTTCATCAAGCTTGTTGCGGTAGACCCATTTGGTGCCAATGATTTTTCTGTCACTTGGTCTTGGCACTAGAGTCCACACTCGGTTCATCTCGAACTGCTCTAGTTCCTCCTGCATGGCTAGGATCCACTCGTCATCTCCAAGAGCTTCCTTGATGTTCTTTGGCTCCAACTGTGAGATGAAGACACTGTCTGCTTGTTCTTTGTTGTAGGCAGCTTGTGTCTTCACTCTCTCGAATGGGTTGCCAATGGTTAGCTCTTTGGGATGATTCTTTGCGAAGCGAGGAGTGAGATCCTTCTTCTCTTCATCTTCTGCTTCAACCACCTGCTTACCTTTGTTGTCGATGTTGAGGTCTTTTAAGATAGGAATTAAGTCATCTGCAACATCATTATCAACAACATTCTTTCCAACAACAGGATTAGTTTCAATAAACTTGACATTAATGAATTCTTCAATTTTAGACAGTTCAATATTAAAAACTCTATAAGCCCTGCTTGTAGTGCTATAGCCTAGGAAGAAAGCCTTGTATGATTTCGGATCAAACTTGTCAAGAGAATCTTTCATGTTCAAAACAAAACAAGGACATCCGAAAATGTGAAAGAAATTGATGGATGGCTTTCTACCACGCCATAACTCATAGAGGATTTTCTTCAAAGAAGGATGTGTAAAAACTCGGTTCTGCACAAAACAAGAGGGGTGCTAACGACTTCAGCCCAAAACTTCTTAAGAATGTCATATTCTAGAAGCATGGTCCCAACCATCTCCTGTAGCGACCTATTCTTTCTCTCTACTACCCCATTTTATTGAGGTGTACGAGGAGGAGAAATTGTGCGAGTAACCAGATTTTTCACAAAAACGCTCTAAAAGATCATTTTCAAACTCTCCCCCATGGCCACTACGGATAGAAACAATCCAGAAAAAAGCTTCGTTTTCAACTCGTTTACAAAAGCTCGAGAAAACATCTAGAGTATCACTTTTAGAAACGAGAAAGAATGTCCAAGTATAGCGAGAGAAATCATTGACAATCACAAAACAATACTTGGAACCACAAAGCGTTTGAGTTCTCATAGGTCCGAATAGATCAATATGAAGAAGCTCAAGAGCTCTTTTGGTGCTAAGGACTCCTTTGGATTTGAAGGAGGACTTGGTTTGCTTGCCTTGTGTGCAAGGTTGGCATTCCTCATCCTTTTCAAAATCCAATTTAGGAAGTCCCCGAACCAATTCCTTTTTGCTCAATTTCTTCATTTGATGCATATTCATATGACCCAACCGGCGATGCCAAAGAGAAATATCATTTTTATCCACAACTAAGCATCTATCAAGTACGGGCTTTAGAGCATCAAGCACAATAACATATAGATTACCATTTCTAGTTCCCTTATATATGACATTGTAAGTGAGGGAATCTAGAAGCAAACATTCTAAAGAAGTAAATAGAACTAAGAGAACCATTATCACAAAGTTGGCTTACACTTATTAAATTGTGATGTAGACCATCAACAAGCAAAATATTTTTAATACTTAGCTCGTTGCCTACATCACCCTCACCTATTACCTTACCCTTTTTGTTGACCTCGAAGGTCACCGATCCTCCTTTTTTTTCATGAATTTGTTGAAATGGCTGATTTCACCTGTCATATGCTTTGAGCAGCCACTATCAACAATCCACCTTTTGACCTGTATGAAAGAAGGATGTCGGTACCCAACTCAAACTTTGGGATCCGGGGTTAGCTTGGGGACCCATTTCATCTTTGGGTTGGTCCCCTTTGGCTTGTAAGGACAATAAGTAGAGTAATGATCATCACATTTACAATAAGCACATACCATTGGGTTCTTAGAGCCGGAAGTCTCTCCATGGAAGAAAGGAGGTTCCACACTCTTCTTCTTACCCTTACCCTTTTTCTTGTTCTTACCTTTAGGAAGAAGTCCCATCATATCCTAAACTACTAGTACCAATTTGTTTGGTAGAGTGTTCTAGGACAACATTAAGGGATTTCTTTCCCGTAAGAATTTTTTGCAAAGAAGCTCTTAATTTAGCATTATCATCACTAAGATTAATGATAGTAGAAGATAAACTAGCAAGATCATCTCTAGCATGCAACAGGTCGACCTCTAAACAGATGGCTTTAGTATGAAAAGAATCACGTTCTAGAGCAGTGCTAGCTACCTCATTACTTTACAAAATAGGTCTATAGGATAGATCATTAACTTGAGCAAGCAACTTAGCATTTTCAGATTTAAGCAAAAGAATTTCCTTTTGATAAGCATGAGTTTCTTGCTTCCTAGCTACATCAATGAGGTTAAGTTTTACATTTTCAGTTTTAAGAACATCAATCTCATCTTGGCATTTTTGATTTTCTTCCTTAAGAGTAGCAATGGTCTTAAGGTAGACACCATTCTCAACTTCAACTCCATTGTATTGGAGCTCAAGATCAACAAAATTGCCCTTGCAAAGTATCAATACTATCAATGTACAACTTTTTATTTTGATCAAGAATCTCAATCTTAGCATAAAGATCATCTATAATTTTTCCTAACCTTTTCTTTTTAGCTTTGCATTTAGTAAAAGATGACCGGTAAGCATTAAACATATCAATAAGAGTTTCTTTAGACAACTCATGCAAATTAACTTCACTTACCTCACCTACATCATCACTTGTAGAGGCCATGAGAGCAAGGTGGCATTCTCCATCTTCGGAGCTAGAAGAACTTGAGGAAGACTCCTCCCAAGCTGCATGAGCTGCATCTTTGCTTCTTCTATCTTCTCCTTTCTCTTGTATTTGCCTTCCTTCTTGTACTCCTTGTCCTTCTTGTGGCTGCTCTTGTAATGGCTTTTCTTGGCCTTAGGGTAGTCACTTTTGTAATGGCCTTTTTAGCCACATTCATAGCACCTAGGAGTTGATGAAGAAGGCTTCCTTTTGAAGTGCTTGCCCTTGGAGTAGTTAGCTTCATGCTCATTTGGGCCTTCATCTTCACTTGAGGAACGAGTAGGGGACTTGAGTGCAAGTTGCTGCCGAACCATCTCTTCAATTTGAGTTTTGAAGGCTGTGCCCTTGATCTTCTTGGACTCCTTCTCTTCTCTCTTTTCTTCTTCTTCTTGCTTATCAAGCCTTGACTCACGAGCTTGAAGGTTGCCAACCAGCTCCTCGGTTGATAATTCACTAAGCTTGTACACTTCTTCAATAGATGTCACCTTGGGCTCCCATATCTTTAGAAGAGATCTCAATATCTTTGAGTTGTTTGTGCCTTTGTCCATCATACTACCAAGGGATGCCAATCCATTGATGATGACATTAAGCCTTGTGTACATATCCACTACTCTTTCATTCTTACCCATCTTGAAGTTCTCAAGTAGACCAGCAAGCATGTAGATCTTGGCTTCCTTCACTTGCTCCGTTCCCTCATAGATGACACATAGCTTGTTCCAAATCTCATGTGCGGCGTCCCATGAGGAGATCCGGTTGAACTCGGATGGAGTGAGGGCTGTATAGATGATGCTCACGGCTTTGGCATTGAGCTGAGCTTGCTTCATTTGGGCTTCCGTCCATGTGGAGATTTTCCCCCTTTGGATCTTCATACTTTAGATGCACCGCCTTCCACATTTCATAGCTTACTCCTTGGAGATAGAACTGCATTCTTCTCTTCCAATAGAGGAAGTTGGTGCCGTCGAAGACCAGAGGTCGCATAGAGAAGCTTCCCTCCAAGTTGAGAGATCCAAGTGCTAAATCGCCCATCTTTTCCTACTTGTGGAAGTAGCTTGGAGAAGACATGCTTTGATACCACTTATTGGATCAAGGGCTCTGGAGGGGGGGGGGTGAATAGAGCTTCACAAATCTCACAAAACGAATTAGACCTTCAAATTATATTAAGTGCAGAAACTTAAGCAAATAGCCAATTTGAAGTCCTAACTAACAAGCATAGCAAGAGTGAGAGGCAAGAATAGCATACACTTGGACAAAGTGGTTTAGAGTGATTCCACACTTCAAACTAGAAGTGAGTCAGTCCACTACCTAGAGGTGGTTAGGCTCTAGGACTTTGCAGTCTTGATGCTCTTATATTCATTCATAAGATTACAAGACAAAACCACATTCATCCAAGGACTTAATACCTCAAGCAAGGATTTTCAACCTACCGAAGGAACTTACCCACTTGAACCAGGGAGTCTTCAGCCTTCAACAAGGACTTACCCACTCCATCTTCAAGTCTTTGGTCTTCAAGGAATTACCTATCCTTCTTGAACGTCCGCCTTGCCTATCTCCTTCACTTGGAGATCTGGAACACCATGCTTTCTTCAAACTTGAAGAACAACAACTCCTTCTCCTTCACTCGGAGAAGATCTTCAAGCCTTTTCTTCAATAAGGAAAGGGGATAGGAAGATGGAGGTGGAGAGCTTTGCATGAATACAAGAGGTAGCTCTCTTACAACAGATCCTAACTCACTCATACTCACGGATTTGACTTGAAGGTAGAGAGAGAAAGGGGCTCAAAGGTGTACAACACTCTCAACTAAGAAAGAACCAAGCATATATGGAATGAGCAACCTTGGAATGAACTCCAAGTGGTCCTATTTATAGCTGGGGGTGCCCTTTGAGTTGGGGAACACTTATGATCGAATTATAGCCTTTTTGTATAAGACAACAGATCTATTTTCGTCCAAACAAGCCACCAACGGTTAGAATCATTTTTTCTGCGTTTTCCGTACTGTACATTCGGTCGAGATTCAATAAAGGTAATTCGACCGATTGGGTAAAGGACAAACCCAATTTTCAAACCATCGGTCGAGTTTGTCCTGAAGAAATCGACTGACCAATGAAAATAGCATTTGGTCAGTAACCCGATCGGTCGAGTTCTGTGAGTGTGCAACTCGACCGATGCACTCTTCAGAGAATTGATCCAGTAGATCGGTCGAGATTGTAACTCGATCGATTAACAACCTGTGATCAAATTTCTAAAGTGCACAAAAAGTGATTAAAACTTGGTTTTAAGTGTCCCACATAATTTTCTCATCTTAGTTACAAATCATATCTTCAATACAAGTGATTACCAAATTCTTCTAAGGTCATTTACACGGATTTCCTAATTTGCACACTTGCATTGCTTTTGACTTGAACTTTAACTAGCTAGGACTTGTGTAATTTGATCCTTTTCATGTACCTAACACATGAAATCAATCTTGAATACATATATTAGAAACATATGAATGGAATGGTTAAGTCATTATCAAAATATAGACAATGTATAACCTCTAGGTCAACATATATGTAATATGTTTATATGTAGTATATGTATGTAATAGCCAATGTAGTGACACTCAAGTGGTAAAGTTGATGTTGTTTGACCGAGAGGTCATAAGTTCGAAACCCCTTGGCAGCATGATGAATGGATTGCCAATTTTTTTTATAAAATTATATATGTTTGTAATAGAAGTATAGATATGTACTTAGACATGTGCAAGCAACATATATATATATATATATATATATATATATAACACATATTGGTGTGGTGCAATATATATATGTGGGCAGTATATATTCAAATTCATACATCCTTACATATATTATTTGTGTATATCCTCTGTTTTTTCTCAACTTTTTCCTGAAGCGTTGGCCGTGATTTTACCGTACGTGACCGTTTTTTATCCAAATTTCCCGCATACTTCCCAAAATTTCGAATTTTATAGCTCGACCGAATGTATCTCGAATATCGAATTCGTGACTATGCCGCTAATTACCTATTTTCAAGCCCTTAGATTGGTGTCAGTATCCGGGGCCTTGTTCCTTTAGAGTGATGAATGTTGTCTTCTGATTTGGATGTGATGTGCTTCTAGTTAGCTTGCTTCGAGAGTGTTTGTTTCCAATGACTCTGCTGCCTTTTGTTTTGCAAGTAAACTAAATTCTTTATCTTTAGGTTACTTTTAGCCTTTGATATTTCAAGTGCTATATACTGTGCAGTTTTTTTTAAAATAATTTCTTCATCAAATGTTCTTTTGTTTTTGTCCTTATATGCATTGTAGAAACTATGTAGCACAGTAGCAGTCATGGATGAAATCATATCCACAAATATTGATCCTAGACTGGTTGCAAATTTACTATAAATTGTAGACAGACTCTTGTTTATTTGCTGTTGTTTGGTTGCAAATGTAATTTCTAGTAATCCATTGATGTTTCTCTTCATCTCTTTATAGCATCCAAGCAGACAGGCTTTCATAAAAGTCCTTGATAAGCCTACAGAGACATTGAAAACCATGATATAAATGTATCAAGAGATATTTTATTTTTGTGCATCCAGATCATCCTTTATGTTCAACAACAAATCTTAGACCACATCAATGTTCAGTTCTGACGCAAAAGAAAGGTTTCCGGGCTTTACGAGGAAATTCTTTTGTCATCCCTTCTACAGCCATAGACAATTAAATTGGGCTACAAGTCTCTCTTCCAAACATCCAGAAATCCCCACTGCACTTAGAGGAATGAGAAAACTTAGTAGTTTGAACATGTGCAATTGATGATTCATTCAAGTAATAAAAGTTTTTTTAAGAAAATTATATTTTTCTGACTATTAACTTGTTTTTTCAAAGAGTGCATATATTTAGAGTCAGAAACTAGCAAAATATCTCATTCGATTTCTTGAAAGGGAAACTCTAGAAATCGGCAACGAGATTGCTTATTATTGGATGATTAAACAGAGTACAGGGGGCTCTCTTTTATAAGACAAGAGAGTACACATGGTATAGAGATAACCCATGTGGGATAAAGAGTACACAATAGAAAAAGAGAAAAAGCATAAAGCAAAATACACTAAGTATAGAAAAGCAGTAAAGTGTATATACTAATACCCCCCAAGCTGGAGCGTAGATGTCAATCATGCCCAACTTGGATGTCATAGTAGCAAATCTCGTCTTTGGAAGAATCTTTGTGAAGATGTCAGCCACCTGATCAGAAGTATGGATGTAGGGAGTGGATATCAGGCCAGATAATACAGCTTCACAAATAAAATGGCAGTCCACCTCAATGTGTTTAGTCCGCTCATGAAACGTGGGATTACTGGCGATAAACGTAGCAACTTTGTTATCACAATACATCGGAATAAGAGACGAGTCAGAAATACCAAAATCCTTCAGTAGGTTTCGAATCCAGAAAAGCTCACAAGTAGTATGCGCCATGGCGCGATATTCAGCTTCAACACTTGAGCGAGCAACCACAGTCTGTTTCTTGCTTCGCCAAGTAACAATGTTTCCTCCCACAAATGTACAGTAGCCAGAAGTGGAGCGTCGGTCGAGCTTGCTCCCAACATAGTCAGAATCAGAATAACCAAGGAGTTTACAGTGACCATGTTTCTTATATAGCAGGCCTTTCCCAGGAGAGCTCTTCAAATATTTAAGAATGTGGCAAACAACGTCCCAGTGACATTGCCGAGGTTTATCCAGGTATCTACTAACAAGCCCGACAGCAGAAGTAATATCAGCTCGTGTGACGGTCAGATAAATAAGCTTACCAACCATGCGTCGATACTGATGATTGTCAGGATAGGCAAGAGAGTTCTCATCATCCCAGTCATCCAGAGGTGTGCTAGCAGGCTTAACACCTAGAAGTCCAGTTTCAGAAAGCAGATCCAGAACATATTTGCGTTGAGACAAACAAAGACCAGAAGAGGACCGAGAAACTTCAATCCCAAGAAAGTACCGCAGAGAGCCAAGATCTTTGGTAACAAAGTGTTTCTCAAGATAGCACTTGGTAGCCTGAATGCTTGCAGGATCACTCCCTGAGAGAATGATATCATCAACATATACAATAAGGATAACAATGCCAACAGTAGTATTTTTGACAAAAACAGAGTGATCTGACTGGGAGCGTCTAAAAGAGAATTTCTGAAGAATAGTACTCAGTTTATCAAATCAAGCACGGGGACTCTGTTTTAAACCATAAATCGCCTTCCTCAGCCTGCAGACTTTAGAGGACTCCCCCTGAAGCACAAATCCCGAGGATTGTTCCATGTAGACCTCCTCATGTAGATCCCCATATAGAAAAACATTCTTCACATCAAGTTGATACAAAGGCCAATCAGAATTAATAGCAACAGAAATAAAAATCCATACAGAGTTCAGCCGAGCCACAGGAGAGAAAGTCTCAAAATAGTCGACCCCGTAAGTTTGTGTATAGCCTTTAGCAATGAGTCTCGCCTTTAGCCGTTCAACCGTGCCATCCGGTTGAAATTTGACAGTAAACACCCAGCGACAACCAACGGGGGAACAATCTGCAGGAGGATCAACTAGCTGCCATGTGTTGCGTTCAGTAAGAGCTTGCATTTCAGCTTCCATAGCTTGACGTCAAGCAGGATGTTTAAGAGCCTGAGAAGCATTTTTAGGAATAGATATAGCAGAAAGAGCAACAGTAAAGTTAGCAAAATTAATCCCCAGATAATCAGTAGTACAAAAATTTCCAATAGGATGTTTAGTGCAAGTTCTAGTTCCTTTCCTCAAGCTGATAGGAACATCAAGATCAGAGAATACCTGCGGTGGTGTTTGATCTGGCACGGAGGATGAAGACGCTGGAGGGGCCATAGAGGGAGTTGCTGTCTTCTGTCTTCTTTGATATACTTTTAGTAGGAGAAGTAGTATCAGAAATATCAGTAATATCAGCGGTATCATCCATGACAGGTAAAGGTGTATCCAGTAATAAATCCGATGTAAGAGTCGACCCGGCAGAAGAGTAAAAGGGCATGTGCTCAAAGAAAATAACATCAGTAGATACAAACCATTTCTTTGACACATGATCATAGCAACAATACCCTTTCTGAGTGCGCGAGTACCCTAGGAAGACACACTTAGTCGCTCTGGGATCAAGTTTGGTGAGACTGGGACGAAGGTTTTTGACAAAGCAGGTGCTCCCAAAGATATGAGGAGGCACAGTAAAAAGGGGCGCATCCGGAAACAAAATCTGATATGGAAATTGATTCCCAAGCACAGAAGAGGGCATTCGATTAATTAGGTAACAAGCAGTAGAGATAGCCTCAGACCAAAAACACTGGGGAACATGATAATGAAAAAGTAAAGTGCGAGCAACTTCAAGAAGATGGCAATTTTTGCGTTCAGTGACTCCATTTTGTTGTGGTGTGTAAGCACAGGAAGTTTGGTGTATGATGTCTTGTTCTCGACAAAAGTTGCTAACAAATGCTTGCACAAATTCTAAGGCATTATCAGTGCGAAAAATTTTAATGGGTTTAACAAACTGGGTCCGAATCTCGGCAAAGAAATCCGTGATACCGTCAAGAATGGTAGACCTGTCTTTAAGCAAAAACAACCAGGTGGTTCTAGAAAAATCATCAATAAAACTCAAGAAATATCTAAATCCAGAAGTACTCGGCACAAAACAGGGTCCCCAAACATCAACATGAATAATGTCAAATGGCTGTTTAGAACTAATACATGATTTTTTTGAAAAAGATGCTCGGGTCTGTTTGCCCAGTTGGCAAGTCTCACAATGAAAAACAGAGTCTAATACATCAGGTAATAATTGTTTCAGCTTTGCTATAGAAGGATGTCCTAAGCGATAGTGCCACTGAATGCCTGTCACAGAAGATGTCAAGTATGCTGCGGTCTTCGGAACGTCTAGGTAGTATAGCCCATAGTCACACATTCGGTATTCGGGATACGTACGACCAAGTTGAAAAATTCGGAAATCGGGAATTATGCGGAAAATTCGGATAAAAATCGGTCAACATACGGTAAAAGTTCGGTCAACTATTCGGAAAAAAGTCGGCAAAAAGACAAATTATATATGTGTACATATACATAAACACATACAAACATATATATACACCCACTCATATAATGATTTAAAATGACTAAACATCAAACTGATTACCCTGATATTAGAAGGAGAAGAAGTGGGAGCAACAAGCACAAATCAGGGAAAGAGGGGGGAGAATGGAGGAGGAAGATGGAGCATACATGTAGAATGTCGAGGGTTACTCTTGGCTCAGGCTGTGTCAGGGATAGAGGAGGAAGGTTGGACGGTTTAGTGGAACCCTGCTACAAGTAAAAAATGATGTGGAAAAAATAAATGTGAAGCAAAAGTACAAAACTGTATAAAACGGCAAAAAACCGTATTGAATGCGTTTAAGACGCAATACGTGAATGAAACGTGAATTAAACGCATTTAAAACGTATTATTCGGTTTGGAGTTTAAAACGGCCGTCATATACGGCAGGTAAATTATACGCGTTTTAAACGCGTTTTTTTTTGAAAAAAACGGAGTATATTGTGACTATGGTATAGCCCGTCTAGTCCCTCATGGCCTGAACTAATCGTCGTCCTCATGCGCAGATCCTGAAAAATAACACCATCCGGGTCAAACGTAATCGAGCAATGAAGGCTCTTCACAGTTCTATTTACAGATAGTAGATTAATAGGAAACTTAGGAACATAAAGTGTAGACCACAGAGGCAGACAACCAGTAGTACAAATATCACCAATCCCTGTAACAGGTGTCTTAGAGCCATCAGCCAGTGTAACAGGTGGTATAATAGAAGTATTGTGCACATTAGAAAATAAAGCAGGATTTCCAGAAATATGAGATGTCGCACCAGAATCAATCACCCATGAGTTTTTATCAGACTGTGTCAGGAGGGCGGTGCTACCATCAGTAGAAGCTTCAATAGAGGAAGCAAGACGAGCCTGGAGCAGCTTTTCAAATTCAGACCGTATCCAGTCAGCAGAGGGCGGAGTAGAGGTAGTAGCAGTCTTAGTCTGATCTGTCGTGACCTGATTCGCCCAGGATGGCTTGTCATGCTTGATCCAGCAGCGATCTTCATTATGGTTTGTCCGCTTGCAGAAAGTGCAGTAATGAGGCTCAGTAGAGTCAGCGCTAGAGTATGAGCCACGTCCAGGTGTAGTAGAACGTCCGCGTCCACGGCCCCGACCACGACCACGACCACGGCCACGGAAGGAATCTCCAGTGCGAACAATGAGGGCTGCTCCATCAGAAGTATCAGAAAGGTGTTGCGAAACTGATGGCAGACGCTGAACCCTTTTGAGAACATCCCGAAGGGTAGGCAGAGAATCACTGGATAGGATCTGATCCACAACTCCAACGAAGGAAGATGGCAAACCAGCGAGGAACTGAACAAGCATAAGTTTGTTCCGTTGACGCTGAACTTCAGTGATGTCGGCAGAAAGCGGATGATACACTAGAAATTCATCCCAGAGAGCATAGCAGGTGGTGTAGTAGTCCTCAATAGAATCAGTGGCATAAAATTCCTGTTTGGCAAGTTGTTTGAAGATCTCAAAAACTTTCTTAGGATTTTGCTGATGAGAGTATACATGAGAGAGCTGCTCCCACATTTCCTTTGCAGTCTGGAGGCGAAGAAGTGACTGACTGATCTTGGGCTCGACGCTGTTGACCATCCATATCATAACGCCGTAGTCCTCCTTGGACCAAAGATCGTAGGCCTGCTTAGTCTTTTCATCAGCATCAGTAGCGGGGACCGCCGGTCCTTTGGTAGTTAGAGGAGAATAGCGCCCTTGTGCTTTAACATATAGCTCGAAGGAAGCCGCCCAGAGGTGATAGTTGGAGTTATCCAACTTCACAGTACTGACACACAAATTGCGTGGAAGGTCAGGTGTTGCCATTGGAAGGGGCAGAAGCACGGGTGCAGAGAGCAGCAGAAGTCAGCAGCAACAGAAGTCCAACGCATGGACTAGTAGTAGCAGATAGAAGATCCACGCATGGATCTTAGAAAACCCATGTAGGGTAGTAGATAGAGAAAAAAACCTATGCCAACATGGAGGATCAGTCACTCCACCATGAGACGCAGGCAGAAAGAGAGAAACTCCGTTTACGCCGTCAACATGCCAGAACTGAAAAACGTCGGGGCTGTCCGGAGATTTCGGAAATAGAAACGGAGCTAGACGGAGGGGCCTGTGATAGATTAGGCCACAAAAGCGGGTGTAGCTAGGAGATAGGAGGTTAGTGGAGAGATTGGAGGGGTGGACGGTGGTACTGTAGCGGCGGCAGAAGAAAAAAGAGAGGGGGGTGGCGGCGGCTAGGGTTGGTGGAGAAGATGACGACTAGGGTTGGGGTGAGAGAGGGATTAGATTTAAGGTGGATCGGCCTGCTCTGATACCATCTAGAAGTCGGCAACGAGATTGCTTATTATTGGATGATTAAACAGAGTACAGGGGGCTCTCTTTTGTAAGACAAGAGAGTACACATGGTATAGAAATAACCCATGTGGGATAAAGAGTACACAATAGAAAAAGAGAAAAAACATAAAACAAAATACACTAAGTATAGAAAAGCAGTAAAGTGTATATACTAATAGAAACATCAAGGAACCATTACTATTCTGTGAAAATACCTAGGGGACTTTATTATTGCTTCCTATCTAGATGTAGATGAGTCTGATTTTGACCATGCATATATATCCTGGACATTGAGGTTTCTAAATCTCTGTCCTCCCTCTCTCCTATCTTTGAATTTAGAAATTTAGTACTTAAAA